>JAAVUE010000074.1:0-654908 GCA_014898975.1 Fusarium nodosum | reverse complement strand
TGTTGTTCTGGAGAGGTATTCCCTAATAAAGGATGATGCTGGCAAATATGTTAGCATTTCCATTTCTGATGCTTGGTTCTTGTCCATCTCCAATTAAAAAGCCTGGTTCTTTTGTTCAGATCGAAAACTCTGAAGTCTGAATCAAGAAACAAACGACCCAGTTGGGCTAGTGCAGATGGTCAGTTCTTTCCCTCAGAGATTTTCCCAGGATCTTTCATGGTCTTTCATGACACCGTTAAACCTGGAACTTCTTGGAAGGTGAACGGAATGCACTTGCTCATCCACATTGCGGTACGTACCGGCCGCGCTCCTGCTCTTCATTGGACAGCTTATAGCCGCGGCTACCTTTCACCTTAATATACGGTCAATCAGACAGTACAAAAAAATCTTCATCTTGTGGAGACAATTCCCCACTGTGTCACTACCGTCTCTTTGCAGGAGAAAAGGGCCAACAGGACATGGTCCACACCGTGTGCATTGGATATTCATGATAGTAGAACTGGAACATGGAAGACCAAAACTAAACCCAGAGTAACGTCAAAGACGTAAACTTTTGATCAGAGGCGATCGCATAACCGTTTTTTACTCCATAGGCGGTCTTATTGTGGATCATAACTGAACAAATCCTTCTCCAAATCCTTCTCCTTTGTCTAGTATTGACTTTGTTTAGTGGGACCGGCATCGGACGTGGGAATCACCACACTTAAACCTGTGACTTACACGATGCACAGAATCGAGTCTAGTGACATTCATGGACAATAATTGGCGTCGTTGACACCATGATGGCCCATGGATCATGCAAATTTGAGTGCAAATCTTGGCTCCCATCTTTACCCCAATCCATCTCCAATTCTGCTGCCCCGTGCAAAGTCCACACGATCTGTATCTGATCAGATAAGTCCTGGATTGCGTTATTGTCACTATATCCTTAGTCGTGTTACAGTTGTTGACTACCAGCCATGTCCGAAAGTCAAATCATAAACCAACTATCCCATCTGTACAGCACTACCTCGTACGTTGGTTCGCCCATAGACGCTCGCCTCCGTCGGCCGAGACGCGGAGCTAGCCCTGTACAAGTTCCTTGACCAATTATCTTGCCTGTTTGCTCATTCTGGGCAATACAACTCAGATCTCTCATGGCGTGTTTTCATCTCGGCACCTGACTTTGACTCTGGTACAGCATTCGAGCGCATACACCGCCTATAATCAACGAAAGCTTCACAGGACAGATTGTTTACAGTTTCATCCAAAGCGACAGATAATCTACTTGATCTACCCGGATGAGGCAGACAATCTGCGCATACCTGCTCAATGGTAAAGCTACCTTTCATTGACACCTAATAGATCGTCTATCCCCTTTTCCCATCGGCATTTTTGACCCAATTGGGGTAACAAATAGCGGAATTTCAACTACCTACAGTTGCATCGTCTAGAGGATCCATTTAGTGCGTCGTTGGCGCTGTAACCGGTGAATTCACAGGACCCTGCGCCGCTAATGACTCTCCGTTATTACCTACTACCTACTGCTCCTTCCCATTGTCTTGTCTACTGCACGTGGCTGCCATTTCCACTGCTAAAGTGTCGGTCTCAAATGTCCGAAAAACTACACCATCACAAGCTTCGCAGCCAACACCTTGATTGACTTTAAGCACTGGCATTGATTAACCAAATCATTGCTTATTCAAGATACATGCATGTTGAGCCAAGACTGACTTTCAGTGGTTAGAGACCCTTTTCCACGTCATGTGCCGTTGTATCGAATCATAATTTACTGGGCCGATGCGATGATGTGTGTGTCTTCTCGATCATTTCCGTCAAGAGTCTCCCAAACAAAGGCTAACGCAAGCACTAACTAGTCACTGAGATCAAAGGGTCCCCCCTTTGATCAACCCTGTGGCTTGCCGGGCCGGCCTTCGGTCTACTGGACCGATGCTTTCACTCAGAGTTCTGCTACGTAGCAGAGGCTAGCTAGTGTGCATCTAGAAGAAAAGATGTGCGCTCGGAAGTATCGCCCGTGTGATTTTCAGAGCATTGCCGAGTCACATCAGGGGGGGTTTATGCATGGTCAAAAAGAAACAATCTGGGTTGCTGCATCAAGTTGCACTCATGATCGAACCAGCTAGCATGGTCTACTGCACAACAACACCGACAAACCTGCTTCCTAGGATTCAATTCAGGAGCTCTCCAGAACCGAGTTTCTTTCCCAAATAACCGCCGGCCATAGCCGGGCAGCGTCGGTTCGTGGTTGTGGTAAAAAAAATTGTCCCTTTGACCTGGGCTATTCCGCGTACGGGCACTGAACCTGGTTCTACGATCCACGATCGCAGTGTGCGAGATCCAACGTGCCTTCTGTTGACCCACAAGGTACTGCGTTACGGTATACTGTGTGCTCTGTCTCTGGTGGGACATCGGATCAGAAACGTTGGATCGTGCCAAGTGAGCATTGGCTCATGGTGCGTACCGTTTGTAGAACCTGGTATTGACCAACCGCAACACCGCGTTACTCCCATACGGACTGTGCCAGGGTCTGGTATGGACTGTGCTGATCTCATCTGGGTCCGGCTACAGAAGCCCACCTTGTTGGTCTCACGCCCTTCGGCGGTCTCCAGGCCTAAGACCTAACCACAGCCCACACGCCTAAAGGGGTTACAGGGCTTCCAGGGCGCGAGTAGAACTGGAAGAGTCAGGCGGGAGCCGTCTGTCAGTGCATATCCACTAAGGCGCCACTTAACAAGCTCGCCATAGCAGGGCATCTTTGGCTATGACACATCGTTTCCCCAAGGAACCGAGCATGAGTCGAAGAGCCTTGAGTCCAGATATTTAGTCTTGGTGATGCCCTCGATCTTCCCACTTGAAAGGACTCTCTAGATCTTCCCCATATCCATCTTGGCTTGTTATAAAATTCCCCAGACTTGCTTACACCATCTATTCAGGGTCGACAACATCTAGTCCCCAAACAGACTTCGACTTATAAAAAAGTTACCTGCCTACCACTTACACACAAACGACACAACGACAACAACGGCTAACGATTCAATTGGGTTTCTAAAAGACACTTCAGACCAATTGATATCCCAGTCACTCTTCGAAAGATTTCCAAGGAAAACGAAAAGCAAACTGCTACTTGCCTATCCGCAACTAACTACCGGCACTCAAACTTTTGCCCACCCTTACGGAACAGGTTTGAGTCGACTTCAGCACCATCGGTCGTCATTATCGGCTTTTCTTTCACGCTCTTGGTTAAAAGTCAGAAGACCTTGTTGTCCCTGGCCATCTCCCGCCCTAGCACACCATCAACGGGCTTCGAAGATTATTCCCGGCATTACATCACTGAAAGAGTTTTTGCGAAAACTCGTTCACGTCGTGTGCTATTTTAGCCGCCAACCCCCACCATCTAAATCCGTATAAGACAGCGTCTTACAGAAAGATCGCTCATGACCGCAGCCATGCCCCACCGCGTGGCTAACTTCATTCGCACCTCATCTGGCAACATTGCTCAGATTAAGAAGGTTGCACGATCACGAACAAGCAGCCCATACACATCAGACGGCGAGGACCGACCTCAAACCCATGCTGTCAAGATGGCTGAACTCGCTGATGCCGTTAAGAAGCACCACCGCATTTCTCTGCCTTTCGGCAAGTCCCATAAGGACCATCCATCAGACGTTTCCATTGATTGGAGCATCGAGAGCCCGCCAGTAGTTTTTCACGGCAACACCGAGGAGAGCACTGGTGCGCTCATCACTGGGCAGATGTTTTTGGATGTTAAGGACGAGATCGTCGAGGTCGGAAGCTTTGCTGCTTCCCTCAAGCTTCACGTCTACCAGAAGAGACCCTACCAGAGCCACTGCACAGACTGCCAGAACCAGTACACTGAGCTTAAGAGCTGGCAGTTCCTGGCGCAACCTACTACTCTCCGAAAAGGTCGTCACGCATTCCCTTTCTCAATCCTCCTCGATGGCCATCTTCCCGCTACTATGGACACTCCCGTGGTCGCCATCTCTTATGAGTTCAAGGCCGATGCCTACGTGACAAAGAGCGTCCACTCAGCCAGCGGCTCTGTTACACCCATCCGATTCGAGCGAACTGTCCCTGTGAAGCGATCTCTCCCCGAAAACGAAATTCCTCACCACTCTGTTCGCGTCTTCCCTCCCACCAACATCAAGGCCAGCGCCCATTACAACAATGTCATTCACCCTACCGGTACCAACAATGTCAGCCTTCGACTTGACGGTCTCATGAGCCGCAACGAGAAGGCCAAGACCATTGACTTCTGGCGACTCAAAAAGGTTACCTGGAGACTTGAGGAGACTATCAAGTCCATGGCCCCTGCTTGCGAGCGACATGCCCCCGCTTCAGCCCAAGATGCTGAGAAGAAGAGCCTCCCTCGCCAAGAGGTCCGCGTTCTGGGCGAGAAGCACCTCCACGATGGCTGGAAGTCTGATTTCACCGGCACTGATGGCAAGGTCGAAATGGAATTTGACTACTTTGCCAACCAGTACAAGTCTCATACCAAGGAGCTCAAGTTCGCCTGCGACACCAAGTCTGTGGAAGGTGTTGAGGTGACCCACTCACTGCTCATTGAGCTTGTTGTTTCTCGAGAATACGCCCCCGAGGGCAAGCCTCAACTGGCTACCCAGACTGGCACCGGCCGCATCTTGCGTATGCACTATGGTGTTGTCATGACTGCCCACGCTGGTATGGGTGTTAGCTGGGACAATGAGGCTCCTCCCGTCTACCAAGACGTGCCTCCCAGCCCCCCTGCCTACCCTGCCATCGAGTCTCCCATCCAGTACGATAGCTTGGAGCACATCGATGCCCATCGACTCAGCAGCCTCTCCAACTCCCCTCTTGTCCTCTCAGAAGATGAAGGCCAATAATACCGCCTAGTCAACTGAATCGCGTTGCTTTTGTTTTTTTTTAATGTTTAATTTTCTTTGTCATCAACTGCATGAGACACGCGGCGATCCGATTTGCACAAAAGAAGATACCCCAGAAGCGTTGAAAGGAAGACTCGGTTGCTTCCACACACACATTACATTTTATCAAGAGAAGGGAATACAGCACACATGGGAAATGACTTTTGGATTTGGAGTTTGGAGTACAAAAAGTTACAATGAATTGAATATTAAGGGGACAAAAGAGCCCATGTGTTGTACAGCTATGAAAGCTTCTGTATCTAGTCACGAATGAATCCGGGCCGCTTAAGAAGCAAGCCCAAGACGACATCTAATAATGAACTATTCAACTCTTGAACTCGAATTATTTTTACGTGACCTTTTGCTCAAGCTCGCAAAACCTTGAATGTCGCTGTATCTTATTGTGACAGTGTAATGATGAATATGAGAGCTTTGGGTCAAAGTTTGCAGACTTAACATGCCGACACAGTATGCCAATCCAAATCTTGGGAAACTCTAGTCCGCAAACGTCGACAACACCCTGCATTCCATGTTGTCAAAGCAAATTTCCAAGTTGAGAGAGGTTAATTGCGAGTCAAACGCAGCCAAGAATGAGGCGTCCGGGGTTAGATAACCGACGCCTTTGTGATAACAACTCCAACACAACCTCTGAATTGGATAAGAAGGGCCCCTAGGAACCGGGGGTAGTTGAGGGCAGGGGGCAGTGTAGAGAGAGTTATGATAGGTTAATACAAAGTCTTTGTGCTTGGAAGCATGCAGTCTGCGTAATGAGCACGTACATCAGTCCACATAGCCTTTACAAATAGCTTTAGCATGTGATTGCGAAATGCATAAAGGAAACACGGGACAGAGAGGTATGCGGCCGCTGGTGGTGCTTGAAACATCACGCGATGGAGGTGATACAAGACGATGATTTCCTATTATGGGCAAGCATTGACACAACTCTCGGGATTCAACATCCGGCTGTTGATCATGTACCAACGGTTTGAAGACGTTGTCAAACAAGGCAGGCATCAGAGTAAACGGTGGTGACTTGATACTCCGGATAAACTTCCGGTCTGAGATCCCCGGTTGTATGGCTGTAGCTACTTTTAGTGTATTTAGGTTTAGATGTTTAGAAAACGGTCTATACTTGGTCTAATCCACTTGGACGAATGGCTCGGTTGAAAGGAGAGGGGTGTGTGCTTTTGGTGTCTCGGCCGGGTTGAAGTCTATGCGTATTGAAGAGATGGTAGTCTCGTGACCGGCGCATTGAGAACGGGGAAAGCGGTTTCTGGAGTGTAACAAGTTTTCGCTATTGCCGGGGTAGAAGAAAGGGGAATATGGATATCTGGGCTGTTCCACGAATCGAGTCATGGTGAGCATGTGCTGTTGTAAGGGCTTGACCGACATTTTGTTGATCTATCCTGTCCACCCGAGCCTGAGAGAGAAGCTGCAGGTTTCTGGGAGATATAAATTTGTGTATTGTGTAATCGTGCAAGACAAGTAGGTAACTATAGCTAGGAGATTCAAAGTATGCCTACCCAACTAATCAGCAGACAAGTAAGTACCTGAATATGCCAAGAACTTGATAAGAATGTCTCAAGATAAGTTACCCCGGATTTTTTGAAAGTTGGTGTTTACTTGATCTGGAGTGTGGATACTTGAATAGCTTGATATGATTGATGGGCCAGACTCGGCATCATGATGATTATCTATCAGGCACAAGATAAGAATCAGTCAGTTCCGGGGCAGTACCTGCTGATCGTATAGAAATAAAAACATTTTTGGTCTTGATGTTATCATGATTTGTCTATCAGTCAGTCAGTCAGTCAGTCAGTTTGTTTATTTGTTTGTTCGTGAGCCTGCCTGTTCCTGTAGAAACAGCATCAAAATGTACATTGCTTTTCTCGTACAGTAAAAGTCACACGACTTGTAGACTTTTTTTAATATTTTTTTTTAGTTCAATGTTTCACTCCCGTCAACTCCCGCGGACAAGGAATTGAAACCGGGAACAGACTAAAACTTGATGCATTGAACGTACTATCTATAAGTGTGTTGGATTCGGAACATGTCCGAATTTGTGCCTGAGGTTAGGGTATCTGGTATCTAGGTAGTTCACGATATCCACTTCCCTTGAACCGAGACAAGCTATGAGAGGTATGAGTAACAATTAGCTCCTGCTTACCCCGGATTTCGGCCTCTCCATGTTACTCATATAACCTCGGATTATTCCACCCATTTTCTTGTCCTGCTTTTCAATACTCACTCACTCACTCAATCACCTAAATTAAATTGATTAATCTACTACCTGTTCTCACCTATATCGACTATACATATACACATATACACTCGTTGTAAAACATACCGGAATGGCCCATTCTCCAAAACCTCTAATGGACACACAAAAAACCTTGACCGAAAGAAGAAGACGATAACAGACAGAACACAACCACACCAACAAACAAAACAAAATGGCCACTTGTAGTCTCAATTCGCTACGGCGACCTTCCCTGACTCTAATGTCGGAAGCGAAAAAGAGATCCTTTCGTTTCAATCCCGTCATGTCCCCAAAAACTGCATCTCGCAGCTTAGCCACCGTCACCGCTCAAACGACACAAACTTCTCATCCTCCTCCACCACCCATGATGATGGAGGATCACAACACTAGACTCATCAACATGGGATACAACTACAACTACATAGAACATGTCGAGAACCTGGAGCAGTACTGCCACGGAGGCTTCCACCCCGTTACCCTGGGCGAGACTATAAACAACCGCTATCTCATCCTCAATAAGCTGGGCCATGGTGGTTACTCTACCGTGTGGCTCTCGTGGGACATCTTGAAACAGAAGTATGCCGCCTTGAAGATTGTGCTGGCAGACTTTGGAGAGGATTCAACAGAAGTAGATGTTCTTCAACAACTGGAGGCCAAAGCTGGCAAGAAGCACCCCGGAAGATCTTACATTCGCCATATCACAGACAACTTTCACTTCGACGGACCCAATGGGAGACATACATGCTTGGTTAACGATCCGGCTATGATGTCTTTGAGACTTGCAAAGGACGCTTCTTTCTCCAAACTCTTCCAGCCACGGACGGCCCGAGCCATCGCTGCCCAGGTCGTCCAATCGGTGGCCTATCTTCACCAAGGCGGAGTGGTGCATGGTGATCTCCATCTCGACAACATCCTGCTGCAACTTCCCGAGCGAATCAGATGCTTATCCCCGGATCAACTTCACGAGAGGCACAGCCAACCCACAACAGTGCCTGTGACAAGGCTTGATGGTCTTCCTCTCGATGAAAATGCGCCACGAAATGCTGTGCTACCAATTTGGTTGGGTCAAAAGAGTGAGGATGTCGCTCTAACGGATGCAAAGATCCTCCTTGGCGACTTTGGCGAATCGTTCCTCCCTAGCCAAGAGAAGCGACAGTACTCCAACGCACCTATCCGCTACCGAGCTCCTGAAACCCAATTCCCAGATGTCTGCCCATCTCTGTCCTTCAGTTCCGACATCTGGAGTCTAGGTTGTCTCCTCTGGAATGTCGTTGGCCAGCGTCCCCTCTTCGACGCCTGGACGCTTTCCGAAGATGACATCCTGCAGGACCAAACCGATCTTCTCGGCGAAATCCCAGAAGAGTGGTCCGCATACAGCTCCAAGCGCTCAGAGTACTGGATAGAAGATGTCTCGGCAGAAGATTCCGAAACACCGATCCAATCCAATGGTAGTACATGGGAGTCCCGCTTCGAGCGCTGTGTCCAACAAGGACGCAAGGAAAGCGGTATGAAGCCCATGTCCAAGGACGAAAAAGATGCTTTCATCGATATGATGAAGACAATGATGACGTTTCGTCCCGAAGAGAGAGTCTCGGCCAAGGAGATTTTGGAGTCAAAGTGGATGAAGCAGTGGGCTTTGCCGGAGCTAAGAAAGCTTGCGGCTTCATGATTGATGTTTTTGTCACAAACGGGATTGGTACTTTTGAATTAGCGAGTTTGGGCAAAAAGCGATGTTCTACGGTTTTATGGCAATCAAAATTTAGTCAATAACAATTAATGGCATACATGCTTGCATTTATTGTTACCCTCAAACTACATCTGATGTGAGAATAACTCCGGAGATTTTTAGAATTCCGACAGGTCATGACTGCTATTCTGTTTAGACCTTGTCAAGTTTGTTGGTCTTCTCATGTAGTACGGAGAAGCACATATAGAAGCAGAGGCAAGCCTGTGATCAAGATTGTGTGCCCGTCCCAAACAGACAAACTCACGTCACATTCTACGACGGTTGCTTAACATTGTCAATAAAGAAGAAACCAGAGATTATGTTAGCCAGGCTTCTACTGTACAGATTTTCGACTATAAAGAGCCCAGAGTATCCCGGACATTCTGTTACTCTACCATTCATCACTTTTATCTTTTCAAACTCCCTTTTATCTCTATATGTGATTTTATATTATATCTTTAGAGAAGTATACGCAGCAAACATGAGCAATAGCTACCTGAGCGACTGAGCATTTTGCTGAGTGTCGTCGATCATGTTCGGGAGAACAATCGAGGAGTTTGCATGGTCTTATATGAAGCTCAGAAGTAAGTACTAACTGTAACCTTATCATAGGCATGACGAGCTTGGTCATCATATGATGATGAGACTGTTATTAAATGGCTACCATTATATTGCGCAGTTACTAACATACTATAGCTTCGCTGTTGCCCTTTTGGTCCAACTTGCCCATGTCACAGCTACTCTTCGCGTTGAAGACAGTCCTGCAAACAAGCAAGGGATCTTCGAAGCATTGAACGAAGATGGTTGAAGTTCCGGTATTTATTTATATTCTGTATATCTGGAGAAGAACCCAAACAATAGAATGCTTACAAGAGAGGGATCATCACTGCTCTCCAAGTTCTTCCTGGCAACAGACCAGGCTACTATCGACCGTGATCTGGAGAGCCTGACATGATGGCGTGAAAGACCAAGTTTGGATTTTTGATGGGCTATAGGACTGTAAGTTGATCGAGCAAGGGCATTTGATCTTTGCTAACATCGTGGTAGCTATATTGGAGAAGGATAATGGGAAACGAAGCAACATCTTCCCTTTATACTTGTCGCTACGGATGTCTTGGTTACGCCTCCAACGAAGAGGAGAGCACAACCGCAAAAAGAACAAAACAGCCAAGAACGAACACCTTCTCTGTGGAAACGAAATGGATTGTGTGATCAAACACGAGATTTCCCTTTAAACCCAATCCTGAACCACACTTATACCGTTATTACAGTATAGCCTCATACACACAAGCCAAGAATAAACTGTGGCTGCAGGGACGATATGCATAGAATGATATCAAGAGGGTAACTGAGCTTTCCCCCTGAAAGGAAATGTTTACACGGGAAGCAAAGAACTATCCAACAACGCTTTGCCATGACGATACCCGTGTCTGCAGCTGTTACCTCTACTGGGCAGATACCCTACCTTCATTACGCCTTCGCCAATCACCGTACCCATCACTGAGGCTACGCCATCTACAAATCTGCCCAGGATCGTGCCAGGAGTTTCCCAAAGCTGCGCTCCCTTATAATCGAAAGATCAACCCTCATGTCCTAGACATGCCGATTGACAAACAACACAAGCCTGATGGCCAAGTCAATTCTGGCAGACCGGGTAATTGGCAAAACAATTTAAACATTGAGACGCTGGACAGAGCTGAACTCCAACTGACCCAGCTGAACAACTACGCCTGATGACACAAGCCAACCCCTCAATACCACCGACGAGTCAAATAGGAGCCGGAGAGCGTCCTAATGTACCACCTCCTCAGCCACGAGCTATATAGACGAACGAAGACCCGAAACTGGTACAGTATCTTTCAGGGTGGTACTCGTTCTTAAGGAGGATCGTCACCATTATATCCATCTATCAGGTTTTTATCTACTAGATCTTGCTCGTAATCGCGCAGTGCTGGATCCGAAAGCTCAGACGATGACTGCGATACTGTCATTCACGAGGTCTGGATCTGCGGTCCACCTCGAGAACATTATTAAAAGATAAAGAGCCACCAAAGCGGCCTCTCGCTCATCGGATTGGGTCATTGGCGACGGCTAGTAGCACCGATATTTTCGACAATACTACAGAATCTGCTCCACGTTAACTTTCCAGGGTGCGAGCCTGGCAGGACTTCGGTCTGAATGAAGTTTGGTGCGCACCGCTGCCGTATCTTTGACAAAATAAGCAAGTATATACAGTCTATCAGAGCAAGCTCGTCAATGGTGGAATGGTTTCGCATCAGACCACCAGCTGAAACCGAGCGCATAGGAGGATTGAAGTAATTCTATATGCAAGATACCATAGGCCTGCATATATTATACTCGTGGACAAAACGACAACCATGATTATATTCACCAGCATCAAGCACCTGTCATTTCGGGTAGGGGGGTGACGCAGAACGAAGCAAACACTGCCTATACTGCCATAAAACAGGAAATACTGTACATAATTATGGTTCACAAAGCCCCATGCTCCATGCTGCGAATTCTGTGGCGCGAAGGACTACTACTGAGGACTCACTGAGTGGACATGTCCTTGCATATGTCATTGTGAGACACCATAACTATATGCTATGACGCATCGAAAAACGAAGGGAGACCAGACATCCTTCAGGAGGACAGTCTGGGATTATTCAGGACTCCAAGGGCCCTAGCTGTCTCAGTCCTGGATAGGACTAGGAAGCCCCTCAAAAAATCTTTGTAGATAGAACCGGATGAGATGTATCGTAATATCTCAATCGAACCGATGGCCATTATCTGGCTCCGCGATAAAGATGAAGGAGCACTGGAAGTCTGGAAAGGAAAGTGCCCTGAAACAAAGCGACCTGAAAACAGTTCAAAGAAGAAAGCTGGTTATTATGTCTGAATTAAAAAAGAATTTGGATCAGATAGCCTCCTTACAAACAAAATCTACACCCATAACCTAGTCCCACTTCATACCGTCGTCGTCGTACCTAAACAATCTTAGAATCGCTGAAGCAACCAGTTCTCCATCATGTTCCAAATCCGCCGTCTCAGCCGCCCGATCAGCATGCTCAAGATCTTGGATTCCTCCGCTGTCAACTCGCATCTGAATCTGTCTCTTAACCATGTCCTCGTCAAAAGCCAAATGCGCTTGTGTAGTGAATAGTCTGTTGGGAATGTACAGGCCCTGGATGGGGGTATGGTCACTCTTGCCCCAGATGTGAACGTCTGTGTCGGGTGGGAGAAGACCGTTGGATGACTCGACGGAGGGAGCCTCGAGGACTTGATCTTGGTGCATTTGGTGAAGGTAGACTTTGTCGTCGTGAGTTCGGAAAAGACGCTTGCCAACAGGTGTGAGGGTAATAGCGTTATGGCCAAGCTCCCAGTCGTTTGAGGGTGAAGGGCCAACTTTTCCGCCTAGAAGGCGTGTAAGGACCTGGTGGCCGAAGCAGACACCAGTGAAGTGAAAGTCGGGGCGCTTTGTCCATATTTCTAATAAATTAATTAGAATTGGGTTTAAGAGAGTCCAATTGGTAGTAATAGTACTTACGCTTCAAGAGATGGAGCAACTCGTGGATCCAAGGGTTGTCGCCGTGGGCGTCATACATGCTCCCTGTAATAAGCAGACCATCGTAATCGTCAAACTCCTCAACCTTTGGCATGCGGCCGCCCTCCTCTGTGACAATAAAGACCTGCTCTGTTTCGACGCCAAGAGGAGGATGATGCTTCTTGCCTGCACAGGAGAAATGGTGATGCAGAATCTCACCAAAGGAGCCGCGCTCTGTTTTGGTGTTTGGGTGGGGAGTATCGGTCTCGAGAACAAAGACCTTGACGACGTGAGAGTCAACTGTTGGCTTGTAGTGTTGACTCATGCTGCTTGTTGCAGTGTAGGATCTTTTTGGTGTTGAAGGTGAAGAAAAGGGCAGAAATGGTTGACGATGATATGTAGTAGTGGCGTAAGTTCTAGAAAGCGTAGATGGAATGGTAGTTGCGGTGGGAAAAGGAAGCTGCCAGGCAACGATTGATCTATTTAAACGGCAAGAGGAAATACAGGTTCTGAACATCTTTTTACAGTATTGTAATATGTAAAATGTATTCCTAACTATGGGTAAAGAGACTGCACTGCACTACACTGCATATGCAGGATCTTTACTGGATCTTGGCGAAATGGCTTTTTATGCTGGCTTTTTCCATCTTTGACGTCAGCGAAGTCTCTTGTTGAAGGCGAACTGGAGTAAAGTATCCGTACAAAAGTTGAAAAGCCAAGACCATGATGACGGCAGCGGGTCATGGAATCGTTCATTAGTGGGTTTGAGTTTCTGTTACGAAAGGAAACATGTTTTTATACTGGTAACTGTTCTTGGTGTTCCTGTAAATCGGGGGATCAATTTATTACAAGGATGTTTTGTTCCAATAAGAAAGAGATGGATTTACCAATCGAGAGGAGAGGGTGGGATGAATATGATGAGATGGAGGGAGGGAAACCCACACCACCCTAAAAAGAAGCATACATACAACCATATCTACTACTAGACCTACTAAGGTGCCTAGGTAGTATCCATGTAATAGTTGTGTGCTTACAACTTGCTAACCTCTTCAGATCCCCAGTAAAATGTACTAATCTCAACTCCAACATACTCATCGCTATACTTCATCGTCTCCTCCCCATCTCCAGCCGCACCCGCACATACGAGCAATGGCATAAAGTGCTCCCCTCCCCTTGGAGGATGCATCATGTCAGCATACGGAAACGCCCTCCATCCCTTGAGCGCCTTCCACCTCTCCTCCTTTTCCTTCTTCATTGTCGCGTCCGACAACACACTGCTCCACTGATCAGACAGAACCCGGAACTGTTTCTGTTGCTCGGGCCCTGAACCGCCGAGCATCATCATGGCGCGGATGTTATGAAAGCTCGCAAAGCCCGACCCAACGACGGCAATGTTGTTGGCGCGCAGTTTACCCAGCGCTGCACCCATGCGGAGATGCTCTTCTGGGTCTTCGGATTCAAGAACCGAGACTTGGATCACGGGGATATCGGCTTTGGGGTTGACGAGCAGTAGTGGGATGAAGACGCCATGGTCCCATCCTCGCTCGTTATCCAGCTCAGGCGTTAGACCCTCTGCCTTGAGCGCATCGGCAATCTCATGTGCAATCTCCGGATGGCCCGGCGCGGGGTACTTGAGAGAATAAGACTCTTTGGGGAAACCGTAGTAGTCGTAGAGGAGCTCGTGAGATGCACCTGATGAGATGGTAGGTCTGGCGGTAGACCAGTGGGCTGTAACTAGGATGATGGCTCGGGGTTGATCTGGGGTACCAAGCTTGAGAATCTTGGGTACGCGATTCTTGAGGGAGTCGACGATATCTTTGTGTTTAGGATCGCCCAAGATAGGCATCGGACCTGATCATGTCATGTTAGCCATCATCATGTTTGGAGTACCGTAGTGTTGCTAACTTACCACCACCGTGAGACAGGGCAACTACAGGAGCGACCTTTGACATTGTGGCTGTATGTAATTGAGAAAAAAATGATTTGAAAGGTATTTTTGAAATAGTTCGTGATGGTATGCCAGTATATCTTAACATGGGCTTTTTTGACTTGTTGACTCTTTCTTGACCTCAGCTCTCTCTCTCTCTCTCTGTCATATCATGGCGGGGGCCTGGGAAGCTATTTATCCTCCACAGTCATGATAAGATGTATACCGGACCATCATGGCTTGTGGAGCTATTTCCGCTTCCCACTATCAGCTTCCGACTCTGAGCCGAAAATCATTACATACATTGCATTGCATTACAAGTTGGGGTTATTCAACGAATAGAAACCATACTTGGTCATTACCCGCGCGCGACGCTCCACTTGTTCTCCCGCAGTTCAATTTGTAATCCGAACTTCGGCTCTCCTATTCCGAACAAGACTTGAGTTGTCATGATAATCAATCTCGCGCGCGGTAGATACTTAGACAATGATAACTAATTATTCAGGCATATAGATGGCCCCAACCTAACATACCAGATATACTCTAATAGATGAATACATACGTATACGGCTAGATAAACACAGAAACCTGGTCCCTTCCATGACCAACAGCCTTGAGCCGCGATCCAATCTCAAGAGGACTTCCCTCTGTTACCATGAAATGTCCAGAGTCCTTTGTCGCCTTTTCGTCCGCTCCAAGGATCTTGTAGATGTTTGTACTAACAAGATCAATTGCATCCTTCTCTTTCAATCGCCCACCTCCATTCTTGTAAGCAGTTCCAGCTGCGAAGCCAAGATCACGTAGCTCCCAGTCCTCATGGAGTCCAATTGCCACTGTCACGCCTGCATCGAGCAGTGCATCAACGACTGTGCCGTTAGTCAGCGGTGCACCAGTCAGTACACGACGTGAGTCCCAGCTATCACCAATCGCCTGCAAAGGCGACAGAATAACACCAACGCCGGCCTCTCCAAGCTCCTTAGCCACCATGTGAGACTCGGCTCCACCGATGATGGCCACATTCAGGCGCTGAGCCGCTCCCGCCACGTTGGAAGTCTCGAGCAGACCTTCAATCTCAGACTTGATTCGAAGAGCCGTTGCAATCCCGTCTGCGCTGTTGATCGTCAGGGCCAGGACTCGCTCGCCACTTACCACCTTCTTGAGGTAGGCTTCTTCTGAGAATGGATTGACAACAGGCTGAGTGGACGTCGCAGCCGCGAGCAGCTTATTTCTCAGCCCACCAAAAGCAGCCGAGTAGCTAGTTGTACCCCTGACGTTGATATCGAGAGTGTAGTGAACTGCTAGGTCGGGAGCAAAGACAGCCCCTTCTTCGATACTGGTCAATGCTGAAGTCGAAAAGCCAACGCTGGTGCCGAAGTGAGTTGCGCCGCCCACAAATGCGGGTGCTGAAATGGCTCTGGTAACACCGTAGCGCGCTGCAACGTGCAACTTCTTGGAATCAAGTGCAAGTCCGTCAATAGCCCTGGAGAAGACCAGCGGGTTGGGTCCATTGTTAGTCACACTCTCGGCTTCGATCTCGCTAAGACCCAAGGTACCGCCCACAGCTGTAAAAGCTCGCGTTAAGTAACCGTTCTCGAGTGCAATGGTTTTTGCGCTGGTTGCAGTTGCAGCATCGAATTCGTAGTCACAGTTGCCAACACAAGAGATCTTACCCCTGGTGACAACCACGTTGACAGGCCGACCCTGAGACTCGTAAATCTTGCCGTCTTCGAGAAGCACCTTGGTGACACCAGTGAAAAGCACGTCATCAAGCTTGCTTGGCTCCTCGATAATTTTAGCAGGCTCGGGGATGGCCACTGTAGCTTCCTGTTGCTTAGACAGCTCGACAGGGCTTTCAAACTGAGCTGTTCCGTCGATCCAGACCTGAACAGGAGCAGCGCCAACACTAAGAGGGTCACTGTCCCAGACAACAACATCGGCATCGAAGCCAGGCTTCACCTTTCCTAGTCGCTTGCCCATACCAAGCAGCTCAGCGGGTGCAGACGTCACACTGGCCATGGCAACGTGGTATGGGAGACCATAATGGTGTCCCTTGGCTGCTTCGAAGAGAACGTGCTGCGCGTTGATTACGGGGTTGTCACTGACGTACACGACTGTGAGGTTGTTTTCATTGAGAATTTTGCCAGCGTACTCGGAGCCGATGTATGCTTCAGTCTTGTAAAACATGTTATCCGCGAAGAGAGCTGACGCAGGAGCGCGTCCACCCCAAGTCCTCTTCAGAATCTAGAGTGACTGTCAGTACAAGAAAAGAAGTTTGGTGCAAAAGACTGACCTCTGGGACCAGATATGTCTGATGAGCATGATGGAAAGCCCTAACTGCAAACTTGAACTCATTGGTGTGGTCGACCATAGCCTCCAGGTCAGGAATAGTATAACAATGCGTGTTGATATGAACCTGGCCACGGAGAGCTGCGGTCAGAGACTCCCAAGCAATCTCGCCAGGAAGATACTCATCCAGAGACTCGACACCTTGGGACTCAGCCTTGGCACACCAGTCATCCTGCTTCTGGATCAGGTTTCTGGCCTGCTCGAAAGCATGACGGAATTCGTAACTTTCACCCATACGGCTAAAAGGTCTGTTTCCAACACGGCCATGGACGTTCTTGGCATTCTCGCCGCACGCCATTTTCATGTACCGCCAGTTGCGATCGGGGTCGGCTAACAAATCCTGAGCACTGATTTCTTTGCGCCCGTCAGGTTTGCCGACGGCATGCTTGATGAGATAGGCTTCTCCGCCAATGTTGTTGCCGGAGCCTGGGAGGATAAGTGAAGTCGTGACACCACCTGATTTGATGATCTCGATTTGAGGGTCCAAGGGAAGAAGCGAATCGATAGCTCGGGCCCAGGGCGTGATGTTGTCTGACATCTCGTTGCCATCAGAGTTACCTTGAAGAGAAGGCAGTGGGTACACGCCAGCATGACTGTGTGTATCAACAATACCACTAGTCAGCCGACGCCCATGGGCCTCGTAGACAACAGTTTTGTCGGGCAGGGAAGCAGTCTTGATATCCTTCTCAACACGCTGAATTAGACCCTTGTCGAGAAAAACATCACCCTGCACCCACTCCCAGCCCTTTCCAGAACATGCATCCTCTTGACTGGCTCCGTCAACCGGCTCTCCGGTCCAGATGGTAGCGTTCTTGATTAAAGTCGGCTTTCCGCCGTCGATATAACGGGCATTCTTGTCCCGTCCAAGACCAGCTGGGTCTTCAGGTTTGACACGGAACTTCTTGCACGTCTGCAGGTCCTCATTTAATTTCTCAACAGATAAAGCGGTTCCCTTTTGTGGTGAAATTTGTCGCCATTGGGCAAAGACGATAAATCCAAGGCATGCCAAAGCAAAGAGTTTGATGGCGCGTGAACGACGCAAGGCTCGCCTACTCCGCCGTTGCTGTTGCTGTCGGCCAACAGGTGCTGGCAGCGAGATGGAGCTATAAGGCGGAAGTTGAGCCTTTTCGTCCATTGTCGCTTCGTTTCTTGAAGCTTTACTGTGCCCAATTTCTAATGAATATTTCTTGATGAATAGATGTAAGAGGAAAGAGGAGGTGTGAGCTTTTGGGGATGAAGATCACCAGCTCCCTTGTTGATAAGAGTTCCTGGATGTCTCGGATATTCATGGCACCCGTCCATCGTCAGGTACAAGTGACGGATGGAAGCTACCTAGCTTGACTTACAGTGATTGGTCTCCACTATGGCGAGCTATCTATAGCGGGGAATGTAGTGGCTGCGGGGGGCTCAAAGCTCTTGCACCTGCTGTAAATGGGCGGACAGAGCGTCTATCAGTGGAACTTTTGTATTTGAGCTTCGTTTGTACCTACTAGATAAGTCAGATAACAAGCGGTGATCTACTACTATTCAACATGCCTACTCACCCAACTAGTTAGAGTGACAGACTCCTAAGTGATTCTGATTTACCCGCACTCGAGGAAACAGCATGGGATTGAGAGATGCCGGTGCCATGTTGGACAGTACCTCTAGTTATGGCTAAGGCTGTAGTTCAGCTAAGCTAAAGCCTTGAGGGAGCCATGGATGCGCAGGCAGTTGAGATAACAGTACTGTATAGTAACAATGGTGACGCCAAAACAGAAGCAAACAATAACGAGATATTTCTAGCGGTTCTATGTGGTTTTCCAGGTCCCAGTAAGCTTGAACGTGCTTTGTTTACTGTCTTGATAGTCCAGAGGTTGGGGTTTCAACATGCAGCACCGCAGCCACTTCAATTGAGTTAGTTCCCTTGCTCGACTAGATGCAAGAAGCACGTCAAGCGATCACTTTAAACTAAAGTTGGGAAAACTCGATAGCCGGGTCCGTTCACCCTCGGTTGTTGTTTTCTCGATCGTGATCCGACCTCGTGGCTGAATGGGTTCGCTTCAGGGTATAGCTAGCAAGCAAGCATGTCGTTGTTAGAATGGTCCCACTTGAAACCATCCCTCCCAGTTCTGTTCCTTGTCAAGACAGAAAACAAAAGGCCAAGTTGATTAATTGTATATTGTTTACGAATGTTTGTGGCGTTGCAGGGTTAATTGGTTAAGCTTTTTCAGAGAACAAAGTGGTTTGTGAGCTCGGGACCAACGTTCGTGTATGTCTATGATTGCTTGTTTTTTATATATACACAGACAAACAGACCTGGGGTTGGCTTTCCGGGATCGAGACCGTTGAATATCCACTTGGAAATGGTAAGCGCCGTACAAGGTTGTGGAAGGCTGAGTTTCTGTTGCTGGGTTATCGATCATAACAAATCTTACGTGTAACAGTAACTAGACTTGGCAAGTGGAAAACTGTTAGTTATTATACTGTCCTGTTCTGTTGAGTTGTCTGAGAATTGTAAAAGAGATATTGATGACTCCGGTTGAGTCGAGTCAGTATATATTGCTTTGTGATAATAAAGAATAACTCTCCACTTACTAAAGATATGCAAGAAATCCATACATTACTATCCATCTCCCAGTCAGCCAGTCACTGAAACAATGCGGGTGTGGTGGTGCCTGGCAAAGACACAACTTAATGTCCGAGATGGATTCGTTGCTGTGCCAACATGACGACGTAATTTGTTTGGGTCAGCCAGCTAAGCTTCCCCCACCAAATTTATGTATGTACATACCCATACCCGTACCCGTACCCGCACTTGCCTTGCCAGATCAAAGCTCCGCTCACTCCGTACCTGACTTGGTTGACTTTGTTGTACGACAACGTCTCACAAAAAAGGAGATAAACCGAACATCTTACATTCATTCATTGCTGTATTGTATCCTCCTTTGGAACGTTATTGTTTCTATTTGTTTCTCAACCTCGCGACCTTTTGTCTTTAACTCGTGAGCGGTGACACTAAACCTACACCGACCATTGGCTTTGCATACAGCAACGCCTCGTTGATATCAAAGTTCCAACTACCACCAAAAAGAGACGCCATCAACATCGACTTTACCTCGACGTTCGCAGCTTCTCAGTACGCGATCCGGATCTTTCTCAGCGGCAGTGGCCGTAGAGATACAAGGTATCCTTCGCTTTGTACTCTGCCATACCATAGTTCAGCCAGACTCGTGTTGTCGCAAGCAACTACCCGTGTCCGCATTCCAACCTCTCACACACAATGGACCCGAATATGTCGCGCCCACCGGACTACAGCCTCCCACCTTACGATGACGAGGACCTTCACACGCCCACCGGTTACAGTCCTGCTGCCGTGAGACTGTTGACATCAGAGGAACACTACGACCCTCATCCTCACACGTATGTACCACCCTCATCCCCCAGCCAGATTCCTATTCCGATTCAGACGCCTCCCACACGCCCTATGTCTTCAAATTCCCCTTCTGCCTCTCCTTCACCCTCAAAGTCAACACCTTCTCCTTTCAACCCTCCAGTAGAGTTTCCTCCTCCATTGTTTGCTTCACAAACAAATCTCGACATGTCTTCAGAAGCAGGAGAACGGGCCTTCAGGCCTGAACCTGGTCGGCAAGATAACACTCAAGCAAACATTCACAACCAGCAAGAACAACCCTCACCCAACCCTCCTTCATACTCACGCTCCATTGCCGAATCCCAATCTCTGCTGCCTAACAGGCCAGTTGATGGCGTCCCAGCTGCAAAGTTGCAGAACAGGAACAGAGCTAGCATCCACGTCGCCTTCGCAGATCTACCTACGGATCTACCAAAGATTCCCGAGGGGATTAGCGAGAGACGTAGGGTCCACAAAGAACACCAACACCTTGGCTTGGAGACAAATCCAACTGTCCCTCCTCGTCCAGTCAGTCGCTTAAAGAATACAAACTCACATGACCAAATTCCCAGTATCCGAAGTCCTCGAAACCTCAACTATCAACCTAGTGTCCGCTCATCAAGATCCGGCTCCATCTTCGACGATGCCCCGTCGTTGGGTCCTCCAGGGGGAGGTTCTTACATGTCCTATGAGACGCGCGACTATGGCTCTCCTCAGCGACCATGGACGCCCTCGTCTCGTATGTCTGACTTCACCAGATCCGATCTCTCGAGACCGCCCCCAAACAACGACATGTATGAGCCCTCCGATTTGAATGGAAGCCCCAGACCTGGAACACCCTCATCGAGATACGGCGGCAGTCCACGGCGACCTCTTCCTCCTGCGCCTCTTTTTCACAACTCGAGACAAGCCGTTCCACCATTTGCGGATGATGCGACTGTCTCTATTCCCTTGCACGATCCTATGGACGACGACGTTTTCGGCCCTGAATCCGACCTAAGCGACGCCAGACCTCATCCTGTCGACCGTAGCTCTTACATGTCCGCAGAGTCTCAAGACACACTAAATGAAGGCGACCCCGATGACTACGACAAGTTCGAGCACTATGGTCCTGCTCCAGCCGGCGCTCAGGAAAGAAGAGGTGTTCGTGCTCCTCAAATGGCAAGGAAAGAGGTTCAGCTCATCAACGGTGAACTGGTGCTGGAGTGTAAGATACCGACAATTCTGTACAGTTTCTTGCCTCGCCGCGGTGAAATCGAGTTCACTCATATGCGTTATACTGCTGTCACATGTGACCCTGACGACTTTGTTGAAAGAGGCTACACACTACGACAAACCTTTGGTAAGACAGTCAGAGAGACCGAGCTCTTTATCTGTGTCACCATGTACAACGAAGATGAGATCGGCTTCACTCGAACCATGCACGCCGTTATGAAGAACATATCACACTTTTGTTCGCGCACACGCTCACGTACCTGGGGTGAGACTGGATGGCAGAAGATTGTCGTTTGCATCGTTTCGGACGGTCGTGAGAAGATTCATCCTCGCACTCTGGATGCTCTCGCTGCTATGGGTGTCTACCAGCACGGTATTGCAAAGAACTTCGTCAACAACCGTGCTGTGCAGGCTCACGTTTACGAATACACAACTCAGGTCTCTCTCGACTCCGATCTCAAGTTCAAAGGTGCTGAGAAGGGCATTGTTCCCTGCCAGATGATTTTCTGTCTCAAGGAAAAGAACCAGCGTAAGCTCAACTCGCATCGTTGGTTCTTCAACGCATTTGGCCAAGCTCTTAATCCCAACGTCTGCATCTTGCTAGATGTTGGTACCCGTCCAAGTGGTACATCGCTGTATCATCTCTGGAAGGCTTTCGATACCGACTCCAACGTCGCTGGCGCTTGTGGAGAGATTAAGGCTATGAAGGGCAAATTCGGCCGTAACTTACTCAACCCTCTCGTTGCGTCTCAGAACTTTGAGTACAAGATGTCCAACATTCTTGACAAGCCCCTCGAGTCTGTCTTTGGCTACATTACTGTCTTGCCTGGAGCTCTGAGTGCCTACCGATACCACGCGCTTCAGAATGACGAGACCGGCCATGGTCCTCTCAGTCAATACTTCAAGGGTGAGACTCTGCATGGACAGCATGCTGATGTCTTTACTGCCAACATGTATCTCGCTGAAGATCGTATCCTTTGTTGGGAGTTGGTTGCCAAACGTAATGAAAGATGGGTTCTCAAGTATGTCAAGGGATGTACTGGTGAAACCGATGTGCCTGGTAAGAAACCCCATATAAACTAACCTCGACTTCTTAACTAACTCAAATCAGATACTGTTCCTGAGTTCATTTCTCAGCGACGTCGATGGCTCAACGGTGCCTTCTTTGCTGCTGTTTACTCCCTTGTCCACTTTAAGCAAATTTGGTTCACAGATCATACTTTCGCTCGCAAGATCCTCTTGCATATGGAGTTCCTGTACCAATTCATTCAGCTCATGTTCACCTTCTTCTCTCTGGCCAACTTCTACCTCACTTTCTACTTCGTCGCCGGCGGTTTGACAGATCCCAAGATCGATCCCTTCGGGCACAATATTGCTACTGTCATCTTTCACATTCTGCGGTACTCGTGCGTGCTCCTCATATCAACGCAGTTCATCCTCTCGCTCGGTAATCGGCCCCAAGGTTCCAGGAAGCTGTACCTTGCCAGTATGATTATCTACAGTATCATCATGATGTACACGACGTTTGCAACATTCTACATCATTATTCGCCAACTCACATCCAAAGACGATGACATAAAGATGGGTGACAACGTATTTACCAATATGATTGTATCCATCTTATCGACGATCGGCATGTATTTCATCATGTCAATCATGTATCTGGATCCATGGCACATGATCACATCTTCGGCGCAGTACTTCATCCTTCTTCCCAGCTACATTTGCACCCTGCAAGTCTACGCCTTCTGTAACACTCACGATGTTACCTGGGGTACCAAGGGTGACAACGTCATGAAGACTGATCTTGGTGGTGCTGTGGGTAAGGGTGAGACCGTCGAGCTGGAAATGCCTAGCGAACAGCTCGATATCGACAGTGGATACGATGAGGCGCTACGTAACCTCCGTGACCGTCTTGAAGTCCCCGAGTCCCCCCCAAGCGATTCTCAGCTGCAGGAAGATTACTACAAGAGTGTCCGAACCTACCTGGTCCTCACATGGATGATCGGCAACGGTATTCTTGGCATGGCTGTGTCTGAAATCTACAGTGCCAGAGGCATCGGCGACAATTACTATTTGCGCTTCCTTCTCTGGTCGGTCGCCGCCCTCGCAGTTTTCCGTGCTGTCGGTTCCACCACCTTTGCCATCCTTAATGTGATCAATATGATTATCGAAGGCCGGGTGCGTTTGACTCTCAAGGCCCCTCGATGGTTGGGCGGCGTGAAGGAGAGAGTCAGCGACAAGATGAGCAGCGTGTCAAGCAACCTACGTAGTTGATGTCCGCATCATGTTTGACTATTTGCGTTGGGTTTTCTTATTATGCATTGAGAAGAATGGGCATCTGCATTGGCGTAGTTTGGCGTATTGACACTTTACCTGCATGGAAAACGACGAACCAGTTCCAATTGTTTTGGTTGGGACTATAGCGACATAGCAGATGAGTTTTTGAGAAAAGCGATATGATACCGGATATGACATGACTGTCAAGAAAACGAATGTTTGGAATGGAAGGCTCCGTTTAATGGATATGAAAGGAACTGTCTTCTGGAAATGAGACTCATGTAAATAATAGGAGGAATGTGTATACCCAGTGTTGAAATGAGATCGATATTAGAACAATCACAAGTCCCCAAAGACAAAGCACAGTTTTATGTTTACCAAATTTTGATATATAAAATAAAGTTGAGATAATAATTCTATGAAATTTGACATTCTAGACGTTTTACGCAAAGGCTGATTGAGTCAATGCGAGTATTTCTACATGGAATAAAATGCGTTCCTATCAGTTGCGCCGGCCAAGTTAATTCGACATCAAGCTATGCAAAATAAAAACAAAAGGCAATAAAGCAATGATATCAGTGTTTATCCCAACATTGATCCTTCATTCTTCTTTTTTTCCGTTCCAGTTCCATGCTATAAGCATAATTTTCGTTGAGTCTTTTTTTACTTTATGTCATGATTTATTCATCATCCTCTTCTTCGTCGGCAACCTGGATATGAGAGTTAGCTTTCATGTTTTACATGTGATTGGAGATGATTTTGAAGTTCACTTACGTTGTCGTGGAAGTTCTGGCCGTCGGTGGTGGCAACAATGACACCAGAGCGGACGCAGAAGTCACCGAAGCGCTCGCCCTCGTTTCGCTCGAGAGCGTATCGCTTGAGGAGAGGCTTCATGATGTCAAGAATCTCATCCTCCTTGATGCTCTGGCGATATAGCTTGTTGAGGCGCTGGCCATGGTAACCACCACCCAGGTACATGTTGTAAGCACCGTACGCCTTACCGACGAAAGCAACCTCGGCCAACCAGGGACGAGCGCAACCGTTGGGGCAACCAGTCATACGCATGACGATAGAGTCCTGACGAAGACCATTCTCCTCGAGGCAGCCCTCAAGCTTGGAAATGAGGACAGGCAGGTATCGCTCGGACTCAGCCATGGCAAGACCACAAGTAGGGAACGCGACACAAGCAGATGAGCTGAGACGAAGGGCAGAGAACTGAACATTGTCGAGCTTGTACTTCTTCATGAGCTCCTTGACATCGGCGAGGTCCTCGTCAGCGACGTTGCTGAGGATGAGATGCTGGTTACCGGTAAGACGGAACTCAGACTCGCCCTTCAAGGACTTGGCAATCTCACGCAGACCAGTCTTCATCTGGAACTCGGGTGTATCCTCGATACGACCGTTCTCGATGAAGAAGGTGAAGTGGTTGAGACCGTTCTCATCCTTCTGCCAGCCAAAGGTATCGACGTTGCTCTTGAACTCGAAGGGTCGCTCGTTCTCGAACTTCTTGCCCCAGAGCTCCTCAACCTTACTGCGGAAGACGGGTACGGTCATGTCGTCGATGGTGTACTTGAGACGGGCGTGCTTTCGGTTCTTACGATCACCGTGGTCACGCTGGACGAGCATGATCTTCTCACAAACAATGTGAACATCCTCAGTCTTACAGAAGCCGAACATGCGACCAGTCTGGGGGTATGTCTTCTTGTTATTGTGAGTAGCACCCATACCACCACCAGCAAGAACGTTGAAACCAGCAAGGTTGCCATCCTCACCCTTGATAGCGATCAGACCAATGTCGTGGGCATACACATCGGTATCGTTGTGAGGAGGAATGGCAATGGTGATCTTGAACTTTCGGGGCAGGTAAGTAGGACCGTAGAGAGGCTCGAAGTCCTGGACGGCGTCACCAGCGACCTGAGTCTTCTTGTTGTCATCGTCAGTCAACCAGATCTCGTGGTAGGCACTGGTCGAAGGCAGGAGATGATCGCTGATAAGCTGGGAGCAAGCGAAAACCTCACGGTGGTACTTGGATTGAGTAGGGAGCGAACTGCACATGACGTTACGGTTTACGTCACCACAGGCAGCAATGGTGGTCATGAGAGCGCGGTTGATAGCCTGCATAGCGGGCTTGAGCTTGCTCTTCACAACACCGTGGAACTGGAAGGTCTGTCGGGTGGTGAGCTTCATGGTCTCGTTACCGAGCTCGTTGGCAATGTCGTCCATCTGGACCCACTGTTGAGGAGTCGAGATACCACCAGGCAGACGGCATCGAATCATGAAAGAGTAAGCGGGCTCGAGACCCTGAGCCTTTCGCTCATCTCGGATATCACGATCATCCTGCATGTATGTTCCGTGGAACTTGGTGAGCTGCTGGTCGGCGGCCGAGATAGCGAGAGTAGAGGGATCGTTAAGACCCTCGACAATAGTACCTCGGAGGTAGTTGGAAGCCAGCTTGATGTCTTCGTTGGTGATTGGCGGGGGCTCCTCAGGGAGGCCATCGACCTTATCCACACCAAGAGCGGCCCAAAGTTTAGGCTCCCACTCCTTGTAACCAGTCTGGAAGCTGTCGGGATCCTGGTCGTCACCGAGTCCGATATCGATCAGGTGCTTACCACCGAGGTTGGTTAGAACACGGTCAAGATCCTTGGCAGGCTTGTTGTAGTAAATCTTGTCCTCCTTACGAGGCCAGTAGTGGCTGTCACCAAGACCGAAAATGGAGTAGTTGACGGCAGCAAGGTCAAGATCGGTGTTGTCCTTGATAGCATCCCAGAAAGGCAGACCGTTCTGAGGGAACTCACCCTGACCAGCAGTGGAAGTGATAAAGACAATGTTCTCCTCAGTGGGAAGATCCTCAAGAGGGTAGTCCTCCATAGCCAAGACAGTGGTCTTCAGGCCACGGGCACGACCACGGCTAGCCAATCTCTTGGCCAAAGTGGTAGAGTTGCCGTTATCAGAAGCATATAGAATAGTCAGAGGAGCGCCTAGAAGGCCCTCAAGGAGCTGGTTGTAGGCATCCTTGGCCTTTCTCTTCTGCTGAGCTCGGACCTCGCTTCCAAAGTCCTTGACAAGAGCGGCAGCGAACTTGGGCTCCTTGGCAGCCAGCTGAGTGAGCTGGTTGTCGCGAGCGAGGAACTTCTTAAGCTCCTGCTTGATAAGCTCGGAGTCAAGAGAGAAGTTGGGCTCGCCTTTCTTCTCGTTCTCGGGGTTCCATCGGTACAGAGGCCAATATCCAGTATCAACGGCCTTCTTAGTCTCCTGGAGAACAGTGAGAGGGGAGTCAGTCTCGCCGAAGTAGGGAAGGTAGGCGAGAACGACAGAGGGACCCTCAAACTTGTCAGCCTCAAGAAGAGCCTGGAGAACCTGAGTGTAAGAGCTGTAGACGGCGGTGGAAGCAACATAGACGTTGCCGAAGTTCATGGCATAGAGACCAATGTCCTTCTTGCGGCGGTTGGCATCAGCAGCAGCTCGCTCTGAGTAGGGAGTAGAGTCGATAATGAGCATGTTGACATTCTCACCGGAGGCAAGGACGTGGTGAACACCAGAGTTGCCCAGGTCATAAGACCAGGCATCAGAACCAGTCAACCAAAGGGACTCCTTTCGGAAAAGACCCTTGGCAGAAAGGAGCTGGGCGGCCAGGGGAGAACCGTCAGTCTCAAGTCTTGCGATGACATCGTCGGCAATCTCAGTCGACTTGGAAGCATCATCAGCGCTCATAGCCCATCGTGCCAACCAGCTCTTGGGGGCATCGGTGGTGAAGCTACCGTTGGTAGCAGCATCCTTGACCTGAGAAACAAACTGGCCACGACGCTGCTTGCGAGCCAAAAGAGAACCAAATCCGAACTCGGGGCTGGCAGAGACAGTGGATGAGAGGCCAGTAGTAGAAGACTTGATAGCGTTGGCAACGTAAGCTCGCTGGCCGAAAAGCTGGTCAAGAATCTTGGTGTAGGCAGTCTCAAGCTGGGGAGCCTGGAGATCGTAGCCAGTGGGCTCCTTCCAAGCCTCCTTCTTTCCCACCTCGAGGTTCTGGATGGGCTTCTCGGCAGTAAGGTTCTGGAGAACACCACGCAGGGCCTGGACGACAACCTCGGGGGCGATGTAGCCAAGCTGGTGGCCAACAATAGCCTCAACGCCACCAGGGCCACTCTTCACAGAAGTCAAGACATCAATGAGGAGGGGACCCCACTTAGTAGTCTTGCGGTGGATCTGCTCCAACACGGCAATGCGCTTGACTGATCGGGGAATGGCCTCAACAAGTCTGGAACCGAGCCAAGGTCGGTAGAGACGAGGGGTAAGGATAGCGGTGTTGGCGAAGATCTCCTGTGAATTGGCCTCATCGATTGCTTGAGCGAAAGCGCCGGCATCAGAGCCGAAGATGAAAAGGCAGTTCTCAGCATCAGGGGGGCCTGAGTACTCGAAAGCGCTGTACTCTCGGCCAACAGATGTCTTGAGCTGGGCCCAGATACGTCCAGCAGACTTGTAGATATCCTCAGAAGTGACCTGAGGGGGGGCAGACTCAACTGTTGTAGCGACCGATGAGGGCGCAACAGGAGTGCTGGACTCGCTGTCCTGGCTGGACTTGACTGAAGTTCCGGCTGAGGGGGCCTTGGAGGCGTTGGCACTGGGAGGCACAGTAAGGTTGCCACTGGCGGCGGCACCAGCTGTAGCTGGTGTGTCGTGGTCTGAAGAGACGGCAATGTGGCCATCATCGGCGTAGATTCCAGTCTGTGAAGAGGGAGCGGAGCCAGCCTGGTATCGGCGGACACTCTCGATATCGAGAACGTCGCGGACGACTGAAGCGTCCTCGACACCAATGGGCTTATCCTTTGCTGATGTGGAGGGAGCAAAGAAGTGAACGACACCCTTGCCAGTTCGGATGGCAAGAGCGTGGGCAGTCAAAGCCAAATCCTGTGCCTCCTGAAGGGTCTCGGACTGAACAAATGTGAATCCCGAGTTACGGATGGCGGTGATGACAGAGTAATCGGGGAATGTCCGAGGCTGAAGAGAGACGTGCAGGACAACTGGGTAGTTGGCCAACTTGTATAGGTGTGACACCGAGGGTAGGAGAATGGTGGATGTGGTTGTGACTGAGACGAGCTTGCCGGCTCGGGTAGGAGTGTACACTGATAGGAGAGGATCGGTGTTGTGTCGAACGGGAATGATCTGGAATCATGATTAGTTATGCTCGTTCTGTTGTTCAGCCACCCAATTGCTCTGCTCGTAAGTTCGTCTATAGCTATTCATTGCCTCCATATACCGTTGCCTCTATTGGCTGGCTTGAATATGGCACCAGTTTACACAAAACCCTCAACAGAGACCGGAGATTTTTCGGAGAGCGGTTGGGAGGGGCAAATTGCCGTGAAGCAGACTCACCTCAGGAACTGTATCAGCGCTCTGAGCGACCAAGCTGCTGTCCTTGCGACCTGCGTATCGGTTCAGGTGAGAGGAGAACTCGGAATCGGTACCAATGGCAGGCTGGACGGAGACAATAACATCGCTAGAGAGGTAGGCAATTCGAGCCACTGGGAGTAAAGCATTAGCGATCTGAAGCTGTTGCGCAACACTCAATTCAATAATGTTTGAGATTCCTATTCATTCTGGTCCATAGTCTCGCCGTTGCGCCGGTTGAGGCCGATCTCTTTGCAGAATGACAGGTTATATCTCCGACTCATGCAGCATCCCGGTACTGCATCTGGGAAATCCAACATGGGAAGAAACTCACCAGCCTCCTCAGGAGTCTTGACCTGGTGCTGTGTAGCAGCGTCCATTGTGTCCCTTCCCTTGTTCGTCTTTATCTCGTGGGGGTATTATATGAAGCTTGGACTGTTCTCTAGTGAACAGAGCAGACAAGCTGCTTGGGTTGAGGAGGGGAGGATGTATAAGAGAGATGAAGAGAAAGGAAAGAAATCTCAATGACAGGACTCGCTCAAAGCGGGATCCGGGGTCTTGAGTGGTTTTCTTCCTTTTCTAAAGAATATGATGGATATTAGAAAAAAGGTTTCTTCCCTCTTGCTCTCAACATCCAAAAGGAAAGGAAAGAAGTTTGTAAACTGGAGCGAGCAGAGACGAGACACGCCCTTCCTTTTGCCTTTAGTCTCTTGAAAGACGCCCCTCGTCTGGTCTGGTCTGGTGTCCGGTCCCTCGGCTTGCGCTTTGCTCATTCGCACGTCTTATTTTTCTCTTCCCACTCGCCGATTTTTTCCCCGCGCCATTATTAGGTAGCTAGCAGAAAAAAAGGCAGCAAATTCCATCCAAACGCAGCGCAAATGACCACCAGAGTGGCTTGTATGAATCCTCGCCCTCGATTGCGTGATCGATTAGCGGGATGCTATGCCCCGGACGGCGGGGCTCATGCTCACTGTCTCGTTCTTGTCGACAGTTTTGGGGTGTTACCTCAGGGTCGCGCCTTCCGCTGGAACAGGGGCCTGTGCACTCCTCCGCGACCACCGATAACGAATGAGGAACTCTGTATTTGCTTCATGATGTTCTCCAATTGGCTTGTTTGTCCTTAGGTAACAGGTTCAACCAATAAACTTCACCCCGCGAACACCGGCATTGGACAGGATATATGTGCAGGGATACGCATCGAGAAGGACCCACCCCGAGTTCCTGCTGAGGCATACTGTTGGGCCACCGACGGTCCGCGCAAGAATCGCCAAAATGATGAGAGATATTGGCGTTGCAACTGGTCATTCAAGAATTGCATGACCTCTTCATACAGTACAGCTTACAATTAACAGGGATGCCTCCGACTACCGGCCGGTGTCCGTATATTTTCAATGGAATTGGACCCTGAAGCTACTTGTCTACGAGTTTACTATTTCGACATTTCCATCCAGAACAGTACAATTGGTAATCTATCTAATGGTACCCCATTTCACGATCATCGCGGGTGGTCCATCGGAAAGATAAGACTCACCTCAAAGCACAGACAAAGAGAATCAGTGTTCGGAAGGTCCCCTGTCGCCTCCTCCGTACGCGGGAGTGTCCGAAGACGGAGGCTACGAGGCTAATTACATAGTATCGATGTTGATTGAATACACAGGATTGAGGCTTAGTGATTGATTAACTGGTTGGCTGTCATTGGCCGTTAGAAAGAATAGATCTTGCCATATCACTGTAGAGATGAGAGCTTTCACAATGTCTCAAGACAAACATTGTCAAGATTGATGCTGTTATTCGATATCAATATCTACTGGTATTAACTGCCGTTGTGTGGCAGGTATTATCATTATGCCAATTTCCTATCCTAAATGATGCCCCAATTCATGACCCAAATCCTTAGTAAACAAGACAGCAATTCTTGCGTCTGAACGATGCACGATAGCCCAATGTGCAACGGCACGAAGCCATCATGTGTTGTCTCATATTTGCCCTCAGGCCGGGATCGTCCCATCACGCAATTTCTCTTTCCAACTTGTTGTCGGCTCATCCGCTCACACCATCCGCAGCCGCCGTTCAAAAGGTCCACAACATGCCGCGTTTTCGCCGCACATGCCGCATTTCCTCCGCGCCAGCCGAGTCGTCGGTTTTGTGTCCGGCATGGACTTTGTACTAGTTCCCATGAGGATTTTCGCATATCAACTTTCCCCATAACAAAACTCCTTCTATCGTATGTTGGTCCCTTTATCATAAAATGAATTGTAAAGCATCAACCACCGGTGATGACTTTCACCACAAAAATGTAAAGAGGCAGCAACCGGCCTAGCCGCCAGTGTCCATGTTCCAGGTATCCGTGTATATTCTTTAAGGTTCGTCAACAGTCTGCGGCCGATCCCATGTGTCAAACGACTTTCTAGACCTCGCCCGAGAGTGTACCCGCGCCGACTGGCTTGTTGGATCCTCCCAGGCTGGGGGCCCATTCGTCAGACTCTCGGGTGTCCAACCAGTAAGCCCGACCACAAGAAACCATCAAACGGCCGAGGCGTCCCCGGCGGCCCTCACCGTCAGGGAGATCCTCAGCGAAGGGACCCTCCTGGTCATCAACGCCGGGGCCCTCCAAGATCATCAGTTGCATGTACTTCTGCAGAACCTGCTTCGCATACGCCATGACGACGAAGCTGAAATACACGCGGATCAACGTTGCGCCAACAATCAGCAACATGCTCGCAGCCGTTTCCTGGGGAACGACCTTTCCATGCATGGCAGCCTCCTTTCGCAGGCCTTGCATACCCTCGGCCACAAAGTTTGGCAGATCCGTCTTCTTGGATTCGATGGTCTCGTTGAGCTGAGTAGAGAAGTACCAGTCTAGGCCGAAAGCTGCGGTGTAGGCTGCATTGATAACGGTATCGATGATGTAAAGCCATGCGAGGGCCAGGCACTCAAATGGACTTTGTCGTCGGACATGAGGAGTAAGGATCGCGAGTCCTACCAGGACCGCGATGGAGTAAACGTATGTTGAGAGTTGGAGGAGAGATAGCTGATATCCAGTAAGGATGGCGAGGAGTCCATAGACACCAGTAATCTTGTTAAAGACGAGAGCCAACGAAATGAGCTCTGTACCGGTCTGGAGGCTGGTGATACCAAAGAGGCTCTACAAACGGGTTCTGTTAGCATTTGATGATCATCTTCTCATCCGCGTAATACGACATCGAGTCCAAGTCGCGTGCTCCTTACCTTGGGCCGGGGTAGCCGGAGGGATCGAGTAAGCCGAGACATGGCGGCGCTTGGTTGACAGAATATATATTTCGTTCCTGAGCTGAGCCTTGGAGATTCGGTATGCTGTTGCCCTTTATGAGTTGATAACGAGGCCCAAAAAGAAACGCGCAGGAGAAGGACAAAAGTACAGGCACGGAATATGATGCAACCAGGGGTCTGTATCCAAGACTTTGCGCCCGAGACTGCCGGTGTAATCTTAAATCACGTGGTTATGTCGAGAAAAGTCATGCTGGGTTAGAGCTTGTCAGCCAATCATAATGCTTATTCATGCTTGCTTCATCTTGGAGCTCTGGGCATTGACAGCAGCCATCACGTCACCCAATGCAACCCCAATATGCGCCTCTAAGTCGGCTCCAAATCAACGATGGCTCTGGTTGCGCCTGTGCATGCCTGTTTCTAGATGACATATGCTCCCGTCTGCAAAGAAAACCTGCAGGGTGTGTTGACGCTCTCCAAAACCCGTTTCGTTGGTCCGCTAATAGTGATAAATTGTCGCACTTGATTCGTGAAATACGACAAGGGCCATCGTTCTGATCTGACTTGAGTTGAATTGGCTGAAAGCAGGCACTTAACTCGCATGTGATTCTTTTATGCCTGCTTATTCGTGTCTTGACAGATACCCTGACTTTACATTTTACCGCGCTTTTTTCCAACTTTATTTACGACCTGCCCTTGGCGAAAGGGTCCATTCGTTTTTCCCATGAAGTGGCTTACACATCTCTCCACCAGAAAGTCGACGGTTCTGGTTGAGATCGCTTCCTTTCCTCCTACATCTTCTCCCAGAAACTACAGCACTATAAGACGACTATCCCCAGTCCATACATCATCGGGCTTCTCTTCTTCCCATTCTCTCTTTGGTGTTAGAAACATCTCAACCCAACTACCCTACACTACATCTCAAACTATCCCCACCACACCTCATCATTTGCATCGCGGGGCCTTGCACATCCCACCAACCCACATACGCAGTTGTAAAGGTCTCAGCCTCAGTACCAGGTGCAGTTCAAGAGCAATGTCTTCATCAGCAAACCTAGTCGAGTCGGCCAAGAAGTTGGCCGCCTACCAGGCAGTCAATGATCACCTCGATGCCTCTTACAAGTTTGTCGGAATTGGCTCTGGTAGCACCGTCGTCTACGTTGTGGACGCTATTGTCAGCAAGGGACCCGAATTCTACAGTGGGATGACATTTATTCCTACTGGAAGTCAGTCAAAGGGTCTTATCCGTACTGCTGGTTTGAATCTCGTAAATTTGGATGAGAGGCCCATGTTGGATGGGCTTCCTGTCCCTCTCGACGTTGCTTTTGACGGCGCCGACGAGGTAGACGAAGACCTCAATCTTATCAAGGGCGGTGGTGCTTGTTTGTTCCAGGAGAAATTGGTTGCAATTGCTGCCAAAAAGTTTATCGCTGTAGCTGGTATGCACCAATTATTATTGTTTATGATAAATTTAGAACAAATTACTGACGCACAGCAGATTACCGAAAGCAATCTCCCAGACTGTGTACCACATGGAAGACCATTCCTATCGAAGTTCTCCCGCTGTCCGCACCTGATGTTCTGGTTCGCCTTCGAGCCATGGGTTCTCCCAAACCTGCCATCCGTTCAGGTCTCCCTGCCAAAGCTGGCGAATGTGTAACAGACAACGGCATGTGGCTTATTGACGCCCCATTCTCTCCCTTGCTTCTCCCCAAGGACATCAACTCCGAGACCGAGGGTCGTGGAAAAGATGGTGCCTGGGAGGTTAATGCTCTTGCTGAGGAACTGGTCCGAACACCTGGTATCGTTGAGATTGGTTTGTTCACTGGCTTCAATGGCAACGAGGCTGTTAAGTTGGGCAAGGAGTCGCAAGCGCAGAAGCCCATTGCGGCTTATTTCGGTCTCGCCAATGGCGAGGTACAGGTACAAAATGCCGCTTAAAAGAACACCGGGAGAATATTTGCCTTACATAAAACAACTTTTTTTTTTTTTTTTTGGGATACGTACCGTGTTTGGCCAACAAAAAAAAGGAAATACTGTCACCAAGGCGTTTGGATCGCCATATATCTGGGCATCTTAGAATGTCACCCCTGATTTATATCGAGCAATAGTATTAGAAGCGAAATGATTGACCAGCCTCAAAGCCAGTCGAACCAAGGCATTAAAGTGTCTTATATAACGATCGTAGGCTCGTAGTCCTGGTTGTATTATACAAGCTCCCGCACTAAAACCCGCACGCTATGCCTGATATCCTGTCTTATGCGCGACGTAGCAAGGGTTCTTTCGCGATTCGAGCATGGCTTGCGTTTTCCCAGATACTCCTGTACTCCAGTTCTGATTCAGCGCGGTGGCACTTAGCACGCGCACCCCTCTTGTGATTGCTGCGTGTTGTTCGTCTTGACGTCGATCACTAAGACAATGTGTCAGTTGCATCTAAGCAGTCGCAAATGGCGCACTTACTCTGGTTTGAAGCTTGCGCAGCAGCATCGCTTCCCTCCATACCAGGCAGGGCCTGTGCTATCCTCTTGAATAGGTTCTTCACGTTGTGGCCCAGCTTTGCGCTTGTCTCGACAAACATCAGGTTGTTCTTCTTGGCCTCTTCCTCGCCCTGCTGTGTAGTAACTTCTCGCTTGTCGTTCAAATCCGTCTTGTTGCCAACCAATACAATAATAACATCGTTACCTCGTTCAGCTCGTACATCATCAATCCACTTCTTGGTGTTTTGGAACGACTTGGCGTCTGTGCAGGAGACCATAGTTAGCACGACACATGCATAGCCACGATTGGAGGCGAGGGGGTTAATAGGTGGTGGGGTCAGCCTGGGGACACATACTAGAGATATCATAGACAACAACGGCCACGCTTGAATCACGGATATAGGATGGAATCAGACTTCGGAATCGTTCTTGTCCGGCGGTATCCCATAGCTGCAGTCGCACCGTTCGGTCCTCGAGGTACATGGTCTAAGTGCACCGCATGTTAGTCTTGCGCATAGACTCGGCTATGACGGTGCTGACCTTGGAGAGGAAATCAATGCCAATCGTCGCTTGGTACATGTTGTCGAAAGAGTCGTACATGAATCGTGTGATCAAAGAGGTTTTGCCAACTATTGGGATTGTTGTTAGTGATGCTGGAACGGAAAGGTCCGTGATCGGTCATGGACGTACCACTCTGCTCTCCTAGAAACACCAGCCTGTAAAAGCAATTAGTAAGTTATATACGACTATGGTTCTTGGTATACGCACTTGAATTTCTTCAAGGGGTTGTTGTATGAGCCGCCAGCCTGCGCCATGTTTGCGGTTGTGTGGTCTCGTTCGGTGTCTCTTGCAGGGACGGTGTATGTGACAGCTGTCAAAGCTAAGAGATATAGGTTGTCGGAAGGAATACGATCTTGCTGTTACGTCCTGGTCTTGGCGATACAAAGAAAGATCAAAGAATGGTGCAACCCCAAGAGTGGCAACTTGACTGTATAGGGATAAAGGCTAATTACCAGTTGGAATCTGGAGAAAGGAGCGTCTAGATCCTAGATTCGGCAGGAGCGTATGAGATGGAGGCCACCCTGAACAAGTTCAAGGAAGGTGCACGTGCTGATAAGAACATATCTCCGTTTACTGAACGGTGTCCCCAACAAGTCAAGCGTAACTTACACGGTCTCCGTATTTTCAGTGGACATAGCGAGTCGAGACTTTCGGCTCCACTAAAAAATTAAGAAATCGGTCCCCCACCACTTCTATCGACAAGCAGCATTTTCGTTCTTCATTATCGACAATACAAGATATCCTTTCTGGGAAAGGAATCGCAACAATGCCTGTATTGGAATCAAAGAACGCCGGTAACGGCGCTGCGCCAAAGCAGCATAACCAACCTTCGCGAAAGGGAAAGAAGGCGTGGAGAAAGAATGTTGATGTTACCGACGTGCAGGAGGGTCTCGAAGAATTGAACAAGGAGATCATTCAAGGGTAAGATATTATTTTGTCACGCTTTCAACCCCTAGCTAACAAGTAAACAGTGGTGTCGTCAAGGAGCGACCGTCGGAACAACTTTTCACCCTCGACATCAAGGGCGATGCTGGTCTTGAGAAGAAGTTCAACAAGCACATCAAGAAGGGCCTCAAGGCCGACGAGATCATCAATGCCCGGTCGCCAGTTCCCGCTGTCTCTATGCGCAAGAGACCAGGTGACAAGACCACAAACGGAATTCTCCCCACGAAGCGCCAGCGAACTGATTGGGTGTCCCACAAGGAGCTCTCTCGACTAAAGCGAGTTGCCGACGGCCAACACGAGAGCACTGTTCAGGTACAGGATGCTACCTACGATATCTGGGATATGCCTGCGGCGCCTAAGGAGAAGGAGACCGACAACTTTTTGGAAGAGCAGGCCAAGCCCAAGGTACCAAAGTCAATGAAGAAGGAGCCCCTATCCCTACTTGAGAGCGGAAAGCAGATACCTGCTGTTCTCAAGCCTACTGGAGGATACAGTTACAACCCCATGTTCACCGACTACGAGGAGCGCTTAGCAGAGGAGAGCGAAAAGGCCCTCGAGGCCGAGCGCCAGCGCCTGGCAGAAGAGGAACGAGAGAGAGTGAAGCAAGAGGCTGCCGCCCGATCAGCAGCCGAGGCAGAGGCCGCCGAGGCTCGTGCCAACCTTTCAGAATGGGAGGAGGATTCCGAGTGGGAAGGTTTCCAGAGCGGTGCCGAGGACAGCAAGCCATCTGTTAAGCGCCCGCAGAGAAAGACACAAGCCCAGCGCAATCGCATTGCGCGTCGCAAGGAGGAAGAGCGTCTTGCAAAGGAGAAGGCTGCTATCAAGGCTCAGCGACGCCAAGAGCAGCGCATCAGGGAGATTGCCGAGGAGATTGAAGAAAAGGATCGAAACAAGGCCCTCGCTGCGCTGAATGAAGAACCAGCCGACCCTATTGACGAGCTTCGTCAGGAGAAGTTGCGGCGTAAGCAGCTCGGCAAGTACAAGCTTCCCGAGCGAGATCTTGAGCTGGTTCTTCCAGACGAGCTGCAGGATTCGCTGCGACGATTGAAGCCCGAAGGCAACCTCCTCCGAGACAGGTACCGAAGCATGCTGGTGCGCGGAAAGGTCGAGAGCAGGAGACATATTCCATTCCACAAGCAGGCGAAGGGCAAGTACACGGAGAAGTGGACATACAAGGACTTCAAGATATAATAGACGATAGACCGGCGTCCAGAGGATTTAGCGAGAAAATAATATTGCGACTTTTGCTACAAATCTTGAACTTGAACCATTATGAAACACGGACATCTCTATAGACTAAACAAAGATGTACGGTTCTCCATACATCGCAAGTCCACGTCTAGCAACTCTTTTTTTTGCAAGTCTCCAAATGTCTCCATACTAAGCTCCAACGCCACGAAATCTGAAAGAAAATAATATTAGGTCATAAAGAGATTTGTTTAGAAACTCATGAGATCTGTCTTGTGTTAGTGATCATTCGCAAAATTTAACAAGAGTACGAACCTCGTCCGAAGAGACCTCGCTTGGTCCAATCCATAGCCATCAAGAGTCGTGTCCGCAGACTCACGCTCTGCGCAAAGTAGACAGAACGCCAAGCATAGACGGCCCAAAGACCACCAGCTATGCTTCGACCTTCACCCAAGTCAAAGATGGCAGAGTTGCCAACATATGCAAGGCTGCCAAGGTGCTTGTACTCGAACGCCTTGTAAACAGCCGCATCAACATCGCCATCACGGATGTCGTTGGCGTCCAGACCTTCGTGCAGACGTGATATACGGTTGAACTTTCGAGCTAGGTATTGCCCTTGCTGGTGAGCACGTTGAGCGGTCGCGGGCAATGATGTGAGCTTGTTATCGACGTTGCGGAGCAGTTGGGTCAACTCCTCAAAGTCAAGGGTGCCGGACTTGTCCTTGTCGAACTCCTTGAATAGCTTGTCCACTCGCTTAAGGTGGCCGACAGCCTGAGGGAATCGCTTCTTCACGTCATCAGCGACACTGCGCCAGTCAGCGAAGCTGAGCTGCAAAGTCTCAGGATCCTTGCCTCGCTTCCAGGCTAGAGAACGAAGGAAAGTGACGACATGGTCGGCGACGTTGTTCTGAACAGTGGAACAATCGCCGATGGCGTACACGTCACCCATGGGTGAGCCGTTGAGACGGAGGTGAGTGTCAGTCTCCAGAGCGTGTCGGTTCGTCTGACTCTTGCGCAACTTAGCAGCCAGGGTTTGGCAGAATTGAGTCTGCGAAACACCCGTGGACCAAAGACAGAAGCCAATAGGGAGCTCCTTGGTGATTGTTTCACCACCCTCTTGCTTTTGTGTGAAGATGATCTTGTCGGGCAGAACCTCCTTGACACGAGAGTTTGTCTGGACATCAACCTGATCACGGGCAAATCGGTCCTCGGCATACCGAGACACAGTCTCGTCATAAGTGTTGAGGATATGGCTGCGGCTCTGAATAAGATGAACAGAGATCTCGTTTCGTAGAAGGCGAGGGAAGTGTCGTGTTAGATCCTCGTTTAGAAGATCGAAAAGCTCTGCGGCAAACTCAACACCTGTAGGGCCACCACCACTGACACAGAAAGAGAGCAGGCGCTTGCGTTCCTCATCGGAACATGTAGGCAGATTAGCTAATTCAAGGTTCTGAATGACTTGGTTTCGAATCTTGCGCGCATCGTTGATATCCTTAAGGAAGAAAGCGTTTTCTAGACCCTTGACACCGTGGGGGTTGGTTGTTGAACCAACGGCAATGACAAGCTTGTCGTAGGGAACGTAGAATCTAATGTCTTTTCCGCTTGCATCGACTTGCGAAACCTCGACCATCTTGTGGGAAAAGTCTACATCTTCAGCTTTGGCACGGATGAAGTGACCGTTGACGCGGCTTAGAATTCTTCGGATGGGCTCAACAAGCGATCGCAACTCGAGAGTGCCAACTGTTGCAGAGGGAAGCATGGGGGTGAAGAGGAAGTAGTTGGTTGGCGAGATGACTGTAACATGGTAGTCGTCTGGGTTCAACTCTTTGAGGAGTGCAACACCGCCCCATCCACCACCAAGAATAACCAGCCGAGGCTTGTCCTTCAGACGACGGTGCTCTTCTGTATCATCGTCGTCAATGTATACTTCGGCAATTGGTAGGTTCTTTTCACCTCCGCTGCGAGGTTGTAGGGCAATCTTTGAAACGTCGATATCGCTCTGGTTAGGATGTTCGAAGTATGTAGACGCATCATAGATAAAGAAGCCCACGACACCGGCGCCGATGACAGATATCGAGATTCCGACCCAAGCTGCTGCACGATAACAGAAGTTGAGGAGCCATGACTTTCCTTGAGGCAGTGGCTTTCCGGAGAGGTTGCGCACGAAAAATTGTGAGGGCAGTTGGCGGGTTATTCGGCTGGTTGCTGAGGAAGCTTTGGTGATGGAAGGTGAGGCACCTGTGAGCTTAACAAAGCTTCGTGATTGCGACGAGTAAGGCGGGCGAGGAGTGAGAGATGGTTTTATACAACGAGAGCTGTTGATGGCTCTGGTTTGACCAGCGCGAGCCAGTCGCGCGGCCATCATGGTAGGCACGGGCATGGTAGAACCAGAAGTAGAATTAATTATTCGCTGTGACGACGAGGATCAGAGATACAGAGGAGCGCTTGGACGACGAAACAGTCAAAATCGTTAAGAGAAGGGGCACTCGATGGAGTATGCAAGTTTGTAAAGAAGGACGAAACAGAGAGAAACAAGAGAGATCGGTATCTTCTGGTTTCGATGCTACTATTAAGTTGATTATTGTGTAATGCATTCAATGGAGCTTCCCGTTTACGGAGCTGTAGAACCAGGGACGGGAGCAGCTGAAAGCTGGATGTAGTGGGGTACCTCCACGATGGTTCAGCTACGTCATGGTTAGGTAGGTTAGTACTGTAGCACAAGTTGTCAAATCGCCATTTAATTTCTTGGCGATCATGGAAAATCGATGATAAGTTACTCCACTACAATTCTAGAAGCATAGGGTATCATCAGTATCTTTTTGTTTTCTTCTTTGTTATTTTGCATCATGTATAAAAAATACGACACGAATTGAATCTTGAATTTCTAGGTACCACCTACCTACCAAATGATGTACCGGATATGTCGGCTGCTATGCCATGGCTTCGGCTGACTTCGCGTCAAGTAATAAATAGTATCACCGAGTGGCTCCTCTTTTCCAAGATATGCTGTTAGCTGCGCGAGTGCCGTTTCTTTTCATGGATTCTTGTTATCAATCGATTACAGACAAGATGTCACATAGTGGATCTTGAGATGTAATAGCTTACGTAGCAACATTTTTTGTTCGTTTGTTTCTGTGCTTTACGGATGCTTTGGCATTTCAGCCATCGGTTCAGTCAGCCATTCCAATGCCGGCTAACTTTACCACCAATCTTTGACTGCAGACACTGGATTGATTCAATCCAGTTACTATTGTCGCAGTATGCTTTGAGCCCATTCTTTGAGGAAAGATATATACTATACTATGGATACATGCATGCATGGATGTAACGGCGTGTCCGACAGCACTAGACTAACAGCGGAAATACCTCTTCTCTACCCATCGTTCCTGTTGGTAATCGAGCATGTTGCAAACCACCACAGTGATTTCTGGGAACACAGATGTCAACCTGTGAAGTCCAACTTTGCCTGCCGAGTATGTCGCCAGGACAATACGGTCCTGCTGCACGCCATGGTCGACCAAGACCTGCACCGCCATCAGGGCAGCACCGCCGGTGGCCATTTGGGTATCAAGTAGCAAGACACTCTGCTGGCTTGCAATATCGTCGGGCAGTCGCAAGTAGTGAAGTTCCGGCTCTCCTGTTGAGTAGTCGGACTGGATGAGAAGTCGACCAGTTCGGCAGTCCGGGATAGTCTTTCGCAGCGCCGGCTCAAACGCGGATCCTCCTCGGAGTACAATAACGGCGCAGACCTCACCTGTTGGCACAAGGCCCTTGTATTCGTATCCCTGCGGTGTGATGATTTTCTTGGCCTCGAAGTGGGCATTGTTGAGGGCCCTTTACTATGTTAGCAAGTCATTCAATTCTATCTCTCACCGGCATCTTACTGTTCGATGATCAAGCTAGCAAGTCTGTCAAAGTAAAATATGAAGTCCTCGGGATCCGTATCGATATCTTGAAGGATGGTGTTCATAAATTTGAGTTGTCGGGTATCGTTCAAAACCACAACGCGATCAGATAGAGCAGAATCCTTACTCGCTGCCTCAAGTCGAGATAGAGCCTCTCGATGATGTCTTGACTTTTCAAACAGCTTCTTCTCCACGAACTGAACCATCATATCTACGAATGTAAGCAGCAAAACATATTGACGTCAAGGGCAATGCTTACCAAGAGCTACTCTGTTCTCGATACCTCTCGGTACGATCAAATCAGCCACCTTGCGTTGCGGCTCGACAAACTTTGCAGTTGTTAGTAAGCTTGAAGTAATACCGAAATTTCCATGACGGCAAATGTACCTTTTCAAAGTTGGGCTTGACAAACCCGAACCACTGCTTGATAATACCCTCGATATCTCGACCACGTTCTCGCACATCGCGCACAACTAATTATGGTTGTTCAGCGATTAATTCATATGAACTGCAGTGTTTCCAGAACTTACTTCTTCGTGACAGGCATGTGTCTGCGTCTGCTTCACAATAGATCTAATCAATGGTCAGAGCTCAACCACTCTACGACTCGCAGTAGCTAGAACCTACACCCATATCAAGTAGCTCAATAACTCGGGGGTCATATAGAGCAAAGATGCCTTCTAGGACGAGCACATGAGGCGAGTAGATGGATGTCGTATGGTCCAATCGCGCGTGCTTCGCAAACGAATAGACAGGGATCTCAGCACGCTTTCTGTAATTATAGTGAGACGTCAGTCAAGTTCTTTGACGCCAATAATGAAGCTGTCGACAACCAGACATACCCAGCTTTTAGGTCCCTTAGTTTCTCAACCAGAACATCGAAGTCGATGGCCTGTATAAATTGTCCATCAGTTACTGTTTCGAGAGTTCATGTCTTCACATGCAGAACAGAAAGCATACGTCGGGAGAGTCAAAGTCATATTCATTGGCAAAAGCCATTTTGGACTGCTCGGGAGTCAAGGTCTTATAGAAAGAGTCCTAGACATACAATAAGCATAAAGTTTTAAGATATAAGTTTTTCAAGGGTTTCATGCCATGGACAAAATAACGACCCAGGGTAGGTTCAGCTTCTTGACGATGGCCTGGGACAAAGTCGACTTGCCCGAGCCAGAGCTACCCGCAACACCGATAATACTGACATCAGCCCAGGGAGGTGAATAGTAAGCTCGCTTCTGAATCGTGACATGACTCTCAAGCCCGCCATTCGTTTCAGGGATTGCAGAGGCGGACATTGCGGTGGGCTAGTCCTTGATGAGGTCACCGTTCAACCTTGAATCTGGATGTAAAGTAAAAAGGATAAGAGTATTGAATAAGCAAAGGACCGAGGACGTTTTGGTAGAGGAAGAATACAAAAAACTCTCCTCTCTTCGAAAACTAGCCCTGCAACGTCCACGAGCTGTATGAGCAGTCGGTGCCTTCAAACTTCGATTTGAGTGAGGGTTTGGCTCGCCCGTTCTTTGGTGGAGCAGCTAAGCACGGCCCTGTCGCGTGTGTGATCCACAAAGGGCCAAGAAGAAGCGGGAACAGGGACAGAGCTTCAGTCAAAAGCTCCAAGGGAAGCTATCGGGAGTTGTTGACAAGAGAGAAAACTCGGTGTATGTTAGGTAGCTGTATGATGGCTATATATAAGTAAAGCGGGCGGTTGAACTTGTGAGGCGAGAGTGTAAGAGCAACAATGAGCTAAGCCTAGGCCTTGCTCTCGTTTTGACGATCAACCTCTTCAGGGTTCTCCTCATATCTGGTATCTATCGAAAGACGGCGATGGCCGAAGGCGCATTACCTTCTCCGCACGATCCAAACTGCTACCGTACAAGAGATAAGCTAGGTCTAGTCCTTTAGCTTAATGCCATGGTGACCTTTGTTGAAGGCAATGTGGCTTGGCTCCAGACATTTGGCCCTGGGTTAGGGTAGGTACCATGACCATGGTGAAGTGTGCGCTGGTTGGAACATGATTATTTTATTGCTGCTCTTCTCGACTGTACCGAGGTAGTCAAACGGAGGTCACATATAACCGTCATGAGTATCATATCATGAGATACAATGTTTGTATAACCCAAGATTGATATCGACAAGACCGGTGCAATGAGATGGATAAATGCTAACCTGCGGCATCAACCGCCAACAAACTGCTCTGCCCTGTAGGCTGTAACAGCTCCATCTCCAGGGACCAAGCCTCCCCCACCAGCTGCTCTCAGTTGCGTCTTTAGCGGGGGCTGCTGTCATTGAATGGAGACCTGAGGCACACAGGACATGGAGTTCCAGATGCTTAGTGGAGCATTACGCGTTCGTGATTGGCTCTCAAACCCTGTTATGAGGCTACGGGTTTTTGACCCACGACTCGGGGCTTCTTTTCCTCCAGCCCCCCAATCACCTTTTCTTCTCTTCCCATCTTCCATCAAGCTTTCTTCTTCCTTTTCTTTTCTTTTCTTTACAAACATCGCTCAGAACAACCTCAGAAAAGTTTTCTGCAAGCATTGTTCTGATCTTGACACAAGATCTCCGGGCTTGGTTCTTCATGCGCTGAATCGCCTGCAGCCTCCATTCGGCTATTGCTTCTCTATCGTACCGTCGATTAACAGTTCCTGTTCAAGCTTCGAATCGAAACGAGTTGTAACGAGACGTGACAGGGATACTTGTTCAAAATGGTGAGCTTTATTGTCGGCAAGACGAGCTTCAGCCCAAGCTTTGTGTAAAGCTGGGCGCTGACTCGAGAATCAGACGTCATCTGCTTCTACAGCTACTCCTGTCAGACCTCAACATGACTTTGAACTTCGGGTTGAAGAGGTCAAGTCTCCCAAAAGGTAAGATACTATCCCCTCACTACCCCAGCACTACCATCGGTGAAATGATGATCGCACTATCAATGGGAATCTCTCCTAGTATATAATGCGGAGACACGATATCAATCTTCAATTTCTGAACTCACCATATCACACATCTCGTTTTTGCAGTTACGTGTAGTCAACAATTGCTAACGATTTCAACAGTGATATCAATGCATTGATTCTGGACTACCTCACTATGGAGGGATATCCAAACGCTGCAGCAAATTTTTCCAAAGAGGCCAATCTGGTCCCTCACCAGGAGACACCTTCTATCATTGCCAGACAGGAAATACAAAAGTGTATCCACAGCGGCAACATTCAAACAGCCATCGAAACATTAAATGATTATGATCCGGAGGTAAGAAACTTTCCAGCATTACCACACTTGGGATGATTAGAACTCGAGTTTTACATGCACCACTCATAGAGCCTTCGGGCCTTTGATGAGAAACAACCACTTTTTTATGACCACTCTCTTTTTCTCCACTCTTCATGTTACACACCCTTGAATGAACCGTCGCTGACTCGACAAAAAGATTCTAGATGAAGACAAGGCATTGCATTTTTCTCTGCTACGACTTCAACTTGTCGAACTCATTCGTACCTGTAATACACCTGGAGGCGACATTGCGCCGGCGCTCAAGTTTGCCACAGAGCAACTAGGCCCCAGAGCACCCACGAACAACAAGTTCCTCGGAGATCTAGAAAAAACGATGGCGCTGCTCATGTTTCCGTCGGACTCTCTTGAACCAGAACTCGCAGCTTTGCTGAAGCCAGAGCTGCGCCTAGAAGTAGCTGATAACGTTAACCGTGCCATTCTGGAACGGCAATCCCAAAGACGCGAGTCGGCCATCCGCCAGCTCGTGAGGATGCGCGTCTGGGCCGAGAATACTGCTCGCGACAAGGGCAAAAGCCTGCCCGAGTACCTGGACCTTGGCGTGTACACAGACGTGCCTGACCTTGGTAGACTGCCTCCCCAGACACGAAACGGCCACGACCCCATGATTACAACGTGACTTTGATATTAGACCTGGAACATGGTCGGACTAGTCTTTGGTTAAGCGGTAGAGAATGCCGGCGTTATCGTAGCAGTTCCTAGCTTGGCGTTAGGGGTAATCATCAACATTGTGGTAAGGATAAGAATGAGAAACAGAACCAGGCCGGGCGTTTTGGAACGACTTCGTAGTCGTATTCCGAGGCATTGTGGACCCCATAGTTCGGAAATAAACGATAATGAAATCATTAATTGATCATGCTGTCTTTGGATAATTGTGACTTCGAATTGCAGCACATATCGGAGTGTGGTGATGAAACATAACGAAAATGAGTCTTTCAAATAAACATATTTACATAAGAGCGGGCTGTCTAAGCCGTCTATTTCGTCCTGATGTGCTTGAGCTTCCTGGCCGAGTACAGGAAGTTGTTGGCGTAGGCCTTGGGAGCAAACTTGCGAGAGTTAGGCTCCTGAACAAAGTATTCATAACCCTGCTTCTCAGCAAAGTGAATGGCGTCCTCCTTGCTTTCGAAGTTGATGTGAGTTCCCTGCATGAAATCACCCGAAGATTGCCAGCCCATCAAAGGGTTCTCCCATCGGTGTCCCTTGGGAAGAATGTCCCAGTCCATTCGCCAGCGTCGACCGCGCCAGTCACCGGACTGCGTAGCGGGCTTAGCTTCCTGGTAGATGCTGTTGTAGCTATTAGTGTCCAGGAACTTTGAGACCGACATCGAATTTTCATATAGTGTTGACGAACCGAACTGTTCGGGCCTGGAGCTCCATGGGAGCGCCTGAGATAACGGCTGCCGGAAGGATTTCTTCGCTGCCATCCTGGATCGCTCGAGGGACGGGGGTATAGGTGCTGGTGGTCGGTCAGCACTCAAATTACATATTGCCAATATTCAATCGCGTGTCGAAGAGTCGTACGAAGTAGCCTTATCAGCCTGGATGTTATAGTCGGGCTCGTTGGAAACGGGACCAGTGATGGTGCCGGTGGCCGAGGTGATGTTGCTCTGGAATCGTCGGGGAGCGGCGGAGAGGGCGACTCGAGGAACAGCGGCGCTTCGCAGCATACGAGCCGCACTCTGAGATCGGAGGGCGGCCATGATTGTAAGGCTTCGGGTTTCAATTGACGTTGTGGGCGTGACGTTCCTGTAGTGAATGATGGTGGGCTGCGGCGATATTCTGAGGTTGAAGCAAGCTTGAAAAGCGAGGCTCTGATTGGGTGGAGCGGATCAGTAGTTTCACCGAGTCGTGGAACGAGTGCTTTTCGGCAAGAACCTGAATCTGGGCGGGACCAAATCCATCTCGACAGAACCTCATTCTCCAGCCCTTTAATTGAGCGTCATTCAGACCCTCGACGGACCAACGCGGCAATTGACCAATTCCCGAGTCTCGAACCCTTCGAAATACCGACATCATGAGCTTCGTCACCCGCCGAGCGCTCTCGACGCTCATTCCTCCCAAGGTGAGAGAGAGGGCCCCTTCGGTTATGGGCGCAAACGCCCGGTGCTCCGATTGATTCCGTTGCTAACACCGGGTTTCCAAAAAAACAGGTCGCTTCTCCCAAGGTACGCAAAGCACGATGATTATTCTCTACATTGGTTTTCGAATTCGATCCCGACGACTCTTGGATGGATGGATGAGATATGATGTTGGCTTTTTATTCGACGATCGATCGATGCGAGAGAAAATCCACCATGATGGAGATTTGGAAGGCTGACCAAGTTCGATTCACGACAGGCCATTGGCGCCGCTCCTGATGCTATCCGCATGCAGCGTGTCGTCAGCTTCTACGAGAAGCTCCCCCGAGGTGCCGCCCCCGAGGTCAAGGCTAAGGGTCTCCTCGGCCGATACCAGGCCAAGCACTTCGGCAAGAACCCTACTGGCAAGCGTACGAATACCCCATCTCGAGACGGACATGATTCACGGATTCTGACATTATTATCATACAGCCATCATTCACCTGATTGTCTTCCTCGTCGGTATTGGTTACGCCCAGAACTACTACTTCCATCTCCGTACGTATTTCCAAGCAAAGGTGAAAGGAGATATCGATGACTAACGTATGAATTATCTAGGCCACCACAAGAACAACGCTCACTAAGCAAGTGACTTTTTGATACCTTAGACGGATCATTGTTGTGTGAGGGGGAGCAGGGATCGTGTACATATAAACTCCGGAAATTTCGCGGTCGAATACGCGCCTTAGCTTCCCTATGTATCTTTAACAAGCAAGTGAAGTGACACTACTATTACGTTTTGGTTATGCGCTGGTCTGCTTTTGATTTCTATAGCTGTGTTCATGCCCGGCGAAAGCTTCCGCCGGTGTGGTGGGATGGTGCTATTACTCAGTTCCTTAGCACCGTTATGACATGCTCTCTGTTTCTTCAAAGACAGGGGATATGTTCTGGCCAAAGACTCGCCTTCAGGTGAATGAGATGAAGGCAATCGTTAACCGTTTTGTTTGTATTCCGTCCCGTCATGACCGTTCAAAGAAAACAGCGAGATGACGTTAGCGAAAGGCACCACCAGCTTTTATCACCTCCGCTAGCAATCCGAGAAGAGTCTATAGCAGACTTGTTAGAAGACTAGGTCGTCCCCAAGCTTTGCGACTATACTATGCAACCTTTAATATGCCTAATGGTATGCATTAGTTGGGCAAGATGAAGTCGGATGCCACCAAATTTATGCGTCGCACTTGTAGTTGATTCTCGACCTAGAGCTTGTTTGTCTTACCCTCATGCAATTGTGTAATTAAGCCAAGCAAACAAATGTGTTATGGCAACAAGCAAACCTTAGTGATTCCAACTGTTATTCACGATTAAACTTACTGATTGACGATTGAACTACCCAATCTGACTCTTCCTGGTCAGATTAAGTAGCCGATAGAGTCACATGGCCCCATGATGACAACCCATTCATTAACTCACCTAGACATGGCAGCCCTGAAGAAGCCCCTAAGCTCCAGGGCCTTACAGCTGGCAGCTGTGACAGCCCTGCCAGGGACCGGGAACCTGACGGATTAACGGACGTGCTGGCCAATGCCAACCCCCTGTCGACTCAACGCTAAGCCCAATCCAGCCCCCAACATCGTGCTGAAAACTGGCCATCCCTCTGCCTTCCACATCACAACGCCTTCAGCCGCAGTTACTCCGGGTACATTGAAACCTCACCTTACACCTGGTAACTGATACGCCCTGCAGTCCGGTGATTCCCTTCATCCTCATATTTCTCTCCCCGCGACTCTCGGATCGAGCACCATTCTAGCTGCTTTATGCCCGAACGACGATCAACCGTTTAATACGCAGCATCCCACCTCGTCTCCCCCGCAACTCGATACACATCTCTCACCCTCCCCGCCCCGCGGTGACTTGTCGCAGTTGATCCTGACTTCGAGAAACGACATTTCGTCCACCCCTTGAACACTAGTCCGACCGAAATATAAGGAGACTAGGCGGAGAAACTCATTTCGAGGGCTTCTTTCGCTTACTACACGACCGGCGCATTTCACGACGTATGATGGCAACAGAGGCTGCCGTTGATAAAGCTGCCGATGCCACTGCCTCTCAGTCCCAGCCTGTATGTTTCATCTTCTCTATTGTGTTATTCGGGTACTTCTTTGGGAGGGGTTTCGGAACGTTTCTCCAAACTTTAACTCTTTGTTGTTTATTTGACCCACAGCTGAGCTGTAGCTGCTATGGAGACTTACTAACATGCGTCCTCATGAACTTAGGCGCCCGACGCTCACCATGTCGATCCCGTCCGCTCGAATTTGAATGGCAGTGCCGGCAACGATGATATTGGGAACAAGCACATTACGAGTGTCGAAGATCAGCTTACTTCCGCCGATGCCAGTGCCAGCGGAGGGTCGGATACGGAGACATCGCGTGCAGATGGTTCAAAGAGCAAGGATGAAGACAAAGGGCATGGCCGCGCAGGCTCAACAGTCAAGAAACCCGCTACGTTCAAGGCTGTCTCTGTCAACAAGACCTTCCTTGCGACGAAGGCTGCTGCCAATAGCGCTTCAGCCAAGGTTACCGAGAAACAACCTACCGGTTCTAGTACTCCCCCGACCAGCTCGGCGACTCTATCTTCCTCGCGACCTCGACTTATAGCCAAGACGGGCAGCAGCACGCGCGACTCATCACCTCGGTTTTCTGGAGGCATCAATGGAGGCAAACCTGGTAGTGCGCCAGATGCAAGTGCGGTTTGGAACAAGAACCGACGTATGTGGTCTTCCGACAACTGGCTTTATCCCTGGATTTACTAACTGATATGTTAGCTGTGCCTCCCCCCGAACCCAAAAAGTTCACTGATGAGGAGCTGAAGAAGTATGGCATTCATATGGCCAGTCGCTTAAACGAAGATGACACGCAAGGCCAAAACAAATGGGCGGACATTGACGATGATGACGACGATTGGGCCCCTGAAGCTATCACCTGGGGTGATGGCACGAAGACGACCCTGCCTCACCCTGATGAACATCCCCCACCACCACCTTCTGACAGTGGTTCTGTTGTATCAAAAGGAAAGACCTTTGATAAGCCACGATCTCCAGCTCCTCCCATTTCCGTGAGCTCCCCACTGACGAAATCGAGCAACCTTGCTCAAGGCAAGGGACTTGTATTGAAGAGTGGTTCTCAGGACAAGCCAACTCTCGTCGCCAAGCCTCCGGCACCTCCGGTACCGGTAAAGTCTCCATGGGCAACTCTACCTCCGGTCGAAAAACCTTCACCAATCCCGGAACCTGCCACTCTTGCTAGACAACCATTCAACAAGGGCATGACGCCGCCTCCCCCCAAGGAAATCGCAGCTGATGATTTCAACCGACATGCATGGAGGGACGGCGCATCCCATGGAAATCGGGAGCTGTATAACTCTCATTCTGGACGTTATGAACCCGTGCAAGATAATCGACGTGGTTCGATGAGAATGGAGCAGCACCCTAGGAACCACCCGTCCCTTTTGCAACGACCACCCCAGCCGGATTACCCAGCTGAGCCATCTGGTGCGTTCCAAACCAGCAGAGCCACCCAGGAACCTCCTTTTGGTAGACGACGAGGGTCTTCAAATGTCAGTGGTGGAAGTGGCTCGTTTATGCAACGTATGAACAAAGGAGGCGATAGTTCGCTTCCCCCACCAGAACAGCATGATGTTCGTAGGCCGTCCTTTGTGGGCTCTGTTGATAGCCCTGTGTCACCCGGTCTCTCAGCCCCAATGCATGGCCCATCAAGGGGTCAGCATCAATCTAATTGGATGCCCGCCCGCGCATCTCCCAGCCTTGCTGTCGCGCAACCACATCGCAATGAGGTTCTTCCAGAGCAAGTCGCTGGACCACCTCCGCCAATTCACCCTGTTGGCGATGACGTCGAATACCAGAAAAAGCTTATGCGAGAGCGTGTTGAGTTGGCTAGAAAGCGGAAACAAGAGGAAGAAGCTCGCGAGGAAGCCGAGCGCAGAGAGCGCATCCAAAAGAAGTTGGATGCTATGGGACCTGCGCCAGAGAAGAAGACAGAGAAGAAGGAGTCCGCAGACAAGTCCGACGATGTTTCGCGTCCTACACATATTCAACAACGAGAGAGCTCTGGATCCTCGAACCAACCCCCTGCAGTGCAAAATGATGGCGATAATTCGGCTGCTCAACAGCAGCCACAAGATCCCGAAAGCCAAATAGGGAATTCATCCCAAGGTCAGGGAGCTGTCGCTAGGCGCGTATCCCATAGTCAAGAAGCCAAGCCCACCGAGCTTTGGGGGGCAGCTGCAGCCTCACGACAAGATCGAGCTGTTTCGACATGGGGTACCGGGTCACAGCCAGTGGCCCGCAATGTCTGGGGCTCCCCTAATAATGACCGAGGTCTCGGTAATGGTACTTTCAGTACGGATATCGGACGTCTGCCTTTGGACAACCGCCCGCCTTCTCAAGGAAGCAAGGGACCGTCACCAATTGCTCCTCCTAATGTTGCGCAACAGCCTTCACAAGCTCGACAACCCCCAGCGCCTATCGGTTCTGGGCCTGTGCGGTACGGTTCCTCTGGTCCTCGTCCCACGCCAGGATCCGACGTGGCGAACAAATGGATCAACGCTGTCGGTGAAAACGACAAAAAGATGAGCGCCAGTCGACTAGCAGAAAGGGTTGAGCGTGAGCGTCAGCTTGCTGAGCGCGGTTTGACCTTCGACGATGCCCAGCCGGTCATCAAGGACACCTGGCGTCAAGTCCACGCTCCTGGCGATGGTACACGACGATCTATCGGCCCTCAAGATGCACAGCCCGCAGGTCCCTGGAGGACTGCTGGCGACGAAGCAACAGAGGACTTGAATAATGTTATAGTATCTGGCGGCACAATTGGCACAGGAGCGACTTCTCAGGGCCGTGCTTCGCGATTCTTCCCAACAAGGGACTCTTATGACAGGTTTAACGAGAACGAGCCATCTCGATCGAAATCGCCAACTCCCCCACCACCCACTATGGAAGGTCATCCAGCTTATGAGGGTAACGTGCAGAGACCTCATGTATCGCTCCCCCCACCTCAGCCAGTAGTAAGACTGCCACCATCCATGACAGCCTCGCAACCATCTGCAAATCGTGTGCAATTTGGCTGGGCTCAGCCACCCTCCTTTAAAGATGTCGCACGCGGCCCTGTCAGCCCTAACCGTCTCCCCTTAGCAGCTGGTGAGTCCTCGCAGGAGAAATGGCAGAATCGCATCAACAGCTTGCTTGGAAGCTCGAGATCACCGCCTGAACGGTCTATTGGCGTTGATCCTGCAAGTAAGAGCGCTTTGGATCAGGTCGCCCACCATGACTCTGCTACAGTCTCTCTGCCTGGAAACAGCGCTCCAGCTCACTCCACTAAGGGCAGGCCGTCACCTATCACCAAACCCATGGCTGAAGAGTGTTTTGAAGAACAGGAAATGGGATCTCTTCCCCAGATCCGACTACCGCACAAAGCCCCTGAGGCCGCGTGGCAGCCAGCGTTGGCACAGAACAAGCCTTTGCCAAAGAAGTTTGCGGTTCAGCCAACTGCTATGGAACCATACTACTTTGCTGCAGAAGTCGTCGGCGGCGGTAATGCCATGAGAATTCGTTTGCCCGAAATGAAGGATACCAAAATTGTCACTGTTCCTTTCTCCGCAACTAGAGGCGGTCGAGGCTCGTCAACTCGAGGTGGTCCTAGGAGTCGAGGCTCTGGTTACGAGCGACGAGGAGGTAAACGGGATGTGTCAAGTTCGCGAAGCGAGCATCCTTCATCAACATCAAGCCGAGGAAGCCGTGGTAGCTACCGTGGTCGAGGCTCCGATTGGGGCCGCAACAACTCTGCTTCACTAACTGCCTAGGAATGCAGCAAAAGCTGGAGGAGGTCGATTGAGACGACTTGCATGATAAATATCACATCAAGTTGATTCTATCACATAACACGGGCAGAGCATCTTACCTTTACCCTTTATCTGCTGATGCTTGGGTACCTTTACTCAGTACATATCCACATCCACATCACCAGTCGATGTCTCTTCTTCACATATAGCACCTGCGCGATTATACACTGCATGCAGGCTTCATTCATCGTGTTGGCACTCGTTGTTTCCATGCTTAGGCCAAGCACGCGATAGTCCCATTTCAACTTCTTGTTTTTCTCCTTTTATAGCAAACGGCGGTCTGTACGTTCGCATTGACAGCATACTTGGGCGAGCTTAGCTATTAATGGAACGATGAGAACGCAGCAAGACTAGGGAATTTCACGAGCCCTTCAAAGGGCAACAACCACTATTATTACTACTTACTACCTACAATAACCCAACCCAAATGAAACAACACGCGTCGTGTTCTCAATGATAGGAGACGCCGTCTGAGTAACAAAAATACAAATGACCTGCTTTTTGCTTTAGGTCGGGACTGGGTTTTTCGCGATAATCGATGTGATGAGGTTTATTTTTTGTCCATTTCCCTTTTCTTGTATTCTTGTATGAAGGAGCTGGATCGGATGCAGCACAACTCCCTGGAGACCAGAAACAGCCATGATGGACTTATGGAGAGACTCATGATGACGGATGGACGGTAACGACGATGGTTTATACGCGTTGACTGAGTCAACGGGTACGTACGCGGCTTGTCAAAGAAATCGGTGATCAATCATACAAATTCCGCAGATAGCAAGTGCCAAAGACTTGGGTGACTGTGTATGCTGTATGTCAATTTGCAAGCAAATGGCAATAGTAATCGTAATAGGAATATCCATCAGTTCCTTGCCTTTATCAACGGCATCTCCCAGTATAAGACAGTTATACGCAAGGTAGTAACTAACAAGTTAGTCTATCATCAAATAAGGCGAAGCTCGGCATCATGAACAATGATTACAATCATGTGAAGGTGAACGACGTTGAACAAAGTACACTAGGTGGTTATGATGAAATCATGTCTGTCATTACATTCGGTGATAGAACAGTTGAAATACTAACGAAAATCAAGAGAATGCCATCGTATTGTAGGTACCTGTGGCCAGTAACATGCATATCATAGTTGGCCAAGTTGTTGTTCAAGGTTATCATCTTACTGAGTGCATTCACAGATTCTCAGAAGCTCACAATGATCGGGCACATAGAGGTATCATAACCGATTGAGAACATTGATCATTTAGCTTTCATCTCTTACTACACTTTAATGTGTCTACCATATACTATTCCAAGACTCAGAACTTCAATCTTCCCTCTTGGGACAGTGTCAAACCATGCAAACTCATAGAGCGTCTGGATTCATATTACACTAGTCATCCAGGGACTTACGGACTATCTGGTGGCAGCCTCAGAGTTATGCTTGTCTTTCCATGACAGTATACGTGGTGTCAGTGAACATAGAGGCTGTTGCCAAACAACTGACGCCCCGTGTCAAGCGTGGGACTACGGCTTCATTACGGCAAAGTCAAGACAACTGCAGAGGAAAATGCACATGTATCAAAGTATCACACTGCTCTGTTCTCCAAAAGGCCATCACAAGACCCAAGATGAAGTATCAACGAATACAGTACAGCACAGACCTCACCGCCAAAGAGCCTCAATAGATATAGTATCTCAGTATGCATCCAACATCGACGAATAAGCGATAGACAGATCTGTAACAGATGCACACCACTTGCATTGCATTCCATGAGTGTCTTGCCTCAATCCATCTGGTCCCAGGACGTTACGTTCGAGACTCATCATTTTATGAGCGGTGAAGATCCTGATGAGTCTCGTGAGCAAAACAAGAGCCACCACGTCTATGAACAAGATGCAATAATCTCTGATTTCGGAAGCTGGATGCAGGACTGCGGTAGCATCGCTCACTGGAGCAGGAAAGAAAAAAAGATGGAAATATACCTCGAATGTGCATATCTGCATCTGCAATTACATTGTAGGCAGACATCCTAAAAGGGCCTATTTGGTGATTGTGCACATGCGATGAATTGGTCAAGATGAGGCCACAGAACGAACAGGATGCCCTCCATTGTGTTATTGAGATGGCGGTGAGCAGAGGACCTACAATATTACGCATATAATGATGCCCAATCATAGAAGCGGACGCGCCATGTCTCACAAAAAGGTTAGATTTGCGAAGATTAATTCTGGAGAAGAGGGGGGGACACCTTCATTTGCATGAGGCAAAGTGATGCACATGATACCTGTGCTGTGCTATGAGATGAGTGAGTGGGAAGGGTAAGGGTAGGGGACTAGGATTGAGATGAGCTGACGAGGGTATTTCAAAGTTGGGGACCTGAGAAGCAACGGTCATGCCCAATTGAGCACCAAGTGTAAGCAAACCAACACTGTTCCGGCAGGCAGACAGGGCAGGGAAGGGAAGGGAAGGGAGACGAGATGCAAGTCTTAGCCATGAGGATGCAGCCTCATTTTTTGTAGATCAGGGCAGATCGAACATTGCATTTTGGGGTCCATGCGTGCAGTAGTAATAATACAGAGATTCAGAGTTACATGTGTAGTTGCAGTTGATATGGGGAGTGACGTGAAGCGATGCTGGACGTGATATGATGACAGCGTTGTACTACGTATGCATGCGCTGTAAACTTCAGCACAGCACAACACAGTTAACAAGACATACAAAGATGGACTGCATCTAGTCTCTCATCTCAACGGTAACTTATCAGAAGTGAACTGCAGTCAAAGTCCAGTCCAGTCCCGATCTTGACTTAGTAGAGACCCCGGTTGACACTCCCGTGTCTCACTCTTGTGTAGAGTCCAGACGGTGCTCACACAAGGCAAGACAAGACAAAAGGAGAACGGACGGAAGGGATAAATTAGTCCCAATGCCAAGATCCTCTCGGCCTCATTTCCTTCATCCCCGGGATCTATATCCGTAACCTCACCTTGGATGCGCGGCATGGATGATTCAATATGCAGACGGCTTAAAACAGAAATGCCCCCAAAGAGTCAATGCACAACGGGAGAGGAAGGGAAAAGTCTACTAAAAACTTGGCCCTGGGCCAGACCACATGGCTTCTAGTACCCTCTAGTCTATAGTTTTGTAGGGGAGGGGGCCTCTCCAGTGACAAAAAAAGAGGCGCCTCACCTGAGCCAGCTAGCCAGCCCGGCCCAGCCCAGCCTTGTCAGTCCGTCAAAGCGCATAGCGTCCGGTGGGAGTAGTTCAAAAGATAACCTGCCCAATGAGATACGATGTGATATGCCTATCATTGGGCAGTAAACATGTCTTGCTCACTAAAACAAAAGAGAAAGCAATTACTTCCAGGCTTAGATCTCCTCCTTGACTAACTAAACCTTGAAAGGGAGAGAGATCGTCGTTATTCCTCATCTCCATCTCATCCGGTAATATCCATAACAGGCTTGACCTTGTATGCAGACCATAACTTATCCAGAAATCTATTGGTTCTTTTGCTTCCAACTTTGCTTTTTTTTCCTCACAATGGCAAAACTGCAGTATTTGCTTTTTCGATGAGCGCGCTCTGGCCGCCCGCCTTTTGGAGTTCACTTCGGTTTCTATTCCATTTTCCGAAAATATATGGATTGACTCGTGAATAATGTCGGTCTGGAAGTTGCCGTGTTGGAGCCTGATTCGCATCATCCCATTTCTTGACTCAGTAGACGTTTAGCTTGGGCTGGTTGTCTGTTTAAAAGCAAAGTATTCGTAGTCATCTCTGGTATCAAGTACTTACAGGTTCTTCAAAGGCCGAGGATCGTCCATGATCAACTGAACTACGCTGTTGGAGTTGCTATCGCGACCCAATCATCAACTGTAGTTGTTATTATCTACATCTGGTGATTACTGGAAACTGCACGTCTGATGAGCAGCTAGCCAGCCTTGAGTATTCTAGAATCTCTTGCTCACCTTGCATTCCCCTGGCAATGTCTGTCAGCAACCTGGGCTATGGCTTCAGCCCTTTGAAAATAACAAACGCAGTTAGAAACAAGACGATCTGTATAATATACCTGCCCCTGACGTGCTCTCAAAGGTAAAGAAGCAGACAACCTTACGGACAGAACTCTCCGTTATGTTTGAGTTGTACTGTGCGCGCGGTTACGATAGCCACGAAACCTATCGCAACTCAGCTCACTAGTTGAAAACTACCATCAGACCATATCTCTCCAGCAGTTCACGGTACTTTCATCAGTTCTCAATAAACATAGAGTCCACCTTTCTCCGCTAAACTTGACGATAATAATTTCATCCTTATTTATGCTGTAAACCAGAGGATCTACAAGATAACCGAGGAACAAAACTTACGTGCTTTTGATATGTACGTGTCTCATCCAAGCTCTATCTAGGTACAGTTTCAGATCATGTCTTTCTCCAAATTCACAAGGTTTAACACGTCATTTGGAGAGGGTCCCTGTTTTGAAAGTGCACAAGTACGTACGTATGTATGTAGAGTAAATGCACGACACTTGGAGTAGTGGTGTGCGTGTGTGATTTGCTTTTCGTTCTTCGTTGTTACGGTGTGAAAGACCCTTGTCAGCAGCCTCACTCCCTAACCCGCTGCAAAGATATCCAGCTTAACACAGCTATTAATGTCAGTAATATTCGACATATCAGAATGATACGATGCTGGTCCCGGCGATCATTACATAGCCATGCGATAATGGACGTTTTGGTGGTTCATGAGAGAATCATTGGTCTTTGACATTATTGGTCCGTGAACACGGCTTGACATCGAGCGTGTCGCTAGTGCAGCAGGGATCGGCCTGGCGATACATTTGCTCCAGGCTTATCGAGCCGGGACTATCGAACTCAGCTGAAGCATGAAATGGACAGATCAGATCAGATCATTGTTGTCCGGGTCCCTGTTGGTCTTGAAGCTTCGTCATCAATCTTGAACATGTTATCAACCGGTATGAAGCGGGAGGCTGCATATTATCTAATGAACCAGGACCTTGAGTCTACAGTTCGTTCACATTGGTAACTAATTACCTGGGCAAAGTACCTACATGCTTACTAGATAGACTAGCCAGTCCCAGGTCTGCGGTTGCGCAAGCTTATTCCTTAGCGGCTGCAACGAAGCATTGTACCGATACGTTCTTGAGTCTCATTCGCTCATCATCTGCATACATTCATTCAACTAACTGCTTTGTCTATTGTCGGTAAGGGAAGCAAATAACCAGAGATAATCCTGTCAATTAGTTAGCGGTTGGGGTGTAAAGACTATGGTAACAAAATGTTGCGTGAATGGTGAACGCCGAACTGGAAGCACTCCCGTTCGGATTTGTGCAACATATCCCAATCTCCTCACTTCTTGCGCAATACATACATACGGTACAGTACAACGTCAAGCACCTGCTGCGTGACCGTATTATGTAGGTAGGTAGGGAGCAGGGGCGTGGGCGTGTATTCTGCATCGTAACACTGAGTAGCGGGTTTCTGCGGGCGGATAGATACAGTTACAGAGCAGAGCTGTATACATACTACCTACCTACCTACCTTGGGTAGTTAGTAGTAGAAAGAGCTAGGATCTGGATCTTGAAAATCATCCATCGCCCCTCCACGGGATGCTACATGTATAGTACATGTACGACCAATCAATTTGTCCCCGGCATGGCCGACCCCAGCCGATCACAGAAAGGTACGGATACAGTAATTGTCCACTTTTGCTTCTTTTCTTTTTCCTTGGCCGACTGAATTGCGGGTTGGAAACTCACCGAGGAGGAGAAGTTCGGGGGGACCCTTGCTGTTTAGGTAGTGCGCTGTACAAGCCAGGTCAAGGTCAAGGTCAAGGTCAAGGTCAAGGTCAAGACTGTTACTGCAGTTAAATACCGAATCGTGTTGAAACTCCAAAATACAGGTAGTCAGGTTTCACCACCGTTATCATTCGCCATTTACTGCTGTGCAAGATTAATATTGGCACGCTTAGGTCGGCAGCACAGGACTCGAGCCGTAGGTGCAGGGTAAGATGGGAAGAAATACACAACACCTTGAATTATTTGTTTCGCTGCGATATACGTAATGGGAAGGTGAATATATTTTAGAAATGTAGAATGGATTTATCCAGAGTTTCATAAAATCTATCTAAATACAAGATATTTCGATAATAGAAGCGCACATCTGGGGCGACCTGTGTCGCCATATATGTGCTTTTATATAGGTGCCAAACTGATCCAACTCTAAAAAAATTGATCATAATACCTAGAAAGCCACATATTGGACAGCATATTCTTTATCTACAGAATCGAAAACAAAATCGTAAATGTGATGTAGGTAGTAGATACGTGAACCAAAAAGAAGTATTGTTCTTATTACACCTTCCAATTGATACCGACAAATTTGAGAAGGAAGGTATGCTGAACGCAAACGGACAAAGTGGAGAATGGCCTCTCTTGCCTCAATAGTAAGCTACTCGACTACCAACCACATCAGACTTGGAGTACGCCAACTTTCAATTATTTTTTCGTTTACAACAACAAATAATCACACATGAACTCTCAAAAACGCGTTATTAATCGCTCTTTGAAAGACTGAAGCGACAATACAATGCATCATCCGTGGTAGGGTACCTAGTCGCAAACGCGTCCTCAAACGGGTCTAATAGCGAACTTCAACTCTTTAGCCAAAAACTCATCAATTCATGACTATCGTGGCCGGCCATTGACAGAGTCGACTACACCAGATCGCCCCTTGTTGACCAGAATAAGAATGTTCGTTTGGGCTTAAGCACCGGCATCAGTCTACAACGCTGGTAATACGCCAACCATGCCGTCCCATTGGCAGCTTCACCGACACAAGCACACACTTCTTTAGAGGCGCAGCTCTGTGAGACCGCACCCACGCTGTCCAGAACGAGGGATGCCGCGCGATAGGACAGGAAAAGGCGACGTTAGGGAATGTGCCAGATCTGTAATGTGCAATGTGCGATGCCTGTGCAACACGGCCTGCATGATCTCAGAGAACCACCAACCTCATCGGCGCCAGCCCTCGCTCGCTTGTTTTCCGGCTGCAATGCACTTATCCTACAATTCATTGTCTCAAGATTACGACAGCCTGAAAACTTGAGGTCTTTGTCACTCTCCGAAAACCATCCATGTTACTCTGACGTGCGGATACTCAGTTCACCAGACACGCTCTTTGCTTTTTTCTCGGGTAAGGAGCTCAAACATGGTAACAAGATTTTAAACTTACCGGTAACAGGATATCACATAAGCTGTTCCGCCATACTGTACACCTGTCTCAGTTTACTTGCTTAGACTTCTTACGTGGGGTTGTTGGGATTCCCTTCGGCCTGAACCGAGCAGCTGTGATAAACAATAGCGAAGTCATGGGACATCATGCAATACCATTCCCACGGGCCTTGCTATTATTTGCGCTCAGACAAAGAGGACGAGCTTCCACTAAACCTTGGTCGAATGCACAGCATAACTCTCTTCGCTGACCCCCATGCAAACGAAGCCGCGTCACAGAAGCCATGCGCGCGGTCAAACATCGTTTGGCCTGTTTCATGTTCCACTGCAATTCGCAGCTGATACTCAAAGAACCTCTGCTCGAGCTTGTTGCAGCAAGCTTATTACTGACACTGGTGTCGCAGAATGAACCACGGCGGCCAATGTCTGGTACCAACGGCTTGACTTGATTGTTTCTATTCACTCAACGTTCTGCAAGCTCCGTTCGAGTCTGTCGTCAATTCAATTGGCCTATTCGTTAGAATGTTCGCTGAGACATGCACGTGTCGAGTCCCTGCAACAGACTCTGAATGTCTAACCCTGGTTGTCGGGATGGTCTCAAGTGACCACCACATACAAATCTCAACCCTCCAGGCTGATCTCGCCGAATATGCTTTTATTAGAGAGGTCGTGGACGCTTAGGACAAGAGACCTCATGTTGCATGCTGGGAATGGAGAATGTGCGACTGGGTGCGGGTATAGACGAGTACATCTGTGAACCCTCGCTGAAGATGTCTTACAGGCTACTGTGCAACAGCTGTCAAGCGAAGCAATGGGCGACAGCTCACATTGATTTGTGAACTCGCCCACCCCGGTCTGCTCGATACATCGAGGCCCCTTGGCCAACCATTGCAGCGTATGAACCACCGAGAACAGGGCGGGGTAACAACGAGATGTGTTTCGCCTCCACGAGTGTCGAGTTGAACAGATTACTTCCTGGTTTTGCTTCGGGTAACCGCTTCATCTCGTCAAAACCCAAGCCAAAGGTTTGGTTCGAGTTATCCATACTCACTCACCCTGACGGACATTTGCCACACTACGCTACCTTCCTAAGCAGCCATCTGGGCAAAATTGCCGATACTTCTATTCGAGCACCCGGCATGATGTTGCACTGAAATATACGCATTTGAGCTCTCAAGTCTCTTCATTGACCGACGAGATTCGGCCTTGAAGGTGTGGTGGGGAGACTATGCAGGGAATAATGCGCTAATCAATTCAATCCTCACTTCCTCAAAAGGGTTGTGACAAAAATTCAGAAGCCCTCCATTAAGTGACCTGGGCTAGCTGTGATCCAATCCTGGGATTAAAACATGTTCACCAAAAACTCTATGCTGTAGGGCGGCTCCCTCAAGAGCGGCCCGCGCGCCATCTTTTTCGCTAGCATCCCAATTGCAACGCTGCAGGATCTCAGAACCCAGTCTTGCTTGGTCGCTTGGTCGATCAGCAGGCCCGAGCTAAATGTTACCTTGGACGATCCCTACAGCTCCTGGTGCATCCCTGAAGGGAGGACCCCGGCCCCCCTGCGCAGATCGCACGTCCGCAACTACTCTCAGCCCTCAGGGCCCGGCTTGTCTTTTGCCCAGGAGACTCGTACTGTGAGTTCTGATAAACCTTTGGCACAATATGCAGTGCGATATTCCCTTGGCTTTCCCGTTGAATGTCTGGGAGCCCTTCAAGAGCCGAGGTGGCGTTCTCTCAAATGTTCTGCTGTTCAACCAAACCCTGGAACTATCATCATCGTGACCCACCCCTAGCAACTGGCGTACCAAGCGGTTGGGGAAGGCAATACTGTATACTGTACGCACCTGTTCTTCACCACTGAGGTCTGTTCTTCTGGGCACCAAGTCCCTCTCTGGCTGCTGAAGTAGAGCCATGAAAGGCTCGCAAGTCACTCCGACTTATCAGATATTTAGCTGGACACTGAGTACATGGCTCGTACAGAACATCCTTGTTCGTATCGCTGCGCTGCTTGACAGCCACGGTCAGTCATGCAATCGCATTCATATCTGCAAACTGCTATGATGGGAACACAAAATCATTCCCTCCTGATGAAAAGTAATGAGGGCGTATAAGATAAGTGACACTCCCGTTTGAGCATCGAGGTATATCTTTCGACTCGACCAAATAAACAGAGTGACGAAGATCCCGATATAACTAAGCACTTCAATTCAAGCACGCAGCCCGCTCTCTCGACTCGCTCCCTCGCATCGAACCCGGCCGTGTCAGGACCCCTCGCATGTGTCAGTGCAGATCGAGACAAGACACATCGAACCCAGGAATACTGGAGGCTCGGACTTGGAGTTACCAAAATCTACCAAATTAAGGTATGCTTATTATAGCCTCATGTTTTAGTGTTGTCCGTTAGTTCTTTGGGCTTTCCCCCTTCATGTATCCGCTTCGGTTTGCACCAAGAGCACTCGTGGGTTTCCCACAACCTTCCTCCTCGCCCGAGAGTTGACGGTGGTGGCGTCTCGATGCGCAGCCAAATTTGTTGACTGCGAGGGGTTCTGCCCCAGTGTGAGAAACTTCAATAATCCGCAACCCGTGTGCGCCCGTTCGCCCTTGCTCATTGTTATTGTTACTTCTGGGTCTCTCACCGTGCCCCATTCCAAGTGAGATTGTATTGCACAAAGAATGCCACGGGCTGGATTCTTTTTATCACCCATTTGTGAAGCCTCGAGTCGTTGTCGTGCAAGGATGCTTGGGCCCTGGAGCCAGCATCGGCCGAGAAGTTACTCACAGGCATGACAAGAAAAAGCAACAGGAGATAGACTAATTGAAATGCAGTTGACAGATTTGACTCAAAAGAGTGCCGGCAAGGCGATCATTGATCATCCTACGACATCAGACCGGGATCATATTTTGATTAGGCTTAATCCTTGTTCAGCGTCGCGGAACTCGAGTACTCCCGGGAGCCAGTATCAAGCCGCCTGTTCTGACCTACTGGGGCATCTTCACCTTGGCGAAGCGACTGAAGTGGTGCCCTGCAAAGTTGGGTCGTTGACGCGAATACGGCCAATTGACGTATGTGGTGGTCGTTTGACATTGAGAAGCTATTCTTTCTGCAGACTTTTGTTGGAGACCAAGCTGAATAGCGAGCTCCATCGCAATCTCGCTGTACGGTGATCTGGAATTTCGGTAGTTCGGTACCCGAAGATCTCCTTTTCGGACTTGCTTTTAGAGGTGAGTGCGACTTTGTTCTGATGCCCTTTTGCACCTGCATTTGCATATATACCTTGCTTGGCCTGGCGCCAGACAGAACATTCTTTACACAAGTCGGAGAGGAATTGAAATTGGTCTGGTCTGGTCTGGTCTGGCGCAAGACCTAGCCTGGCCTGTGCAGTAGCACAGGACAAGCAAGGTACCCCGGCAGCTTTTATTAGAGAATCTTTCAAAAGAGAAAACAAATGGAGACGGGAAGACGGGAGCGGACCCAGTACGGTTAGAACCGCACCTTTCTTGGTCAAGACCTTTGCTCCCTCGAGTTCCAGGGCTGTTACTGGGTAGAGCTCTTCTGCCCTTGGAACGATCTTGGCTTGCCCTGGATATCCAGCTGATGCCGCCTACGCCGTGCACCACACACTACCGGCACCCCTGTACAACCACTATTGATTTCGTCTTCGAAAGTTGACCAATCATGCTCCGAATGCTAACGACACCCCTAGGCCTTCCGATTGACTACCGCACACACATTACGCACACATCCATATTGTTCAGGCACGTATACAAACCATTCTTTTTCTTTTTGTATGTTTATTTTTCTTTCTCGAGCTCCTAAATTATTCCCATTTCTTTTTCCGGTGCGCTCCAGCTGACTCGGGGCATTCTACCAAGAAAGATGTCCCTTTGAGGCTAGTATGCCTCTTTCCCTTACTTCTGATTCCTGTTCCCAAGCCTCTCACAAATGGCCTGTAACGTCTCGTCAAAGAGGGGTGTATCATGGCTTCCCATAGCCCTTTCTGCCATATATGTGTGGTGTCTGTCTATTACCACCTCTCTTGGTGAATGGCTGACTGGGTCCTGAAGATTTCGGGATGTGTGTGGGTAAATGGTGAAGGAGCAAAGATGTTTGTGTAGCAGATGATGAAGCTTTTCTTTCAGTCTTCAAGTCATGCTTCCTGCGGATGGGTTAGCACCTGGCACACAGAAACAACTTAGACCAAGCTTCTCCACCATTTCCCGAACCCATGATGCCTCCCCCCACCAGTTGACGCTGCCGCCACCCTTGCAGGAGGCTTTGAGACACTCGAGGATCTGGCATAACGGCCAAGGTGGTTGATTCCTAGCCTCCGCAAATGTCATATCCTTGACCTTTCCCTCAAGCATTACGCTTACCGTGCCTTGCCTAGCCCCATGTGCGATGCACTGCGCTGCGAGGACAACACTATTGCTATCTGACTCCAAATGTATCCATCCGTATGCTCATTCATTTCTATTCCCTCCCCTCCGAGTTACTTTTTAGATAGGCGAGTGGGGGGTGGGATCGTCAGGCAAGGGTCGCGCAGACTCGACTTGACAATGTCCAAGGCCAAAAGTAGCCTGGCCACGCACCTTTCTCTCTCCCTCCCTTACCCTAGCACTTCGTCTCCATTTCTTCCCTAGCTAAGGCTTCCTTCATCTTGATTGGTTTCTTGTAAAGGAAGGGATGGAATAGATACATACATCAGTCCATAAGCTCTAGCTACTGGTTTTATTTCGCCCTTTCTTCCCTGCCTCCCTGCCCTTTGGTCGGTTACCTTCCCAAGAAACATCTGAATCATCATTATCTTTCCTTGACGCAGGGCAGATATCTCGCATACAAGGGCCACTCCCAAAAGAAATGCTCTCCCGTACTTGGTCTCGCTCATCTCACACATATACTCACATCAACACTCACGGCCAGCCCTTCGTTTCTTCAAGTCCAAACCGACTCACTTACCCGTGTTGAATCAGTTACCCGTTTGTCTGTCTTTCCTTCCTCGTTCCAGCTCCATAGATTTTCGGGATCTTGCGAGCCTAACACTGTTAAGCATCAGTTAGTGAAGCTGAACTGACCATAACAGACTCAAGTGCCCTTGCAGTTGAACCACCTGTACAACGGCTTTGGAGACACAAGCTTGACCCCTAGTCTCAGCTTGTTCATGTCGATTACACATTAAACATCAAGTCTGCAAGGTACGAACCTCTTTGTGATATGAACCTGCCTTAAACCCCAGCAACCTGTGTGGCAAAAGAACGCCATCGTTACTCTTCATATACAAGAGCATAACCTGACAACGGTTTCCAGGATCTTATCAACATCCAACATTCTTCAGACGCAATCTTGCATGTCTCGATAATCTTGTGGTTATTATTGTTTCTCGGTTTATTGATTCAAATCTACCACGCATACCTGAGCACCTCTTCCCGCGTCAACGAGTTCACTTCCCCAGCTTGTATGATTCTCCCTTGATCCAGGAAAACATCCGCTTCCCAGACAACAGATTCCGCCCTTTCCTTGGAATGCAAGTGTCTCTGAGCTGGATCGGAACCCACGATTACCCCTCTCAGCTTCGCCAGTAGGATCCCCGCCATCCACTTCATCTGTTTCAAAGCGCCACTTCCAGCACGCAAAAGCAATTCAAGGGAGAGCTTGACCGACAATACTCGCCATACAACAACATCACTACTGCATGCCACCGCATACCCTGTGTTGAATCAAATCTCCGAAAGTCAACAGTCGCGCAGCGATCACTGTCTTGGTCGACCCAGACCCGCTGCATAAGACCTCGACGAGACCTGGTCTTGACTACGACTGCGACCACTTTCTCTCCAAGACAACTGGACTACATTCTCAACTTCCCTCCCTGAACATACTCATTCCCAATATCTTTCCTTGACAGCTTGGATGTCTACTTCCAAGTTCCAGTGTCCTCCCTACAAGCTTTTCGAGGTGAGTCGCAACCTAGACCGTGTTCTAGTACTCCCGTGACATGACCGATCCCTTTTGTTCCTCATCGCCGCCCACAAATCCGCACAGCGTTTCTCTTCTTGTCTTCTCCATCAAGACCTGCCTGTCTTTCAACAAACTCTTCGTTTCTAGTGTTTAGGGACTTTGAACACTGACATCAACATCTTCTAGCCAGACTACCACCCGCAAAAGCCAATCATCGTAGGAGTCGACGACAGGCTTGAATCGCCTGACACCATCGCGCTTCGCTACGAAGAAGCTGCACGAGCAGAGAACGGAGGAGGAGACCTAAGAGGGGACTCCCCTCCTAGGCTTTTGGAGATGGCAACCTATACTAAGGCCCAGCTGCCTTCTATGCATGGTAAGTTGTAGCTCTGTCGTGAGAAGCTCCGTGGTGTTGGAGTATTAGGCCACTGTTTGGCTAACTTATAACAGCTGGCTACGATGTGGCACGATACCAAGATGCGAGTTATGAACAATACCCGGCACAGAATTATCCAACCCAGCAACAGTCCGACAAGTTCGCCCAGCTGAACCAGCAATCTTTCGCCTCCAACAATGCAGCCGTGGCATACGGCATGGCCCCTAGTATGGCGGCACCAAATGTTCTATCATGTCAACCATCAACAGGTGTCTTTGGAACCAAAGTTTATGTCAAGCTTTCATCCCAGTACGACTTGTTTTTGCTGTCGACGCCGATGCCAACATGGTCTCTGATGTTTGGGTCAGAAAAGTGCTCTGTTCAAGACGTCTCTCGAGACTTGCAAGACAGCACAGGCTTCATTTACAGTTGCAGTGGAGACGCGCCTCAATTTCTGGTCACAAACTGTGCAAGCAGCAATGTGCCGCTGTCACTCGTTCTTGATGGTCCTTCAGGAGACGAAATTTCTCGCATTCCCGTTGGTACTTTTCAGTATCTTGAAGGGTCGGGGGATGACATCACGAGGTCAACCAAGATGTCTAAGCATGAGGACACGGCACCTGCCCCTAATATGGATCAGCCGAGTACCTCACCTAAAGGTGAACCTCAGCTGTCAGCAGAGTCTGGTACAAATACGTATGAATATCCACCACAGCAAGGACAATATGCCAGTGCATTCCCGCAAGCAAACAACGAAATGATTAGCACTTATAGCAGAAGCACGAGCTTCACGGACCCTCACTACCACCGCCGTCCTACGGCTGGATGGAGCCCTTATCCAAGTACGTTGGGCAGCACAGGTCGAGGTCCGTCAGGCCTGGATGCTTCGCTGGTAGGACGCCCACCTCTGACGCCTCTGGGCATGTCTTCGCCATCTCTCCCCAACGGAGCTCCTCAACTAGTTCGAACAAGTACCATCGCTGCCAACCCTGGTAACAACTCCAACTACCACCCTATCTCACTTTACTCTGGCAAAGCAATTCTCAAGATTTCCGGTAAGCTGGAAACCATGGCTGAGAACTGGAATTCAGAGGAGTGGGCCAATCGTCGCCGGATTGTCCTCTTCCGCAAGACACAAAAAGGATCGACCGTTAACGCCACCTGTCAGTCGGTAAGCATTAATGACAGACCACCCAACAGTATCTGCATTTCTTGCATATGGTGGGCTGAGAAGGGTGAATGCTATGTCACATCGGTCGACACTATCTATCTCCTCGAGCAGCTTGTTGCTGCACCAGCCCGTTTCAGCGTTGAGGAGAAGAACCGTATCCGTCGCAACTTGGAAGGATTCCACCCTCAGACCGTATCCAAGGCCAAGCCTGACAGCGAGGAGTTTTTCAAGATTATTATGGGCTTCCCCAACCCCAAACCCCGCAACATCGAGAAGGATGTCAAGGTGTTTCCATGGAAGATTCTCGAGTCGGCCCTCAAGAAGATCATAGGAAAGTATAGCGTTAGTCCTAGCAGCACTGTGGCACCGCCCAGCATGATCAGCCACCCCAACGGCCACTATGCACCTCTGCCAACGCCCCCAGGACAAAGCATGGCCCCAACACACCCTGACCCCCATACGCAGTATTCTCTTCCTCAACACCACGACTCGATACCATCGCCACGGTCACTTTCTGGTTCTCAGCCCAGTTGGACACCATACACAACAGCACCTCCAGGTTACTCGGCCGCCTCTCGCACACTGAGTCCTGGACTTCGTCACCACAGCCCGCAACAGCCGCCTCTGCGTATCAACACAACACCTTTACCAGCAGTCTCGAGTTACGACAGTCGAAGCGGATACGGGACAAGTGGCTTACACACTCCACTGAGCCATCATCCACCAACCGCGACGCCTCCACGATGGGACCCTACGCCTTCAACATACCCCGAGAGCTATCCCAGCTTGACATCACAAACAACCCAGCCAGTGTACGGGGCAACAAGCTATGGTGAACCTGCGCCGAGAGCATAAAAGGCTGTGGCGCTTTGTCGCTCAGGTCATATCGGATGACCACTGAATGCTCGTGTTGTGTTTGGAGGTTGTATTGGGCAGCCTCGTGAACATGGCGAAAGGGTCGTGGGGAAGAGTCAGGTGTTGTGGCGCATACCAATGACAGACGTTGGCCAGGCACCATGTTTACTTGAAGCAGCCCTTTCAGCTCCATGCTTGCTTCAATGCTCCCGTTGATGATGGCGCCATTGGACGTGCAGCTGCAATGATGCTCGAGGCGCCGCACCCTGTCTTGAGCTTCCGGCGATATTGGCGAAAGGATCAACGGGTCGGGCCCTTTTCCTTCGGGATTATCGCAACTCTTTGACTCACTCTTTTTCTAGCGCGTGCGCAAGAGTGGTCATGCGGACAGAGTACGGGGACTCTACAGCATCGCTTCACCACCCCTCCCTCCCCTCAGTCAATGGGAGCTAGCTGTCTAGGGCCCAACCATGACTTGGCGGGTAGATCCGTCGAGCGTAAAGCAGGGATCACCTGTCGGCCTATCCAATCACGCGACACCACCACCAACAACTATACGCCACCTACACTACACTATCTTGAGCTTGCGCACGACGTTTCTAGGCGTTTTTCTCCAACAACTTCTTTGATGCTTGGGCTTTTCTGTCAGTGTTGGTTACCCATGGCAATTTTTTTTTTGTCTATCAAGATGCTACCCCTGGTCACGTACCGTATAGACTTGCCACCTATTTTTTTTATGTCTTCTCTTATCTCTACGGTCATGCGTTTGTTATTGGGTCTACATGATAGAGACTTTGGTTGCTTTTTTGTCAATGTTTACAGGATAGATGGGATGACCTGACCTGGTTTATGAACACGAAGGGATGTCAGGAGACTTTGCGTGGGACTCTTACTTCTTATTTACGAGTTAACACCCTAACCACTGGGATATATCTGGTTTTGGATGGATTTTGATCAATAGGCATTATACCCTTTGTGTGTATTCGGATGCTATTACTTCTGTATGGCTCTCTTCACCTTCCCCACATTGGTTTCAGCATTTGTAGATAGGCAGGCGTTGTTCTTTTGCATAGGTACGGGTTAGGGAAACAGAGGAATGTATATCATTCTTGTAGACAAATTACCACTAGAATAGCGGATAATTATAATCTTGGATAGTCATGAAACCTGACACTATCATTCCGATGAAGACGTTGCCATGCGAGCAGATGATATGGAAGTTTCGTTGCTGGGTGACTCGAGTTATTGATCATCGTTGGCAGGTAGTAGTGCAGTCAAGAAACGTTGCGAGGCATGCACTGAGATTGCGCGTGGTAGGCAGTTGAGGGGCACGCCGAGTGTCACAAGGACCCTGAATTAGAGTCACTCCATCAAGGGACGAAGATATGATGACTCAAGGACAAGTCAGTTAGACCAGACTTTTAGGCTATTAGTCTTCTATACTACTCTAGAGCCCTGAGGTCAACGTTACTAGCTACATAATGATTTCGAGCCCGGAGCCCTCACTGGCGCGCTATCCTGCTGATGTTGTATTGCATTGCATTGCATACCATACCATATGTATGGGCCTGGCACCCACTGTGGTACCGTTCAACGGCTTGTCGTTGAGATGGGTTGGCCGTTGGACTAGATGAAATCCGAAGTGTGTGTGTTTCAGATCCTTGGACCTCTATCTCCATCGTCATCATCATTACCACCCCGGGTGTTTGCATCTTGAGAACCGGTTTTGTCGCGGTGAATAATGCGGCAGAACTAGTGTGACCACTACCACTGTTACTATAACAGAGATTATACCATCTAGGAAAGCCAGAAAGAACCCCCTGTGGAGTACGTTGCATTTTGATGGTGTCAGTCGGGCCCTAATGCCTTTTATTAAATGTCCAGATTTCTCCGTCTTGTCTCATTGTGTGTCATGATAAAATAAGTTTCCTTGTTAGCGTTTACAGAGCACATAAGGAGTGACTAAAACGTGATATAAACAGTGTTTACAAGGGAAAGAAGAACAGTCACGATGTTGGTAGTATGTCACTTGATTGCAACAGCGTATGCCAGGAGCAAGCCCACAATACCACCACGTTAGAATATCACACTCTCTAGATAGTAGGTAGGTAACTAGTCTAGGCATGTAGAACAGATATTGTAGCGCACCGCCTTGGTAAAAAGGCTACAGCTCGCGTGTAATGGCCAAGGCACCTGACTTGTAAGTGAACCAATGCATTCCTTGACAACGGTTGCTTGAAGCCCATTATAAAAAATGTTATGGATTTTCTATGTTATCGCTTTTTGCGAGGTGTGCACTTCACCACGTGATTTCCAGCATTGGCGAGTCTCAGCAACAACTTAGGTTCGGAATGGCAATAGACAATGGATTCAAGATACGTAGCTAGTAGTCCGCTTCATGGGCTGTATAACAGATGCTCAAGTGAGTTCCTCACGAATATCGGGCCTAGGTAGTTAGGTTATTGAAACTCAGTCATGCACATTCGCCATCATCCCACAAACATATGAGAACGCAAGATTTCGAATTCAAGTTCCAACTCGTGGTTAATAACTCTATCTCTGTACTTGATTATGCTTACCCTCCACGCTCTAATCTTTTCCTTTTCAATGTTTCGTGACTTGAATTTATTACATTTAATATCAGATAATAAGATTACTGCTTATACAAAAAAAAAAAAAAAAACTTCTAGTGCCGTATACTATTAGCGAAGAGGGCAAGAAGTATTCTAGTAGTTTTCTCTCTGTTTTATATTATGTAGACTACTTTCTGCTCATTTTTGAAGCGAATGGGAAGCTCCCAATTTGATAGCCCCTCGACGCGTCAGAGCGCGTTTCCCTTGTTAAGTGGTAACGCTGCCTTCCCAAGAAAACCCCACAGCGCCCGTGCCTTTGCCCCGGCAACTAAAATATTCCCCCCTCGATACGGTGATATTCAACAATTAATCAACCTATCAATCAATCAACCAAAGAAAGTGCATCGCCACCTCTCATTTCGATACCTTATACATACGATCGCTACAACACATCCGAGGCAATGGCTACCCCTTCCAGCGATGCTGGCTTCATGATGTCAGATGCCCCCTCGCGGGCTGCTGCAACCCCTAGACGCAACTATGGCTTCCCCTCGTCTTCCGCCTCACGCCCACGAGGGCCTCCTTCGGAGAACATGGGAGGAGCTCCCAGTGATGATGAGGGTGACGGATTCGCAGACGATCAGGTTCCTCGGAGTTCAAGAATCAACAATACTGCTGAGATTAGCCGTGTGGAGGACAGAATTGGCCTGCTGGTACAGGAACACTTTGAGTCCTTCATCGAGAAGTACGTACAATACTCTCCTCCGAGATATGGGAACAGATAACTGACATGTGCCCCCCATACAACAGTTTTCAGGAGGACCCCATCAGCGCTCCCACACCCAGCGCCCCAACACCCAGCGCAGTCACTACAGACAAGTACTATGTTGCCCAGATCAAGGGCATGCGCACATATGCCCTCTCAACATTCTACGTCGACTACAGACACTTGGCTTCATATGAAAATGGCAGTTTGGCAGATGGTGTGATGCGCCAGTACTACCGTTTCCTCCCCTTTCTCACCGCCGCCTTACACAATATGATCGCAAAATACGAGCCCGCGTACTTCCGCGAGCATCGCCAGCCGACCGCTTCGAGCAACATGACCACCTCAGCAGCCAGCCATCTTGGCTCCTCCGACCAGACCGAGTCGACGCATCGCAAGAACGAGCATCAGCAAACCGACAAGCTTTTCTCAATCGCTTTCTATAACCTACCCCTAGTCTCCAGAGTCCGTGCTCTCCGAGCCACCAACATCGGCCAGCTCCTTTCCATCTCTGGAACCGTCACCCGAACATCGGAAGTCAGACCTGAGCTTTCCATGGCCACATTCAACTGCGAGGCCTGTCGTACAGTTGTGCCAAACGTCGAGCAGACATTCCGATACACTGAACCCACGCAATGCCCCAACTCTACATGTCAAAACCGCGTGGCTTGGCAGCTCGACATTCGCCGCAGTACTTTTGTTGATTGGCAAAAGGTGCGAATCCAGGAGAACAGTTCCGAAATCCCCACAGGCAGCATGCCTCGAACCATGGACGTTATTCTGCGAGGTGAAATTGTCGATCGCGCCAAGGCTGGAGAGAAGTGTATCTTTACTGGTGCTCTGATCGTCGTCCCTGATGTTAGTCAGCTTGGTCTTCCTGGTCTGCGACCGACCGCTATTCGTGATGATCGCAATGCACCCAGGGGAGCCGATGCCGGTGGAAGTGGAATCAGTGGCCTAAAGGCTCTGGGTGTGCGTGATTTGACGTATCGTCTTGCCTTCCTTGCTTGCATGGTAAACCCGGACACCTCTTCAAGTGGCCAGTCTGCTGCCAGTAGTGCAGCTGATGTTGTTAATTCCTTGACAACGAACACCGCCAACGACATTGAGCAATCCGTGGAAGACGCCCAAGCTGCCGTTCTGGCGTCCATGAACCCATCTGAAATTGATGACCTTCGAGCTATGGTGCACGGAGATCACATCTATTCGCGTCTCGTCCAATCTATTGCTCCCATGGTCTACGGGCACGAAGTTGTCAAGAAGGGTCTGCTTCTTCAACTCATGTCGGGTGTTCACAAGAGCACTGCTGAGGGTATGCAGCTTCGAGGTGACATCAACATCTGTATCGTCGGTGATCCATCTACCTCCAAGTCGCAGTTTCTCAAGTACGTCTGCTCCTTTGCACCTCGTGCTGTCTACACCAGTGGCAAGGCTTCATCTGCCGCTGGTCTTACTGCAGCGGTAGTCAAGGATGAGGAGACAGGTGAGTTCACCATCGAGGCTGGTGCTCTCATGTTGGCAGACAACGGTGTCTGTGCCATCGACGAGTTTGACAAGATGGACATCGCCGATCAAGTCGCCATCCATGAAGCTATGGAACAGCAGACCATTTCTATCGCAAAGGCTGGTATTCAAGCCACTCTAAATGCCCGCACAAGTATTCTTGCTGCTGCAAACCCTGTCGGTGGTCGTTACAACCGCAAGACGACTCTCCGCGCCAATATCAACATGTCTGCGCCTATCATGTCTCGTTTCGATCTTTTCTTTGTTGTTCTCGACGAGTGCAATGAGCAGGTTGACCGTCACTTGGCAGAGCACATTGTCGGTATCCATCAACTGCGCGATGAGGCCGTGGAGCCTGAGTTCAGCACAGAACAGCTCCAGCGATATATCCGCTTCGCCAAGACATTCCGACCCGAGTTTACTGAGGAGGCCAAGGAAGTTCTCGTCGAGAAGTACAAGGAGCTTCGAGCTGATGATGCTCAGGGAGGCGTTGGCAAGAACTCTTATCGAATCACCGTGCGTCAGCTGGAGAGTATGATTCGTCTTTCGGAAGCCATTGCCAAGGTCAACTGTGTCGAGGAGATCAGTACTGATATGGTTGTGGAAGCCTACAACCTTTTGCGCCAGAGTATCATCTCGGTCGAACACGATGATGTTGAAGTCTACGATGAAGAGCCTATAGAGGATAGCGAGACGCTCCTCCGCGCCGCGGATGCCGCTCACGCCCGCGATCAAGAGGGTGACGCGGTGATGGAGGAGGATGAGCAGCCTGGCCGCAGTAGCGTTGCACCTGAGAGGAAGAAGCAGACGATCACCTATGACAACTATGTCAAGATGGTCAACATGTTTGTGCAGCGCATATACGAGGGCGAGGAGGCCAATGCGGAAGGTGTCGCTGGCGAGGAGCTTGTCAACTGGTACCTCGAGGAGAAGGAGGATGAGCTCGAGGGCGAGGAAGACTACCATCGTGAAAAGGCCCTGGCCAACATGGTGCTCAAGAAAATGGTCAAGGTGAGTCGCGCACGACCGTCATTCGTTTCAGGAATAAAAACTAACTCGGTATCTAGGACAACTACCTCATGGCTCTCCGTGGCGAGGGTCTTGCAACAGATGGCGAAGCAAGCTCTTCAGCACCCGGCGAAATTGTCTACATCGTGCACCCCAACTGTTCCGTAGAGGAGCACTAACTTCCTGTCGATACTATAGAGAAGGGAAAAGTATTGCGTGCTTAATGCGCTTGTCATGATGTAACGCCTCGGAGGGTGGGCGTTTATGGAGTTTATGATACTGCATTGTCGATATCTTGCTGTGGGCGACTGCATATATCATGGGATGGATGCGAATTTTTACAAGTGATGCTGTTATGACGATGTTGGATTCGATAGACAGATATCTATGCGTTAATGTACAAGTTAATGTGCAGGGTATTGAATAATAGACCATGCTTCATCCACACAAGACGTGATGTCAACGGAATAGGGTCTGTCGACTGACCAGGTCGTCGGCCGATAGTATCTCTCGAAACAATTTAGCTTTCCCAGTCAGTTGGATTCAGTAAGCCGGCATTACCCAAACTTCCAGCCCTTTACTCGGCACAATTCATCTTACTTGCTCATGTACTACGTAACTAACTATGGAGCAACTTGTAGTGAAATGCCGTGCCTTGCCTTGCCTTGCCTTGCCAGGCCGAGACCAAATCCTGGACAAGAGGATCAAGCTAGATAATTAGGCCCTTGATAATTGGCTGGCTAAAGAAACTCTAGTGATGCAGCAACAAAGTTTCAACAGTGGAAACACTGGACTTTGATCATGTCATGGCCGGTTAAAAGCCGCATCCCCCGCCTGTACGACAAACATTCACATGTTGATGAGGATGTTGCAATTCAATCAATCTAACTGCTATCTAAGACTGTCTGTCATTGCGGTATACGTAGTTGTTCACCAGAGATGGTGGCTGTTCCAATTGGACTCGTTAAGTTGACATCATGATACATGTATGACACGATAGAGTCTGGTCATGATCTTCAACACCCTCAAGAGTACAGTCAATCAGTCATCTTACTCAACAAGACATGCCCCCCACCTTGTCAAAACAAGCGTCTACAGTAGGAAATACTCGGAATTACTACAGTATATCTTACAGTACTTCCTGTTGGTCCATATCAATCGCTACGGCTCCATCATGATATCAATGGTTACCCCTCATCTGCGGGCATAAAAAGGCGATTGCCCTTCCATCTTGAGCTCTTCTTCTTCCTCTTCTCCTTCTTCATCATAAACTCCATCGAATAAATCTTCGAAGAAAACCCAAGGTTTGTATCGTCATGTATCATGCTCGTACTGGTCTGACACATATGATATGCTAGATATCATCACTCTCATATCTGTACGGCTCTCTCCTGTTAGCAGCCATGGAGCCTTTCAGTGGTAGTCTTGTCCAGACCTGATTTGGGACGCACTCTTCAGGTAAAGTATCATGCATGAGCCGGTGCCCGGCCTCACTTCTTGTCGTCTCTCCGTAACTCAATCCTGTTGACGATGGAGATGACGACGAGAGGAGGGGACGTGGCTGAGATTATACGGCAAAACTTGATCTGGATAATACCAGCGAAAGGATCATGTCCTCCTCCCTAATCACTTCAAAGTGTCTAACAACCATAGGTTCCCAAACATGTCTCCCCCTGCTGCCATCTCCCCCCCATCCCGCTCTGCTGAGCTTGCTACCTCTACTGCTACCAAGCTCCCTGTTCATGCAGGCAAGAACATCAACACCAAGACTATCGAGGAAATGCTCGGTAACTGGGATGACTTCAAGTTCGCTCCTATCCGGGAGAGCCAGGTTTCCCGCGCCATGACCCGTCGTTACTTCCAGGACCTCGACAACTACGCCGAGTCTGACATTGTCATCATCGGCGCTGGATCCTGCGGCCTGAGTGCTGCTTACGTCCTGGGCAAGAAGCGTCCCGATCTCAAGATCGCCATCATCGAGGCTTCCGTCTCTCCTGGTGGCGGTGCTTGGCTCGGTGGTCAGCTCTTTTCCGCCATGATCATGCGCAAGCCCGCTGATGCTTTCCTTCGTGAGGTCGGCGTTCCTTACGAGGACGAGGGCAACTACGTGGTTGTCAAGCACGCTGCCCTCTTCACCTCTACCATCATGTCCAAGGTTCTTCAGATGCCCAACATCAAGCTCTTCAATGCCACTTGTGTTGAGGACCTCATCACTCGACCTTCTGATGAGGGCGTTCGCATTGCTGGTGTTGTCACCAACTGGACTCTTGTTTCGATGCATCACGATGACCAGTCCTGCATGGATCCCAACACCATCAACGCTCCCTTGATCATCTCCACCACTGGTCACGATGGTCCCATGGGTGCTTTCTGTGTCAAACGTCTTGTTAGCATGCAGCGCATTGAGAAGCTCGGTGGCATGCGTGGCCTTGACATGAACCTCGCCGAGGATGCTATTGTCAAGGGTACTCGTGAGATTGTCCCTGGTCTCATTGTTGGTGGAATGGAACTTTCTGAAGTTGATGGTGCTAACCGTATGGGTATGTTTTCATCTCATCTCATATCAGCATTTACTTTGTCTAACATGTATCAGGTCCTACCTTTGGCGCTATGGCTCTGAGCGGTCTCAAGGCTGCCGAAGAAGCCCTCAACATCTTTGACACTCGCAAGAAGCAGAATGAGCAGTGAACGAGCCTGTGTTGGAGAACCACAAAGTTGGGAAACGGACTCATCGAATAAGGCTCCGGAACTTCGTCACTCGTTGGAGTTGTGGAAACTTGTCATTCATTTGAAGTATTGTTGACCTGGTAAAGCATGAAAAATACGCGAATTAAGCTTGCAAGTCATCAAGTCATTTATAGTTGAGCAATATCGAATAACCCAAGTCGTTGCTTTCTGTAGCTATGAATCCATCCACTCGTAATCGTGACCATCAAATTCCAGACTCGTTTACTTCTTCTCCTTGACCTCTATTTCTTCAACCTCAGTTGTCGGCACTTCAGGAGCTTTTGGAGGAAACTTCATGCCTCTATTGGGATCATTCGGCTCAGCACTGGGTCCCCAACCTCCATATCCATCTGCCATGGCTACTCCAGCAATACCAGGAGCCTCCCCGATCATGGCACGGCCAGCGAGTTGATTCTTGCCCACGCCGGGCGTTGAGTCAGCCCATGTTTTGAGCTCTTCACGTGTCTTGCCCGTGTACTTTTTTATGTCCTCATCGCTGAGCGGTACGGGGGCTTTACTGTCTTTGTAGCGACGGTAGAGAGACTTTTTCTTGGTTGGCTCAGAAGTTGTTGATGTGCTGCCCATGTTGAGAGAGTAGTACAAGTATTTGTTATTGGTGTGAAAAGAGATGATGATGATGTCTTGGCGACAGTGAGCTTCTAGAAGGTATTTATACAAGTCTTGTACACTGAAGGAATTGACCTGAATCCCTGCTTGGCCAGTAAGTTACAAGCTGAAAATGGTGGCGTCGGGTCACACGGCATGGCTACATACAAACAGGGCGTTGGTGTTCCCCAAAACCCCACGATTTGACAAGGAAGAGGCGGTGCCGTCGATCCGTTGGTCAGACTATAAACATGTTCAATCCAAAGTCGGGCTAAGATCTTCTCTATGTGAATGGCTGTGTAAGATCGGCGTATCAAGGCAAACTCAGCCATGTAAGTACAAGATCTTGGTCCATTTTATCTCAACCCATTCTTTAGTCTACATCTCTCGTCTCGAATTTCTCTCATATATATATATATATATATATACTCCTCATGTAATCAATCTAATTCTGCTTCAGATACTCCTTCTTAGCAACCCTCTCACAAAGCTCCTTCAAAACACCACCCAACCACTCGTAATCCTCAATCCCAAGATACACCTGCGCACTCGTCCTAATCCAAAACCTCTCTCCGTGCAAGAACAAAGCCACAAACGTCTTGTAGTCGCTAATAAGCGTATTCAAAATCCACTGGAACGCCGTCTGTGTTTCTTCCGCCGAAACCACAACCTCACCCTCTTTTCCTTCTTTGGCACTCCACAAAGGCAACGCGATGTTAGCCATGCCACAGTTTCGCATTGTCCCCGTGCTGTTCTCCATGTATGTAGTTCCCAGCTTCTCAGCGACGAGCTCGCTACCTTTCTTGTTCAAGTTCCAGATATACTCTAGAACCGCATCTTCGCCGCCGAGTGCTTCCTCGCGCCATTTGATGGCGTCCTTGACGCACAGATAAGGCGAGTTGTCCAGCGTACCGACAAATTCAAAGTTGGTCACGAAGGGAGACTTGGTGCTTGGAGGCAAAGGCGTGATGCGCTGTACCAGCTTGGGGATGTAGCCATGGCTGGTTGCCAGTGTCGTCGGGAGGAGTTCTTGGTTGCGAAGGGGCACGTAAAACACGGCGCAGCCACGAGGGACGTGAAGCCATTTGTGGCAGTTTGACACGAAGAAATCGGGATCTGAAGATGCCATGTCAAGTTTCACCATCCCGATTCCCTGCGCGCCGTCGACCATGCTTAGAACGTTGAGCTTTCGACACGTCTTGATCATTGCCTCCCAGGGAAAGACGACGCCCGGTCGAGAAGACACTACGTCAAAGATACAGATCCTAGCACGCTTTCCCTCTTCCTCGATCTTCTTGACGGTATCCTCAAACCTTTTGATGATCTCATCATCATCGATAGGATACTCGAGCTCGACCTCGCGATGTGCGACGTTCTCATTGTAGTAATCCACAAGATAGTCAGCTACTTTACCGCAGGCTTCGTAGATAGTTGAGAAGCTGATGATGACATCTTTCCCATCCTCGTTCCATTTCAAGTTGCGAAAGACAGTGTTTACACCTGTTGTAGCGTTGGAAACGAACACAACCGTGTCGAGGGGGGCATTGATAAGCTTTGCGACGGCAGCACGACTTTCATCGAGAAGTTTGGGATACTCATATCGGATAAACGGATCAGGATGAGTCTCGCTAACCAATGTTAGAAACAATTCGCATCACCTTGCGTGTATATACGACTTACCTCGCATCCTGATACTCGCGGAATCTAGCCTGGATAGCTTTAGGGTAAGTGCCAAAAGATCCTAGACCAGCATTAGTTCCTATTCCGTCCATCGTCCGAGTTACATACCATGGTTCATATTCCTCCATTCCGGGTCAAGCATGAAATCCTTCTTCATTGAGCTTCCAAAGACAGAAGCCCCGGACTTGCCCCTCAGAGGAAGCTCTTGAGTACCATCTTTGCTAACGGAACCCATGATGATGATGATGATGATGATGATGATGATGATGGTGGTGGTAAAATGTAATGATCTATAAGTGATGTGATGATACAAACTCTTCTGCCACGCACTTGAGTCTTATATACGCCTTTCCCTAAAGTTTTAGCCTTAAATGAGTCAAATGGTACTGACAGCGGAACACGACGACATGGCTCATACACCCCACATCTTCAACGTCAACGACGCCCTTAACTTCTCAGCTCTACTAACTCCAAGCTGAATCGAGAGTGCGGGCCGTCGGTACCCGCAAAAGAGCGTTGTGGGGATGCTGAAAGTGATAAGAGTCACTAATGCTACCTCGAGTATAGCTACAATCAACATATCTAGAGTAGAGTCACAAAAAGAATACCCGATTGCGGAGGATTACAAATACAAAATGCAAATCTTTGAAGAAAGAGCTGCCAACTTTCTTTCAATTGATGCAGCATGTAGGAGGAATACTACCTTGTTTCCCTGAAATCACCATGCCCCAAACGCCCTTCCATGAATGCTCCTGGAGTTCTAAGCCCCGATGTTCTCGCCCTCCTGGCAATTGTTGGTATGTGAATCTTTCTAGTTGTTTGTCATCCGTCGTAAAAGCTCCAATCTATGTACTCATAGCCTTTGGACCTCGGCTGTATCCAACTCATATGGTGCTAGACACCCTCGTTTCTTAACCTTGACGATGACCGTGTTTGCACGCGACTCTGTGGAGGAATGACAAAGTCCCGGGCCATCACCTCATGTACCTGACCATGCTTCAGCATAGACAAGGCCGCAAGCGTGTCCGACTCATGCTGAGACAAGCCTGGCTTCATGACCAGGGTGTAAGAGTCTTGAGGACTGCAATACAACCCAAGGGACCTTTCTGGTGGAAACCCAGTCACAAACGGCGCGGGTGGCTCTTCGAGACCCATCGAAGACCTTTGACTGCGCGTAACACGTCTACTCGTGTTATGAGAAACTTGTTTCAGCGGTCCTGGACTAGGCGCGGCCACCGGTGAAACAGGTTGCAGCTGCGCGTTCATGTAATACTTCGGCGGAGTCTCGCAGTGTGGTGGCTCCATTGGTACCAAACGCTCGAAAGGCGGACTAGTATGGGGAGTTGGTGGTTGCGGGTTCAACGGAGGTAATCGGAGTGAGCTCTCCATCTCTACAGCCTTCTGACTTGATTGGCGCCTACCAACTGAGGGTAGTTCGACTTCCTCACCATCAATCCTCCTGCGTTTCCGAACTCGCCCCTTAACCGAATCGATGATCGAACTCTCTTTAAGGAATCTTTCAGGCCTTAAAATGTGGCTAAAGGGTATTTCGGTTTCCTCAGCCTTGAGGGGCTCAGCAGTTTCAGTACTGCGAAGCGTCCGACCATGGTTGGGATTCAACGTTGATGGAGGCTTCTTGGATCTTTCCAGAGCACCCGGCGCAGACTTGCGAGACCGTCTAGCCCTCTTCTGGACCACGACCGGCTTGTTTGGGAGTGGCTCCAATGGTTCAAGAGGAGCTGGAGGAGTCTCTATAGGTACAGCCATAATAACCGGTGTTACTATCTCTCTAGGCTCGAGAGGACCATGTCCGGTTATCCTGTGTAAATCTCTCATTATCTTCGGAACCCAATAGGCTCCTGCGGCCTTTGTGTCCCGGAGAGCAATTGGGTTGGCCGCGGTCGTACGTTTAGCATCCATCTTTTCGCCGTCTTCGCCTGCGCCACTTGAGTCGCGTTTCTTTTTGAGCTTTGGAGGATCGGGGGTTTGCCATAACTTGGGTATCTTTTCTTGCAAGTCAGATACCCATGCGTCGCAATCCCACTCAACCCAATAGTCGATAACATCGCCCCATGAACTCTCTGGAGGTTTGGTATAGTTGACAAACACTACCTTTCCACCCTTTGCATGGACTGCCTTCGCAAATTCCCTGACCATCACTTTCAAGCCGTGGACTCGTAAGCTGGTGCCGAGAATGAGAAGCAAATCTGGGCATAGAGCCAAGTCGTGCGTGACAATTGGGCTGATCAGGTGTGCATTGGGGTGTTCTTCGCCATAGAGCACAATGTCAGGCCTCAACTTACCAACACCCAAAGCCCGTTTCCCGCGTTCTTCACGAGCGACGGTAGCACCAACGCAATGGGGACACTCAGGTTGTTGGCCTGACATTGTTTCCAGTTGGCGTCGATCATCGTCCCAAGAGCATACGCGGCCACATAGGAAACACCGAAGAAGCTCTAGCGAACCGTGAAGGAAAACGCACTCGACACCTGACTTTGGAAGGTCGCGACGGAGGTTCTGCACTGCAGCCATAGCATTTTCTGGTGCGCCCAGATCCGATTCAGCTTGAGAAGCCATCAAGCTATCCGGTCTCGATTGGCTTGGTTGTGATGTTTGGCTGGCCTCATTATCTGACGATTGCTGTGACTTGTCCGAATTCACTTCCGTCATAGCGTTAACCTCATCTACCATTCTGTTGAGTTGGTTCAGATTGGCAGTTGACTTTCTAGAAAAGCGACCACGGCTACCAGGCCCATCAGTGAGACATGTTGAAAGCCCAACCTTTTCCTCGATTTGATCAATATTCTGAGTATAACAACGGACAAGCTTCCCGCGATCTCTCAAATGACTGATAAATCGATGTGAGCTTGTAGGTTCCACGTCTCTGACCTTTTGACGCAAAGTCGTTGCAAATGTGTAAAACACGGATGTTCTCAGAGGGTCGGCCCATATTGATGCGTCGAACATGTCCTTTCCCTTCATGTTGGGTAGCGTATTCTTGCCCGTGCCAAGATTTGTTTGTGATAGGCTTGGTGGGAGTGAAGGCGGGGTGTCATCAACTTCAGACGGCGATGTGCTACTGCGACTGCCTGGCCCATCTTCCTCCGACGCGTGGGACGAGAACGGCTCAAACAGAACTGGAGGAGGTGACGATAAAGGCGACGAACTGTGCGGAATTTCTGAATTGTGCAGGTGACTCCTTTGCGCTCTTCTAAAAGCCGAGGGTGGCGTAATGCGGAAATCTTCAGGCGGAGGTGAGGATAGCGGAGAAGTTGGTGGCTGAGCCACAGCTATGGTTGAGCGTGTCGTCCTAGGGTTTATCAAAGGCACCGCATCTGGGTCTTCTGGTTGCTCTTCGTCTTCAAGGTCACCCTCGACCTGGATCGTATCCGCGACCTTCTCTTCTACCGGGTCAGGATCTTCTAGTTGAACTTCTATCTCGTCCTTTGTTTCGCCCGAGTCTTCTTCAGGTTCAGGAGAGTCATCGCGCAGTATTTTCCTTCTCTTGGGTGCTGGTCGAAGATCGGAGTCGGATGGTTCATCGTCGGCGGTGTTTTCATGCAGACGCGCTCGTTGTGCCGCGTCGAGTTGCGTACTGATTAACGAGTAAAGACCATTTTCGGAACGAAAGTCCTGGGTCAATTAGTTACCACACCGATAATTGTGTATATCAAGCCTCTCCGTAACGCATGAGAGTAAGCGCCGGAGTGCTCATCGAGAAAGCTCACAGGAATGCCTGAATTCGTGCTGATACCAGCACCAGTCACGACTATGACCTTGCGCGCCTTTAGTAGCCCATTGGCGATGTCCTTCAGCTCGTCCTGAGACTCGGGAGAGACGTGGGTGGTGGGCATTGTTGAAGAAAACGAAGAGGGAAAGTCGGCCGCGTCGCGGTATTGTAGCGGGCGGGTGTAAGCCGCGATCGCGTGAAGCCGACTGCTGTGTTGACGAGCTTACGATACTGATGATTGTGTATAGCCTATTGTCATTGTGGTAGTATTATGTGTCGTCGTCAAGTGTAGCGGATGCCAAATGCGAGGTCGTTTGTGGTGTGAGGTTCAAGTTCACTTAACTTAGTAAGGTTGTGGCGGGCGAGAAGTGACTTGGATTTGGAGGTGGTAGTTAAAGACTCTGGACCAGGGTCGCGAAGCGGGAGAGGCCACTACGCTGCCTAGTAGACAATCTAACGACCAACCGATATAATCAATGCTTGATATGGTGAAGGGATAGGCTTGTAGCAGCTCTAAGTAATATATCCAACTCGTCGGTGTTGATTTAAAATTGCCGTGCCCAAAGAAAGGAACTGAACGACCCAAAAACAATGCATGAACGCGACTCGAGTTTAAACCTCCAAAAAGAGCAAGTGCCCGCTCCTGCAATGTGACTGGGACGCGCTTCCGGGTTGAGAATAGAATTCTACAGCGCCTTACCGGGCTATCGATAAGGGACGAACCCGCCGAAAGGATGGAAGGGATGGACGGGACAGACCGCTAAATTACCCGCTGGGCGTGTTTACACCCCACTAAGGTAACTTGAGCCATCACCTCACACATTAATCCTCTCTTGAGACCGAGACACATTCATAATTCAAGCAAGCTACAGATTTATACTGATATTGGTCTATTGACAAGTTTAGGAGAATATACACCCAAGGAAAATATACATGCAGAATGACAGACAACGATAATCTCTACTCAAATAGCCACCAGCACGTCAAAGAGCTTCTGGAAATCAGATGGAACTCCCAGGCCGGTAATCGCATCCCAACCCTTTGCTGCTGGCCAACCACTAGGGCTATGGCCTTTTTGGAAGTCGCATGGCCTGCTTTCTCCAGCAGAAACGTCTGAAAGAACTGCCTGTACTTCGTCTGAGTAAAGAACCTCATTGATCCAACCCAGCACATCTTTACCCTTACGCACGCGTGCATCGTTGATGAGCGCAATCATGGCTGCCACCACAGGTGTGCTCGCGCTGGTACCTCGAAGCGCAACCTGCTGCCCCTTGAGCCGAGTAATGAAACTGGTTGCCGTGATAGAAATATCAGGAACTCCTCGGTTGCTAGCATTGTAGTTGCCATCGAGGTGGCCGTCAAGGGTTTTGACGTAGTTCTTGATAGAAGAGTCCTGCCACTTCTCACGGGGGAAGTACTGCGAGAAACCGCCTCCACTGAACTCGGCGCCTGCGAAAGGCTCAGCTCCAGCTGCTACACCACCGATGCTGGTGACCCAAGGGCAAGTTGCGGGAAAGACAGCCATGGTAACGTCCTTGTTGCTACCGTCGTTGGTGCGGCAAGTGGAGTTACTCGATCCCTTTGCGCCTCCATCACCAGAAGCTGCCAGGATGGTCGTACCACGAGCAGTCAGAAGACCAAACATTGAGCAAACACGCTCAGCGTACTTGCGGGGAACCGAAACCTCGTTATCGCCGTAAGAGACAGAGAGCACATGGGGGACCTCATCGTCAGAGAGGTCAAGAAGGTAGTCGAGGAACTCGAGGTAAGGTTCGTTATCGTTGTACTCCTCAGACACTTCTTCGCCGTCATCGTCCAATGTAGGGCCACGACCGTCGGCGAGATAGTATGTGATGTTGGTGGGGTAGCCAAGGGCCATAGCATATTGTACATCCAGAGCTGCCTCGTTTCCGGAATCGAAGAGGACTTGCGAATTCTCAGCACCATTGATCAACTGAACTGAGAAGTTGTAACGGGCCTCGTAAAGAGGCTTCGCGTAGATCCTTAGGAAGTCCTGGGCATCCTCGTAGTTGGCATACTCTTCAAGGAAACCAGCAATACCAAAGCGGATGGGGGAGGTGCCGTTATAGGCAGGATATGTGATGTTGAATTGCTCACGAAGACAGTCAGGCTTGACAGCTCGGCCACAAGGGATATTAGCACGCTTATCCAGCTGCAAGCTCTTGAGCATGCTTGGTGTAAAGTCCGGGTCGGGAGTAGTGAGCTCTTTGGTGGGTCGCATGAAGTTGGCGATGGGATGAATGAAGCTGATGGACTCGGCTAGAGATTCCGGTACTGAGTAATCTCTTGTTCGAAGGACGGGGTCCTGGTCCGCGAACTGGTAGAAGCCAATCTTGGCGTCGAGGAGATCTTGAGCATCTTCAACAGTGGTCTTGACATGAATCCAATCCTTGTCAGGAGTGACCTTTGCCGCTACGCCTCTACTCTTCAACCACGCGAGTACCTGGTCAACATCCTTCTCGTCTGGGGTTCGGAGAGCAAGGGCTTCCTTCTGACTGAGATGGCGCTGAATATACTGTCCAGATGTAGCATCGCGTTTTCGTAGTCCGGTCTTGAGGTTCTCGATATCGGGTTGTCGCATAGCAATAGAGAGTCGTAGAACATGGCTGGGATCAACAACCTGGTTGATCCTTTCCCAGCCGTTGGGGAGGACGGGGGTATCCTCAATTTTGATGTTTTTGGCGGCACCAAGACCAGCCAGAGCCAAGGTTGTGAAGAACATGGTAGCTATCATGTTTGCTGCTATACACAGACCAGCGTGCAACAAGAAAGTAGAATGTTTATAAAAAAGAACACCTTTGCTCGATGCAGAATAATAGTTGCGTTACCTCTCAGAGGCTTTATTTGAATGAGAAAATGAATAAAAAAGTGTCGACTGTCAAGTGCTTGCTGGTGATTCTTTCCTCGCAAACAGTAGCCTAGATGATACCTAGACAACTTGACAACCCCGAATCGAACAGAAATGATATGATCTTGCTAGAAACGCGGCTATGATGATGTTTATAATGTTTGTACAAATTGTTTCTACGATTGACTCCACAACCAAAAGGGGATCATCTTTGCTATGCCGTCATATTAACGGGGTCCAATGGCTAAAAAAGGGCGGATCTGAAACTTCATTCAATCTCGCGCAACCAAAGCGGGTTCAATAACAAGAGGGAGAAGCACTTTTTTCTCGTGTTGATGGTTGCACATCACAATTAGACCACCGAATACGGCATCCGAGTCGTTAAAAAAGTATGGAAAAAAGTGGTGACTTTTTTTTTAACCGAGCAACAAGTAGAAACAAAGTTTGCTATGAGTCGCGTAAAATGCTTTCTATCCAGTCGGATGCCCTTGAAAGAAAGTTTGTTGAGTTTTGATAGTGCCTGTCTAAATGATGCTTTTGAAAACGGATAAAAGTCAATGCTTAACGCCTTCCGGAGTTGACTCCACTGTGAAAGCCTCACTCAGAGACAAAATTTGGAAGTAGCGGAGAGCACGTGATAGTGCACATGACCTCGGCCTGTTTCCTACTGGGCTGCCAAGAGACAAGCTGGACCGATCAACTCCCCGTACACGCCACAATCTCTTGATGTGATGATGATTCGATTCTCCACCAACAAGAAGTGACTTCTCTTTCTACTACAGAATAATCCATGTCGTACACACTTGACTTCGGGCTTTGCGGTGGCACAAAATCCGAGCATTGAAAATTCCACTTTCAAGACACCTGCCAAACTCGAACAGAACTACTGCAGTCATCCTCCTGGATCTCAGTCTAAAAGTGCCTCCAGTACATGCAGCAGACCCTTGAGATTCTTGACGAGAGACGAGGAGACTTCTCTCCTTCATAAACAAAGACAGACTCAAAGGCGCAAAGACTCACAATAAACTCCGCTCTTGTTCGCCCCTCACTAACCACTAGCTCTTAAGCAATCAACGTCTGGACCCTGTGATTTGTTCGCAAGTTGTTGTTATACAGCTCAATCGTGCCGAGTCACCTTGAGACCCATTTGTGCGCAGTCAAAATCTCCACCTCGTTGCAGCATGACCGCTCCACAGCCGATGGTCCGAAAGGGACCATGACGACGACCCGAAGAACGCTATGCATGTACACTATAACAAGTCCTGAAAATCCTAATCCCGTGGGGTTCACAATTGGTCAAAGAATCTGCATACTCATACCGCAACTTATAGTATACCAGTATATGCATTCTACCTGCGCTTTCATTCGATATCATGCGTGGGATTCTACAGGACAAGACCCAATCAAGATACAACTCGGTCCATGCTACTTAGTTCCCCGGAGTTAGCTACCTATTCACCGAATTCAAGTTCAAGTTGGTCCTTCTAACCCATCATTACTCAAGCTGTGGATGTGATACAAGGATATCTCCGCTGTCGACCCAGAGAAACGTGGGTGCAGCGCAGTTGTCAGCGGGGTTTTACTTGGTTAACTCGTCTCAAGAATAAATATTCAATCCTTTAAAGCTTGGGTCCAGTCTCATATTTTTTTGGCTTATTTTTTCCCACGTTTCCCTCCTCAATACCGACCTAGTTATACCTTTTGCGTGTTCTTATTACAGAGTCCGGTTGACCTCATTGTTCTATACATCTCAATTTGCAACATCAACCCTAAAGGGTTATCCGTGACCTTTCAACATGACAGGCTCAGAGCATCTCAATGTCTTCAAAGGCCCTGAATCGATCCGCAACTACTTTGACCCTGAGCAGTCGCCACCTCTACCTCTTGTGGAAATCCCCGATAGCCTCAACCCTTACCGTCAAGATGGCGTCCGCATCTATGCCAAGATGATGACTATGCATCCTGCCACTAATGTCAAGGTGATGCCAGGTTAGTTTACTACTCTACAGTCGCCATTGGAAATGAAGTTAAATTTTGTTATGTAGCCATGAACCTGCTAGAGAACGGTGTTGAGCCTGGCAAGACAAAGACTATTGTCGAGAGCAGTTCTGGCTCTACTGTCATTTCTATGGCCATGGTCGCCCGTGCTTTCCACGGTATCGATGATGTTCATGCCTATCTCAGCAACAAGACAAGCGAGACCAAGTTGCGTATGATGCAATTCTTCGGTCTCAACGTGTAAGTAGTCCACTGGTGCGTTTACATACACAATGTTTGCTAACTATTAAACAGCACTCTCTTTGGAGGACCTGCTCAACCAACACCTGTGGATGAGCGGGGTGGTATCAGATCCGCAGCCCGAAAGGACGCAGAGTCTGAGTCTGTCTGTAGTCCTAATCAGTACATCAACGACGACGTGGGTTTCTATTTGTCATTTCCTGTATCCAAGTACTAATAGTCCGCAGAATTGGAAGTCGCACGTACGATGGACTGGTCCTCAAATTTACCGCCAGCTCCCAGAAATTAATGTGATTGCGGCTTCTATGGGAACTTCTGGTAAGTTGAGGCTCTTTAGTTTGTACAGGATATGCTTACTGACATCGCTCTAGGAACCATGACTGGCCTGGGCACCTATTTCAAGGAGACCAAGCCCTCGGTTTACAGGATTGCGTATGTCCTCTAGCCACCCTATACCGTCTAGCAATTACTGACCTTGATAGTGTATGTACCAATGCGGGAGAGCGTGTCCCCGGTCCTCGCGAGTACTCGTTAATGAGCGAAGTTGAATTCCCGTACCTAGCTTCCCACGACGCACTTGAGGAAGTCGGTGCACCAGACTCTTACTCCCTTTCCCTGGACCTCACCCGACAGGGAATCGTTTGTGGTCCCTCTTCAGGGTTCACTTTGAAGGGTCTGTTCCAGCGTCTTGAGAAACTGAAGCAAGAAGGAAAGCTATCAGACCTTGCTGGACCTGACGGCGGGATCCACTGTGTTTTCATGTGCTGTGATCTTCCCTTCCAGTACTTGAACGAGTACTTTTCGAATCTGGGTCCCGAAAAGTTCAGTCCTCTTCGTAATGAGGTATGTCAAGATGCAACACCAACATACAAAGCAGCACTAACATGGCACAGCGCTTGAGGAACGTCGATCTCTACCGTTATGATGATGCTTGGGAGCTCAACTCTCTAAATGCTTTGTCCAACTACTTCACCATTCACCCTCTAGGTACTCATGACACAGTTCTGTCGCTCGCAGATCAGATTGACAAGGCTCTCACTCCTTCAACCAACACTCAAATTCTCGACTTCCGACGCTCTTCCGACTACGATGCTTTCTACCTCCCCAACTCAGTCAACATTCCTCTCGAAGCGCTGCGAGACGGACCTGACAGCGGTAGCCCCTTCTCCAATCCCGCTGACGAGTGTGTCATGCTTGAACAAGTCTGGCTTGAGCTTGAGAGCCTCTTCAGTGTCAAGGACAAGAACGGTAACCGAAATGCCAGCGCCGAGGCACTCATGTCTATGCTGCGAGGCAAGAGGGTTCTCACGCTTTGTTACGACGGTGACAGTTCTAGAGTCGCCAACAGTGTTCTCCGTGCAAAGGGTGTTGAAGCAGAGTGTGTTCGCGGAGGTTACGGTGCTCTCGCCAAGTTGCAGATGCCCTGCAACGACACGTGCGAGGTTGTCTCGATCCCTGTTTCTGTGCAAGTTTAAGCAAAAGGGACACACTTCACCCTACAGCCTTACCTTTTTTGCGTTGAATTGCTTAAACCGGCCGGAAGTGCAGTGGGCATCCGGGGCCGGCCGACATTGCGCACACGTCGGATTTGGAACACTTTTGGCAGTTTTCCTTGTTCTTTTCCATTTTACATTGATACGATTTATGACCGAAACAGGAAAAAGTAGGATGAGATGGAGATCGACGATATCTCAGGAGGCAAAGGCTCAAACCAGAAGTGCAGTGGGTTTCTGGGATTTGAGGGGAATAAAAGATTGGGTAAAGAATAAACGAGTTTCAACCCATGAATTACCAGAAATGGCACGATCGTAAAGTCGACGGCAATCGCCTGGGAGTGCCAAAGCCCATGCTACAATCTCGATGAAGTGAATCCGACATCAAATGCAAACACACGTAAACTCCATACTTATCGTTCGACTTGCTGAGATATTCTAGAATGGCTTGAGAAGAACTCTAAAAGCAGGAGAGCATTCCGCGGCAGGGATCCGGACTTTACATTTCTCGGAAATCTTTTCCTGGTTGAGGATCGATATTTAAACTTCTGATTGCTATAGGTTTAGCCTAGTTGCTAACAACTGACAAGGCAATTCTGGGAATGGCATATTAAGGGAGGAATGCAAACTGGAAACTTTCTCGGTCCCGAGACCCTGAAACATGATATCAGGGTTCTCCCTATCCCTGCTGATCAACGATGGTCGACGTTGTTGTTGTCAAGCTGAAGATCACTAGACTATAGATTACAAAACATACGGTCAAGTACATCGTCACCTTGGCATCATTTGTTGAAAGTGACGAACGAGGCATGGGAACTATCAATAACAATCTGTCATCTCCCGGAACACCTCGGTCTAATCCTTCTTGTACAAACTAGTAGTGCCTAGAATCAGACTCTGGCCCGGGCTGCCAGGCTATAGCGAAAGGCTATCAGCCCATGGAATGCGGAGCGGTTAGACTAGTTTTACAAAGTAGACTCTCGATTCTCACGCCATTTCTGTTAGTAAACGGTGCTGAGAAACCCGTCGAGCAGACCTTGTCCATGTGACAGGACATTCGATTCCTAACGCCGCAGGAACCAGACTTGTCGATGGTTGGGCTTAGATACAATCAAGGCTGAGAGTTACTCCTTGCGTTAAAACTAATAAGACGGCAAACAAGTGATTAGTGAGAAGAAGAAAAAAGGTAGTTAACCTAAATGGATGCATGGTTGCGAGAGATCAAGATCGTGGATCGAGGCTTGTGCAGGAACAGAGAACCTAGAAGATACAGAGCTGACAGTTTTACCTGCAAGGAACATTGGGGGAAGAAATGTCTCGGGAGGAACACTTGGCGGTGCTTCGAGAAGGAAATCTGGTAGTCGATCATTCCGAGAACCTTGAACATTGTTTCAACACAATCTGTTCCATAGATTGGCTAGCCGTAACAGCACTCTTATTATTAATCTCATCCATTCTTTCGTTAGTTACTTAATGCTGAGGCCGATTACCTTGTCACCCGAAGTGTCAGATAGTCCATATCCACCGCATTCGACAGGGCAAGTCGTGAGGCGTCAAGCTTTGTACCCAACATCCATAGCGTTGGTATCATCCCCTCGCGCTGTCCTCTTTCTTTCTTTCTTTTTTTTGCAATCACTTTAGAATTAATTATTCTCAGAACAAGCACGGTTCATTGTTAAACAAGGCTGTCACACCATAAACTCGAGACGAGACGATTTAAAGGGAAAAAAGTAAAAATAAACCAAACTAAGACAAGACCCCTGATCGTCGGGACTGAGACTCGTCCCGTCTCGTCAGAAAGCCAAGCCAGGGTCTCACTCCCAGTCCAGGCGGCGAAAAGACCAACAGCTGATCATGTATGACAGGTCGATACTCGAAACAAAAATGGCATTTACTTTGTATATTGAATCATGCCAACACACCATTCGTCGTCGTAACCGAGTGGCACGTATATTAGCATTGGCTGGATGTTTAGACCCCTTTCGCCCAGTTAGCAAACATTGTTCCTGTGGCGCGTGTCGTCGGTCGGTCGAAGCCGTATCACATCCCATCCCACCCTTTTCTACGGGCGCCTAAGACAAGCATCTGGTTAGTCCAAAAGCTTACATCCTTCAGAAACCAACTATTGAAAAAAAATGGTCTGTTTAGTTTATGGGGTAGTAGTAGTAGTCGGAGGACGAGAAGGAGGGTGAGAGACCCCTGTTGGATACATATAAACTGTGAGGCTTACCCCGTCCCAAAGTTCATACTTGATAGACACGAGTGAAGCGAAGCGGGTTGATAGTGTGTCTCACCTTGATACATTCATTCCACTTTTAACATTTTATCCATTCATTTATTTACTTGGTATTTGTGTCCTTCTTTCCATCTCAAGCCTTGCAACTCTCAACACATCTTCCTCTCCTTCACATTCATTCCCAAAAATGAAGTCCTTTCGAACCCATCGATCAACGTCTCTCCCAAGCAACCAAACCCCCAAGAAGTCACTCTTTTCCAAAATATCCCGCCGTCTCTCTCTCAGCTCCAGAAGACGCACCGATTCAGTCCGTCTATACGACGAGAGCGATGACGACGACACAATCCAAGTGATCCCTCCAGAGGTAAATCAAATCTTGGGTCCTAGTAGCCACAACTCCTGACTCACAACGTGATACAGCTTCAACAGCCACCTGTACAATCACGCTTCGCTCGCCGAGCCTCCCGATTCTGGTCCGTGTCTTCAGCAAACCAGTTCGACGAGGACTACTCTTCACCCCAGTTCCCAACATATCCCTCTTACGGGGGCGCATACGTCCCACGGCATGCAGCAAGCGACTTCTCCAAGACAGCCACCAACCGCCTGACCATGATGGTCGAGGCCGACGAGACGACGCTCTGCTCATACAACTACCGCGCCGACGGGACCACAAGAAGCTTCAGCATGACTGACAGCGAGCCTGATGTGGATCATCGTGAGCAGGCACTCAGAGCCTTGACTGCGACACGTAGCAGCACCCTTTCAAGTCAGGCGAGCAACTTGAGCAACGACTACACTTTTTTCTCAACCGACGCGACGAGTAGTGTAGATGCTAGGCATCGAAGGTCAGCAGCTGCATGGGCTGAGCTTGAACAGAGGTCGGCGGCTGTCAACCACAGGATGAGCGGCACCGATCATCTCATACCCCGACAGGACCGCACACACAGCACTTATCTGGGCTTGCCTGGCAGCACATATGACTCGTCAAGGCCGGTAAGCTCAGTGGCCGTGAGCATTCATGAGTATGTCAGGCCCGCGCAGACTGTTAGAGCTTGGTAGCGGATGGCTGTTTGCATATAAGAGCAGCCAAGTTCGAGATGCGAAATGACTGGGATTTTGAAAGGGGCGTTATGGGCGGGCGTAATATGCAATACTGGAGTGCAAATCTGACTTGGGATTCAAGAACATGAAGAAGCCTGGACTGCTTCAAACCACAACAGGCGTATCTGCGCTGATACACGATTCAAAATGAACCACATTCTTTTTTGAGCTGACTGCAGGTTCTGTCATGGTCCCCAGGATGAGCGAGCATCGTTAAGCGTTACCAAAACGCCCAGTCCATGAAACATGTGATGAATGTGGAACAAGCTTATTAAAGCACCAATGCAATGGGATCGTGGTATTGCCGTCGCATATATACTGAACCAACAGCCCCAAACGCCAATTTCTCCACGCGATCGCTCGTATGGCTGAATACATGGCATCTCGTGTCTTCATGCAAGAGAAACCGCCTTCCCGTTGCGCTCAAATCAGAAAACCCTACCCAATGCACCGTAGTAAAACAGGCCCGTCCGTCCGCAGACCGATGTATATACCACAAAGTATTCAAAGCATAACCGTGCTTAACCAATCGACTCCAAGTCATTGGTTATTCTTGTAGATAAACAAAAGCGAGTTGTGAGCAATACTCCAGCAAACTCGCTGATCAAGAGAACCAACCATCACGCTGTGGATAGATAATTCGTTGATTCCCTCACCGGCCCCTTTGCCAGCTGATATAACCCAAACAGGACGCACGTCCAATATTAATACAGACAAAACACAAACGCCACCTCATGACCGCATAACTCCGGCAACTGGCCTTCTCGACGGTATCAAGATCTCCTCGTCGTCAGAGCTATCGCCCGTCTCGGCGCTGGCTTGATCAAGCATTCTCTCGATGTCCTCATCACGCAGGGACTTCCGTATCTTCCCGTTCCCTATGCCAATACCACTTGGTAGCGAAAGTGTCCCTCGTAGTTGACTTCGTCCCCCAATCGTACGCCTTCTGGGCATGGCCCTATTTTGCGGAGGATAATGTTGCTGCTGTGGCGAATCCAAATCCATGGGTGAACCGGGAGGTGGTGGCATGGAAGAATTGTCGTAAGGAGATTTTCGGACCTGCTGAGGTTGGCGTTGTGATGGCAATGGCTTCCTGGGTCCGGAAGGCAACGCGTGACGCGCATGTGGTCTGTTCATTCCAATATTTGGTGCCGATGAGCTTGGGGGAGAGAAGGCATGCTTCAAGTTGGCCGAGTTTCCCGGACTGCTCATGAATAATAATGTCTCAATAGCATCTTGTTCCCTAACGTTCTGATGCGGTGACATGAGAACAGTGTCGCCTGTAACACGAAACTTGGGTCCATGTTGAAAAACAGCTTGTTGTCCAGGCGTATGAGGAGAGTCGGAGTTTGAATGTGATAGCATGCCCGGGGTTCGATGGGGATGAGAGTTACGACGCGGGTTCACATGCGGTGCTGACAAGGCACCAGGTCGAATAGGTGCTGGCGGCGCGAGTGATGGCTTGTGCCAGATATGGTCTGGTGGTGTATGTGACTTTCGTCGCTCAGTAGCTGACGCTTGTGGTAGAGGTGCCGATGATGAAGGTGGATTGCCCATGGGTATTCGAGGGCTTGCCGATGAGCCTTGTCGGCGATGAATAGTGGATGTACTCGAGACTGGAGAAGCAGCTTGGGATGCCATATTCTCAACTTCTTCTAGTGAGTTTGACTGCCAGCCGTTATTGACCTTGACCATGGCGTAGGAGAGACGCGTCCGTAATTCGTTGGATAACTAGAGACTGTGTTAGTGGCATTCCCACAAGCAGACCGGTCTTTGGAGGTGGTGCTTGACATACCTCTCCAATATGGCCACCTGCTGATGTCCTGCTTACAGCACTTGGTGTTCTTGTATGACCTTTGACGGGACTTTGGCTTTCTGTCCGGCTTTTAACCTCACCGTCGGCCATGCGTTTCCGTGTATTCGAATTGATCGTACCGATTCTATCCTGTGCAGCAGCAATTTCGGAGAGCTGTAATAACTGACTGTCCTGGCTTGACGGGCCAGGTGCACAGTTACTGGCGTCGCTCGCTGGGGGTGTGAAGGCGGCGGGATCTGTCGAATTGGTTATAGTGGTGTCCTGGGAGCCAGTGTTGGAGAAAGGATGGCTCTGTGTAGAACCATCGTCGCGGTCGGTAGAAGGCCTGCGCTGCATTTTGGCGATAGCAGCTGCAACTATAGCATGTGCTGTTGTGGTTCTGGCTGTTGAATTAACAGCAGCAGAAGCAGCACCGTCGACAGGCGCAGCAGTATTTGGCGTTGTCGACGCAATCGGGTGGGAGGCTCGCGAGAGCGCGTCGCCGGCCGGGGTTGGCAGTGGTACCGCGGTATCCCCACCTTGTCGCGCTGCTGCTCCCGTTGCTGTCTCAGTCTGAACAGTAGCGTCTAGTTGAGAGTCGAGCGTCTTGAACGGTGGAGGAGGCGCAATACGGTTATTGTTTATGGTAATTTCATGCAACGGTTGATTTGAACCCATGACGGTCAAGAGAAGCCTCCAGAGAAGGAGTTGTGAGAGTTGTTAGGGTGAAGTTCGACCGAGTCGAGTCGCTCAAGGTGGACCACAATTGGAGGGATTCCAGAACGTATAAGCCTCCGCTGTACAGGTGAACCCTTACTTTTAGGTGCTGTAGACCGACAACTGGCGTGGAGAGCCCCCCAGAACGATGGAAGGAAAGGGTCTAGTTAGGGTCTAAACGAAACCGCGCGGCGGGAAATCGGACTATCAAGGGAGCTAGAGAGAAACAGAGACAAGGGAAATAGTCAGGGTTTGGCAAGGGCGATGATATTTATTGATTGTTTTTGTTGTTTATTTGTGGTTGTCCTTCATTATGAGTGAGGACTGGGGATAAAATACGAATGCATATCAATAATGGGAGATCCACGTCGGGGGGCGGTTTAATTTCAACAAGTAGCCATTATGGATACGAATCGAAGCCAAATGACCAAAATAATCAAGCCGCAGAGGTACTTAATTGAAGCTGCAGTCATAGCAGGTCTGGCTTGTGGGAAGGACAGATAAATCCCACGCGATCTGATACGCGACTTTCTTGACTCTGATCAGTGTAAAATACCCTTAAAGTGTGCGCTTGTATGGATGGAGACCCAAGACGTTCTGTGCTCACAAGGTTGCCCGAGCCGAAATCTGCTAAAGATACACTAAAGCTTTAGTGGCTGCAGGGTCATTTGCAGAGCGCTCATCTGCTGTAGGTTTAATTGAGGTGCTGTATCTGTACAGATGGCATGGATTCTCTTCTGGTAATACCGTCTATGAAATGCAAGCCGTCTATGTCGCATGAACACTTCCAACTTACCTTGAAATGATGGAAGTGCAGATACAGTAATACTGAGTACGTGTGAGCAACTTGACACACCTGTTCGGTTGAGGTGCAGATACACCCTGGTCATGATCCGAGATGCCAATAAAGCACTCACTCTCCGGTCATGCAGCTCGAAAATATTAAAAGCCGCGTGGCGCTGCAAGGTTTTGTGAGGACTTTTGCGAGACATCGACAGATAGATAAATGGACGAATTCGGACAACACGTGTAGGCATCAACAAAGAAGACACGATATTGTTGTTTGACTGCCTACAACGACGTAAAATGTTGCAGATAATCGTCATCACAAATCACCTCTCACCAGAACATTGATCACAATGAGTGCGACAACTGACTCCACCCCTGTAACCCCAAATTCATTTTCCCCCTCCTTCCGTGGATCATGGATGGCAACCAGACCCATGACACGCTTGGGCCAGAAAAGCGTTTATGACGCGAGATCACGTGTCCATCAGATCGAGTAAACAGTGGAGATTGATAAGACAAGGATAATGCCTTTAACGATGAAACTGTAACTATTGTACTCTATCGTCTGCACTCGCCTCCCAATCAATATTCTATTCGTGATGTTCATAATACATTGTCTATGTCGCTCAAACAGCTAGTCATCAGTTGTATCATGATTGCCAACATTATCTTGACACTCTAAAATTAACTATATAGATAGCTCACCCACAGGCTGGTTCGTCGCCTCCAGCATGTCCATAGACACCTCCGTCCAGAATCACTCCCTCGTTGTTATCAAGGTCATGCTGAACACGCTGCCATCCCTTCTTTCTTCGTGATTCTCTTCCCTCTACTTCAGCACCCTTGCCCTTGGCGTCAAAGACAGGCTTGATCAGAGATCCAAGCAGAGGATTACCGCTGAAGGCTCCACCATTTCTTCCACGGCCCTTATTCCCCGACGTATCTTCCAGAGTGCCATTATTAACCTCATTATCAATCACCTCGTCTTCGGATTCAGGTGTAACAGGTCGCTCGACCGCTGCCATCCTGCGAACAACCTTGCCTCCCACCACGTCAATGCTTACAACTTGCTTTCGCTTCTCGTAGTCTGGTCGTGCGCTCCACTCCATCTCACGGAGGACTTTCTGTTGTCGCTTCAATTCTCGTGCTCGCTCCTCAGGAGTTGCCCACATGCTGCCCGTCCCTGTAAGCGCTCCGCCAACGTCAAAATCGGCCGCCTCGTCACGGACGGTAGTTCGCTTGGCATTTTGTGCTTGGAAGTTCAAAAGCTTGTCACGATGAGCGCGAGCCTTGGCCTCAGATTCACTGAGTGAGGGACCATCATTTCCACGTGGTTGAGTGAACGGTGCCGGTGTCTTGGCTACATCAGCACGACGATTGGCATCGCGGTTGGCAGCCTGTCGTTCACGTCCTCGCTCGTCTTTAAGTTCTCGTACCATCGCTTGAACGTCATCTGATGTGAGAAGAGGAGTGCCACAATAGGTGCAAGGCCCCAAACCCTCCTTCATGCAAATAACCTTGCCACAAGAGAGACAATTGGGTGCTGCGCCCTGAAGAGGATGCCTCGTAGCGACACAGTTGCATTTTCTAGACCTGGAGTTATCCAGTGTGGGGTTCGTCGAGATTTCAAGCGCTCGAATAGCTGCATCCAGGTCAGATATGGCGGTCGATGCTCCAGCCATGGGCAAGCCTCCGGCTATGGATATCTTTGTGGTTGCAGCTGGCTTCGGCGTAGAACTGCGCGAGGTAGGAGTCGACTTGGTCTTAGACTTGGACGGCCCTTCTCCAATTAGGTAGCCAGCTGAAGCATGCTGTTTAGGGGGAGGCTTTGCGATAGGCTTAGGGTCAGGTTTAGGGGTGGTCGATCGCGAGGCATTGTTACTGCTGGGTGCGCTCGGCCGTTGAGGAATGTAGTCGAGGCTCAGGTCCTTCTTGCTGTATGTTGTACCCGCTGGCGCAGCGTATTCACCCACTTGTCTCGCTTGAGGTGTGTGGATATTTGCCTTCTTCTTTTTCGGTTGTCGTTTTGCCTTTGGTACGGCCTCGACATTCTGCGACTCGAGTTCAGGCGGTGCAGTGACGTTGGAGTACGAAGAGCTACCAGGCGCTGATGTTTGCCTCCGAGAGTTGAATGACGATATGAACTCAATCGCTTGGGGTGAGTCTCCTAGTAGATTTCCGAAATGATCTGCCGCTTCTGCTGTGGAGAGAGTAGAGGCGTAATCGAGGACCTGCTTGAGCTCCTCATCAGGAAGCGGTAACAGCTGCGAGAGCTGCGCAATAGACATAGTGTGTGACTTTGGAAGAATGCCAATTTTGATATGTGCTCCCGAGTATTTCACGAGTTTAGATAATTCTTCCCCGGGGATTTGAGGTTGGAAAAAAGTCGAAAATGAATGTTGACGTCGTTGAAAGAGAGAGCTTGGAGCTCCCCACCAGACCGTCTTAGCCCCTCCAAAATCTACAGCATACTGTTTGCTGACTCACTCGCCGAAATTCGACCTGCACCCCATATTCCGTCTCATAGGTAGCGATCACTAATAATGCTTGAGAAAAGTCTTGGCGTTTCATCGGTAAATAATTTAGAACGGTTGTTTAAAGGCAATAAAGATGTGTTGATTGAAGGATCCACTGTTCGCAACCGGAACAGACTTCATTAGCACATGCTTTGTAGAGGTAAGATGTTATGAGAATCGGCTGGTATGGTTCTCGGGTGGGATTTCCGAACTCCGTACACGTGCTTTCAGAAAATGCACAGCAACTCCAAATCTTCCCGAAATATGCCGTCGTTGATGATGGTGAACTGTCTGGGCTGTCGTGGTTCTTTGTGTTGCTTGGGCACAGGGTTGGTTGATAGCTGCCGGGTGAATGGATAAGTGAATGAATGATTTTGAAGCGAGCCAACCAGGGAAGTGACAGACAGTACTTGGCGATGACATGTCTCTTGTTCTCTACCAGATCGTGAAATAAGATCAAAATAAATCCACTAGAACAGCTTGAATAAGATGGTGAGCAGCATTTGCAGTAGTGTTTGGTCAATTGTGTGTGGCTGCTCTATAACTGTACAACGCCTGATCAAACATTTTTGCTCAACGAACTTGGGTGACTGTATTTACAAGTGAGTTGATCTAGACACATTCTTCCTTGGGGCTTTTTATAGGTTTCTCCTATGAGTAATTTGCTTTTATAAATAAGTAGCTATGTCTGACATATTATTTCCCTCTAATATCCTTCCCATCATAATAAGCGACAATTTGCCTGTTCTATAGACTGCTATTTATTTCATCATCAGTTGCTGGCCCGTTGCTCCGTGCTTTCAAAATACCGAGTGTCCTCCGTGCTGGCCAGTCAGCTCGATGCGCTAAACCCAACATGGTATAATCAGCGTTGACCTGCCTTGCATTGAATGGAGCTTCCCCATCCCACTTGTCTTGTCCTCCTCCTTCCGGCTATTCCTCCCCGTATTTAAAGTGCTCATCGCCAACTTCTTCTTCTTTCCACCCCCATCCCGTCCTTTTTTCACCCTTTTTACCAATTGAACCTTTTATCAATCGCAAAAATGTTCGCCGCTTCTCGCATCCAGCGCCGTGCTTTCTCCGCCACCGCCCGGGACGTAAGTTAATACCCCTCTTACATTGCGCATTGCTTTATTCAGCTTGGCTTTTTTCCTCTTCACCGACCGACACCGGCCCGGTTTGTTGAGAAGCCATCTTGAAGTCGTCCTTCGACTTCGCAGTTGCCAGCACATCTTCAATCCTGCTCGACCATGTACTGACTACAATGTATAGCTTTCCAAGGTCACCGTTCTCGGTGCTGCTGGTGGTATCGGCCAGCCTCTCTCTCTCCTCCTCAAGATGAACCCCCGCGTCACTGACCTCGCTCTTTACGATATCCGTGGCGGACCCGGTACGTAACAATAAACGCCCCTCGTTCTTCGGAAAGGCCATCATGAACTGCGAATGTCTGGCCTGCGATGGACCGAGGCATTGCAGTCTCGGCCAAAGCTACTACGAGGCCTAATTCAACCATGATGCCACATCAACCAATTTTTGATGGTCCTGCTAACATGCCATTCTTAGGTGTTGCTGCTGACATCTCCCACGTCAACACCAAGTCCACCGTCAAGGGCTACGAGCCCAACGCTGCTGGTCTCAAGGAGGCTCTCTCCGGTGCTGAGGTCGTCCTCATCCCCGCTGGTGTCCCCCGCAAGCCCGGTATGACCCGTGACGATCTTTTCAACACCAACGCCTCTATCGTCCGTGACCTCGCCAAGGCCGCCGCTGAGGCTGCCCCCAAGGCCAAGCTCCTGATCATCTCCAACCCCGTCAACTCCACCGTCCCCATCGTCAAGGAGGTTTTCAAGGCTGCCGGTGTCTACAACCCCAAGACCCTCTTCGGTGTCACCACCCTCGATGTTGTCCGTGCCTCCCGATTCGTTTCCGAGATCAAGGGCACCGACCCCAAGGACGAGAACATCACCGTCGTTGGTGGTCACTCCGGTGTCACCATCGTCCCTCTCTTCTCTCAGTCCAACCACCCTGACCTCTCCTCCGACGCTGAGCTCGTCAAGCGTGTCCAGTTCGGTGGTGATGAGGTCGTCAAGGCCAAGGATGGTGCTGGCTCTGCCACTCTCTCCATGGCCATGGCTGGTGCTCGCATGGCTGACTCCGTCCTCCGCGCCGTCCAGGGCGAGAAGGGTGTCAAGGAGCCCGCTTTCGTCGAGTCTCCTCTCTACAAGGACCAGGGTATTGAGTTCTTCAGCTCTCAGGTCGAGCTCGGCCCCGAGGGTGTTGAGAAGATCCACCCTCTCGGCAAGCTCGACGCCAACGAGGAGAAGCTCGTTGACGCCGCTCTCGTCGACCTCAAGAAGAACATTGAGAAGGGTGTTGCCTTCGTTGCCTCCAACCCTCCCAAATAAGTTACTTGAGCTCTATTCGAGTTAATAGAGGATGCCGTAGCTTAAAACACTATGCGTCCTGGTGAAAAGGGGAAAATTAAAGACGGAAGCTCTGTCGTGGCACAGATGTCTTTCTGAGGATTGGGTAAGAAGACTGAGGCGTATAAGCGATTGATATACCTATGTTTTCCTTCCCACTGTTCTACCACCATAGACTTGGAAACGAGTCTTGTTTGTACCATAGCCATGAATGAAAAAAATACCCAACACAAATTGCGTTTCCAGATGTGACTGAACTTGATAGCAACATGTAATCAAAATAATGCGGTATGATCGCACCTTGGACATGAGATTTCCGACAATTAGATAACTACAACTGCAAACAGTAATCAACAATGTATGTTACAAAGTGAGAACATCAAGATCCTGCTCCAGTTGATGTAGTCAAATCGTACCAACAATATAGCCCCCCAGATAACATCAGACTCTCAATATGGACATGTCGCAACTAACTGCAAAGAGCACAGCATTGAACAAGTGGGATGACAACGATTGGCTATTATGTATATCAAGTCTAACTCCCCCAAGAATAATGTACATCTACTACATCTCCGGCAGACTCGGACTTCTGCATACTCACTTCTCATCTCCAATAACTCCTCCTTCTGAAGTCTAATAAATGCTTATTCTAAAGCCCTTCATCTGCTCTAAACCCCAAAAGAGAACCAACTCTTCTCGTACACAAATTTGAGGTGTTGCTGCCAGACCCTATCTTTAGGTCCTTCCAGCTCTCCACTCCTCAATCTTTCTTCGTCGCTCCTCGACCTTGCGCTCAAACTCGGCCACCTTCTCGAGTCTCTTCTTCTCCTCTTCCTCTTCCTTCTTCTTCTGCACAACAGCGCGACGGACAGCCTCACGCTCGAGCTGCTCGGGTCGTCGCTCGGCGATATCGCGGGGTCGGTAGTCGCTGAAGAACTTTTTGAGACCGACCTCGATGATCCAGCAGGCTGCATAGTCGATGACCATGACGGCTGTCATGTTGGTCTTGAACTCCTCGGAGAAGGGGACAAGCTTCATGCCCTCGTTGATGTCGGGGAAGAGCTCGAGAGCACAGGCGAAAGCAAGACCGGAAACACCGACGATACCGTAAAACATACCCTTGTTCTCGGAGAGAGACTCACGGAAGGGACGGCCCTGGTAGTTGATGGCGAAGGTGGAGATTTGCTGGATGAGCTGGAGGAGGTAGACGGCCGAATTGAGCAGAGAGGGGGAGAATTCAGCCTCAAGATCAACATCATCGGAGCGACTGTAAACTGTTAGCTTTTTGTTTTAGTATCTCTAATGATATGATAACTTACGGAGCAAGTCTATCGCAAAGGCGGGCGATGTAGATCAGAGTGGCAATGTGAACAGCAAACTGCCCCAGAATGGAACCGATGATGTAAACGTTGAAGATGTTGGGCTGAGGACGTTCCTTGCTGAGACCCTCGACGACACGCGCACGAGAGATACTGAGGAAGCAAACGGACATGAGCATACCACTGATGGTGTACTGCGTGTCACCAAACTTAATACCCTCGAGATACAAAACGGACAAAGAATAGGCGGTGATAAGACAGTTGAGGGCAAGGATCTTGTACATCTGGATGGTGGCGACGAGAGTGCAACGACCTTGACGGATGATGTTGGGCACCGCAACGACGTTTCGCAGCTTGGAAGTGAAGGGAGCAGCGACAGAGGCATCACCGAGCTTCAGAGTAGGTGGCTCATCGTCTCCTAATTCAGCCTCCATCATACCAGAAGCAAGCTTGTCGGCAAATCCAGCGGCCTTCTTCTGAGCCTCAGTCTGACGGTTGTTGGGACCTGCATCCATAAGAGCTTGAGCACCGGGAGAAGTGATGGTTTCGAAGTTGTCGTGACCTTGAGACTTGGCGTATTCCTCGGGAGTCATGCCCTTCTTCTGAGCCTCACGCTCAATAGCCTTTTGGAACTGAGGGTTCTGGGGTCCGGGGGGGTACAGGTGGGCAATCATAGCAGGAACAGGAGGAGCGGGCTGGTTGAAGCGCTTCATGAGATCAACTTGCTTCTGATACATCTCCTTCATCTTTGTGTTGCGGGAGTGCTCGGCAATACGGGTGAGATCCTCAGGAGTTCCGTTCAGCAATGCGATACCGATGTGAGCCTGCTTCAGAGCACCAACATCGTTGGTACCGTCACCAGCCATCAGAGTGTAGTAACCCATATCCTTGAGACCGAGGAGAATGTCTTCCTTTTGCTTGGGGGAAACACGGGCGTAGACCCAGGTGTAGCGGAGGATATCGTTCCAAGCAACCTGGCCCTTGAACTTGGCAAGTGCATAACCAGTGACACAGATATCCTTGGAACGAATAATCTCGGGATCGATGTGCTTGGTAGGATCAACCTTGATGCTGACCTTGTCATCAACACTTCTCCAGATAAGCTGATCACCATTGGAGTTATCTTCAGGGGCATCAAGGATGAGAACATCACGGTCAACGATCTCGACCTCGCGGGCGACATGGACAGCGGTAAGAGGGTTGTCTCCAGTAATCATGACAACACGGTGGCTGCTCTCGTTCAACATCTGAACAGCCTCCTTGGCATCATCCTTAAGAGGGCAGTGCAAGACGAGGAAACCAGCGAAAGTCAACTCAGACTCAACCTTCTCACGCTTAAGATCGTTGATCTTGCCAGAACCAAGCTCGGTGTCGACGGTGAGTTGCTTGTAAGCGAGAGCCAGAACACGGGAGCCCTTGCGAGTAAAGTACTTGTAGGTCTCTTCATAATCCTCGGGAACAACCTTTAGCATCTTTTGAATGGTCTCGGGCGCACCCTTGACACCAGCGAAAGTACCCTTGACCTTGCGTCCAGTCTTGATGTCGTTTCCGTGAACCATGGCGACAGAGCTCTGACGCTTGAGGGCAGAAGAGAATTGGAATCGACGCTTGATCTGGACGGTACCGTGAGTGGTACCGGCCTTGTTGGTGTTCATGAGAGTATCGTTGCGGCCAAGAGTCCATCCAAGAGAGGTCAGAGTAGCCTTTTCCATAGGGTCACCGACAATGTCTCCCTCATCAAGTTTGACAAGGGCATGTGCTGTAGCGAGGACCAACTTGGTTTCCAGAGAAGCGTCAGTGACAGCAGTCATGGTGGAGTGGGCACCATCAGCCTCCTTAGTATCCTTGATTTCGTCTTCATGTCCAAGAGCCAATCCTGCGATACCCTCAACGACGAGATCCTCGCCAGTCAAAGTACCGGTCTTGTCGAAGCAAGCCACATCAACACGGCCAGCGTAAGGAATTCGGAAGGGTTCAGTACAGAAGATAGCCAGCTTAGCCAAAGCAGCCAGACTGGTGTTGACAGCGAGACTCAGCTCCATGGGCAGCTCAGGAGGAACAACACTGGTGACGATCAAGACACAGTCAAGCATAAGCTTGGAACGCTTGCGGTCCTTGCGAACACCCTCATCCCAAACATACCAAGCGGCAGCAATGGCGAAGATCAAGAGGAAAAGAATGAAGAACAAAGCCTCGGCGTTGTTGGCAGAAACTCGCTCAGTTGAGTAGATCATGGTCCGGACAAGGTTACCCTGAGAAGTCTCGAAACCGGTCTTCATGACAATGGCCATAGCACCGTTATCAGGGGGAGTAGGAACACCGGAAGCAAGCTTGGGCTTCTCTTGGTCAGGGTTTCCGTGGGTGATCTGGAGGACCTTGGTACCACCCCAGAGGAAAGCATTCTTGTCGAGACCCTCAACATCCAGGGGAGCATCGGCGGGACGAAGTTGGATCGAATCCTTGAGGAGAGGAGTACTCTCACCAGAAAGCATAGCCTCATTGACGATAGCAGTGCCCTCGACCAGAAGCATATCACAAGCGACACCACTGTCCTCCTTGGTTCGGTTGACAGAGACGAGATCGCCAGGAATGAGCTGGTCACTCTGAACCTCAGTCCACTTGCCCAGACGGAAAACCCACATGTCGTAAGGCTTGATGCTCATGCCACGGAACTCATTGAGAGTGCGCTGACGCTGCCAAACGACAGTACTCTCGAAAACGACGAGCATGAAGAGAGTGAAGAGCGAATAGTACCAGTACTCGTCGAGCATCCAAAGTCCAACACAGAAGATCTGGAAGACGAAGAACGGGGCAACGGCGTGCTCCTTGAACAGCTCGGTGAAGGTGGGAACAGGGATATCGAAGGTGTTGGTTCCATAGTGCTGTTCAACTCGCGACAACTCAGTCTGGGTTTGGTGACCCTTTGAGCTTTGGAAGTGACCGATAGAAGGCTTGGGCTCGGCATCGATATCGTACTTGAGGGTGTGGAAGGTCTTGGTAGCGGTATCGTAGAGGAAGCGACGCTTCTGGAAAAGGAACGAGGTGTTGAGCTTGCCACCAGCCTATCATAACGAAGTTAGTAATTGTTTGAGGTGTTTCTCAAGACCGGAATATTCCCCCACCTTATCACGGATGAGCTTGCAAATCTCAGCGGTACCAGCGTTTGCAATAGGGATGACCTTGATCAAAAGGGCATCCTCGACATCCTTTGCCTTTGAAGCGGTGAACTTTCCCTCAAGGTCAACGCTCCAGTGTGTGCTGAGCCAAGTGAGGGACTGGAAAGTGATGATAGTGCCGACCCAGACAACTGTCCATTCCTCAGCGCCAATGTACTTTCCGTAGAGCTCGGGGCTTAAGTAAAAGGCGAAGAAGATGGGCCAGACGATGGTGAAGGGCCAAATGTAGGCGTGAAGGTAGAAAGACAACGGGCGCAGCAACTCGGCGTTCTTGATTTGGGGGTTGTCGACGAGGGGCGCCATGATGGGCGATTGGGGGGTTGAGACGGTTTGTCTCTATATGGGGGGATTTTTGTTGAATGTCGACTTATATCATTAGGTGAGGATGTATACCTCTTGTCGAGTTGTTGTCGCCAAAGTGGCCGTATTTCCCAATTTCTTGGTTGCAACCTGCAAGTCGCGATCTGTACTTTTCGTCAAGGTAATCGATGGTTTACCCACGCCGCCACGCTATGCTTAGTACGGGGCAAGACCGGCGGACCGGCGACTCGGAGCTTGCCATTCACCGATAAGCATCACGTGATGAGCATCATTCGTGATAATCTCATGTTTCCAAATGTGTCCATTACCTTCTTAGTCTAATAGCCTGAAATGCGTTCAAGTCTAGACTTCTCAAAATAGATAAGCTGCTTATGCGGCAGAATCCTATATTAAGTGTAATGGATGAAGAGTTAGTAAAAATCCATTAACATTTCTAATGACCGTTGGGTCCAGTTGGCTACCCGGGAGCTGAAGTCTAGATAATTCGTCAAATATTTTATCCAACCTACTATCAATACAATGCTGTATCTGTGTCCGGTAAATCCATTTTAGTTACCTTTTTATCTCGAGATATAATTCCCTCAGAGTGATTATAGTTCGCAGTACAGAGATTACTAGGATGTTGGCCCAAACGAGCTGTCCAAACGAGCAACCCAATGGAACCCACGATCACACCATGAACGTTGTTTTGGACAAACTGTATAACCCAACGGCGGGTAAGCTTTAGAAAAGAAGCCAGTTTAAATAGCAATTTTTAGTCTTGACAGTAACATCCTGAGGCATTAGCCCCTCAAATACCTTGACTCCCAAGTTTAGTCTAACCAGGTCTTGGTATTTCTATAAAGATGTCAACCTCCCTTTTATATTGCTAAACAAAGAACTGCAACTATACACTTTCACAATATGCCTATAACTAGTCTGCAATACGATTCCGAATTCGCCGAGGCATTGGCTCTCATCAAATCCGGCCGCCCTTCGATCCCTCCTGAGACAGCCCTAGACATTCGCCGTAACAATCACACCTTATTTGCCAAAGTATTCCCTGGATCACCATCTTCAGACATCATCCAGCAGACGGACTACAGCGTTGAAAGTTACGATGGGGCGCAGATCCTTCTGCGCCGTTATATCAAACCTGACATTCTCAACGCTAAAAAACCTCAACCCGCTATCCTAGTTATTCATGGAGGCGGGTTCGTCTCAGGCGCTGTAGAAATATGTGGCGGGCTCAACGCAGAAACGGCACTTCAAACAAACAGGCCAGTGTTTGCGGTTGGCTATCGCCTTGCACCCGAATGTCCTTTTCCCGCAGCGGTGGAGGACAGCTTCGCAGCGCTCAAGTATGTCTCAGAGCATGCAGCAGAGCTCAACATCGATCCTCAGCGCATCTGCGTACAGGGAGAGAGTGCAGGTGGTGGTATAGCTGTGGGAACTGCGCTCATGGCCAGAGACAGAGAGCTCAACCCCCCACTAGCAAAACTGATAGCTATTACCCCCGAGTTGGATGATCGAACATGTCATGCAGCAGACACAGAGTTTCTCAAGTTCACCACGTGGACTCCACGCCACAACCAACTCGCTTGGGAAGCATACGTAGGACAAGACAAAGCTGGTAAGGCAAAAGCAGATGTTTCACCTTATGCGGCACCAGCGAGGGCGAAAAGCTACAAGGGACTTCCTTCGACGTATGTTGATGTCGGTACGCTGGACTTGTTCCGAGACGAGGACTTGGAGTTTGTAAAGAGGCTGATGGAGGATAATGTCGAGGTTGAGTTTCACCTCTGGCCTGGTGTACCTCATGTATTTGAATTCCTAGGACCTGGGACGAGATGGCATCAGCGAGCCAAGGCAGCGCGAAATGACGCACTTCTGCGGTTTTAGGTCTATATTGTACGGTATATGAACCAAGTTGTTTAGATGTGGTGATGTTAGGTTATGGAAGTTATTGGCTACCCATGAGCTATTGAAGATATAGAGATTTATGCTTTCCTAGGAAGCTAACAAGCAGCTCAGACATCTTCTCAGGTTGATCCTCAGGTGAAAAATGCCCAGCATCGTCTAAAAGAGTAAGCTCCGATCCGGGAATTGCACCGTGGAGTTTATGAGCCCAATCAACTACTTGCCATACATCATCCGCACCCCATATCAACTGCACGGGTAGCTTGTCTAGTTCTCCGAGACGTGGTGCCACCTCCATTGTGTGTTTCGGATCATAGTGTCGAACTTGATGCTCAAACAGACTGGGTTGTCCGATTGGACCGGAGATGTAGTCGAGATAAGTGTCGAGACTCGACTCCTCGAACTTTGTCGGGTTTTTGACTGCGGATAGCAACCATTCCCTAAAGTGGGCTCGATGTTCGTCGCTATTCGCCTTGATAAGGGTTTCAAGGCCGCTTCGCATCTGCTCCTTTGTTCGTTTGGAGGGATAGCTGTCGAAGCTCACGACATCGATGAGCGTAAGAGACAAGACTCTTTGGGGTGAAAATACAGAGAAGCGCTGAGCGATACCGCCCCCAATGTCATGAGCAACAATATGTATCTTCTCCAAACCCCACAGTTCTAAAAGGCCTTCTAGAACAGAAACCTGACCTGTCATGGAGGTATCAACGGCTAGGTTCCACGGACGTTCTGAAAGACCGAAGCCAAGAAGGTCAAAAACGTGGACTTTGTAACCGGCGTCGACGAGATTGGGGACGATGTTGCGCCAAATGAGGGATGAGGATGGTGTGCCGTGAAGAAGAACGACAGGTTTGCCCTTGCCATAGACACCATAAGCGACACGGCTTCCATTGATGAGGACGTTCTCTGTGGCAATTGGCTTGAGCATGATTGATAATTTGTGACTTGTGAGTCTGAAGATGGCAATGTGATTCTTTGCTAGGTTCTTATACTCACGGATTAATAATGTCTGGCATGTCGTCTCAAGGGCGCATGTGCCAGTGACTAGGCGATAAAGCCAAGATGACGAAACTTAACTGATGAGCAGTAAAGTGGAGTTGATAACCCCGAGTAGGAACCAGGAAAAGCTTCGTAACCTGCAACTATGAACTGGATCGCTTTGGTGGCTCGTCAATCGGCCATCGTTCTCTCTATGAATCGAACCTTGACACCCGTCAACATGGACAGGAAATATGAACGATTCTCGTCCTCAGGTGGCACAACAGCCTCAATCCTAAACTCCTTTACAAGAGCAGGAATGACCTTGAAGACTACCAGTTCTGCCAGATGCCGGCCAGGGCATGTTCTCGCGCCACCGCCCCAGCTCAGACTTACACGCTCCATGTTGCGCGCTGCGTTAGGGTCTGCGGTCAACCAGCGGTCTAGCCTGAACTCATCACAGTCGGTGCCGAAGATTTCTGGATTTCGATGAAGTGCTACAGGGTTGCAGCCAACTGTTGTGTTGGGCGGGAAATAGTAATTGTGTAGATGAAGACCACCTGCAGGAACTTTACGCGGCAAGGACATGCTGATGACGGGATATAAGCGTTTGGCTTCTTTGATGAGAGATTGTGTCTCTGGTAAACGTGCCGCAGTGGAGTAATTAGCTGGGTTGTGTATTTCTAGAATCTCGCGGGATACTTGTTCTTGAATATCGCCATTTGAGCCAAGCATGGCGATTATAGACGTTAGAGTTGATGCCATTGTCTCGTGGCCAGCGCCAAAGTTAGTGATCACCATCTTTCGAAGATAGTTGACAGAAAATTCAGGCTTGGACTTGTGTAACTGGATGAGATCTTTCAGAAGATCTTGACGATCGTCTTTATGGTGTTTGGACCGCGTGGCCGCGTTGATACGTCGCGACGCTCTCTTGCCAACATCCTATAGAGCATTAGTATCATGCCAGAGAATGACATTAGGGGCGAGCATACAGGAAAGAAAGGCCGGAAGTCTTTTGGGGGCTGGAAATTGACGCCCCAGATGGTACTAAAGAGCCGTCCGATTGACTTTGACAAGAACTCGAGTTTGGCAGCCAGAGGAAATAGTCCAAAGACACTCTTTCGTCTCCAACCATGGTAAGCATGAGTGCCAGAGCCATTGTCGGTACCGTTCTTCAACATGCCGGGCGACCATGAGAGAACAATAGCGCCGAGACATTCGACAGCGATGATGTGCATCCATTCGTTGAGTTCGACCTGAGCACCCTTCAAACTCTTCAACTTGGCCACGGTGAGTGCGAGAACCTCATCGACAGCAGTTTCATACTGGATGAGGCTGGAAGTTTGGTAGACTGGGCCGATGAGACGACGTTGGAGACGGTAGCGTCGCACGTCTCTCTCGGACAAAAGATCGAGAGTATCTGGGAACTCAGGGTTGAGCTGCCAGTTGATGTGAGGTTTGTTAAGAGCGGTTGCCACTGCTCAAGTTAGCCAGCACTCAATCTTTGGTTTGAGAACAGTTGATCATACAGTAAAAGTCTGACTTTTCATAACCACTGCCACTGCCTTTGGAGTATATCAGTTTGTATATCCATGTTTCAGTATGACTACGCTACGTACTGTAAATAGCATAAAAAGCTTCCTTGCTATTAAACCAAACTTCATTCGGTCCAACGCGCACAACAGGACCATACTTTCTGTGCAGAGTCTTGCCCAGGTATGCCATACGTCCATTTCGGGCATTGTAAGCGTGCCAGAAGCTTGAAAGGGCAGCGAGTCTAGGTCCAGGGACATGCGCCAAAGGGTGCAAGTATAGTCTGTAGATGGCGATTGAAACCACCAGCACCAAGAAGGAACAAACAATTTTGGCCAAGGCGCTGACCAACAGACTACCTAGAGCAGTTACCCAAATAAAGAAAAGGGAGAAATCTATGGCCATGGCGGATGAAGCATCACAGCGAGCGACATGTACTTGTGGGAAGTGATGCGTGAAGGAGTGAAGTTATTAATTGCGTTGCTTGGATGAAAAAAGTTAACATCCCCACATTCTTATTCTCATTCACACCAGCTTCAAGCCAAATCATTTTAACACAAACAAAATCTGACTTATTATAATTATTCACACTTATACATTTATATTTATATTTATCAATGACAATCTATGGTATACAATCATCGCTTTTGCTTCTCTCTCTAATCTCATCCTTTCGTCATGAATCTTCTAAAGGGCTTGGTTTGCCTTGTCCTTTCTCTCCCGTTTAACCTTCAACTCCTGTCGCCATTTCGTTCCCCGAACCATCAAAACGATTAAGATGGGACATCCAAGGATATATAGTCCTCCAACAAGTGTGAAAGCCCATCCCACACCCATCGCATCAACCATGGGTATAATCGCCGCACTGGCTCCAGCTCCCACGAGACATCGCGTCAAGTTGTTCGCCGCACTTGCAGTCCCTGGTTTTCCAGGATGAATGTCGATCAGCAAAGAATTAGTGGTGTTGTTGAATCCGACGATACCCACGCCCATCAGTGCGCTAATAACACATGGTACAGCAACGTTCTTCTTGGCGTCGACGGCCCAGCCCCAGCCGATTACCATGATTGCTGCGAGTATGAGGAGAGGAAAGCCAATCTCAAGGCGAGCGCGCTCAATAGGAAAAGAAGAAAGGTCCTGCTGCTTGCTTCGCTCGTATGGAATACCGAGCTTATCGCAGTGACGCTTGTAGTTTCGGTTTGTAAGACCGCCTACGATAAATGCTGCGATGATTGATCCAGCTGCTATAGGAAGAAACATCAATCCATTTTGAACTTCATTGAAGCCATAAATGTCTGCGAAGAGGAAGGGCATGGCGGTAGCTATGCAGTAGAACCCGGCAAAGCATATGCTACTGAATCCGAGAAGAAGGCCTGTCTCTTTCTCAAAGAGCATGAGGACTGATTCAAGAACGTTGGGTGCTTTGAACTTGAACTTGGTGGAAGTTGATGCCGTAGAAACTTGTCGACTCAGACTAGCTTTGTCAGACTCAGCTCGCCTACGTCGCAGTTTGAGAATTTGGAGTCCGGAACGGTACATCAAAGGTGGACTGATGGAGCCATCACCGACGACATGACGACAAGTCTCGGGGTAAAACATGACGATGAGGAAGAGGCCAACACCGGAGAATATGACGAGAAACCAGAATATGGATCGCCAGCCCAGATATTCAGCAAGCAAACCACCAATGACTGGACCCAAAGAAGGACCAAGGACACTGGGAACAGCTGTTATACCGATATACTGCCCTCGCTCAGCAGAAGTGACAACATCGGCCACCACGGCAAAGCAGAGCGCAACGGTACTAGCAGAACCAGCAGATTGCAAACATCGAAGACCAAGTAGAGCACCATAGCTAGGTGCAAGAGCAAGACCAATATTGGCAGCAATGTAAATGGTGAAGCACACGACATACGCAGGTCTTCTCCCACCGCTATCTGCAAGTGATCCGATAAACATGGGCGTGATTCCTTGAAATATCATATAAGTCGTGACAGTTAAATTGATCTGCGAGGTAGTGACGCCTAGATCTTTGGCTATTGCTGGTAGGGCAGGGAAATAAATCTGAGCCGTCATGGGTGACAACAAAGCCGTTGTGGCAGCGGCCAAAACGATCATACGTTTTTGCCATATTGTGAAGCTCGAGTAAGGAGTATCGACTTCTGTATCTGTATCGGGCTGTTGCCTTTCATTGTCTTCTTGGCAGGGCGGTGGTGTATGTACACTCTCAATATCACCTTTGTGATCTGCAGTGGTGGCGTTCATCTTCCCAGTAGTTCTGGGATGGTGGTGAAACGAAATAGGGATGGCATTTTGATCGGCGAAAAGTAGAAATCTATGAGATCAAATACAAATTAAATAAACCCATCAGAGATGCAGCTAAATTGTTAAACATGTCGAACTTTTGCTTGGGTCATCGATGATATGATAAGTGGGCTTGTCCAACACCGTTTCGGTGCCGACTCGGCAGGCCGCTTGTAAGTGAGTGCCATCCAGTATAATTACAGGGAATGTGTATTAAAAAGTGTCTCTGGATTGGCCACTTGAACCATTACACTATGGAGATTGACTGGGCTTATGTCCGTTGTAAGAGCCTGGTTGACTCAGTTCGTTGTTGTGTATCTTGCATTCGGCGCCGACTGCGGGATGACTCAGTTTCTGCTGGAAGAATATACCATTTACCAGTATGTCCTTGCCCTTTTCATATCTCCGCCGGCTGAAAGATCAGGACAAGATCCACCCTCCAGTTCCCGTTTGTCTTTGTCTTTGCTTCGAGAATCCACTCTGATCGTGTCATCCGGCATGCCCTCCTTATGCTGTACCCCTTGATATTGGTCCAAATCAATGTCTACCAGCCATGGGACTTTGTCGAATCGTCCAACTCCCATAAGTGCAGCATTGACAAATATGGTCTCGCCAGATCGAACTGGCCTACCATCGGGATTGCGGTGGCAGTACCGTTGTGACCTATATAGCTCCATCCTCTCTTTTCTCTCTTTCTTATCCTCCTGGGACTCAAACTTGGAGCCACTCAACCGTGTCAAATTCTCGACCACAAAAGATTTGTAGTTATCGATGTCGCTAAAATGTCGAGGAATCTCCGATAAATTAGACCTCCACGGCACTAGCTTCGCACCTCAGCTCTCGTGAACATGTCCGAAGCAATGGATCCGTGGTTGGGCTCTTGTAACTTTAGCGAATAACTGCTGACATCCGATACGTTCCTTTCTCAAAGTCACATCCATAATTCTGTGTGGCGGACCGTGTGTTACAACGATGTCGGCCCCTTGTTTGATGTCGAAATCGTGAATGCCGTCGTACTGGAAGCCCCAGCCACCGCAGTTGTGAGCAGGTGTGTATGAACGAGCGTAAAGCTTCAGAACAGCACCATTAGGAAGTTGAAGCTGGTGCTTTCCCTCTTCCAGTAAAACGATATTCTTCTCTCTGGCTTTCAGTAGTAGTTGTTTAGCTTCTCCGAACTTGCCATACTCGGCCATGATGGCCTCGCTGAGATCCTCCTGCCTTATCCTGCAGGTTTCTTCGATCTTGTGTTTGTAAGCAGCATCGTCAAGAGAAAACTCATGGTTCCCTGCGATGGCAATCTTCAAAGGAGCGTTGATATTCTATAGCAGTTATTGCCTCTCGGTAGTCATTTAGCTTAGAGTCGTTTGTTAGATCGCCGCAGTGAATCGCCACGTCTGCTTCCTCGAGAGGTTCCGTAGCGGGAGAAAACCTTTGTGCGTGGGTATCGCATAGTATTAAGATGCGAGTCTTGATAGAGGGTGGCATTGTGAATGTGTAAAATGTGGTAGAGTAGGTGAGTGAAAAAGAATGAGGATATCGTCAATGTGATATAACCCACGCGGAAACAGTGACATTTATACGACTTCCAAAGGGACATAAATTATAAAGAATTGACCTTGCATCGATTTTAAAAGCCATGAGAAAAACTAAATCTCGAGGTCGTGCAGGCAATAGGCAACAGGCATTGCCCTTAAGGTTTGTGTTTGCAAACATCAACCTAAACTTTAGTAGAGATGCGCTTTATAATATCAAACTTAAACGTGAATGTCTTGAAGAACACTGACACGTTTATGAAGGGCCGATATATTGTAGAAAACTATAGGTGAGTTTCGAGGCCTCTGATAGCTGGTCTTGGGATATTCGAAAAGTTGACCGGTTGAGGCATAAGAGACGAAATCAGTAAGTCAGTTTATGCTGTTTAAATCACACTCTTCGGTCATTTACTTTTGTACTACATATTGCAACAGTCGGATTGCGAAAATATGGCCAGTATCCGGTACATCATAAGGTGTAATGCTATTTGCATAAAATACCTTCAGTGAGATGCTTTGCCTCATCTGGTGATACGTTCAACTTACACAGTCATCTTCGCCAAGAATTCCTGGCACCCTCTTGAACTTGATTCACATGTACAATATAAAAGCCATATTGCTTGTGCATCGGCTGTAGGAGTTATAGCTGTATTATATACTGGACCAGTTAGTTGGTCTCTCGTCGATACCTAAATAACTACCAACCTAGCTCTATTAGTTACTGCTGTCTGAAGTTGCCCGCGGGAAATGATCGGCGCTATATCTAGTATCCGCCGCGGATAACTGCCAATTGCCTCATCACGGACTCTTATAAACCACTTTTGATCGATGGCCGACAGCTACAAATTAAATAACTCACTCAGATAAACCAACAATCGTGATTAAATTATCAGACAGTGTAACTTGAAGTAGAGGCCAGTTCTCAGTTACACCTGACAACTCCCCGCATTCTTCTCAAATCTCGCTTGCCCCACGTTGGAGCACTTTCAGTCCAGATAAACAACTTCAGAACGAGACAATTCACCATGGACTACTCACTCGAGAATCACAAGTCTTTTATCGGAAAGTCCATCTCGGAACTTCCTACGCCGGCCTTGTTGGTCAATTTGCCGGTGCTCAAGAAGAACATCGATACTCTACATCAAGATGTGGAAAGGCTCGGCATCGGCTTTAGACCTCATGTCAAGACGCTCAAGGTACGTTGCATATATAGGATGTACGGTCAACATCGGCTTACTATCTTATAGACGCTCGAGGTGACAAGATTGATGCTTGCTGGAGGGAAATATAAGGGCATGATCGCATCAACCATCCCTGAGATGAGGGGTGCCTTGCCCCTAGTGGAAGAAGGTCTTGTGGAAGAGGTAATGCTTGGTTCCGAGAACTAAAAGCCCAATTGCTAACATAATGTAGTGTCTGTATGGCATCCCCATCTATCCAGGAGTTCTACCTAGGTTGATGGAGCTTCGCAAATTGCTGCGTGTCCAGCTTATGGTCGACAACGAGCAGCAAATATCTTTCCTCGAGGAGTCAGCTTCAAGCCAACAACCTTGGGACATCTTCATCAAACTGGACGTTGGCTCGCACAGAGCGGGCGTTGAGGCCAACAGTGATGCTCTGCATCGCTTGGTAGAACACGCAGAAAAGTCCTCTGCAGTCAACATCTACGGGTTCTACTGTCACGCCGGACATTCATATGGAGGCCGTTCACGAAAAGAAGCTGAAGAAACTCTCAACATCGAAGTATCGAGCGTGCTCTCCGCAGCCAAGCTTCTCCCCTCGGATCGTCGCCTCATCATCTCGGTCGGCAGCACACCGACAGCGCACGTAGTGGAAAGCCTCAAGGCGTCGATGCCAGAGAACGTCATCTTAGAGCTACACGCAGGCAACTTCCCCTGCAATGACCTCCAGCAAGTATCGACAGGTCTCGTGGCCGAGTCGCAGCAGGCCGTGTCGGTGGCAGCAGAGGTTTGCAGCGTCTACCCGGAGCGCAATGAAGCGCTGGTAAACGCGGGCGTGATTGCGCTGTCGCGTGAGGCAAGCGCCTACAGTGGGTTCGGCCGAGTAGTGGGTAGCCCGGCGTGGGGTCTGGTACGGTTATCGCAGGAGCATGGAATCCTGGGCACGAGCGAGGGTCGAAAGGTAGACGAGGATTTCAAGGTTGGTCAGAGAGTTGAGATTTGGTGCAATCATTCTTGTATTGCGGCGGCTGCTTTTCACGTGTATTATGTCGTGGATGAGGGGGGTATCGTGAGGGATTCATGGATTCCTTGGAAGGGATGGTAATAGTGGTAGAGTACCCGTAAGCCCGTAAGTCTAGGTAATCAATTAAAGTGATCATCCATCGAAACCTGGATCAGCATCCAGCAACATGATTGAGCTCCTTGATTGGCTCCCCCATAATCTTGTTCCTGGCTCCAGCTTCTTCCGAACCAAGCAAAATCCTGCTTTATTATCCCTGGATTGGACGAGGAAAGCTTGTTAGTGGATCTCGAGCCGCATACGTCATCGGCGAATTGCGGAAGCTTCAAAAAGGTGCGTTGTCGATGATCTGCGTCACATGAAATCCCCATTTCATCTTTCTTCCCCTCCATCTTTTCTCTCTCCTCGATCACTATACATACTCTTGGCTTTAAAACTCCTCATTCAAATACTCCTAGTTCCACGAAAGTCCCTTACACCCCGTCCACTCCCAGCAACTCAATCAATTCCGCTCATCATCACATTACCCCGCCTCCATCATCAGTAAGTCTACATGTCACGTCACTTTAACGTATTTGTGCCCAACATCAGATCAGACCACTGACTTTCCTTTCACAGTGTCTTACGCCGATATTGCTGCCAAGGGCCCCAAGCAGAGCCCCGAGGATGTAAGTGAACAAATATCAAGGTCTCACAATTGTCCTGGCTAACCACCCTCCAAAAGGCTGCTGCCCCTCAACCTCCTCAAATCATGACTGACGAGTCTGCTTCCACCGCCTCTCTGGTCGACGTTGATATGCCTAGCGTGCACACCGTCCCCAACGACTTCCTCGAGCAGGAGATCCAGACCGAGACTCAAGCAGACCGCATCGACCGAGAGGACGAGGCCAAGCAGCAGAAGCGAAAGCGTGACTCACCCGCCGCAAAGGCCAAGGAGACCGACAACTGGCTGATCCAGCAGTTCTCCAAGCTCACCGATGGCGAGGCCACTGGCCTCACTGTCGCTAACCTGGCCACTGTCGTCAGTCTCAGTGCCTTCCTCGGTTACAAGGGCTGGGGTCTGTACGAGAAGGGCAGACTCGACTGGAAGGCCGTCTCTTACGGTGTCGGTATCCTTGCCAGTGCTGCTGCTGCTCAGGGTGCTGTTGGACGATACCTGTACAAGGGCAAGAAGGGTGGTTCTTAGAAAAATGATGAAAAGTGTGAAAGTCAACAAAAGAGCACAGGTTGCAAAAGCCCTTGTGCAGATCAACTACAGAGCTCAGATCTCGAAACCGACAACTCTGACTATGATGAGATTACGCTGCGGGATTTTTTGAACGATGGCTGAGATGGCAGCTTTTTCTTTGTGTTTTGGTGCACCGCACTACACTACATTACTTTACTTTGTTTATAGTCTCTACTCTGGCTGATACCAGGTTATTACCCATCTCAATACATGCTCAGGCACGATACCAAGTTCAATAATTCTTCCCACTCGACATGTGATATCAGAAAGCACAAAGTGACCGATAATAGTGAGATGTGATCGTGTCTATTAATTTCGTGGCTTCTGTTCCTTCTCAATCATACAGCTTTGGTACAGATATGAGCACCCTTGCTCATGCCCAGATCCCCAAATAATTTACAAAAAGTACATTTTCCACTCAAACTGCGCCAATATTTTACTATACACCATTTACTGCTTCTTCTCCGCCTTCTTCTTAGCAGCCTCTTGCTTCTCGATAATCTTGATCTCCTCATTGGCAGCAGTAGCATCATGAGCCTGTGTGACCCCAACGTTGACCTCCTTCTTGGGAACATCGCTCTTGTGCATATCCTGCCAGTACTTGTCGTTCACAGGCTCTTCTATTGGGGTGGCAACATCCTGAACCATTCGTGATCCGGAGGAAGAGGGCTCAGCATCGGGCTTGGATTCGGCATTCCTTTGAGCATCAACGGCAGGCTTCTCGGCTGACTTGGTTGAAGCAGAGGTGGTCTTGGCAGGTGTCATGGACTCGGTAGGCTTTTGTGAATCACCGGACTGTATAGTATCGGCGGCGGCCTTATCACCAAATTCACGGGCTGGTTCGCCATCGGACTTGAACTCGGCAGTGGTTGGTGCACCGGAGGGTTGTTCATCACCAAAGTCGGGAGTAGGAGCGCCGTCCTCGTCATCTGCAAGCTCGGCACCGTAGATATCGGGGTATTTCTTGAAGCACTCCTGCATTCCCCTGGTGTCAAGTTAGCAAGTCACAAGTAGCAGTATCATTCGGTATGACGTACTGGAACTTGTCAATACAATCCATGCCCTTGGGTTCCTCTTCAGAAAAGACGAAGCAGCTGAAAGCAGTCTTGAACTCCTCTCCACAAGGCCCATCGGCCATACCGCCCAAGCAAGGGCAGTCCCAGTTGATCTCGCCAGTCTCGGGGTTGAAAGCACCTTGCTGGCCAGCCTCCTCTTCTAAAGCAGCAGGTGATCCATCAGCGGCGGCCGCTTGGGAGTTGGATTGTTGAGACTCGGGTGTCTTTGAAGAAGCGGCAGCCTCCTCGCTCTTGGCCTTGATTTGCTTGCGCTTCTCCTCTACAATAGAATCGACGGTAGGAAGGTCGTCGTCGGAAAAGGCAGCGGGAGCAGGAACCGTTTTTGCTACAAGCTGTTAGTCGCATGCTTCCTAATTCTTCCGAGCATTGCAAGCACACATACAGATAGCCTCATCAGCAAAGATTGGGCTTGTGTTATAGTAGTATACGGCACCGAATGCCAAACCCAATCGTACCAAAGAACCTTTGAAAGATCGGGGCTTGTCGGCGGGAGCTGTGGAAGCGAATCGTCGAGGGGCGGCGCGGATGGTGCTTGATCGCAAGCTGGCAATTACAGGCCTCGAGGCCGATCGCATGGTGTTACGGTACATGGTGGTTGGAGTCTAACGGAATGAAGAAACAAAGGGAATCATCAATTCGATGGCGCGAAAAGCAATAGATACAAGAAAGAATTGGTCAGCAGTGGAGCATCGGGAATGTTGGACGACTACGTTATGATGGATGCTGGGCCCTTGAATCTCCGAGCTACTGGGATGGGAATTGGATCCAGCCAGGATTTGAGTGAAAAAAAAAAATGTAACCGTCATTTAACCGCCGCCGCAATCTTTCTTTATCGATAAGTGACCCTTGATCGGACCATGACGCTCCCCCCACCATCGGTCGATATTAGGTTGTTTGACAATTAGATAGTGCGCATTCATTCCTGATCATGAGACACCTCTAAACACTGTCAGAAGCCATATTGAAGCTTAGAAAGTGAAAGACCAGCGCCTGCCCCGTTTAGCCTTTGAACTGTTGGTGGCTGATACATAGGGCCAAAGCTTCTTCGTTAGACGAAGTTGGTTTAGGCAAGGCGAGACAGCGCAAGACAAAGCAGAAGCTGTCGCACAGGGAACGAGGGGAAGTCTTCAAGCTAGGGAACTGAGCTAGGTATTCTTCTCACAAGGGATAAAACAAATCTCACTTGGCAGGGATTTATATCTTTTCAATCTTTACATCACCATCATTCCCCATTCTTCAAATATCACAAGCTGCGGTCACCACCCCACAAGACCATGGCCTCCAAGATCTTTGAATGGCGACCAGCAAAGCTGCTGCAGGACTACAACATAGGCCAAGATTTCGCTCTTCTTATTCTTAACCAGCCTTTGAAGAACGGAGTCAACCTGCGTAAGCTCTGGAAGAACTGTACGTAGCTCGTCTGAACTTGTTGCGTCTTCTGAGTTACTAAAAAAGGGTCATCGCAGCCTCTGTGAGAGTTGCGGCAGATGGAGGAGCAAACAGACTGCACAAGCTGTCGTCCTTCCATGGCAAATACGTACGCTCTATCATCGTTGCGACACGAAAAAGTTACTTGTCGCAGTTGTGGAATGGCTTTGCTAACCTTTTGACATAGTCCAACCTTCAACTCATCATTGGCGACCTCGATTCCCTGACCCCAACGGTCCGCGATTTCTACTCGTCGCAACCCTCCCCTGCGCAGATTATTCGTGACGCCGATCAAGAGTCGACCGATTTCTCCAAAGCCGTCAACTGGATCCGCAAAGAACACCCGGGAATTGACATTGTCGCTCTCGGAGGAATTGGCGGCCGTGTCGACCAGGGTCTTTCCCAGCTCCACCACCTGTACCTCTTCCAAACCGATCCCGAATATGCGAGCGGCCGTGTCTTCCTCCTGTCCGGCTCGAGTCTAACATTTTTGCTTAAAGCCGGCACACATCAGATCCAGGTTCGTGAGGACGGCGAGGAGGACGCTTTTGGCAAGCATATTGGCATTATCCCTCTCAAGGAAGCCGCCAACATCACGACAAAGGGATTCGAGTGGGACGTCGAGAACTGGCACACCGAGATTGGCGGCAAACTAAGCACTAGCAATCACATCTTGCCCGAGTCGCAGGTCGTGACGGTGACGACAGATAAGGATGTGCTTTTCACGGTAGCACTTAAAGAAGGCGACGGCGATGATGAGTGATCCAATTCTTAAGTGCAGAAAACCATGTTGTGCGTTATATTTTGAACCTGCTTGAGATGGGCGGAATGGTACAAGTTTAAAAGAACAAACTCAAGACACAAAAACAAAAAGATAACTCCTGAGCGCCGCGCTGATGCCTCCGCCAACTTGCATATATATCTGTAGCCGTTTTTACCCTCCAAAATTCCACTCCAAGTTGGGGGACTTGTTCTATCGCAAGAAATGAAGCACCAGCCAGCAAAACAGAAAGAATATCACTACGCCCGCAGCAAAGATCCATTTGTCCTCTTTCGCCCGTCGCTCCACCATACGGATTGTATCGCCGCTGACACCCAATGTGTTGGCGACACTGTAGAGTCGCTTCTGGGTACTCTTGAGCATCTCTCGCTGCTGGCCCAGATCACCCAGCACAGCCTGTCCGCGCGCAATGTAGTCATCGAGAGCCTGGTTCGTGTTTGAGAAGAAGTTCTGTTCCCTAAACGCATGGGCCTCGCGCATCTCGTCTGGCGAACCCGTCGTCAGCGGTCCGTTGGACTGCGTTGGGTGTCGAGGCTGGAAGGTGGAGTGCGTGTTTGTCGTTGTGGCATTCGCATAAGGATTCTCCGGCGTAGCATTATACGGTCTTCTTCCCAGAAGCTCTGTACGGTTCGCCTGATGCTGAGCATCCTCGCGAGCTTTCTTCAGAGAATCAATCTGGCCTCTATAATCGGAAAGGTTTTCGCGAAACCTCTTGACCCGCGCGAAAGCCTCTTCCTGCTTCTTGGGGACAATCTCCTGGCGGGCGAGACTTTGGTATTCGTCGAGAGTCTTTGTAAAGGAGGCGATTGAGGCGGACACGTTGCCGATTTCGGAAGGGGATGCTTGGGATTTGGTATTGAGGTTTTGGAGTTCGGCGGCCAGGGACTTGCTTTGCCGCAAGGCGGAGTTGTATGCGATATTCTAGGTCAAGGTTTTAGCGGGGACGGCTGAGCTTGGAGGGGATTTGAGAATTACCATGATGGCGGATTTTGCGGTAGGAAACTTGTAAGGGTCTAGTGACGTGCAGCGACAACTTTCATCATGATTTCTTGGTGTATGGATACATGATGAGGCCAGATCTCGCGGGCCGGAATAATGACAGTCCGTGAGACATGCTTAAGATGCTTACCCTGCATCTCAAAGCAATCCAGGAAGTTTACATTGTTCAATTGGGAGGGATTAGGATGTCCAAATCGTAATGCATTCGATCAACCTACTACACATGATCTTGGCTTCATCTAAGGCGATAACTCCAACCTCTCAGTCCAGCTCGTTGGTCTTCCCATACTGACTATGGCTTTTCCCTTTGCCAAGTCCATGTTAATGTTAAACAAAGTAGTAGTCCCATCTCTGTGTGCAGTTACATCGCGATTGATTGACGCCGGGTATCCTTGCTCATCCTTGAACAGTTCAAAGAGGGAATCGTGGTTGATATTCCCCGAAGCTATCTTGTCTTGGATAAGTTGAGATATACGTGCAAAACGTACTTTGGAATCTGGCAGCCAACCTGGCTCATCGACTCCAGGATGTTCGAGAAGTAAATGGTTCGTATGTACCAGAGCTCCGTTACTGTCAAAGTTGATCTCTTTGATCCCTATACTCGTGCACTCAAGGCCTATAGCTTCGCGTGCATCCGATACAAGGATATGTCCACTACCAGCTGTTCCCATCTTGTGCAGCTTATTCGCGGCTTCTCGTGCTGATTTGGACTCCAGAGCCGCCCTTAAAGCAAGATGGATTGGAAGTTTAGTATTATCAACGCCGCGAGCTCTAATGGCGTTTAACAATGTTCCGACTCCCGCAGAATTGATACCAATCTTGCCTATGACACCCGCCTCGGTAACCATTGAGATGTTGGGTATATCCGTTTCAGGCCGAGAAATGTGGCAGATAAGGAGATTCGGCGCCTGTTTGGGTTGCCAGTCCCAGTTCTGGGCCAGAAGCACTTGGCCGTTAGGTTGACGATATGCGACACTCGTACAGCCATCAGTTTGGATGGGAGTGGTAGGGTCTTGTGTGTAGAGACTGAAGGTGATTTCCGTCCTGACATTTAGTGCGATGATATCCAAAAGGTCAACACCAGCACCGTCGGCTAGACCCTTCATTTCCTCGACGTGACGAGGAGATATGTTTTGGAGAGGCTCGACGTATTTTTGTGCTTCTTGACGGACCGCTTCCCAATTCATGGAACATGTTTCTTGGAAGAGTCCTTTGTAAAAGGAGAGGGATCCCTTTACTTTATCTTTGCCTGAGGAGCCATGTTGATGGCCGATCTGTATGAGTTTGTTAGAGTAATGCGTCTTGTCATATCGGAGAGGATTGATACCTCGTATGACGTTCCGGAGCAGTGAACTTCTAACATAATGTGTTCGTTAGTTAAGTGATGAAGAATTTTAATGAAGGAAGGAAAGAGAAGTAAAGTGTTGTGATCATCGTTTACTCCAAGTCTGGCAGTGTTATATGAACGCAAGCGTCTCTCCAAACAAGCGCGGGGACTACTTCTGGTGCCGTTATCGAACTACCTAAACAAAGGACCTTTCGCCCATCTCTGCCTTTTTAGCGATAGTATTAGAGGCATGGTTGTATTTCATTAGCCAATACTACTACTGTCAAAATGGTCTTTTGTGATTGATTGATTTCCTCTCGCAGGAAATCAAATGGTCGGAGGATAATGGCCGATTGTAGTTCAGGTGGACACCGTTAGAGGCCAGAGTAGAACTTGATTGGAGGCCGAAATAACATATTATCAATCTTCGGGTCTCACCTCCGATGTAAAGTCTCGAACAAAGTTTTCTAACCATCACCAGACTCATTCATTCAAATCGGATGAATAATATCGCCAAAATGGGAGACTTGCCACATCTGAGTGACCGAATTGGAAGTTTCTACCTCTCCTCAATCCCTCCTGCTGATCCGGCCTATACTCCTCTTCTCTATCGTCTCCGAGAAGAAACTTTTCAAAACCGAACAACCCAAATCAGACACGGTTCCTATCTGAGACACTTTACACGAGATGACTCACTGAACATCCCTGCTGCGATCAAAGAGAATTCTGGAATCGACTTAGACCAGTTCATGCGTCGATATGGATTGACTGGTTGCATCGTTGTGCAGAACGGTGCTATTCGACTTGAAGAGTATCGGCATGGAAACTCCAAGGCTTCAAGGAATGATGTGCAGTCTGTTACCAAGTCGGTAGTCTCTACAGCTTTGGTTATTGCTCAGCAAGAGGGCAAACTGTCAGTCAACGATCCTGTATCTCGCCATGTCAAGGAGCTCAAGGGGACTGCTTGGGCAGACGTTCCGCTTCTCGCGCTATCCAGCATGTCATCAGGAGTCGTTGAGCAATCAGAGGACGAAAGACCAGCTGACGTACCGAATCCAATGTACGCAACCGAGCTCTACCCACAGACTGATCCCAATGCTGTTCTCAACTGGCTCAAAACCGCAAGGAAGGTGGCTGAGCCATGGGAGGAGTTTCACTACTACAACCCAAACTACTATGTGCTATCAACAGCTATATCCCGTGCTACCGGGGAGCCTCTTGATGAGTACATATCTCGCACGATATGGGAGCCTGCTGGAATGCAGTACGACGGCTACATACGAACCACAGCCGCAGGCCACGTTGACGGCCACGGTGGCCTCTCGGTTACCCTGACAGACATGGCACGATTTGGATGTTTTATTCTTGACGGGATAAAAGAGGAAGGAAAAGGTCCAAACGTCCTGCCTGGTTGGTTCCAGGATATATCCGATGCCAAGAACAGTGTTGGAGCCAGGGCCCTCCACCCTGATAATTTTGTGTCTAGTTTTGGGTATGAAAGTGGCTGGTGGACGACTGGTAGAGGGGACCCAGATGAGTACAAGATGGGAGATGACGGTGCTTTTGCGGCTATGGGAATGTATGGACAGGCCATTTACATCGTGCCCGGGTTGGATGCCGTCATTGCTGTTCAGTCCGGGTATCCTGAGCATGATCTGGATCTCTTTACCAAGAATGCCGAGTTGGCCATATCGATATTGAAAGTTCTGAGGGGGACGCCAAGCAAGTAGAACAAGTATTTCAATAAAAAACTCTATTGTCAGGTGTGAGTCAACTCATAATTGTATTGCTCAGGTTGGCTGTGGCAAACTGCGTCAATATATCAAGGTTTTCTTGGTTGAAATATTTTGGTGAAATAATTTCCAATAATGCGAGTGCCTAAAAATTTTCTTTTAAGAAGGGGAGAAAGTTTAACGAGAGCTGCCAATAGAACATGTAGATAGACTCTGTATGGATTGAGGCTTCCAGGCAACATATAAATATGCTGTATTCGATTTAATCAACACAAAACGCCAAGATATGAGGGCATTAATTACATAGAGCAACCGACTTTACATTATTTAAACTTATAGGAAGCATCAATGGGAATGTATAAGAAGGATTGTTTACCACTATTGGCTCCTTTGGTTATCTTTCCCACCCACACAATTAAATCGAGTCACTGAACGGCCTTACCAACGTATGCAATCTGGTAAAAGAACCAACTTGACGATTTGTAACAACAATTTCACTTCAACTATCGAAGCAAACGAACAAAATGCCTTCCCATTACAGTACCGATATTTGGTACTCCTTCGAGTCAGACAATACGTCTTTTGATACCATTGAGGAACATGGTGAGAGTTCTGAGAGCGCGTCAGAGTATGGAAACAATATCGTTTATCGGAGAAGAATTGTATCTAATAGTAATTGCAGTATCTGCCACGTTGATCCTCGCCCTTCCGATACCGAGATGTCTTTTGGAGTCGACTACCCTTCAGCTGAGCCCATTGATTTTAACATCGAGATGGCCTTTGGGGTTAACCCCCATTCATCTAAGCCTGTTGAAGATGAATATTTGGAAGATCCAGACGCCGAAGAAGAGTTTCTAGCCAGAGAAAGAGAGAAACTCAAGTCCCGTCTGGATCCTTGCCTCTTCTGCCCTCATCGCAGCAACTCCTTCGACGAGAGTCTGGCTCATATGAAGGCAAATCACGACTTCAACGTCCCCGACACAAGCCATCTTGACATCGATCCTATCAATTTAGTTAGATATCTTCGTCACATACGGCCCAACAGCCAGTCAACACTCGTAGGGGTGGGCTTGGATGACTTTGCGGGGCTTCCATCAACCGCGTCCAAATTCGTCAACCAGAGAGCCCCAGGAGCTTCCTTTGTACGTGGTGCAAGTGAGGCACGCCGTATCTATCTCAAGGTCCAACGCATGTACAGAAGGAGAGGCCATCGGGCCAAGTACCCGAGAATGAGAGCCATCCAGGACGATGTTGGCTCAGAGTTCCTGTATAATACCTGCCTCAAGATGAGTGAGAAGGAGCACTGCAGCTTGAATAGTGATGTATTGGTGAAGCTGGGCCGAGAACTTTCCGCAGCGAATGCGCGTGGGTGAGAGATGGTCAGGAAGTTGAAAAGTTTAGCTCTATCTTAGTTTTTGACGCGGTTGTAGGATTGTTGGAAATTATGGTTTTGACTTTTGATATTTATTTGTGTTCGAAATTCAGTGCATTGTTGACATTGGGTATATTGGACTTGTCTGTATGTGTTTACTGCACAGACGGGTTTAATAGACTTCTTAGGGACGTTTGCATTATAATCGTAGAATTTACTGTTTTATAGGTTTTGTTTTCTCTACTGGTTAATTACTGTATGTCATTGTCATATGTATCTTGCGATAAAAGACATAATATTCTGTCGTAACTCGTACCTATTAAGCAATATACACATATCGGCAGAAGAATTAGAAGATATACGGAATAAAACGAGCCGTCTTGGCGTGCCAATTCTCCCACTCCTTACCGAAAGCCCCCTTCAACATCTTCTCCTCTTCATAAACTCTTTTCGATATGCCATACAGGACAAGTGATGCACATGGTGCAATAAATCCCCACGTCCAGTACAAGACGTTGAAAAGCTGTGGAGGGATCCAACAGGTTATGGGTCCATCCAGTCTACCAAGAAGTGCTGCGTTGGAAAACATGAGGATGAGAAGGCCGGTATAACTCGGGTGCTGGACATATTGATATATACCCGTCGTTTTCAAGCGGTCCGGCTTTTTGAGTGCAAAGGTAAAGTTCTTACCCAGTGATGCGTAGGGGATCAAACGGAGAGGAATTCCAGCGCCGAAAATCAGGGCCAAGGGTATCACAGTCGCGGGAGACCATGTTATGAGGTTCGTGTTGAGTCCGTTCTCTGCACCGTGACGGACGACAGAGGCTGGTATGTCCGGGTAGCGCCAGGCGAGAGCAACAGACTGCAGCGCTAGCAGGCCCCAAGGAGCTAGTGCCACCTTGGTCGAGTGTTTCTTTGTCAAAAGCAAGCCACGAACCGAGTCTCCGGTTGAGGGCGCAACATGGTGACTGGGGTTGGGCGGTGATAGAGCAAGGTAATTCCCGTAGACGGAGCCTAGTATGACAGCCACCAAAGACGCTTGAGAGAGTGAAGTAGGACTAGCCATGACAGTTGATAGTTGGACGTTATGGCGTTTGAAAAAATATCTAGGTATGAGCCAAAATGAAGACGGCTGAGGAAGAGAGACATGGAAGGGAAGTGGCTAAGAATGACGATGGCTGGAACAAGTGTTTAAGCTAAGGACGCGAACTACCTAGTCTTTTTGTCTTAGCAGCTTCACGTGATAAATGATTGGGCTACCATGACGAAGATGAACTAAATGGCTCGTGTTCTGTGGATCGAGATCGACGGTAAGGAACAAGATCCCAGAGGTTTCACAGTTATTATGTGTTGTGATACCGATATAGCAACGCATATGTTCTCAAGTATAAGAGGTAGATATGCAGCCAAGACTCACGGTAGTTGGTCGCTATACATGCAGGGTGTATGGTCAGTTATTGTTATTGGCAAGGCTCAATTCGAGCATACCGAGGTACTTAGTACTTGACAATGGGTACTTCATGAATTGACCTCTACAGTGAGAAACCAATCAGAGTCGAGATAGTTGAGAAGAGTTGTTCTCCAGAAATAAGGACGTCACTCTCCCGTCAACTAAACCTGGACATGTGCCAACGGAAACGGACTCTAGTAAGGGAACCTGTGCGTTGGTATTAATTGTGCACAGTCAATTAGCTCCGTCAGTTTGTCAGTATCAACTGCCGTATGAATATCCAGTCTCCACTTGAATTAATGGTATTCGTCGATGCTGAATTAGTGGCAACGAATGTAAATCGATCGACCTGTTCTAGACTCTGCCACTTTTTCAGCTTTGCAGTGGTGCTCTACTCTATTCTAGTCTAGGTAGGCTCAGCACCCTGCAGTCAGTAAACACTGCTACTTCTTCAGAGGCATGAATTATTACAGTAACTCCGATAGGTACCTAGGTACTAATGCTGCTAAGCTGCTTTCAGTGACTTCAGGGCCCTTGAGCCTTTCAAAATGCTTGCCTGCCGGTCTTCGGCCCCCCTCCGCCGCGCCTTCACGTATCTAGTGGCAAACCCTTTCCCTTCTAGCCTTCCCTCCTTCCCTAACTTTGGCCTGTCTCTCTTTTCGCTCTTTATTTTTTCCACCCAATAATGAGCTTGGCCGTTGTTGAAAAGCGTTGAGAGGAGGGTCAGGACATAACTCCAATGTCTAAAATCTTCATCTTCTCACTCAACCTTTGCCATTCATTGTCCGTGTCCTTGTCCTGTAGACACAATCACTCTCTCTCAATTGACTGCCCGATATGGCAACCCTTGTAGAGTATGTTGAGGTGCCCAGGAAAACCGTCGTCTCGGAAGCTACTCGGGAACGAGAGACCTTTAGGTATGAATTGATATCCCTTCCAAAAGTCTCACTAAAATATTCACTATCACTAGATATGACGACTCACTTTTCACAAACGTTCGCTACAACAACTCTGGCTCACCAATCCCTCAATCTGAACTTGTCACATGCCCAGATGTCATCTTCACGGCTCTCGCCCGGCTAGCCGCTTCTCAAACTGGCGCAGCCAAGGCAATGATCTCTTTGTTTGACCAGACTCACCAGTACATCATCGCTGAAGCATCTGCCACCACGCCCCTCGTTCCCAGCCTGGGGTATGACTCTCACCACGAGACTCTCTGGCACTGTGGGACAGCAATCCCTCGCGCCCATAGCGCCTGCGAAACCACTTTATGTTCTGATGACCCTCCCGAGTCTGGACCTGACGGATTCAGAGCTACCCGCCAACTGCCAGTCATTGTTGTCGACGATGTCACGACTGATCCAGAGTACTCAGCAAAGCCGTACTGCCGACCTGGAGGTGCGGCAAGATTTTATGCTGCTGTGCCGATCCGGACTGACCGGGGTGTGAATATTGGTGTTATCTGCGTTATTGATACAAAGCCGGCTTTACCTTGGAATTGTCAATTGTCCAAGTTGATGAGAGAGCTTTCAAAGGCTGTGACTGAGCATCTTGAGACCATTAGCCTCAGAAGTAACCAACGGCGCAGTGAAAAAAAGGCTGCGGGCCTGTCAGTTTTTGTCGAGGGAGATGCGCAACCTGTCCCTTCAGCAACGAGCCCGCAGGAGAACGAGAAGCGACCCAATGGCGTTTCCAAAGCCCAAAGACCTGAGATTGAGAACATACAAGACGCCCTGGGAGACATGAATATCGAATCATCTACAGTATCTATCAGCGATCCTCAGGAATTAACCAGCGGGCAAGAGGAGAACAGGCGAGTTATGCAACCTGCTCCTGATGGGTTTTCTGTCTACCACGATCCAAATCGAGGTTTGGAAACTCCACGGGAAGCATTCTCCAAAGCCGCTCGTATCATCAAAGAGTCTATAGAGGTCGATGGATGTATGTTCCTGAACGCAGATATGCTCGAGTTCTCCACCACTGGTGTATCGAGTGATTGGATGGAAGACGATGTGCCGACCCGACGACGATCAACCTTTAGTCACCATGACAGCGAAGATACGTATACGACTGGCTCGTCTGACGATCGCTCGCGTCCCTCATGTCAGGTTCTTGGATCATCAGAAGAGGACACATTGAATGGTCAGCGTGCTTGTATTTCTCTTCCGCAAAGCCTTCTCGCCCGGATGATCAGGCGCTATCCCAGGGGCCATATCTTCAACCTCGACGCCAACGGAGACCTGCAGCCTGATGAACTATCCGACGAATCGAACCATTGTGCTCTAAACAACGGCCAAGACAAAAACCACTCTAGTGGCGATGCCACTAACAATCAGGAAAACGGACTCCGTATCCAGCGGCGAGAAGCAAAGATCCTCCGCGAAGCTTTTCGAGGATCTCGCAGTGTTGCCTTTGTTCCTATCTGGGATCCGCGCAAGAAGCGATGGTCTGCTGGCGGATTTGTATACTCTTTTAACATCAAACGTTCCTTTACTATTGATCTCGATCTCAGCTACCTTGGAGCCCTTGGTATGCTTGCCGCGGCCGAGGCCTTCAGATTGGAGACTTTGGCTGCGGACAGGGCCAAGACTGATGCTCTGGGATCACTGTCTCATGAGCTGAGGTCGCCACTCCATGGTGCTGTCCTCAGCGTTGAGCTACTTAATGATACTGATCTTAGCATTCCACAACAAAACATCGTCCGCACAATTGAGACGTGCTGCCGAACACTATCCGATACTATTGATCATCTTCTCGAATATTCAAAGGTCAATAAGCCTTTACCACAGGAAGGCGCTCGAGAAAATCAACCCGGCAAGCCCGGTGTCAGTAGAGCCCTGACTATTGGAGGCACACCCAATTCATCAACAAAGGTTGTCCAGCTCGACGTACTAGCTGAAGAGGTTTTGGAAAGTGTATATGCCGGTTTCAACTTCCAACATGTTTCTTTAGCCCAAGCAGCTCAGTCGACAAGTCAACCAGCTCGACGCCCCGGCCACACATCTATACGTCGTATGGACACCATGCAAGCCATAGAAGAGCTCCGAACACCAGCCAAGAATCGAGGTAGCATCGAGACGAAAATAGGGGACGTGGAGATTTTTTTGGTCATTGATTCAAGACCATCGTGGGGATTTTACACACAACCTGGGCCAGTGCGTCGTATAGTCATGAACTTGTTTGGAAACTCGCTCAAATATACAACCAAGGGGCTGATTCGGGTATCTTTGGAACAGACAAGCGCTCTGGGGGCTGACGACAACGATTGTTGGGTAACCATCACAGTTTCAGACACGGGAGTAGGTATCAGCGATGACTTTTTACAAAACGGACTCTTCAAACCCTTCTCACAAGAGAACCACTTGTCGCCCGGTACGGGGCTTGGACTGAGCTTTGTCAAGCAAATCGCAGCGCAGTTCGGCGGCCAAATATCAGTCAAGAGTCGGGTTGGTGCAGGAACAACTGTGACAGTAAGGCTGCCTATGAAACGAGGCGATGACTACCACAAAGGGGCTTGCGAAGTCCGACAAAGAGAAGAAGAGTTTGAGGCGCAGGCGGATAAGTTACGTGGACTGCGCGTCAAAGTGATCGATTTCGGAAACAATGAGAGCGATTCCTTGGGAACCAAGATGGAATCACCTCGTCAGTTTGTGCAGAACATGTGCAATGAGTGGCTTGGCATGCAGTTTAACACTGGATTTGAGACACCATGTCTGATGCCTGACCTTGCTATATGGTCTGAGCAAGGTTTCGAAAAGTCTTATGACCAACAAGATACGATGCCTGATGTTCCGAATATTGTGGTATGCGCAAATGCCCTTACTGTTCATCAATATGCTTGTGGAACCAAGAAGATACCCCGGCCGGGTGTATTTGAATTTATTTCTCAGCCGTAAGTATATTTGATGTTGGTTACGATATTATCACTGACTCGTGAGTTAGGCTCGGTCCTCGAAAACTAGCAAAGGCATGCTCACTGGCCCTTTACCGCTGGACGGTTGCACAAACATCCACCGACTCTCCAACAACCGCATCTCGAGACCAAGATTCCCTCACTGTTCCTGACAACACCGCCTCGTCTATTCCCCATCCTACATCTCCATTCCCTCTGAGCGCCGAAACAACACCTAGACAGACCACCCAAGGCTACTTCCGCACCCCCGAATTTCTTCTGGTCGATGATAACTTTATCAATCTGAAAATTCTTTCCTCATACATGAAGAAGCTCAAACAACCCTATCAGACCGCCTCAGATGGCCTTGAAGCCGTAACAACCTACGAAGCCGATCCAGGCCGGTACACATGCGTCCTGATGGATATCTCGATGCCCGTGATGGACGGCTTTGAAGCTACACGTAGAATCCGTGCTTTCGAAGCGCAACAGGGACTCAGGCCGGCTTTGATATTAGCGCTTACGGGTCTGGCCTCTGAAGAGGCGCAGAGGGAGGCCGAGGTTAGTGGATTGGATTTGTTCCTCACAAAGCCTGTCAGATTGAAGGAGTTGGGGCCCATTTTGAGGGCCAAGGGGGTTTTGGAAGAGGAATCGAATGTGGGATAGGACTTGTGTGAAATGCGAAAAGCGATTTAATTAATACTTGGATAGATTGATACGAAGGAAAGAACTAATAGACATTAGATAATGAATTTTACGCTTACTATTACATACCACAAAACTTGGTGAACATATTCACACGGAGTTAGCTCAATATATGGAAAGCATCGGGCTGTTTGAGTATCAGTTGAGCATCTATTCACCTTGGCTTGTGATAAGTAGTGTCCCAAGTATTGAACCTCTATCGGCTCAAGTCTCCTGTGACCTTGCAACCTTTGCCCACTGTCCTAATGAGTTGGAGGATTTAGACTTACAACTTTGCAGCCTTCACTGCAATCTTAACCCTATCCCGGACTTGATTGCTCATTCCTATCCTCAGCCTGTCAGCTTTAGCAAAACGTGCATGGTTCTTTTTCCGAATCAAGTCAATTCTTGATCATCGAGTTATTTTACTTCGGTTCACTGCAGTTCCAAGTCCCTCTCAGGCTCGCTAAAATCCCTGTCGAGGGGACTTCCGTCATAAAGCTTGTGAGGGCGACTTCACTGCAATTTTAACCCTAGCCCTGGCTTGTTTCCATCTATTTCCAAGCTCATTGGTAGTACGCATAGCTGATCTGGGTCAAGTCAGCCCTGTGACAGATCACTCACTGCAATTTTAACCCTCGTCGAAGCTGCCTTAGTCCAACTACAGCCATCAAGGGCAATAAAGGTGAATTCTTATACTTAGACTACAATTAGCTAATCCTAACTGGTTGGCTCTAATTAAGTCTTAGGGGTTCTACTAACGAATTGACATCAAGCAGACATACTGGTAAGTACAAATTTTAGTAGCCATTTTGCCTTTTGTTATCCTTGGGGCTGTATCTAGACAGGTGTAGAAACGGAACGCTTGCTGCAATGGTTATCGAGGCCGCAATATATTTATCATTCTTCTTGATTCTCAATTTACTATTTAGTAAACATTTCCGTCTTCAAGATTTCCCAAGGGCCATGATATGAACTTATCACAGGCGGCAGCGACACTTATATAACTTTGAAAGGGCCTTGAATTGTGAATATGTCATCTTGCATCGGGTTGAATAGCCTTGGGACAACTGAATACATGAGCCGACCCGACATACGAGTCTATATAGAGGAGCCTGCCACTTTGAGGGTCGCCGGTAATCTCGCACATGACCCAATGCCCAAGACTCCTGATGATCTCCATGTTGTTCCAGCAGATAACTATTGTCATCAGAGCATTATCAGTAGCAAGAATCTACACTGCTTTGATTGATCTTGATTGTAACTTGACTGTTGTCACTGACGTGAAGCGTTCTTCCCTACTCGTCAAAAAGCCCAACGTCAAATGGGTCGATCTGACGAGTTTTATCATTAAATGACCCTTTGCCAGTCAACAATCAATAGATTAGCTCTTTGAATGCTGATGGGGTATGGAGGTTTAAAATGTAAGCGGCAAGTCAGTTGTTTCATCAGCAGTAGTAGGAGCAGCATCAGGGGCAGTTGTATCAGGGGCAGTTGTATCAGGGGCAGTTGTTTCGGCGGCAGTCGTGTCCAGAGTAGCAGTAGTATCGACAGTAGTTACATCGGAGGTGGTATCATCAGCAGGGTTGGTTCCAGTGGTACTATCCACAGACAACTCAGCGGTACTACTGAATTCCAAGGTAGTGCTTTCATCAGCTGCGGTGCTGGTTTCAGTAAAAGATGCGGCTTCAGTGGCAAAGGTAGTAGTTGTGTCCATAGTGATGGTGGTATCGAGCTCAGTGTTGGGCATGGGATCCACTGAAAGACTAGTGGTATCCGTGGTCTCTGAACTGAACATGTCATCAAATGTGCTAGTCTGGGACATAGAAGAAATATCCGTTTCCGAACTGCTACTAGTATCAATCTCATTGTTGATTCCAGTGGTGGAAGTTTCTTCGGGTGGAAATACAGGTTCAGTAGAAGTGCTGTCGATAGAGGTAATAGCTGTAAGGGAAGAAACGATATCCGTAGTAGTGGGAAGTATGACATCCGAACTAGAACTAGGAACGGCAGGGTCTTTGGAAGTGGAACCGATCGTAACAGACGAAGGTATGGAAGATTGTGTAGAGCCATCTGGGAAGTTGATGCTTGTAGTGGAACTGTTGGAGAAGCGGGCAGTGGTTTGAAATGACTTTGTCTGGGGAAGATCCTGCGTGAGAGAAGCATCAATGGAGGTGGATTGTGTAAAGATCGGCTCTATTGACGTTTCGACTGGGATACGGGTTGTCTCTGTAAGATCCTGGGCATCACTTGTGACAGGAGTGCGAGTTGATAGAGTGTCCGATGTTGACGCCTCATCTAAACATTCCTCAACTTTGCAAATAGGATGTTAGTTGACGATGCAAAAATGGAAAGGTATCGCATACCTCCGACGACAGCAAGTCTGACTGGAGAACAATCTGGCGGTGAAGATCCAAATGTCAGATAGACTCGACCACTTGACGAAACTTGACAGAAGCCTGCTCGACCTCTGGGAAGAGAAGAGCTGACAAACTCAACGTAACCACCATCATCGAGAAAGGTAGTTGTGACAGCACCGCGAGGCAGTGGTCCTGCATCGCCACGAAGCTCCTTGTAACTCTCGCTGTTATAGTAGATGGGGAATCCACCCTCGTAGAGTCGACCTTGGAAAAGATTGTAAACTACAGCATCGTCACAGAGGTCGGTCTGGGAGCCGACGTAGCCCCCAAGTGCTCTCCTGTGGAACCTTCGCTTGGTGTCGTCTGAGCTTGGGATGACGCGGAATACCACATCTCGACCATTTGGCTCAGGAATCTCGGTCTGATCAGGTGAGGAAGTCTCAGTGTTTGTGGGAAAAGAGGTTGTCAAAGAGACGTCTCTGGCAGAAGTAGAAAGGGGGTCATCGAGTGGAAAGGAAGATGAAGCTTGGGCATCCTGTGTGCGTGAAGTGAAATCATCCACGACTGTAGAAAACGACAGAGGTGGGTCTTCGGAGGAAGAACGATCAGTGTTGACGCCAGAGATAGGGACGAGGTAAGTCGACAGGTACGTGACACAATACGTCTCCGGCAGGTCGACGACCTTTTCAAGACTAGAGACAGACGTGACGAAGCATGAAAGCAACAAAGGAACAAACCGCTTGGGAGTCATGGCTAGAAGTCTATGATAGAGAGTTTGGAGCTAGAAAGAACTGTTGATGATGGGATTCTCAACATTCTCACGGAAACGGACAACGATCACTTCTTTAACAAATTTTCACTTATTAATTAGACCGTAGTTTTGATTGATCGGGTAGCCACTGAGACAGAAATTGCGAGATAGCCTCCCAGCTGAAAATTAGTACCAGCTATTGATGCATTAAGACATGAGATAGAATTCGGCAAGGGCCCCAGGAACAGGGCTGCGTATCCGAATATTTGTTCATATTGGCTCATATTTGAACTTCCAAGCCACGCGTATGTAAATCTATTCAGCCTTTGAGATTCTACTCTGGCCTAGATTGGAATAGAAAGACTGTTCAATATCCGAGGTGAGACATCAGCCTTAACGTGACTGGCCAACCGTTGACGTCTCCCTTGCGAGTCTCCCTCACTTGACATACCTAATATGAGTTGAGAATTCCTACAACCAACAGGTTTTTGCTTCTGCATTTTGTAAACATCGTGGCGTTTCTTCTTTGGCCTTTCTGTCAAAAAAAGGGGCGTATCCGGATCATGTTACATTTTCTCTTTTTTCTTGGTTATTTCCACATATTGGGTTCATGAGAGACAAGTCATGATGGTAATACCTTATGTAGGTCTTTCATATCAAATAAGGCTGATTCACAACAGCCAGCCACATTATGCCTACGGTATGAGAATCAAAATTACCCCGTGCTACCGGCTAGGTGGACCAACGGATATGTATGCCAAGGGGTCCCCAAGTCAAAGTCCGTCTTAATTCTACAAATTCTTATCTTCTCATCTGTGCTTTGTCTTGCATTTACCCTCAGTCACTCCTTTGTTCACACTGTTTACCATCGAAGTCCTTTAACATGTTTTTCAAGTCTTTCGTTCTCCCAGCACTCTTCACTATCGTGAGGGCAGCTGAAGATGGTGTTCGTTATGAATACCGTACTGCCACCGTGACGCAATGCTTCACTCGGGATGGACTAGCTGCGCCTACTCCAGTGGTCATCGGCGCTACAGCTATCGTCTACGAGCCTGCTGTCACAGGAGGACCCATCATCGTCGAGGTTGATGCCCCCAACTGCGAGTCCTGCGGCTGTCCGACATGTGTGCACACAGTCGAGTACACTACCAAGCTCCAGTGTTTCTGCTCCACTGGCCTTTGTGATCAGGAGTATGTCATCAAGGAAAAGTACAGCGGTATGAAGGACAAGCCCGCCATTGACTCGCACTCTATTCCATTTGGATTCACTTGCGATGTGCAGACTTGCACTACTTGTGGCCCTGAGCCTGTCACTGCTACTATCACGTACCCAGTGAAGGATCGTTCTTATATGAACGATGTTGCGCATCCGACTGCCGTGCCGTCTTCTGGCAGCAAGGTTGATGACTACAAGTCCGAGGGCAGCAGCAACAACGGTAACAAGGGTGAAGGTTACGACAATGGTTCCGAATATGACAGCGGTGCCAAGCCTGCCAACGAATCCAACTACCCAGATGCTCCTGTTCCTGCCAAGAAGCCCGAAGGAGAGCCCGTGCCTATGCCTATGCCCATGCCCAAGCCCAATGAAAGCAATGGGTTCCACTCAAGTGTCAAGCCTACCTCCGAGACTAGTGCTCAAGAAAGCGGTTATCCCGGTAAGTACATTATCGGTGACGTGGTGAAAGGTCAACAAGCTAACATGTTATAGGAGCTGGAGATGATGAACACCCTGTTATCGTATCAGGAGTTGCAGGCCGGCAAGTTGGAATTGTTAGTGTGGGAGTGGTTGTTGTTATGGTTCTACTTTCTATGTAATCATCATGTATGATAGAAATTTTTAATAATCGCTAGCTTGTAACTACCTACCTAACTCATGTGCTTCGTTCGAAGTAACGCACTTGAGATGTATTGACCTTACAAGCATTATCTCTTTCTTCACAAAACACCAATTAATTGTTCATAACGATACTGTTAGATTTCGAATGACGCAGATTGGTTCTTTGCATTTCGATCCAAGTCGAGATTGTCGGAATTAAATTATGCCCAGATCTGATCAATACGAACAGTGAGTGAGTGCCCTGTGTTTCACAAGCGGAAATACAGAATATGCTTAATTAGGCTACCCCGGGCAGATCTGATCGATACAAACGGTGCCTTTTTTCCACGAGAGGCGCCCGGGCCGGAAATACAGGATATTGCCTAATTAAGCTGCCTCTAGGTAGACAATTTGCGCCGTATCGAGTGCACCTGACCTATCGAGTGAATCAGGGCATAACTACTAAAGTATTGACGTAATTCAGCGTTAACCGCGGCTGTGTATATTGCAATCAATAGTTGGGAGGGAAGAGCAGCTCCATCTGAGTGGCAACATGTCCACAACTAAACTGATAGTTAGAGTCAATTACATGCTATGTAGTGCATTATGATATCAATCCCTGCATTAGAAAACAGAGCTCGTGTGCAGATAGAGACCAATTGGATGGAGATTTCTCGGGGGTTGAGCCTCAGTTGGGTTCAGTTACAGTACAGCACAGTAGGTACGGTACAGAGCCTCCTACAGCGTAGCCCATGCCCCCTGTCCTCCTCCATCAGATGTCAGAAGAAACATGGAGCAAAAGTTCCGGCGACAGGCAGTTGAGCCTAATCAACCCAGGTTAATTACATACAATATGATATCATTAGACTAGCTACCTAGATAGTTAAATGCTTCCTTTGACCACTACCTAATTTCTCCAACGAACAGAAACCCAGGATACAACTTACGCAGCTGAGTTTAGGCACGTGATGTGGACTCGACTCGACTCGACTCGACTCTGCTGCAAGTGAAATCTCCAGTGGTCCAGGTGACCTTTTTTTCTTTCCCCACCCAACAAACTCACCGCCCGGGCAGCCGAGTCAGAGTCAGTCCCGAATGGGACAGAAAGACGACAAGAAAGATAATCAAATCAATCAATCAGATTCTCCAAAAAAAAAAAGACGACTCTAATCTAACTAATCCCAATGCCGATCTGCTCTTGACTTGACCCTAGAACTACCAACAACCTCCCCCCCAATTGCTTGGAGCATTTGCTTCGGCTTCAGCCACGCTCCAAAACATCACGAGGGGGCTTTTTCTGCCTTCTCCTTGTCCTTGTACTTTTCCTTCCCCTTCTCCTTCTTTACCCGTTTCGACAAAATGTCCGAAGACGACGCCGACGTTCTTGGCCCCGACGGTCAACCCCCAGTCCGAGTCGACCGCGATCGAAGAGCTCCGCGCTTCAGCTGGACTCCCGCATACGAAGCTACCTTCTTCCGAAGCCTCTGCGAGAGCGTCCAGCTCGGTCTGCGCGAGAATTCCTCCTTCAAGGCCGAGGCCTGGGAACGCGCCGCCATCGCCCTGCAGGAGAGTCACGGCGCCTACCCTGCCAAGAGCCACCTGATCAACAAGAGCGACAATGCGAGGAAGCGATTCCGGTTATGGCGTGGTCTGCGCGAGGACCCCGAGTTTGTCTACAATCCCGACTCGAGAACCGTGACGGCTACTGAGGAGGCCTGGGCTGCGCATATAGAGGTAATACATTTCTTTGCACAGTTGCGCCGGGAATGAAACCTGGGGGGATTATTGGCACGCGGGTTAGGGGCTCCAAGCACGTACTGACTCTGAAGTAGAGGGAACCCCTTTCTAGGGCTTTGCGTGGCCGGCCTTTCGACCACGAAGATTTCATGGAGGTTCTTTATCCGGATGTCATCGGATCTGGCGGCGCACCCAAACGTATAATGAAGCCTAGGCGGCGAACCGACGGTCCCATCAGTGATGACCCCGATATGCCAGGAACGGGCATACTCAACCTCCAAAGCGATCCTCCTCCCCCACGACCTTCTGGTCTCGAGAGTCCTAATGCGCGACCAAGCTTGACCCAAGCTTCCACCACCTCATCCACTGGTTCAGCGCCGCAACAACGACCGACATCGACGACTATTCCTCCTCGAGGACCCCCGACCGTACCCAACGCGAGCGCACTTACCCCGCCCGACGAGACCATCACACAGAGTCGCAAGCGACAGCTGCCCAGCACGAGTACCCCAGTCATGTTCGAGCCCTCGCCGCCCACCACTACCATACCCATGGGACAATCTGTGGCACCCGAATCGCCTGGCAAGCGTCGTCGTACTTCGTCAAACGACGGCTCACGGGCCCTTACCACTTCCGTCCTCAACTCGTCCATGCTGCCCATGGCTGTGCGTGATGGCCCGAGTGCCGTGTCCCCATCGCAGGCTGACAGCCAAGGACTCTCCAACGGCAACGGACCCGCGATGGAAGAGCTTGTCGATGTAGTACGATCTCGAAATGTGCTACGTTGGCAGGAGGAGGCGCTGGACATTTTCTTCCGCGACTTTGCCGACGAAGATTTGGATCTGCAGGTCAAGATGTCCGAGGGCGTACTCATCAATGAATGTAAGGCCATGGTGTTTTGCAAGATGCCTGCTCGTGTCCGACAGCACTGGGTCAAACGATTCAAAGAGAACCCTCGAATGTAGGATCGTAAAGATGGTGTCGTCTCTGTGAAATGATGGTCAAGGTACCCAAGGGACGAGACTGAGCTCGAGTTTTACTCACCGACACAAACAACAAAGAACAGTACAACAAATATCAACCATACAACCGGAACATCGGACACAAACAGAGAAACAGGAGGAGATAAGGAGAGAAATCCAAAAGAGACTTGTGGTCTGGCGCTTATTGGGTCGTGTTGAAGATACCAAGGGTTCAGGGATATGAAGCGGCATGGCGTTAGTGGGCAAAATCCATCCATCATCAAATCTTTGTTTGCATTTTTGTTTTTCATCTTGTACGAGGAGTTGCATTTTCTGGTTATTCTTTCATAGCGAAATCTGGAGGGAAACATTTGGGATTGGTGGTGCATGTATCTTGTTTCTGAAAGGAAGCAATCCTTTTGTCTCAAAGGGTGTATGGGTGGGTTGATGGGAGCGTGCGAGTGTTTTTAAGCTGATATCTAATCTATGTAATTCTCACCTCTCATTACAATTTCAAAGGATTCTCCGTGATATGGGAGGAAGTAAGTGGTGTGTATAAAGAACACCTACCATAGCACGTGTCGGAATTTGAGAGCAGTAATGAAACTTTGAATCCATCATGTTCTTTTAAGAACGTCACGCAAGGCACTGAAAAAAGGTTATTCTTTTTCATATGATCGTGTGAGAATAGGCATATATGTATATGTATATATAAGAGGATTCCCCAGAAAAGGTCAAGCTACCATCAAAGTCGTCAAGGCGTTGAATCATCTCTATACATATAAGAACTACTTCTTCATATGGCGAAAAAAAAAACGAAAAAAAGATTAGGTAGAGAAAGGTAAATATGACTATGTTGAGCTTTGGATGAAATCCAAGTTGAGACTCCTCCAGTCCCACAGTTGCGAAAAATCTCCCAGGTCCACGTCGGTGATATTGCCTAAACCGTAGTCTACGTTGAGATCCTGGATCTGATAGTCCACGTAAGGGTGAGGAACCATGGCTGCTACATTGGGATCGACCTGCGGCATCGAGTATAACCCACCAGCTTGGATAATTCCGTCGATACCGGCGCTGGGTGACGGTACTTGTGGAGGTACTTGGGCGTGAACAGCGCTGATTGAGGGATAAGGGTGAGGCTTCTGGTATTCGTCCACGGGTGCCTGGACGTAACCGGAGTTGTCGTAGGTTGAGTAATTACTCTGCGGCGTCGATCTTGCGGGCGCACCCTCTGAGCTGGCGTAGTAACTGGGTGAACTCTCCAGCGACTCCTGATCCAACTCCTTCTGGTACACCGGTTCGGTCTTGAAGACAGGCGTGGGCTCCTGAACGGGCGCGTTGACTGGCGCGGCAGAGGATGCAGGGACACGACGTTGTTTCTTGCGCAGGACGTTTTCTCGTGGCAGCGGTTTCTTCCTGGGCATCTTATTCACCATCTTGACGAGAATGTCGTGAGATGTCTTTGCCGTCTTTGATACCGCCTTGAGGCGCTTAAGTAGCTTGATCGAGTTGTCCACCGCTTCAATAATTTCGTCCTTTTTCGGAATCGTCTCGTCGTGGTCTTTGATAATGGCTGTGGAAAGAACGGCCGCCGTGTCAAATAGCGAGAAGATGATAAAGTGAAACCTGCCATCGCGGTGTGAAACCTGATTCGCCCATCGATTCGTCGTGTCCAAGTTCTTAAGTGAGTAGTACACCGCATCCTCTCTCACAGCCAGTAAGTCCGCGGGTGAGTCCTTTGTATAGTCCTGCGCCATGAACGGTCGCATGGGGTTGAGAATCATGAGATAAGCCATGGTGTGGATGTAATAACGGTGGAAGACGATCCAGCTGTGCTTATGATCCTTGGACGTGTCGGGGTTGTCGACGTCGTAAACGGCGGGGAAACACCGAATCCATTCCTCGAGTGTGGACTTGTACTCTTGGATATCCTGTGCTGATGTGATGTTCTTGGGAGCGCCCCATCGCTGAGCGAGGCTATTGACGAGCTCTGACTGGAGTTTCATATGGAGTAATGGAGAAGGCGAGAAGTCCTCAAGGTTCAGACTTGGTGGCTCCACGTTGATATCAGTGTGGTCAATAATCGTTGGTCTACCCAGACCTGAAGCAAATTGCCTACGACTGATTAATATGCCGTTTTAAGTGGGAAGAACAAGTTGACTCACCAGTCCCAACAGTCCAAGATACACCACACTCTCCGTCGCATCTCTCGTTCAAACTCGGACAAACCTTCCGCAATGGCAGTTCGATGAAGACCTTGGAAACAAAATCAGCAGCAAAACCGTGAAACAAAGCAGGTTAACTTACCCAGCTCATGAGCCTCCCGAACAGCAGCGCCGATAACATGCCAAGCTTCAACAAATCTTGCTTCAGCCTTGTACCAATAAATAGAGTGAAGCATCCACTGGATATTGAGAAGATGGCAATGACCGAGCGGAATGACCCTCCCAAGTTCTGTGGCGGCTGTATGATAATCTACGGTCAGTTTGTCCGAGGACTCGGATAACTCAATCTCGACCATGGGCTTTATGCCAACGTCCAGATGCTGAGTACCGCAGGCGCAAACCATGACCAGCAGAATAGTCCATTGCAGCGAGAGGGTTTGGTTGCGAGATCTGCGGTCCCACCAGGATTGATACTCTTGAAGAAAGGTGGGTGGATAGATGATGTAGTAATGGTAGTTGACGTTGTTGAAAAAGCTCTGAACAATGGCGTCTAGATAGAGTGTTAAAGAATCATTCTTTCTTAGGGGGCGACTGTGGCTTACCCATCTGAGGTCTCGAAGGTAAAACATCGATGGCGTGCTTGAGTTGAGGACAAGTAGTTGGATGAACCCAAGTCAGCTCACCCAGCGGTTTCTTGTGCTTCTGAGTTTGGTTAGCATTTTCAGACTCGATAGCATTCTATAAAAGCGAGAACTCACTTTTGAATCGATAGTTAATGACTCGAGAAGAGGACCAGCGGCGTAGCCCATAGCCGCCAACTCAACATCATCATCGTCCTCCTCCTCAGGCTCAGACACGTCAGGTTCGCCATCATCTTCACGGCTGCGCGAGCGCTTCTTCTCACTGCCGTTAGTAATACTATCCGACGGCGAGCTGGCTGCGTTTGGCTGTATGAAGCGGCATTTATCTGCAACTTTGCGCTTTTGGCAATGATTGCAAGGCCATTCTCGGTTGCACTGGCGTGTGTGAGTTCGACGGTAATGCGAGGAAGGGGCAGAAGATGACCGTCTAAAATTGACCTGTCAATCTCCTAACGGTTTTTCACGACGTACCTTTTGCTTTCTGCGGTGGCACTCAACGCAAGCCGAGCGATATTGACCGGTATGTGTGCTGTTATCGTCCATGTTAGGGTGGAGTTGACGACGATGGTGGAGATCGGCTCGACAGAGCGAACGCGAAGAAGTTCCAAGACAGAGGGAAAAACGTTGATGCGCTGTTCAAATCGAGACCGCGAGAGCCTTTACTGGAAAGGGATTAGAGTAGACACTAATAAATTAGCTGTCGGATAATGCCGTGCGACTGTTTTGCTTTTTAAATGTCCCAGTCATTTTAACACGGGAAAGTAATGTGAAAAGAGAGAATGTTGCGAATCTATCATTTTTGACAACAAAATGTCCCATGATTAGCAACTCCTTACTAAACAAAGCATATCCCACTTGTTGTTCTAAAGTTCCGATACCCCGGACGAGCTTGGGTACTTGTGACGCCCCAAATGCAGCCAACCTTGGGATCGTCTCAAACCTTGTCAGCCACCAAGTCACAGTCACGGCAATTCATGCCCCCTCTTGAACTGCGAGAATTGGGTAGTCTGGGACCATGCATGACGAGACATTGATAGGTAGGTTAGCACATCACAACATGGCTTGCTTATTGTCGGTAGCACAAGAGATCTAGATCTTTGAGTAACGGGAAACCTTTTCCAAGGTTGGGAAACCTGACCACTACAGAGTGATTTCGAGGCTGTCGACCTGAATTGGTTGCCATCTTGACACGGAAAACTCCGTTAGATGATTCTGTACGAATGAATACAACAGGGATTGAATAGTAATCAGGCAGTTATTTGGAATTGATTTCTCCCTTAGCGCGAGTTTGATGGCGCTCGGGCATCGGCGGCAAGGAATTCCACGCTTGTCTTTTACGGTAACTTTTCCATTCCTTGTTCTACAAGAGTCTAGACAGACCTCTAGGCCAACTGGCTCCTATTTATATCATGAAAAAAGGTTTAGGGATTAATCAACGGATGAGCTCATTCCCGTCGATTTGTTCCTTTGCCAAGATTCAGTCGAAGCTTTTCAACGTTTGGTCATTTGTACGTCAGTTAGTTACCCTCTGCCAAACCTTGTCTGATATCCTTCAAAGACTTGATCTGCTTTCCATCCTCATCAAAGTTCTCCTCGCTCAGCCAAGTTTCAAATGCCTTCTTGACAGCAGGCCACTCTTCGTCCGTAATGCTGAACCAAGCAGTATCTCGGCGCCTTCCTTTGATAATCATATGTTTTCTAACAATATGTCAGTATCATACTATGGCCAGTTGGTAAGAAACATACCTAAAGATACCCTCAAAAACAAAACCTAGACGCTCTGCAGCAGCGAGACTGGGCTTGTTCAGATGGTTTGCCTTCCACTCAACTCTCAAATACCCCATATCCTCGAAAGCATGCTTGATAATTAGGTAAAACGCCTCGGTGGCAGCTCTTGTCTGCTTCAGCTGTGCACCAAAGATGATGTTTCCAATTTCGATTCTTCTGTGATCTGGAACGATGTTGAGATAGGACATTTGACCTACGGACTCAGAGGTTGGATCATCTCGTGGGCCGGAAAGAATAGTGTAGAAGAATGGGTCTTTCGTTTTGCTGAATCCTTCAACGGTATCTTTCCATTGTTGATGGTCACTATAAGGTCCCCCGAACATGTATGTCCATAGGTATCCGTTTCTCTCACCACCGAGATGCTTCCAGCTTGTCTCGGCGTGGGAGGGTTCTAGGCGGATGAGGGAAGTGTAGCGGCCATCAAGAGTCGCTTGCGAAGGTGTCGATGCGGTGCCGGGCGGGCTTATGGGACCGACTACTTGTCCACTCATGATTGTTATCTTGTTTATGTCTGGAGATGTCGAGAATTCGAGGACAACCATGAGGGTTGGACATATCTCGGCTTATTTGTAAGTGGCCGGTGACGGAGCCGAAGCCTATCAATACTTCGGGATCATTGTCCGAAAGTGAGTCAGCGCCTGTTATCGCGCCTTCTTATTCCATCTGAACCAGTACACGTGATATACTTGAGTTTGAAACTCAATATCATGCGATCTCATCAAATTCGATTTCTCCATGCTATGGAGATGGAAACAAATGTTGAACTTGAGTCTTGGACTTCTGAAATCGTGACAAGCCCATCAAATAAAAATCGAAGAAAAGAAATTTCCCACTAGGTATTTGAAAATCACGGACATCAAATATCAAACAAAATAACGTCAGGCGGCGAAGATAATGCCGGTTTACAGCCCAATTGAGGGACAATTGTAATTTCATAATGCTATGCATCGTATCATACCTTGCACGAAGGATCGAGTGGAAACCAACAATTCGCTAATCAGTGTTGAGGAAAATGTGTACCCAGATACCCTGTAGGATTGCAAAGTGCCTTGTTGGGTCTTGGCCAAGTTGATGATCTCCAATTAAAGACAGCGCGCTCCATCAAACCTGTTCTGGAGACGTCATAAGAGACTGCGCCTCAGTAACACTGCCGAGTTGCAATGTGAAAGTCATGCACAACGCCCCATGTAGATCCACTGAGCCCTGTAAAGTGTACAGGACGAGAAACACTATTTAAGATACAGACATACCTTTGTGAATTCGTCTTGGGAGCAATCAACTGACTCAATATGAATTATCCTACACCTTCAGAAAAGAATACCGTGTTGAAAGCTGAAAGGGATGAGGACCCTTCAGCCCCAGCTCCAGCTTCATCATCTTCACTGTTGGATCTTCCTCCATCATACGACACAGCCCAGCCTCAACCAGCACCTCAGCTCCAACATGATCAGCAATCACAATCCTCGGAAGGCCTGCCCATTCTTATCATTGACGACTGTAAAATCTACTCTGCGTACGCACCAACCCGCACTCTTTATCGACTGAGCAACCCAGTAGCCGATGCAAGCCGTACCGTCTACGGTATTGAGAAATTCCGATATCGCATCAACGACACTGGCACTGAGTCCAAACTCAAGCATGTCGAAGATCACATCTACGACATAAGCCGCGAGGTTCAACTTAGGGCACTGCCAACTATACATATCAAAGGCTTCACAAGCAGCAAGCGCACTTATAAGAGCGTCAATATTGTAGATGCCACAAAAGTAGGGGGAGGCTACAAGGTGGAGGAAGATAATGCCGAAAAAGATGAGCTTCTTCGAACCGAGAGGCCCTTCAAAGATCTTCTTAACCAAGGGCGGGGCAACATTGTCGAGTGGAAAGATGCTTCGGGGCAAGTCATTGCTGTCGAGACGAAGCTGCAGCGTGACGAGGACAAGAACATTGTGGAGCCACCCCGTCTTGCCATCAAAGCGACAATGAATGACAAGCTTTATGATTTGTTGGTGACGAGTTGGTGCGCGGTTATTTGGAGGGAGGCCAAGCATGATTTGAAAGAACCTTTTTCATGGCAGAAATGTAAGTTGCATGCATCCCGAGATAAGAATAATACGAGCACAAGTTCACTAACACTTTTATCCAGTTAAAGATGGGGCGAGGTCGGTGTCACGCAAAGCCCCGGGTATATGGCATGGTTACGGTATGTTTCCATGATATTCATTCAGTATATAGACTCTTCAGATACCAAGCCGCATGATTGAAAACTACACCCCCCTCCCCATTCCGCTGCAATGATGATTACTTGTTTGCTATCCGTGGATTTGTATTTTTGTGTTTTTCCGCATAGTGTTTGTAAGTAATCTTAGATGTTTGTGATGACTGGTACCTTGTCGACCAAAGATCGCCATTGATGGAGATTACTCCTCGCGTTACGAGATAGTTAGTATAGTACTATCGATGCGGCTTGAGGGATATTATTCCGCTTCTTAAATGATGGAGGAGATTTGAGTTCAAGACATTGAAGAATCTAGTGAGAATTGATTTCGCTTAATAACGCCTTTCTTACGATGAAGACCCGTCTTGGTTGAGGACAGTTTCGCTTGTTGAGACATATGGTAACCTAATCGACTTGATCAAAGTCTGATTGAGATTGCCATGTTTATCGCCATCATCCCTCTATCTTATCTCTCTCGCATGGACATGGACATGGACAGCACGAGACTGACCGGGTCATGTTTTGCCGTGTTTATAACGCGGGTGATTATCGACCAGGATGGGTTGGATATCCAGTCTTTTGAACCAGGGCACGAAATACGGCAAACTAAGCTTATATGCTCCAATGCTATAGGTACCTATGCGGACTCAGCCACGGGCTCCCTCTACTAGTCTCTGGTCCAGCATTTTCTTAGAAGTGAGTCGCTGTCGAGGTACCTTTGTTACTTTTCTAACAAAAGCCTCCCGCTGCATTGTCCATCAAAAGAATCGACGGCTTAACTTTGAACAACGGCCTTGATACCCAAAAAGTCGCTCGCTCGAGATGCTCACCTGAAAAGTGCCCCCTATTAGCGCGTCGGTGGCGTGAACTAGACTGCCGAAAAAGAAACAATTTGGCTTGGCGAGCGCCGGTTGTAATTTTAACAAGTGATAGGCTAAACAGGGGTCATCAGGTACCGTAGTCTCTACCTGTACCTCCCTGTCTAGGCGAGATGAATAAAACTAAAGGGCGACCCCCCCAATTGTTTTCTCGATACCTTTGGATTGATCGATCCATTTGTTGTAAATGGAAGGACAAAGAGTCGAATATGGCTCCGAGAAATCACTTCGCCTTTTTGGCGCTGTCATTCCTTCTTTCTGGTAGATTTGCAGCTGCTGGTGAGTCTATTCTCCTAATTAGTGGAGACGAAAGCCCCCTATCCACCTCTGCTCAGAGCTTCAATTGACCCCGACGCGTTTTCTAGACTGTAACATTTCGGGCAACTACACCATTATCGATTCACCAGACGGTCAAGACGGAATCTCATCCTGCAAAGACGTCGACGGATCTTTATCACTTCTATTCGACAAGAGCCCTACATCATGGCCTTCCGACGAGGCCACCGTCGATATCGGAACTGTTAGCTCTCTCACCGGCAGCTTGGACATTTACCCCCACCACCACTCAAAGAAGACAACAGTTACAGCTTCGAGTTTAAAGTCCATCGACGGCGAATTTACGATATGGAATACGGGAACCGGAAAAGACAAAACAGTCGAGGAGCTTGACTTGCTGTTCGATGCACTGGAGCAAGTCGGCAAAGGCTATACCATCACCAGCGCCTTTGCCAAGCTTACAATTCAACACAAGAAGGATGTTGAGGTGGGCGCTATGATGAGAGTCACCGACACCGAAGTCGAGGAGCTCGTGCTCAACGGAATTCATACTGTCAACGGAGACTTTATGATTGACGCCAACAGCGACATGAAGGAATTGGACGTCCCAGCTCTGACCTACGCAAACAAGGGCTTCAGCGTCAAAGGCAACAACGCCCTCGAAAAAGCCTCGTTTCCCAAGCTCAAACAAGTCAAGGGAAACCTAGAGTTCAACCAGAACGGCGCCCTGACCAAACTTCGACTCGCCGCTCTCGAAAATGCCGCCACCATGTCCATCACCGCCAACGGCCAGGAAGCTGCCGTGCTGCTGCCCTATCTCTCATCCATCGGAAACAGCACTACCTCTGCGACTTCAAATTTCAAGGGTATCGACAAGATCGAGTTCTCCTCTCTTCGAAAGGTCAAGGGTTCTTTGACTTTTTCATCAAACTATTTCGATGACTTGATCATTCCGCTCCTACAGGAGATGGATGGCGGTATCACCGTTGAGGATAACCCATATCTGACGACCTTTGCTCTGCCCAGAGTTACTTATGTTGATGAGTTAACTATCGACAGCAACGATAAACTCACCAATGTAACGGCCAACGCTCTCAAATCTGCAGGCACCATCTCAATCAAGGGGTCTATTACCAACGTTGAATTTTTCAACCTGAAGAAGGTCACTGGAGACTTCAAAGTTGTTGGTGATAAGTCTATGGACTGCAGCTGGTTTGATGCGAATGTCAAGAAAATTGTCGAGGGCAAGTATTCTTGCGTTGGTGATCACGAAGAGAAGGAGAGGAAGTCGAGCACCGGTGGTATTGAGGACACTGAAGGTAACCCGAAAGATTACATGTCGCCTGACGACGAAGACGAAAGCGATGGAAGCAGCAGCAGTGGAGGAAGTGGAAACGGTGGTGGCTCAGGCACCGGCGGCTCTGACGAAAAGGCAGGCTCAGGAGGAATGTCAACTGGTGCCAAAGCCGGTATCGGGATCGGCATAGCTATCCTTGTCGTCCTCATCATCGTTGGGGCAGTGATGTTCTGGCTCTGGCGTCGCCGCCGCGCCGTTTCGCAGCCCAACAACAACAATAACAACAAGCAGCCGGACTTGATGGGTCTCGACCCGCCCCGTCTCGGTAGCAGCGGCGGTACATCAACCTTCTCCAGCATCTTTGACGGGCGGCAAAAGATGGGCGTCCACACCCGGATTGTGGCAACGAACCCTTTGCCCAGCCCATCTCCTAGCCTGGGCACTTTGAATTTCGGTCGCACTTCGCTTATTGAGAGCTCTGGCACGTTTACTGAGAAGAGTCTTGCTGCTTGGAAGACGATCCGCAGAGTGAGTGATTCTTCTGGTGCCTCTAGTCCTTTTGGAAAGGATGGAGCTGGTCCATTCAAGGGTTGATGAGGAAGGGGGAAGTATAAAATACAGCACATTCAGATTTTCAGCGTAGCGATACCACTGTCTTTTTTTTTATAACATAGAACAGAAAACGTTGGCAGGAAACGTCCTGTATCTCATTATTTCATTTCATGTAGTAATTTAATACTGGGAGTTTTTCAATATTTTGTCTCTGGTATATCTTTTAAATCTGTATCAAGCCAAGGTTTTATCAGCTATAAACTCACGCTATTAGTCCGACAAGATGAACCATGCTTATCCACCAGACCCTGAGAAAAATAGAAGATCAAAGAAAGGCTGAACCACTTTAAAGAGTCCACAAGATTTGTGCTACGGCCAACTCCCAAGACAAATCAAATCATGTGGAGATTGATCTCCAGCTTTTCTTGTCTTGGGCTTCATCTCGCCCTGTGAGGCTTCGTATTGAGACCCACCTCATGCTGATTACATACGAGTCGTCCCCTCATTGAAATCAAGCAAGAAACAGTGATCGACGTGCGGTCAAAACTTTTAGAACACATCAAACTTGCCATCTTCACTTTGAATTTATCTCGTTATCTTCATACCCATCTATCAATTGTTGCAGGACAACACAACCACATCATCCCAACAACCTCGACCTTATCAAATTCAAAATGACGTACCCCCGTCCTGATTTCGAGCGCAACCCACTTCGTTGGGAATCCCTCAATGGACAATGGGATTTCCTTTTTGATGATGGCGACGCAGGCCTTTCCGAGAATTGGCAGCGTTCAGGCCTCCCTGAGGAGGTCAAAGTAACCACTTCCACCACTTCCCGCAAAGAAGCAGGCCAAAGCGACAGCGTTGTCCAGAAGATCATGGGCGAGGCCCATTCTCTCATCCAGAACAACGTCTTCACCTCATCCACCCAGACTTCAAACTCAAAAACCAAGATCAATGTTCCTTATGTCTTCCAGTCTCCCGCATCGGGGATCAATGACCGTGGCGTCCACGAGGTTTTGTGGTACGAGCGTGCTATTTCAGACTTGAGATCCGCACAGGAAAAAGAGAAGAACCACAGGCTGGTTCTTCGGTTCGGAGCTGTTGACTACGAAGCTACTGTTTGGGTCAATGGGGAGTATGTCGGTGGCCATCGAGGTGGTCATGTTCCCTTTGAGATTGACATCACCGATGCTGTTAACGCGGCCAAGGACGCTACTACCCACCGCGTCACCATCCGAGTCTACGATTCAGCTTATGATCTGACCCAGCTTCGAGGCAAGCAGTACTGGGCTGCCAAGCCAGAGACCATCTTCTACACACCCTCTGGCGGCATCTGGCAGTCTGTCTGGCTCGAAGTTGTCCCTTCTGCTCGCATTGCTGACAGCTCTTCCGGTACCGTTATCAAGTCCAACGATATCCATTCTGGCCAAATTCGCAGTACCATCGCTACCAAAGGACGACGCGTTGGTAAGGACTACAGTGTTGAGATCGAGGCTAGCTTTGCTGGCGTTCCTGTAGCAAAGTCTGAGAAGAAGGCTCTTCCTCGAGACTCCAACTCGGTCAGCGCTGAGCTCAACGTCCGTTTGTCCGAAGAGCAGAGATCCAAGCTACCCCAATCTGTTCTCGAAAGCGCACCTCTCGAGAACGACTTTGCATGGCGTGATGGTGTTGCTCTGTGGTCTCCTGAGCATCCTCAGCTCTACGACCTCGTCATTCGCCTATACGATGATACGGACAAAATCATCGACGAGGTCAACACCACAACCGGTATGCGAAGCATCAACTGGACAACAGGCGACGGCACCTGGCGCCTCAACGACAAACCATACTTCCAAGCTCTTTGTCTCGACCAGGGCTACTGGCCCGAGACCTTCATGACGCCCCCCAGCTCTGAAAGCCTCAAGCTTGATATCGAACTCGCCAAGAAGATGGGCCTCAACGGCTGCAGAAAGCACCAAAAGGTTGAAGATCCGCTGTTTTACTACTGGGCTGACAAGCTTGGTTTCCTCGTATGGGGCGAAATTGCCAATGCTTATGCTTTTAGCGCCGAATACATTGATCGCTTCAACGCTGAGTGGACTGAAGCTGTCAAGTTGGTTATAAACCGTCCTTCTGTTGTTACATGGACTCCCGTGAACGAAAGCTGGGCTTATCCTTCGCTCGAGGATAACGCGGAGCAACGAAGCCACATTCGTCAGCTGTACTATCTCACAAAGTAAGTTTCTCCTTTTCGGAATCAAAACCGTCACTAATTATTGGATAGGAACCTCGACGATACTCGAAGTATCAACGATAACTGCGGCTGGCAGCACGTCCTCACCGATCTAACCACATTCCACGACTATAGCGATGGCCCAGAGATAGAAAAGACGTGCTCCACTCTCGAAGGTATTATCGGTCCCAAGGCTGGCGGTCGCGGTGTTTTCCTGAAGCCCATCCCTGGTGTTGACGAGGGCTCGGCGCACAAGCCTGGCGCACCCGTCATGAACACCGAATTCGGCGGTGTGAACATTGCTCCCGCTAAGAAAGAAGAGGGCGCCGACCTGGACTGGGGCTACACCACCGCTACAAACCCCGACGATCTGGTCAAGAGAATCGAGCGTCTTGTCAACGGTATTGTCCTCGGAGGCCACTGTTGTGCGTTTGTGTACACCCAACTGTAAGTCATGTCTGATTTTGATTTGCTGTGCTTATACTGATGTTTTTTGCAGTGCCGATATTGAGCAGGAGGTTAATGGTTTGTACACTTTTAACCGAGAGGAGAAGTTGGATCCTTCCAAGGTGAAGGCTGTTCTTGACAAGGCTATCGGGCAGTACTATAACAGAGTACGATAGATGATTTTTGGCAAAACGCTTGGCTTATTCTGTAATGAGATGATGTAAATAGCTTGAGAAGAATATAATCGAGCTATCAATCTCAAATTAATCAGCCTCACTCTTGATATAAATCAAATCCATCGATGATGAGTTGAATGTTTGTATCATTTTGTGTGGAGTCGAGATGATCATGGCTTTTTTATCATGCTTTTAAACCACCCGTTTCAGGGTCGGACCGCAGAGTTTGATCACTGCAAGGCCGTGACAAGTTCAATAATTGAATAAAAATCAATAAGGATTTCCCTTTCTTATCACTGCTCAGATCCAGGTCCTTCTTTCGCATTATTTTATGAGTTTATTCTCTAATAACCAATCAATGAGAGAAGCTCATACCTACCAAGTGTAGCAATGAATCTCCAACATGACCTTGGAAAATTCATCAATCACAAAATCCAGAAAATATATAGAGAAAGAGATTAGAATTCACTGAATTAGCCTAATCGCATAGTCATTTTGAGGCCTGCGAAAATCATGGTCAAATCGAATGATGTTTTTGCTTTTGGGGGACATGGTGCTAGTCCTCGCCTAAGAATACAACCATTCTGGGTGTTCACATCAGCTACAGAACACCAAAAAGAAGCTTAAAGTTGACTATCAAGAGTGAGAAGACTGAAATATGGCCAATTTCTCTTTTAAAGCAAAAATCAATTTATTTGACCGCCATCATCGGCCATAAAACCGCATCATGAGTTCATGACTGCGGGGATCGATAAAGCTGTCATGTCACGTGACTATACATGAGGCAGGCTCAGCTCATTCACCTCAGCAGACCCGACACTCCATGATGTGGCTGGGGAGAGATCATCGCATTGTGAGCAACACCAGAAACCACCACGGCGCCAGACCCGGCTTTTTGCCCGCGGTTAGGACCTTTAACGTCATCTATACATACCGCTAGTCACATATCTCAATTGAATGTCATAGTCATACGCGCCGACCCCCGTCCTTCCTTCCCTACTCTGCCCTGCTCTGCCTTGGGCCGCGCGATGCCTTCGTCACGGCCAAACGCGCAGTCGCCCATCATCGAGGCCGACGCTTCTCTCGACAACAATATTGACACTATCCGTATCCCAGAACCACACGGTACATATCTACAAACACGCGGCGCCCGCGCAGCTCGTCGCATCTACAAGGCCATGGGCGTCTGGCCCTGGGACATCGTACCCGAAGCACCTCCTAAGATGTGGGCTATCAATCTACTCGAGGATCTGGCCCTCGTTGCGGACCATGTCGCCAGGAACCCGGGTGACACGCTGCAGGATCTTCAGTCGGAGCTTCGCAAGTCTCTTGCGCGTGATCGCAAACCTTCGTACGCTGGGAAATTGATGGCGCAGGATGTGCATGCTGCCAAAAAGCGCTTCGTGAGAACCATGCCTCAATCACCAGATGTTCAGGACGACACTGGCGATGATGGAGGTACCGTCGAGAGGCGCTCTGGGCGACGAAGAAGAACGGCAAATTATAGTGCCCCGGATTCACCAATTGATCCATCGCGATCGCGTCGACACACGTCCTCGGAGGAGAGCGAGGAGCACATGGCATCGTCTATCACCGTCGCCTCAGAGTTTCCTCCATCGCCTCCCGTTCCTCGCAGTGTTCGCCACTTGAAACGGCCAGCTACCACGATACCCGCTCCAATAGAGAAACGCATCCGACACAGCTCACCAGAAGGGTCGCGTCTCTCTGCGGCGCAAAGTCTAATGATGTTTAGTTCTCCGATGGCTACGTTCCAAATGGCTTCATCTTTCGGTCCCAGCGCAACTGTCAGTTTGGAACAATAGACTTCTAGGAAGCGTTTTACTGATACTCTACAGGCCAACGCTACCCGCTCTCTCGAGCCTAATAACCTCCAAGAAGCTTTACAACCGGCGACCAACGTCTTTGTCGCAGCGATCGATGCCCACGTTCGAACAATACGTTCCTCGCTCGCCATCGCACAACAAGAGATATTCCCCCACAGAACAACACACCAAGAAGCAATGAGCAAACTCCGCACCGCTCAAGACCGCGTGCAGGCCATACACGACGACATTGCCGAATCACAAGCGAAACTGCGACGCCTCATAGAGGAGACGGCCGCCGAAGATGCCTTGGCGCCGCAGCTGCACGCCCTACAGGAAAACAATATGTCACTGCCGCCCGAGATAGCCCAAGCAATACGCAGCTACGAAACGCGCCGGGCTGCCAAGGGCGAGGAGATCAAAACCCAAGAGGCGGCCATCAGCGTGAAACGAGCCGAGTTGAAGCGAGCCACAATCGACCTCGATGTGGCGGAGAAGAGCTCGGGCGGCCTCGAGTCAGATATAAGAGACCTGCAGGCCGCCGTCACGCGCGGGACAGAAGCAGCCCGGTTCGCCAACATGTTTAGCACAATGGTGCAGCTTGGCCCAGAAGGACTCGCGAGTATTGAGCAGATATACCCCGAGATTGGCTCGCTGCTGGAGCAGCTGCTCGCGTCCAAGAACAACCCGTCCTCACTACACGAGAACCATCAGGGACATCATAATAATAGCGTGGCGGCAGATGGCGAAGAGACTAATGGCATGTGAGGATTAATTTTCTGATTTGAAGTTAAGTTACGGGTACAGCGATAAATGTTAGTTTTTTGTAGGGTTTCTTTACCACATGGTAGCGAAGATAGAGTTTCGCATTCAGATCAATATATTGGACTTGGAAGAGTCAAGTCAATTCACATCAATGTTCCCCATTCTTTTCATCAATCTTTGCTGTTGGATCACGACATTTAGCTGTCCGGCAGACAAGCCAGCTGTGGATATGAGGCGTATCCGGACTTGACTACTCAACAAAAACAATTAGGTACTGTGGTCTAGTTGGTTATGACATCTCGTTAACACCGAGAAGGTCCCCGGTTCGAGCCCGGGCAGAACCTCATTTTTTGGGTTTATTCACATCTTTCTCCCATCCAAAGTTTATTCTACTACTTTTTTTCTTTTTAGTCTTTTGTCTTTGCTAGATTACATGTCATTTCGTATTACCAATGCTCGTATTCAAAAGTTCCACATCAGTTAAGAGGTGTTGAATGACTTGACGCCGCCTTTTGTTTCTCTAGGGTGGCTATCGTGAATTGAAACTTTTGAGCTTAGAACGGTTCAGCTACTTCAAAAAACATAAAATAAAAAAAAGACCCATGCCCAACAGTGTAACACACTTGTTGCAATTGACAAGGCCAGGAGGTGTCCAAGTATCTGATTAACAGGCATGCTTGATAAAAAATCGTGCAGTGTTTGACGATATGTGAGTGATATGTTCATCCATGAGAAAACTGCTAAAGGACCAAATATACAGCCAACCGATGTTCGTTTATAATCTCCTATCTCAAAATGTTTTGCCATGTCTCTCATTAAGCCAACACGTTGCATTATAAATCTTTCGTGACAATCCAATGAATCTGACGGCTATTCAGATCGTCCCGTTGGTGAAATGCAAACACGGCCCATTAGCGTTTTGAAAAGATGCTGGGCCACTCGACTTGACAGTTCCCTTATTTGATGATCCCAAATCCCCGGATTCAGTATAAAGCGAGTGCATCTCTTGCTGTAGACCGTAGCTTACGGAACGAGATGGATGTCTGCTATGCGAGTTTTCCATGGTGTTCTAGGAGGTTGTCACTCGGTAACGTTGAATGAGCAATCAGAGTTGTAGGACAGTAAACAAGAATTTATTTGTACATATACAACCAACTACTTAAAGTACAGGCTTATCGGTATTGCCTGCCAAACTAATTAGAATCCTTTTCTGGTTTATCACTTGTATCCTTGTGTACAGGCTCACTACCTTCTTGGCCCTTGAGGACCTCGACACCTGGCACAAAACCATCCTCATCATGCACGGGGGGTCCGGTAAAGTTCTTGCGAGCATAGGCAAGATACCAAATGATAGCAATGGCAGCGAATCCAGCAAAGACAACCGAGGCGTAGTTCATGGTTACTGCATCCACGGGCAAAGATACGGGCATACAGAAGATGACAATAGAGAAAATGATCCACACGACGCAAATACCGTTGATGAGAGGTCCAAACTTGCCCAGAGGGAAGGGGGAGTGCTTGACAATTTTGCGACCTCGGAGAAGGTTGACGCCGACGGGAACGCCGTAGGAGGAGGCGAGACAGATAGTGGCGACACCAGTGAAGGAATTGAAGGCGGCGGTAGAACCGAAGTAGATGCAGCCAAGAATGCAGTCGACAACGGTAGACAGGATAAGAGCATTGACAGGCATATCGAGACGTGTGTTAACTTTGCTCCAAAGCTTGTATCCAGGGATAGCTCCATCTCTGGCGAAAGCGTAGGTGCAGCGCGACGCGGCGGTGAGAGCGCCAATGCCCGCAAACATGAGAATACCGAGGATCAGGAAGAGGAGACCGAAGCCGCCAGCAGCAGAACCGGTGACGACCTTGAATAGAGTGCCAATGGGTTGAGAATTGGCGACTGAGAGAAGCATCTGGACATCAGGGAGAACGAATAGAATGGGGATGAGGTAAATGATTCCGGTGACACCGGCAGCAGCGACGGAGAGGACGATGGCCTTGGGGACTTCACGTTCTGGGTTCTGGACTTCTTCACACATGGAAGCGACCATGCCGTAGCCAGTGAGAACATATGCGCCTGTAGTTAATTAATTAATTGAGTGTCATGCAAGATTGGGACTTGGCGCACGTACCTTGCAGTAGTCCGACGAAAAAGGACCATCCTTCAGGCCAACCACTTGCCGAAGCATCGTAATGGGTAAAGACAAACTCGGCGGATCGTCGCTCGGGAGCCATGGTGAGTATAGTGACGATGATGATGATGACACTGGCACCAGTCCAGTAGATGCAAACTTTGTTGATAAGGTCCAGATAGCGAGAGCCGAAAGCATTGACGAGAGCGCAAACAATCATGACGGCCCAGAAGCACAAGACAGTTTGCCACGCGTTGGCGACAAAGTCCTCGTTGAAGATGGTGATGGCGCTAAGGATGAGCTGCGCGCCCGAGAAATTGATCGACAGGGTAACAGTCCAGTTACCCACCAGAGTGAGCCAGCCATCGACGAAGCTGACGACGGGCGCGTATCGGGGCGTGCTGAGCATTGCGCTCCAGTAGTAGACACCTCCAGCGGTAGGGAAGACGGCGCAAATTTCTGCGAGAGAGGCAGCGATGCAGAGCGAGATAAGAGAGACGAGGACCCAGCCCCAAAGGACGGTGACAGCCTGGCCATTGGTCAGGGTGATGTACATTGTCGTCGAGAGACCGAAGGGGACGGCCATGATGGCGAAAGAGAGGCCCAGGACGCTGAGCATGCTGAGGTTACGAGGGAGTTCGGCCTTGTAGCCCAGACGGGCGAGGGCCTGATCAGCGTCGCCGCTGCGAGAGGATGACTCCATTGTTGAGTTGAGCGAGCAATTAACGTGAGTAGTTATTCAATGAGTAGTAATGAAGCCCAAGAGAAGAAATATGTGAGTATTAATTAATCCAACAAGATAATGGGTAGAGTAGAAGAATTAAGATGGAATTAATTGAATGTCAAGGGAAAAGAAAGAGGGAGATTGGGGTATTAATTATCATTTAAAATAAATAAATAGAGAATCAAGAAGATGGCCCGTCCGTTTGGGCCTCACGAAAGGAAAGAACAAGGGCTAGAACTGACAGGGCATGGCTAGCAAGGCAAGTTAGTGGTAGTCCACTACCTAAAGGTCGCTAGTAGGAGACGGAGACGGAGACGGAGAAGGGGGGGCTGATTGCTGATGAACTCTCCACGATTTGAGGTCCCGTCTTGTTATCCGTATCACCATCCTGAAATAGTCTAGTCTGTCTGGGGTACGATCAATCTAGTGGCTTGACATTCGGTCATTGTTGCTGCTGATCAGCGCAGAACATGCACAAGAGACAAGAACGCGGCTACATTTGATCGACAGCGCGGCTAATCCTTTGTAGTGGTTACATCACTCACTATATGTACCTATGCTGGTGCAGTAGTGAGTGGTAGAATGAATACCTAGATAAGTACAGGTAGATAGGTGGTACTGTACGGTACAATACTGCCGATATATCCCGGGCTATCAGATAACAAACAGATTAACAACAACTCCACCCCGATAAGTATGGAGTCATTTCCCCAGATTGAACGAGGATTAACTTGAGCTGGAGCTGATAATATCATGGTCTAAGCTTTGGTGAACAAGATGATACCAGTACGTAAAGGTAAGCCTTTTGATAAGTGACCCCACCTCGAGATAACCGCGCACCGAAGCCGCTCCAACGCGTCAACTGACTTTACTGGCTCTCTCCGCATTTTCCACGTTTCACTGATAGATTTGGGGCATGTTCCTTCCTTGTCTTGTTTCCTTTAATGTGGAGAGACCCTGTAACCTGTGCTAACGGTTTCCGTAGTATCACCACCATCATCATCATACCATACCATGGACGAACGGATAGATGTCCCAAAGAGAGACTGGCCTTTTATGGCTTGAGAGGGGTGACCTCGTAATCACGGACAATTCAAACATTGTGCCTCACGATTGGGTACCAAGAGATAACTAACTACCTACACATGATCAACAAGCACCCTTGATCTTTAAGTAACAGAATGCGAGCCGCGCTTAGTCTAGGGAAAGGAATGTAGACATCACATGGCACCGCGTTTGCCGACATCTATACAGAAGACCAGCATACTGCCATTTCCCAGCTCTATGCCAAGGATGTAACGCTTTCTCATATTGGGTATGTATGACTCGAGCTTGATCCGGACCTGATATGACACGCACGCACCGTTGCTTCGTAATAGCGATATCTGTACGTATACCAATCAAAGGCCGATTGATCTATTATGAGACCCAAAGAAGACTTCACCTAGACAGCTTGACCGTCCACGGTCACTTTATGTCCAGATAGGACTGATGTGCACCTCATTTGATATGGATATGGCAGAGAGTGACCTACACATGTGCGAAACTGACCAAGGTGACCTTATTGGTATGCTGGATTAATGAAGAGTGTATTTAATTGGTATTTCAAGTAAGCAATATTAATAAAAGATAATTTGTTTCTTCTACAACTTTCGTAGCAACCTTACTTTACCAGGGTCATGGTCATGGTGATACAGCTACAGGCATTACTAATCTTCAACCTGTTGTAATGTCAGCCCAGTTAGGTATAGCCTTCTTTCTCCAGGCACCACTTGTTCAAAAAGCTCGACGTTCGTGTCGATCACATCACAAGCCATCAATAAATAGTAAGTCGAAATACTCCATCAAAATTTAGTAAGTAACTTGCGACAAAAATGGAAAAGCACAAAGCCTTTCTTCAAGGCATTGCCGACGAGAACTCTGCTCTGGCGACTCATATCAATCAGCTGGTCGCTCAATCCCAAACACAACCCCAAGAGGAATTCAACACCGTCATCAAACAATGCCTCTTGAAGCTTTATGAGACCATTATCCAAATGAGCCAACACAATGGCCATCCACGGACACCCAGATCGAAAGTCCTCGACGCGTGGAAAAGCTTACTGCAACCCATCAAAGCACTTACTCAACTACCCTTTGGAGATTTCCTGGCCGCGCGTATGTTGCTTTACCTTGCCATGGGTCTACGGGCCCAGCGAGCCCTTGAAACGAACGTCTCCAAAGCCTTTTCTCTCAGGCCCGACTTCCCTTTGAACCAGATGGATATAGTCATGGATCAAACTTTGCTAGAAGCTCTTGGAAGAATTTGGATCGAGAGTGACAGCAGCGAAACATTCGACTGGGTTTTTGGCGCGTACAGAGTCTATCATTGGAGGGCCGAAGATAGAGAGAAGGAGGAAGTACAACGCCACTACCGTATCGCTCAGGCACTCACTCCATTCGAGCTCGCATCTCTGGATACCATTGGCGGAAGGCGTTTCGTCTTTGCAAAGAAGCATGAATTGGATGAAGGAGATGATGACTGGTGGGCGCCCTTCAGAGGAAGCATCCCTGGCGACCACTACGAACGAAATCGATGCCAAGTTCACATCCCCGATGACGATGAGGCCGAGGCTGATGAGTGGGTATGCAAAACGGTTGGCACAGACGGTCCGATCCGTGAAATGATCAACTGCTGTATCGTCAACGAGCGCGAACAGAGAAATTATTGTTCCGGCCTGAGTTATTTTCCACGTTCGCTGCAGTTCATCTTGGATGCCAGACGAATCGGGCAGCCATTAACGGCTGTAAAGGGCCGAATTCTGGCGGAAAGGGGGCTGTCTTATGCTGGAATGCCTCCAGAGATACGAGCTGCGATCCTTGGCTACCTGGATCGACCATTTCCACATGCCTACTTGTCGAAAGTCGATATTGTCAAGGCCTACGCACCGTTTCCAAACGTGTCAAGCTGTTCTGAGTGCGATAAGAACAAGCAGACATGCCCTGCAAAGAGCATATACATCTGGAACGTGCCGCTCCGCGCATTTTTTGTATTTCACCGTACCAATACTAATATCGGGGTGCTCTGCAAATATGGTATAGACTGTAAAGGCCATCACGAAGATAACTCGTGGAAAATCTTACGGGAAAATGATTTGAACGAATATGTGGAAAATATCGTCAAAGATAGATGCGGAAGCACCACGACTTTATCTCAGGTTGGATTTGCTCCTGCGTCAGACTATACACTTCGCGATGAAGTGGAAGACGAGAAGCGAACAAGGCGGCTGTTTGAAGATCGTGGACCGCTCGAGGATAGCTCCAAAGAGCAGAGGATCAATGGAGGATTGTGGGGATTGACGGCGTCCATGTTGCACAACAAGGTTCTTATTGGATCGTGGCAGGGAGTTGATGAGAGTTCGACTTGTTCGACGGCTGCGGAATGGGCTTTGGGGCGTTGCCTTGCTGATAAGAAATGTGCCGAGGCTGCCATCATGAAGATGCATTCTCACTGTGACCTATGCTGATACCTTGATGTAGTAAACTGTGCATGGTAAGGGCATCAACGGCATCGCGTTGGTGATCGGCAAAACTAACTATTTGCTGTTTAAAGCATGTTCTAGGCAAATATGTGTCAGCAGATATTTTTGCAATAATTATCAGGCTTGTAATTATAGAAAGACTAGTATAATGAGCCTATCTCAGAGCCTTGGCTACAGCTTATGGAATATAAAGTGGGCTTTTTATGAGACCTCGCCGAGTACGCCAATACAGAGTGATAGTTCAGCACCAACTGTCATGATACACGTACCATATGCACCCCATGTACTGCACAAGTAATAAATCAAGAAAATAAGAAGACGAAACTTGCTGAAAAGTCAGACAATATCAACCCGAGACGCAGGTATCCTCACAAGAACGAATCATGAGACGTCAAGCGTTACAATCGTCAACCTTGAGGCTTGAAATTTGGGGGCCGTTTTTGTAATTGAGAAACTCGAACATGATACTGCATCTCACCTATCCAATCATTTATGTCTACTACAATGATAACATGTCAGACTGCGTCATGGTACAGGGAGAGATCAGCACAGAGCCTCAGCCCGTAATTTCTATTTGCAAGATAAATAGCCTTGTATCCATCCTTATCTTTTGAGTTTCACCATTTTGCTGTTCAACTTGTTCCAGGGAAATACTACTGTCTAACTTGTAAGTCTATCCATTCTCGAGCAGTAGCGTTTAGTAAACAATATTCTCAGACCATACATATCACATACCAAACATGCCCTTTTCCATCACAGATCTAACTAGAAAGGATAAAACGGCCGAAAAAATCCCAACAAAGGGCAAAGGTCTCGGCGCGCTTGCCAGCCCATCCGGCTATGCGACCATCTTGTGCTTTCCCATCACCATATGGCAAAACCGACGAAACGCTAAGAAAACAATCGAAAGTCTCAGGGAGGCCAGACAACAAGAGGCAGAGCGTATAGACGCTGAAAGATGGCAAGAGTTCCAGGAAGAGCAGAAGCGCAGGGAGCTGCGTGAGAAGAGTGACGCCAACCGTGACGGCTTCGGACCTCAGGGGCCACCAGGGGAGAAGAAAATTCCAGAAGTTGAGTCCTTGGATCCCAAGTTGGAGAGGGATCCTGAAAATCCGCGTAACTGCGATGAGATGTGCGGGAATGCTCTTAACGGCTCTTGTCCTATTCATGATAGAAAGCAGTCTTCTCGACCCACGAGTCCTGGACTGCTGGCTATATAGGCGATACCTTGCAGAGATGGAGAAGAGTTAAACATTGCGATCTGGTTACAGAGAAATTCCTCGACTATTCTCAACTTATCATAACTTGGTCATCATATCAACTCTGAAGAGCATCTGGTGTAGTGACTTGTTTGTATTTACCTATGGTATAGCAGAGTTTAGATAATAGCATGTTGGAAGGCTTCTCGACTTGTAGATTAGGAGCCACCCGAAACCAATTGCAATAATGACAACTCTGCCTGAAGAACAGACGCGTGATTTGCGTTAAAGGCGGGTAGAGTTAATCTTGAGCACGTATAGATTTCAACAATATGTCAGCAAATTACTAGCGTTCAAAGCATCCAATCAGAGGTTCTGTGGCGTAGTTGGTTATCGCATCTCGCTCACACCGAGAAGGTCCCCGGTTCGAACCCGGGCGGAACCATTTCTTTTGCTATCCGGGTCAGCGATCAGTATCTAATGGTCTTTATTTTTGTCTGTTATCTAGGAAGTGACCATGGGATGTCACTTGACGGATGATATATGATCCAAGTGGAAGAAGGCGTAGAGTTCCTGTTGTTTTGCCAACGTCTGGTACCCTTCAATCTTTAACTCAGCTCAGTCGACTAGGGAGGGTTAGGCGAAACCAGTGATTCCAGTCAAAAAACATTCAACTTTGACGTGCGGACATGGAGATGATTGTAAGAATAGGAGACTCGATTTCTGGATACATCTACTTCTGTGTCTAAACGCATCCCTTGTAACCAGTTTACTTACTGATCAGATGCTAGATACACTCGAGTACAAGAACGCAACCTGACCTGAACAGACGACGAAATGAATATACACTCCTCGAGTAACACTAACAGGCTACGCCATCCTATGATACCTAGACGTTCCATAGGCGACTTTGTTGTAGCAAAATGGTACATCGCGCTGAAGGGGATGAGAGCGAGAAGATAACGTACGATTGAACAAACGCATAGCAGCTTAATAAACAAAAGCCCATTCCTGGTACACAGTTGCCACTGGTATGATAAAGAGTATGCCTCATTCGAAGTCAACATAATATACAGAGCCTCTCTTGGAGTATATGACTTGATCAGGACCCAGATATGCTCTTTAGATTCATGAGTACCAGGAAGTTCAAAATCACTAAAAGAGGTCATGACGCTGAAAGCGATGTTTAACTCAAAAACAATTTGGGACAGGATACAAGAAACACCAGAAATTCTATTTTATGACACTCGTGGGATATGAGAAGATCCGAAGGGATCCCGTTCCATTTAATGATGTATAGGCGTAAACGTTATACTGTGAATAAATAAGTCGAGTTGTTCATGTCCAAGTGCATTATTAATACATTCGTCCGTTCGGACGCCGATGTAAGACGGACGAATCCTGCCGATCCCAAATCCCCACATAGTCAATCCAGCTCGTCCGTTCTTCGTCCGTTGTCCGTCCGTCCCTTCGACAACACCCTCAACACTCTTCACAACTCGATTTTCCAGTACTCACTCATCTCTTTCACACCTTTTGAACCTCCAGTTCGGCCGAAATCATGGTCGAGTCCTCTAACAAACGTCGGAAGGTGCGGAAAGGTACCCGCAGCTGCTGGGAATGTTTGTATACCTTGCACCATCAGTTCCACTGTCACTAATACTACCAGGTCGTCGTCGCAAGATAAAATGTCACTTCACAAATGAAGACGATCCCATTTGCGTAGGATGCACTCAGCGAGAGACGAATTGCGTCTCGCAGGAATATGTCCCTGCGCCTTCTTCCACGCCTTCTTCCGCGCCGCAAGACAAGCGTCTTGCACAGCGCCTTGGACGATTGGAGGAGTTGATGGAGAAGCTGGTGGACAATGGACCCGACTCGCGGGAACGCGCGTCTATACCATCGCCATCCGAGTCTGAGGGCGCACCGTCGACATTGGCACGATTCACGCAGCATACTGTTGATGTATTTGAGTCCTCAGCCGTAGATAATGCGGCGCAAATGACTCTCAACCCCAGCGATACTTCGAGTCCAGCGGTAATAATACGGCAGACAGCGAGGTATCATTCTCGTTCAGCGAAAGCAGCCAACGTTTCTGCTCAGCTTCACGCTCTCTTCCCATCTCAGCAGATCCTATATGCTATATCTCAACAAAGTCCTGGTGCGCGCTTCGTCCTTAATTCGTTCTACTCCCAGCAGGACCAAATAGACGGAAAACCCGAGCCTCTGTCGGCGCTGGCGCAGATCCCACCGATTACCAGTCATCCCGCTATTCTGGCCAAACGTCTTCTCCAACTTGCCGTATGTCTACAGCAAATGCCAACTTTTTTCGATGGTAGTGCTTTGGGTTTGAGTAAATCGCCCCGTGAAACAATGGAGGAATGGGTTGCTGTTACGGGAAGACTTGTTACTTCTGACGATGACTTTGTCGGCTGCTTAGAAGGTCTAGAGGCTCTCATCCTGCACAGCTTCTACCAGAGTGACGCAGGCCATCTGCGGAAAGCATGGTTAACATGCCGTCGGGCTCTGAACATGGCCCAATTGATGGGCATCGATCGCAAAAACGCAAAGCTAGTTCGCTCAGCTGATCCTGCCTACAACGAGAAGCATCGCCCTTCACCGCCAGTAATCTGGTTCCGTATCAATTGTAACGATCGCTATCTCTCTCTCATACTCGGACTCCCCATCGGTTCCAAAGACAACTGGTTTGCCGAGGACGACGCTCTCATCTCCGACGCACCAAACGATAGGCTCGGCAAGATGTACGCCATGATAGCTGGCAAAATCGCCGACCGGAACGATTTGCAAGGCAGCGCTGCATATGTTCTGACGCAATCGATTGACCTGGATCTTGAAAAGACGCACTCTCAAATGGATGAGATGTGGTGGAGAACTCCTGAACTGGCTATCTGCTGCGGATCATCCGACGCCACAGGAGATGGGATGGGCATTATTATGTTGCAAGTGCGACACTATACGCTGCTTCTCATGCTCCATCTCCCGTACCTCCTTCGTGACCGCGGCCAGCGACGGTATGAATACAATCGCTCTACATGCATGCAAGCAAGCCGCGAAATCCTCCTACGTTTCCTCGAGTACCGTAGCTGCTTCACAAAAGCTGTATCGGGTCGTCACGTCGACTACGCGGCTCTCGTAGCAGCCATGACTCTCCTTCTAGGCTACCTAGGCTGGCACTGGCCCGGCTACGAGACGGATAAAGAGCAGGATAGAGATTTAGCAGAGAGAACCACCGAAAGGATGCAAGAAATGGGGTCATTGAACAATGACACGCTTTGCATTGAGGCCGCTGAAACGATCCAACAACTTTTGCCAATTGTTCAGAGACAACCAGGCACAAGCGGAGAAAATCTGCACCTGCACGTACCTTTCCTAGGAACGGTCAACATCCACCCAGGACCAACACCTCCAGCGTCTACAACCAGCATGATGGCGTCCAACAGCACCACACCAAGTGGCAACAGTGTTGGAGACGCCATGTCACAGTTCCCACTTTCCTTCAATCCCCCGTCGTTCGCGCAGGACCAATGCGAGTTACCCACTACATGTCCCTTTGAGGGAACCTCGCTTGATGTGGTGAACTTCAATTGGCCGTGCTTCACGGCAGATCCAGAAGACTGGGCGTTACAAGGCGTCGACACAACGTACTGGAATATGCTTAACAATAATATTGTAGAGGAACAAAGGGTTTAATGAACATCGTTATGTCTGATTATATATATAATATTTATACCCAAAAAGCCATACCCAACAAAACACCTAATGAATGCATCCATACCAGGACAAAAGGGAAAGTAAAAGAACAAAGGGACGGGGCTTGTCTAGCCAGGGGTATCTCCTTAGGTTTAATCCTCCTCAATGAACGCCACAAATGAGATTTAGTTATCAACTCCGTATCCAGTTGGTGAAATATATCGACTCCGTAGACCCGTGCAGGTGGTAGGCCGTGTATTTACTCTTCCAGACCTTCCACCAAAGCCTCGTGGTCAACAGCGACAGTGGTGACCTGAGCTGGCGCGCCCTTTCGTCGCTGCGCTGCCCAGTACTGGTGAAAACCAGGGATAGCACCGGGCTGGTTGATGCCAGGCGATCGGCTGAATCCCTTATCTCTCGACTTTTCAGCAGGTTTCGAGGGTATATTTTCGCTTGCTGTTGTCGAGGACCAAGGTCTCCAGCCAACCCACTTCCCTATTCCTCCTGCAGAGCCCTGTGTGGTGTCTGAAGGAGCGGGCGATAAAGATCTGTTCGATCCGGGCCTATTTAGTGGGTTGGACACATTTCTGCCTGTGGGAAGACCAGCAAAATTGTCCCGGAGAGCGGCGGTGCTTCGCTTAGCACCACCTCTGTAGAGTGTGGGCTGGGCTGTGACACCCGTAACGACAGCTTCAGCACCACCGAGCGGTCGGAGTGTGAGCTGGCTTGGTCGGGCCTTGAGGGTGTGGATGTCGAGACCTCCGCTAAGAGACATGATAGACTCGTGCGACAGAGCCCGGTGAATTCTTGGGCGTGGCATGTAGTCGTCTCTGTTGTCTTCTGAGCTTTCGACAACAGAGCTCTCATCTATTGACGGCGTGTTACCGAGGTCTGGAGTCACTGCTCGAGAAGCACCTTCCTCTTTCTCGTCCTCATCCTCCTCGTGGATTACATCATCGTTGAATTGACGTGTGATTGGAGGTGGTGTGCCGGGGTCGAGCTGGAGGGAGGGTGCTTGAAGACTGAATGCCGAAATGTCGGACGGTCCTTTACGGTGAGTCCGCCATGAGGGCGACATGGGGTCAAAGCTAGTAGCTGGTGACATTGGGTAGTCGCTGTCACCAAAGGCAGAGTCGAACAGCGAGTTTCGCTGATTTGATCGTGGTGAACTTGGGACGGACGACGCAAAGTCGGAGGGTTGCTCTGAGAGTGTGGACCATCTCTGTTTGGGCATCGAAATGACAGAGTTGGGCTCCTTGGTGTTGATGGAAGCGAGAGCAGGCAAAGCAGGGCCCAAACTCCAGCGAGCGGAAGATCGGGGTGTCGATGTGCCTGAAGTTGGCGAGGGCGAGAACATGCTTGCGTTCAAGCTTGCCCGCTTTCTTCTAACCTTGGCCTTGTCGGCCTTGGGTGTAACGTGATAGTGGTGGTGGATGTGGAGTTCTTGGGAATATCGAGGCGTGGTCGGTGGCTCATAAGCCTCGAGTTCGTCCTTTAGAGTCGAAGTTCTGCTGTCAATAACAGGTTGGTGGTCGTGAAGCTGTTCTCGCAGGCACTGAATCTCGTCGTTGGAGTTGAGCAGCATCTCTCGTAACTCGGCCATGCCTAATTGTAGGTTGGCGTTGTCTTGGAGGAGATCCCTGACGAAATGATTGACGACTGGGTTCCCTGGCTTCGGTTCCTGGAGTGTCTTAGATGCAGCTGCACCTTTCAGACGGCCCGCAGCTGTATCCAACTGTTTCTCGACCCGACGCTGACGTTCCATTCGGCCAACGACCTCAGCATGTCGTTCACGCTCCTCACGGGCCTCTTCTTCCATTCGCTCCAACTGGTCCTGCATGTCCATGATACCACGCTGCGCCTCCTTGCAACGCTGAGCATGAGACCGAGCATCTTCCTTGGTTGATCTCAGTTCGTGGTACAAGTCATCTTGTTCCAGTTCGAGGAGATGTATATGCCGCTCCGCATCTTCGGCTCGTAGGACGGCGGATTCGAGTTTTCGGACAGCCTGCTGGGACGAGAGCAAGCTCGCCTCGAGAGTCTTGATCCTTGTGTCGGATTCGGAAACAGTGTTGTTGAGCAGCTCAAGCTGATCGAGCAGGTTCCTGTTTTCTTCGATTTTCAGGGCATTCTCGGCCTCGAGTTCCTGTTTCGCCATCTCCAGATGCTCTATCCTAGATGAAAGACTGAGACGATCCCTCTCGGCATCGGCCATATATGCTTCATGTCGGGCGAGTAGGGCCTGCAAGGGAGAACGGGGGAGACAAGTCAGCAGCAGAAAACTTGATGGGGCATATTGACGTGTCTAGCGGGGACTGGCATGCAGGACACGCGGGAGATGTTTAGGCGGTGGGAGGGGAAAAAAGTGACATGCATGCATGTTAAATAAAAGGAAAGTAGGAGGAATGCTCCGGAGATTGAAATTTTTGTTCCTTTCAAACTTACCTGGCCAAGTTGGGCAGCAGTATGAACGTCTTTTTCCACTGTTTCTAGGATGGAGCAGTTTCTCTTGAGAAGCGCGCAGTCGATTCGTCCACAGCAGCAAGTCATTTCTGCCAGCTGTGGCTCCTGGCCAAGATCGGGCCTCTCCATGGTGGGAGGCCTTGGGTTTGTGATTATTGTGATAGAATATAGGGTTCGCGAAAGGTGACGAAAATGGCGGGAGAAAGAGCGAGATCGGTCGGCAACATGATAATTAGGTTCGATTGAAGGAGAGAGAAGCTAGCAGTTGAAGGAGGACACAAAGAGAGACGTTTAGAGCATGATGAGGATGATTGACTTGGCTGGTCGTTGAGTAAAGGGAGAAGACCAGAGAGATGCGTGCGATAATATGATACACGGGAGAAGAACTTGTCGCCGTTTTGGATGGAAACGGCTGGTGTTTGTGTTTACTGAACCTAAACAAAGAGGGTCTTTGTTTTGTATGGCTCAGATGAACTATAACTGGCTGCGGTTATTGATTGATTGGTATGGAAGTGGATAGCCTCCCGCGCGAGTCTAATTTGGTACGGTAGGTGTGGAGTTTGTGTTCCTGACTTAGTGTGATCGCCGAAGATGTTATTTTTCACTCGAGATAACACAAAGTAAGTAAACAAAAAAGAGTATTTGTACAGAGTAGAAGAGATACTGTGAGGCAGAGGATCTCTGTGTGTTTGCGTACGTCAGAGCATGATCAAGGCAGACGAGGCCTTAAAGCAGACCGGTTCATTACCAGCCACCCAAACTAGGCAAGCCATGTGATGTGCTTCAGCAATTACTGGCTGCGAACAACTGCAGGCAAGGTAAGGCGTGGTACAGGGGACTTAAGCGAGCAATTTCAGGCACTCTTCAGGGGCGCGGATCTCTGTTTGGGTTAGTATGCAGACATTTTGCAGGGAAGACGTGTTAAAGGACAGCGATTGTCTTCATTTCCTTTGCGGCATGTGATTGGATCATAAAACAAGGTTCCTTTTTGGCTGCCGCTTTGGTCGTTTTGGGAAGAGTCCAAGTGTTCCCGCACTGATGGGGAAGACAGAAAAGAGGAAAAACAAATGACGACAGCTTCCAAAGGGACCACGTGACTTGACCAGACACGGTTGGTCGGTCTAGGGTAGCAACTTTATAATCAATCGAGAAACTCTAAACTCCATCAACTAATGGCAAACGTCTGTGATTCATCATCCTTTCTATTCACCGCCTGATATCGCTTACATCGGCAGCCAGTAGTGGCATCATGTCGCTTTAGCATGAGATCTTTTCCAGGAGGGGTCTGCCGTTTTGCTTACATTTTACTGCAAAAATGTTGTACTGCATGCAGTGTTTTTATAACAAACTGATGGGGGCCTTTCTCAGCGACTACCATGTCGTCATACAAACTCACTACATTGAGAGCTCCGACCACTAATATTCGTCTCATTGTCATCCCCCACATTATCGTCTGCAGACATGGATGATTCGGAGCTTCTTTAGGTGGTGATGCTTGCGTTTTTGTCACGTAGAAACTGGTGTTGCAATTGCGCCCATGATCCGTTCTTTCCCTCTCGGCTCTCCCACTGTCTTTCCCATCATCCCACCTCCCCTCCCCAAAGCCTCCCCTACTTTAATACGGCTTGATGCGTCCTTACCTTTCCCCTAGAATACTCCAAAGCTTTCGCACAGCTCGGATACAGATACCTCTCCCTCTAGCAAAATCCTTTTCAACCTACAAAGCAATGTCGCAAGAATACAAACTCAAGGGTCTCTCGTCCTTGTCTCTTTCTCCTGGCTCTAAGCAGGAGGTCGAGGTTGAGGGTATCGAGGATGGCAAAGTTCTGCTTGTCAACACTGGAGGCACAACACAGGCTTTGGGAGCTAAATGTACTCATTACGGTGCACCTCTGGCAAAGGGTGTGTTGACCAGCGATGGCCGTATCACTTGCCCTTGGCACGGAGGTATGTACTGTAATCCATCAATTGTTGCATAGCGTTGCATAGCGTTACTATGAGTCCTGGCCCCTAGACTGGGGTCGGAGATCTAGATGCATCTTTTAACTTATGCTGATCAATCGTCTAGCCTGTTTCAATGCAAAGACCGGCGATATCGAAGATGCCCCCGCCCTCGACCATCTCCCCGTCTTCAAAGTCGCCGAACGAGACGGTGCCGTGTACGTCACTGGTGAAGAGAGTGCCATCAAGTCTTCCAAGAGACAACCCAACGTTAAATGCGCCGGACTCGGCAGCGCACAGGAGGAGCACGTCGTCGTCGTCGGTGGTGGTTCTGGTACATTGGGTGTCATCGAGAGCCTTCGCGAGAAGGGCTGGAAGGGAGGAATTACCGTCGTCTCCAACGAGGGAAACTACCCAATTGACCGAACGAAGCTCAGCAAGGCGCTATTGACCGACCTCGACAAGTTGACTTGGCGAAACAAGGACTTCTATGATAGTGGCTCAATCAAGTTTGTTGACGGCCAAGTCAACAATGTCGACTTTTCTGGTCGCTTTGTTACAACCGAGGCTGGAGAGAAGATCTCTTACACCAAGCTTGTCCTCGCGACAGGCGGTACTGCCAAGCGTCTTCCCCTCGATGGATTCAAGAACCTCGACAACATCTTCACTCTTCGCACTGTCAATGATACAAGAAAGATTGTCGACCAGATTGGTAACAAGGGCAAGAAGATTGTGGTTGTCGGATCATCCTTCATTGGAATGGAGTGTGCAGTTGCTACAGCCAGCGACAATGATGTGACTGTCGTCGGCATGGAGAATGTCCCTCTTGAAAGGGTTCTTGGTGAAAAGGTCGGTGCAGGTCTTCAAAAGGCACTCGAGGGTAAGGGCGTCAAGTTTTACATGGGCGCAAGCGTCGACAAGGCAGAGCCTTCTTCGTCCGACTCGTCCAAGGTCGGTGCCGTGTGCCTTAAAGACGGTACCAAGCTGGAGGCGGACCTTGTTGTTCTCGGCGTGGGTGTCTCCCCCGCAACCCAGTATCTCAAGAACAACAGCAACATTAAACTTGAGGATGACGGATCTATCAAAGTCAATGACGACTACTCGGTTGCCGGCCTTGAGGATGTTTACGCTGTTGGCGATATTGCTACGTTCCCCTACCACGGTCCTGGAGGTGATGGCAAGCCGGTTCGCATCGAGCATTGGAACGTTGCTCAAAAGGCGGGTCGCATCGCTGCCAACCACATCGTCAACCCCGGTGGAAAGACGGAGCATTTCATTCCCATTTTCTGGTCAGCTTTAGGCGCACAGCTACGATACTGCGGCAACACCATGGCTTCTGGGTGGGACGACCTTGTCCTTGACGGTAACCCAGCCGAGAACCAGTTTGTGGCATATTACTGCAAGGGCGAAACAGTTGTTGCCATGGCTAGTATGGGTAGGGATCCTGCTATGGCGCAGAGTGCCGAGCTGATGCGGGTGAACAAGATGCCTACCAAGACGGAGCTTCAAGAGGGGATCAGCGTCGTCTAAGTGTACCAGATCTATGGTATGGGTAATGATAGGCAAATGACAAACAAATGACTACCTATCCATAATGAAATGACTTAATAATAATCCAACCTATTGACTATCATCGCAACAAAACTTTGTTTACAACTAAGAAACTGTAACTGTCAAAGCTCATGTGGAGGAAGAAAACTTGGCGGCGGGAACCAGACGATCGGGCGAGACTATGATGAAGCTATGAACTCAGATCGAGATGTCAGGTTACAGAATAGGAAATGTTTAAGCGGCAATAGAGCTAGTTTCAGAAGATAATTCCGGGTAGTCCACTGAAACTTCAACGTTTTTGTTCCATCCCCATGTTCTGGGCTGTCGATTCTTCGATTTGTGAAAAAGTCAATGACGTCGCGACAGGGATCGTCACAAATGCATCAATGGAGCATAACCTCCTCTTGTCGGACTTGTCCTCAGAACCTCTTCTACTCCACCTCCAACACCTCTTTACATGTCATGCTGACGAGTTAAGGCCGAGCGATACTACCTATGACGGTTGGACCTTTGTTAAATGAAGTCATGAAGCTTTGCATCCCGCATGGTTAAATACCACGAGTTGTGCGCCCATCAAGGTTGCCTTTTGACTCTGGTAGCATAACGACCAATTATAAGACAAATTTATTAATACTTTATCTATATATAATGGCTACTCAAGCTGCTTACGGCGTCGAAAAGATCGTCGGCCATGGCGATAATGCTATCACGGCGCAGGATGTCACTACGTACCAAGAAACGGGCGACCACAACCAGCCCATGAAGGCCTTGGCTTGGATGGGCAAGAACAAGGTCCAGATGAGTATGTTTTACTGCTCCATCACTTACACGCTGTCAAATGCTAACAGTCCCCTGCAGTCGACGCTCCTAAGCCCAAGATTATCGAAGACCGCGATGTCATTCTCAAAGTCACAGGCAGCACCGTCTGTGGCTCCGACATGCATCTCCTCCACGGCACAGTCATCCAGCTCTCCGAGGGTGACATCTTGGGCCACGAGTTCTGCGGTGTCGTTGACCAGATCGGCGCCGGCGTCACAGGTGTCGAGGTTGGAGGGCGCTACGTCGCTTCGTTCCAGATTGCCTGCGGCGACTGCTTCTTCTGCAAGCAGAAGCTCTCATCTCAGTGTGAGAAGACCAACTCAAACACTGCTGAGCGTGCCATGTACGGTGGACGTACCGCGGGTATGTTTGGCTACTCGCATTTCACTGGTGGATTCGCTGGTGGCCAGGCTGAGTACGTGCGCGTGCCGCTTGGTGATGTGAACTTGTTGAAGATTCCTGATGATGTTCCTGATGAGAAGGGTAAGTTTTGTTTCTGTCCTCTATTGTGAGTTTGAGCTAACATGGCCAGCTCTTTACCTATCTGATGTCCTGGCCACATCCTACAACGCTGTCAAGGATACAGCTGTCTACCCCAACGACTCGGTCGCCATCTTCGGTGCTGGCCCCATCGGTCAAATGGCTGGTATCTTTGCTCTCAAGGAGGGCGCCAGCAAGGTCATCTTTGTCGACACTGAGCCCCGTCTTTCTTTTGTCCGCGAGCGCTGGCCCGCGGAGCACAAGGACAAGCTCGAGCTGGTCGACTTCAAGCAGCTGTCTCACGGTGTTACCAACAAGCCCACCGTGGTGAGCCGCCTTAAGGAGCTCACTGGTAACCGCGGACCCGACTGCGCCATTGAGTGTGTTGCGGGCGAGTACCCCAAGGGTTGGATGCACACGATTGAGCTGGCCATCGGCGCCGAGACGGACACGAGCGAGATTATCAACGAGATGATTGAGGGTGTTCGTAACTACGGTCGCTGCGGTGTGACAGGCGTGTACGTTGGTTACACGAACCACTTCAACATTGGATCCCTGATGGAGCGTGGCATTCGACTCATCGGTAACGGCCAGGCCCCTGTTCACAAGTACTGGGGAGAGCTTCTTGAGATGATCCAGAGGGGTGAGCTTGACCCTGGTCAGATGCTGTCGCACCGCGTCAGACTGGAGGATCTTGATAAGGTCTACTACAAGTTTGAGAAGAAGGAGGATGGTATGCAAAAGGTGTTTGTGGAGACCAAGTTCTCATTCCCCAGAGACCCTAGCACGCCTGCTCTCACGACTTATTAGACGAAGTTGATACCAGATGGCGTTGGTGAATGAACGGGAGGTTGAAAAAATATGAACTTTTAGCAAATTGGTTCATTTTAGTTATTACGAAGTAATGAAGAATGCTATTAATGAATTGTTGAGTTATTGTTGAGCGGTGTGATGATTGATCTTGGTTGGTGATAATGAGTGCTAGACAAAAACACCCTGACTGGTTTGGTCCTTTGACTCACAAGGGATTCTTGCGTTCTACATCAAGATAATATTCTGAACTTACCCAGTATGGTTTGATATTTTAATATTGATCATGGAATATGTCAGCGCCTAACTAGCTTGGCATATTGGAAGGCAAACACCATAACTGTAAAGCTCTGAACTTGGTGAACATTAGTAGGTAGCCCAAACCAAAGCGACACATGTGGTATTGGTCAACAGTACGGCAATGGTTACACCTGATAGCAAGGCCACAATTATTCGAATTGTAAAGTAAGAATATGACGGCAAAGGGATATTTATGTAAGCTTACCTTCGTATGCTGTAAAAGGCCTTGAGGTCCATGCTGAATGTGACAAGTTTTGAGGTGATCATGGATGATCTTGTGCTTCGAAGGACCCTTAATTTAGCGCTTACGATCAGCGGGTCGTAGTGGGCCGAGACCTGGAAGGTGCTGAACATGAACCGGCAATTGATGTATTTGTCAGCCTTTTACTGTCGACATGTCGATTCAACATGTCGACTTCAATTACTGTTCTCTCATATACACAGCTTTTACGGAGTCACATCTAGATTGTTACATCTGAAGTTGACCAGATCTATCTCGAGAATGGCGACTCCAGAGGACACAGACCCCATACCTTCAAATCGTCGCAAGGGTAAGTAAGTTTGGTGATCTCAATTCAGTCAACTCAGCTAAACAATGGACCCCAGCGTGCGATTTGTGCTTTACAAAAAAGATCAAGTGCGATATGTTAAAGCCTGATTGCTCAAATTGTATCCTCTACAACACAAGTTGTCGGACCACCATCATCAGACGCAAGCCCAGTTCAACGAGGGGCAGGGTGGCCAAACAACAACAAGAGTGAGTCTCTTCATCTTTCACCTCTGAATAAGACTAACATGGGTAGAAACAATCGGTCAGAAGGTCTCGAAACCCGGCTGAAGCGTGTAGAAGAGCATCTGGAGCATGTTCTCAACGCTGCCAAAAATGCTCATTCTGCTAAACCGCCAACATGGTCACCAGAGAGCCATTCCAGTATTGGCGATTCGTCAGAGTCTGCCCCTAGCAAGGGTGGAATCGACGAAGACCTGGCGAAAGTAGGTGTTTATTCTTGGAAGTTTGATCCTCTTCATCCAGTCGTCTACGAAGGTCCCCAACCAAACTCTCTTGATCTTCCTCCACTCGAAGAGGTTCTCCCCATAGCGAACCACTACTTTTCCACCTTCAACACTGTCATCCCCCTCTTTCAACAACCAGAATTCATGAAACTTCTCAGATCATGGTACAACCAACCAAACACACGTAGTAGAGCAAGATGGGCAGCTATACAATGCGTCATGGCAATCGGATACCGCACGCCTCAACTTTCTCTCACAGATAGCCAAGCGGTGCACGTTGAGAAGGCGGACCAGTGTTTACGGAATGTCCAAAGTGTTGTATCAGAGCTTGTCACGCGCGAGGACGATCTACTTGGTGTACAGGCTCTGCTGGGCATCGTGATGCTGTTTCAGAACAGTCGCGATCCAAAACCTGCAGGTGTTATCATCGGAACGGCATTGAGGTTGGCACACAGATTAAGATTACATTCGCAAGAGGCGGCGATGAATTTTCCTGCGGCTGAAGCAGAACATCGGTCACGGGTGTTTTGGATTGCATATGTTTTGGACAAGGTATGTTGACCAGTGACTTCTCACCAACTTGACTGACAAGTCTAGGATATTGCTCTACGAGGAAACACACCTTCGTGCCAGAACGACGAAGATATCGACATTCCATTACCCACACTAGCGCCAGCAGACAGTGCAGGATTGATATGGACGCAAAATGGACAAGTTCATTTTAACTACCACCGAAGACGTGTTGAACTTGCCTACATAGAGGGTAAAGTCTACGACCTCCTCCACTCCAACCGTGCCAGTCGGATCACACCTCAAGAGCGTCAAAGGCGAGTAGCGAGGCTTCAATCCATGCTAGACCAGTGGTATGAGCGTATCCCGCAGGCCTTCCACATCGAGCACGTTGCTGCGACTGTGGGACCGAGCCAGCTCGTGCAGATGACCAAGATGCATCATGCATTTTTGCTGACCGAGGTTATGATACATGGAATCTATAGTTATAACAAGGATTGGCAGAAGAGGATAAGCTATTTTGGGAGAGACACAATTTCCGGGGGAGACCAAAATGGCACAAACAAGGAACAAGCGCCTCTGCCAGAGGGATGGAATCAGTGCGTTGATGTCAGCAGGGGGTGTATGAAGTTATTCCAGGAAGCAACGCCGACAGAGTGTCTAGTCTGGTAAGTCTCTCCCTTGCCTTACCTTTCCTATACTGACTTTCCCAGGCAATGCAGTTACCCCCACTTCTCAGCTCTGATCGTGCTCCTCGCCAACATGATTCTCAACCCAGGCCACACATCAATCCACACCGATCAGCATATCTCAATTAAAGCACTAGACCTATTCGACAAGCTCCTCAAGATTATAGATGATGAAGCATTCAGGACACTACGCTCTGTCGTTGGGGATCTAAGCCAACGAGCTCAAGAAGCCGTGGCAGCGCATCGACAGCATCTCAAGAGTCTGGGCCAGGACATTTACGAGCCGATTGATGTTGAAGAGGCGGCTGTGCAGGAGCTAGACTTTTTGCCCGCTGATGACACGTTTGAGGATATAAATGGACCATTTGCTGGGCTAGAATCGGGTGTGAAATTTGATGTTTTTGGGTTTGGGCAAGATGGTAGTGGAATGGGGTTTGTCGATGGGGATACGGATACTTGGTTTTTGCCTGGGTGAAGGTAAGAATAACTGGTCAAAGTGAACTTCAGGCAGGCAATAGTGAACCAGCCAACAGTTAATACTCATACATTCCAATCCAATATATTTGCAGAAATTACTGCAAGCTCAGTACATGTACAAGCCCTTGTGAGATTTCCTGGTTATGCTATTTCAAGGACTTTGGAGCAATATCGTTTGCGCCAGCTTCAATTAGTGTATGATTTGCTTCGAATACAAGGGTCTGAAATAAAAGGCTAGAGCTTATACTAACTGCAAACATACTTGAGATATTTTGAAATGGATATTATTAGTGAATGTGAGATACATTAACAGTGGTTCAGGCAGAAGTATGTTCTGGTCTGTGATATAAGCCGGCCAGGCACTGACAAAGAAGAAATGGGATTGCCAGTGCCAGAACAAAGAATATCATTTTTAGAAGTTTATTTAATAGAATGGGTCCACAATTGATCTTTAACATAGAATAATAAGTAGTGTAAACAACTGGTCCTTTAACGTCTTATTGTTCAGCTCGAATGGTTTGTCAAGCCCATCAAAATAATGTGCCTGACCGTTTGGCCTATTTGAACAACACTCCTTCTTTATTATCCCTCTTTTGATCAATTCATCTAGACGGTCTTCAAAATGACTCCCAATCAAGGTGGTGTCGATATTTCAAGTACAAAGATCCGACTCGATTCCCTGCCTCGACACATTTCGATATCGCAACGGAATCATCACTCTCTACACAGTATCCAACCTTGTTCACGTACAATTTATTTTATTACCGTTCCTTCAAAATGGCTGCCGCTGCCGCTAATGCTGCTCTTGCACTACTACCACCGTTACCAAACATTGTTGGCCCCAAGCTGGAGGCCTTCACAGACGACATCGAGAGCCACCAGTACACTTTACTCGAATATCTCGGCTCTGGGGTTCACTCTGCTGTCATGAGAGTACAAATCGATAATAGTATATTTGTTGTCAAGTTTGTAAGTATAGAGTCAGATACGACCTGTATGAATATTGATAACTGACCTTCATGTATAGTTTAAAACCTACTGGCTTGACAAGCCAACATTTGAAATGTACCCTCTAGAGGAAGGCTATCTGATGGACCCGACACCAGCGAGGCTCAACGCTGCTGGGAACAATCCTCAGCCTCAAGCTGTAATGGATGCTTTGCAGGATCAAACGACATCCTTCGCCAACGAGTGCCGTGTATACGGCCGACTCAAAGAACTTGGCCGCGAGGACCTTGCTATCAAAGTACATGGTTATCTGCGACTATATCTGACAGGCAATTTCCGTCGACAGTGGAATGGTGCAATCGCACTTGCCCATCCCAACGACCCAGCCCGCCAGCAGAGGTACAGGGCAGAGAATTTGCTCGAACATGACGACTTGGCCCAGCCCGTATATGCCATCGTCAAAGACTGGGTCCAGGACCATCGCAACGCTGATGGAAGTCCCATGTCCAACCAGGTAAAGGCGAGGCAGATAAAGCACATCCCCAAGATGTTGCGCAATTTGCACCAGCTGCACAAATGCGGTATCGTCATTCGTGACCTGAAGGAGCAGCAGTACTACGAGGGTCAAATCGCTGACTTTAGTCATGCGTGGACGGTCCCTCACCTCCTTGCTCCGGGCAACGATGTTCGACCTGCTTGGGCGTGGAAGAGCATGGCGGCGTGGGATCTGCACTGCTTCCAAAGCGACATCATCGATCCTTGGACACGGGGAGCGCTCGCAAGTCATCCACCGCTCAAGCCTCCTGCTGTTACGGCATGGCGTAACGGTGATCATCGATATGGGCTTCGAAGCCGGGATGTCGTGCAAGGGCCAAGGCTTCCTCTTCTCAAGTACGACGGTGAGGCCGACTTCGAGATGAATTACGACCCTCCGTTTGACCCATCGAGCTTTAACTGGAAGGCGCTTGAGGCGAAGAAGACAGCACAGGGGGTTGTTGCTGGAAGGGTTGGGAAGAAGAGAGCGGCTGGGCAGGCGACGGGGAGGGTGGCTAAGAAGCCCAAGACTAAAATCAAGATCGTGGTAAAGCCTAGACCTAGGCCTAACCCATAGAGTAATGTAGATGTTTGATTCAGCATAGCGATGGTGTTTGATTTACGAGCGGAAAATTAATGAAATATTGATACCCGTTTAACTTTGCTCAAATGTTAACATTGAGATTGTGAATACTTGACTTGGCCTTTCCTGAGTGATCGAAAATGCTAGACATGGCCGTAATCACCATCTACTCTGCGCGTTGATCTAATAGAAACTTGACTAGTCCCTTCTGTAAAGCACAAGGCGCTGCACCACCATGATCTTCTGCCTCAAACTCCCACTGCCACACATCCCTTAGATTCTTAGATGCTTTCATCCTGTCTACTAGTTCTAGTGCATTATCTTTCATCTTCCTCTCCAACGCTCCCTTCTGCTTCTTGTCAAACTTTTCATCCGACTCGCCAGGTAATTTGATAAGCGTCTGTTCAGCACCACCAAACATGACCAAGAGTCGTGGAGTTCGGCCCGTTGGAGGTACACGTGCGTGGAAATCTCTCTCTTGATTGTGCACGATGCTTTTGTTGTTGAACCAAATGGATGGACTGGCTGCGATGAAGGTATCGAAGGAATCTGGTTTAGTGAAGAGAGCGTTGAGAGTAAAGAGACCGCCGTAGGAATGGCCGAATAAGGCCTTGGGAGTAGAACTGAGAGGGACGTTCGGGAAGAGAGTCTCCTCGATATATGGTCGGAGCTGGTTTTGAATTATGTCCAAAAAGTCAGATGCGCCGCCGAAAGGGCCTGGGGAAGGCTTCCCATCAGGACCAGGTGGTACACTGTAGATGCCATCAGAAGCCTCAGGCGTCAGATCTCCATTGCGACGTTTGTCGAAAACAGAGGTTTTGTTGGGATAGCCGATTGCTACAAGGACAACTCGCGTGTGGTGAGTAAGCTCCAGTCGACGAGCGATGTCCGTTGCTGTGAAGAAATAGGCGTTTCCATCAACGATGTATCTGCGAAAGGTCAGTTTTACGAAATCTGAAGGTGAGGCTTTTCTTACACAGTGGAGACGGTGGAAGTGTCATCTTCCGGTGGTGCACGTTCGTTGCTCCAGCATAGAGGCCATGAGACTTGAATGAGGTATTCACCTCTTCTTGTTGGGAGAGTAAATTGGCAAGAGTTTGCTGCGTTGGCATGCTTGTGGGTATTTGGAACTAGAGTCATTGTTGAAAAGAGTCTTGTGGTTGTGAGACTGGACGATAATTGATGGATGAATGGGGATAAGGTGACGATGAAGATCAAGATGGTGCGGCCGATGATCTGATAAGATTAGATGAGCCAGCAACCAATGAGAACATCTTGGGCGGGGTGATGGCTGCTGCTATTGCTACTGTACAACACAGTAAATTACAGTGGGAATCCCTTCAAACCCCCCTATTAAACAGTGGAATATTTTACCGCCTCAGCACTTGCAACATCATAATCTCAATCATGATAGCAGTTCAGACCAAGGTGAACCTAAAGTGAGATACATGTCTTTGCTATTTTATTTCATTTTACTATTCCATTTAAATAATGTTCTTCAAATCCTGCTTAGCCCTGAACCGCCTCAGATTATCAGCGATAAGCCCCTCAGCACCTTGTGGTCGTCCACCGGCAGCATGCGGTGAAACAATGGTATTAGGCGCCTTCCAGATCTTGCTTGGCTCAGGGAGAGGCTCCGTCTCAAAAACATCTAACGCCGCTCCGCCAATCTCTCCCTTCTCCAGCGCATCAACAAGGGCATCCTCATCCACTGATGTACCCCGCCCCACGTTGACGACCCACGCGTGCTTGGGCAATTGCTTGAGCCGCTCGGCGTTGAGGACGTGGCGCGTGGAATCGGAACCGGGGAGGATCATAACCAGCGCATCTGTTTCGGGGAGAAGCTTGTCGAGGTCATCCTCGGTGTAGATCTCGATACCGTTGCGAACGCCCTTTTGACGAGCGATGCCCCGGACCTGAGCGCCGAGACCGACCAGTTGCGGGGTGAGGCTCTTTGCGATGTTGCCGAAACCCCAGATGAGCACGCGCGCATCACGAAGCGTTGTGAAGGCATCCTTGGGTCTATCGGGCTGAGGACCACCGAGGTGACCTGGCCATTTGCCCTGGAGTTGGTAATCGCGCATCTCATAGAAGCGACGAGCGGCGTTGAGCAAAAGGCCCAGCGCATGCTCTGCGACGGTGTGATCGTGAAGACCAGAACCAGTGGTGATTTTAATCTTTGAGGCGTCGAAACCGGCGCCTAGAACGTCATTGGGGCCCGCAGCGAGGGATTGGATCCATTGTAGCTTTGTTAGGCGCTTTGCGGCGTCCTTGAGGTTATCGGCCGTGTTTGTCCATGTAACGAGGATTTCGGCGTCGACGTGCTCTTCTGGGATGGGCTTCTTAACGTCGTATGAGTGGAGGTCGACGGAGAAGCCCTCGAGGCTTTGGATGTCGAGCTTGAGGGATGTTGGGTAAAGCAGCTTCATTTTGGGCAGTGATTGAGGGGATATGAGGAGATTACTGACTTGTTCAAGAGGGACCGGAGCTGTATATGTACGGACACTGATGAGCGCATGATGGGGAGTATGATGACATCGGAAAGAAGACCGGATTTGTGAAGTTGGCCAATCACAACCTTCACTTTTGGGGTGAGGAGCCGAGGCCGGAATACAACAGAATAACCCCGCCGTGGGGGATGAGGGGCTTTCTTTGGGGGTCATGAAGAATTGAGGTCAAGGATTGGTCAAAGGCTACTGAAGAACCCCAAATCCCGCGGGAGGACAGTTGTTAGCTGAAAATATCGTTTTAGGGTCATTATATGAGGTGAGTGAAGACTGAAGAGGGATAGTAAAGGTTTGCTTCCAGGGAAGCAGGCCTTTTATGCTTCTGCAATGATTTTAGGACACAAACATGACACCAACCTCTTTGCTATCTGGGCAGTCAAGGATTAACACAGATTTGCTATAAAATGATCAAAACTAGAATCTCAAACATGTGTGACAAACACGTTAGGTATTTTAGATAATCCTTTGATATGATTAAAATTGTGAATATCGTTGAAAATGACGTCACTGATGGTATCTACAAGTCCAGAGAGAAGTTGAATATTGCCTGGAAGTTGATGTCTTCCCGCAACAATTAGTTAATTCTTCAACGACTGCAAACTTTGTTTGTTTCTTGTCGAAAATCTTATGGTACCGTACGGTACTCATTTCCATGACAGTATTTTATTCTAGTCAGCTCTTCTCAAACTAATGTATGCTATTAACAGAAATGAACTGATGCTATGTTTATATGCTAATACTTTTAACACTTGCACATGACAACCATAACTATACTGTGATCAGGATGTGTTAAGTATATCATCATGGGATTGACATAACTCTCTTTGTCATCTCTAAATCACAAACTTTGTGTTTACACCGAAGGGGGCTTGTCTACCCTATATCAGGGATAGAGTCTCAAACAAACTATCGACTGCCAAGATGGTCTTGTCTGTCAAAATTACCCAAGTGATACAGATCAAGTTTGTGCAGTTGAAAATCACCCTTTCTGATGGCAACCCTTCATGCACTGTAATCCCGACACAAACCTACTAGGAAATCCGATCGCAAGCCCTGCTAGTCATCGTGCTCGGTCCTATGCCATCAATGTCACATGAAATTGCTGACCTCGGATCGGCCGTCCATATCGTGTATGATGTAAACCAATCGATCTCCTTGCCACAAACAGGCTTGTGTTTTATGTCTCTCCCTGTGGTGATATCCGAAGACAGTAAAGGCCGGGCAGGGTGAGAACTCATATACTTTGTTATAGCTTCTTGATGTATAACAAACTGTCAAAGGCATCCACAAGCGGGATCCCCGTATGCACCTTTGGCCCACTGACTTGGGACGATAATGAGAACAAGACAAAAGTGACCACGATTAGCGAACACAACATGTCGAGGGACATGTAACATCAAAAAGCAAAGAAGCAATCCAGAAGGGTCCCTCCATGCATGTATCTTGAAGCTTGCCACTAGCAAACCCCAAGTCAGATCACACGAAAATAAGCCGCGTAAATCTCAACAACAAATCAGGCGTCTGTCCATGCTACTGCATCTTCCTAACAAACCAGGCGGCAGGAAAACTCTTTCCCACACTATCTGGAAATACTTACCCACTAGCAATCTCACTCATATTCGTCTAGATCAACAGCCAAGACGGACGTTTTTCTATAACAGATCAAACCGAAACCCAACGTCCCTCGGAGCTGAAAAGCACAGCCAAGACTGTAGCATCAAGTATCCTTGAAAGTGAAAGAAAGCTTCGGTGCCTTGGCTGACTTGGCAAGATAGAAACGTGCCAGAAGGGAGAGCTCGCGTGTGGTTATGCTCGAGCTCGCGGGATGCGGGAGTCGTGGCGCGGGCCTTGGCGGTTGGCTTGGCGAGTTGAACTTTGCAAGATATGTAATTGTTCGAGGAATGATGGTCATGCGAGAGTTTTGGTTGCTGTTGTATAGTTTGAAGCTGTCGTTGAGATTCAGATGTTTCTCGTAACAGATTGCAAGATGGTCATTTCTCCGTCGTCATGCTTCCCCGGATTCTCGTGCTTGTATATAAAGCACAATCTCAAAAACTTAAAAGCTGTTTAAATACAAGGTTATTCTCTTAAATAAGATGCCCTGTCCTGATCGGCCTTGGCATCGTGGTCCGTCGATTGTGGACAAACCACCAACTACACGTGTACTATCTCGTTGTCTGATTGGCTCCTCACCCCTGCTCAACAGAGCCTCCCTTACAACGACATCCGTTGATGCACGTGGGGTCAAGAACTGGCTCAAAGCTTATTCCCATTACTCTGGGACTGCTAAACTGGGGGGTCACATCAGTTCTCTTCGAGCCACCGTCGTGTCTTGCCTGTTTGGGTTGGACTATCGACGAGATGAGGGTAGAGTCTCGTGGGACCTGGTCTGTTTCTCACTCTTTGATGGAGACTGTTGAAAGAAGCTTAGATTAGCTGTCTGCATGTAAATCATCTTTCTTGTCTTAGTGCAATTGAGGTTTATCTGGATGTACTTTTGTCACTGTCCGGGCATAACATCAAAGTCTGTTCATCTCAACTTCAGTCCATCTCCATCTCATCAAAACTCAACTCTCGATACTTCTATCTCACATGTCAAAGCCCACGATGGAAAAGACCGAGTATCACTCTCTTCTAGCAACAATAATCCTTCTGCCAAGATCCTTCCCTGGTCCAACGAACATCAAGAACCAAAGCACGAGAGCAACCACCCCCGTAGTCGCCAAGAAGCACCACTCAACCCAACATCACTCCTCGATTAATCTGCCAAGACAGAACTTGTGTCGCCATCGATTACCTGCTTCATTCATTGGCCAACATGGAATTGCCTCTCGACCCCTTGTGGTCACCGAGGACGTGCATCTGGCCCCATAACCATAATTATAAGCTTGTTCGCCAAGTCTTACCCGTCCCACACTTTTGTTCTTGGAGGAGTAGTGAATGAATATAAGGAGTCGAAATCTGGCTGTTCTGGAATTTCGTCTTGTGTTTTCTGTGCATCAGCATCCTTACTCTTCATTCCCTCTTTCAAGAAAAGGAATATAAAAAAAGTCCGATTTCTTCGGCTAGCTTTTCATCATGGTGCTTCATCAGTACGATTACATCTTTGCCCTCGGCACCATCTTTTCTTTCCTAGATGCCTGGAACATCGGTAAGAATCTACAATCCTCTATCTCACTCGTTGCTGTCAAGTGCTGACTGATCTGTTTCTCCAGGTGCCAACGATGTCGCCAACTCGTGGGCTACATCGGTCTCATCCCGATCCATCAGTTATATCCAGGCCATGACGCTTGGTTCCATCCTCGAATTCGCTGGATCCGTCGGTGTCGGTGCTCGTGTCGCTGATACTATCCGTACCAAGGTCGTTGATCTTGACCAGTTCGAGTCCGACCCGGCTCTCCTCATGCTCGGTATGATGTGCGCCATTGCCGCCTCTTCGCTCTACCTCACCTTCGCCACCCGCATCGGTCTTCCAGTCTCGACTACTCACTCCATCATGGGTGGTGTTATTGGTATGGGTGTTGCTCTTGTCGGTGCTAATGGTATTCACTGGGCCGAGTTTGACAAGGGTATCAGCTCTGGTGTTGTATCTGTTTTCCTCGCTTGGATTATTGCCCCTGGTCTGTCCGGTGCTTTTGCTGCTATTGTCTTCCTTATCACCAAGTACGGTGTCATGCTACGAAGCAAGCCTGTCTGGAAGGGTCTCTTCCTTACTCCCATCTACTTCGGCATCACTGCTTCTCTACTTACTATGCTTATCGTCTGGAAGGGTGGCAGTATTGAGATCAACTTTACTGACGCCGAGACTGTTGGCATGATCATTGGTGTCGGTGCTGCTTGGGCTATCATCATCTCAATCTTCCTCCTCCCTTGGCTCTACCGTATCGTCATCTGTGACGACTGGCAGCTTCGATGGTGGCACATCCCTCAAGGTCCTCTTCTTCTCAAGCGCCCTGCTCCCCCTGCCCAGCCTGAAGGTGCTGAAGGTGGCATCAAGGACTTCTACGAGGGACATCTCACCAAGGAAGAGCTCAATGACCTCCGACGTGCCGGTCGTGAAGGTAGCGACGAGTTTGTCCGCGCCCAGGACCAAACCAGCAATGAAGGCAAGGAGAGTTCTACCGAGAACAAGGTCATGTCTCCTCCTTCAGAAGGTACCGACGACGTTTCTGAGCCTGTCGAGGCCAAGACCCGACGCAGCCTCATCGGCGAAAAGCCTGAAGGACGTCTTTTAAGCGGCCCTGTCCTGTTCTGGTATCTCAAGAAGGCTTTCTTATCTGGTGTTGACCAGGATATCCTTGCCATGCAAAAGAAGAAGAGCATTCTTACTGGTGACCTTGACGAGATCCACTCCAACGTTGCTCACTACGATAACCGCGCTGAGTACCTGTACACGTTCATGCAAGTCATGACTGCTTGCACTGCCTCTTTCACTCACGGTGCGAACGATGTTGCCAACGCCATTGGTCCTTATGCTACTATCTACCAAATCTGGAGGACTGGTACTCTTGATGGTAGCAAGTCTCAAGTTCCCATCTGGATTCTGTAAGTACCTTTGATGATGTTCCAGGAAGGTATCATTGCTGACATTGGACAGTTGCTTCGGTGGTGGTGGTATTGCTCTCGGTATCTGGACTTACGGATATAACATCATGCGCAACCTTGGTAACCGCCTGACTCTTCACTCTCCTTCTCGAGGTTTCAGTATGGAGCTTGGTGCCTGTATCACAGTTATCCTTGCCACCCGTCTTAGTAAGTTTTTGTCCACCAATTCCTTCACGATACACCAATACTAACAAATCCTTCAGAGCTGCCTGTCTCGACAACCCAGTGTATCACCGGTGCCACCGTTGGTGTTGGTCTCTGTTCTGGTACATGGCGATCTATCAACTGGCGCATGGTTGCTTGGATCTACATGGGCTGGATCATTACCCTTCCTGTTACCGGCATCCTGTCTGGCTGCATCTGTGGTATCATTATCAACGCTCCTCGCTGGGGCTACAGTGGTTAAGGGGTCACTCTCACTCTTTGGAAATATACTCTCATATACTTTGCCCGGCTGGGCTTCCTACAATATTAGAACGGTCGTTGAACCGACACTGGATATTGTGCTTTTCCTGCACATGACAGATGGCGAAGGGGTTCGAATCTTATACATATCTTAATTTAAAAAGTTATCGCGTATACAGAGACCATTGACTGGATGTGAGTTTTTAAATTGGTCATCTATCATGATCACCATGTTTTCGCTACTTTCCTGTTTCGGGGATCAAATCTAAAACTCAGCCAACGCTCTAGAACCTGCATTGAACGCCCGTTGCCCTTCATCCATATTGTGTACATTCAACAAGTAACTCTTAAACTGCTTCATCATCTCGCAAACCTGCTCGAAGTCTCGTTGATCAAGAGTTGGTTGTTTCTGACTCGCAGAACCCTGCTGGAATCTGTAATCGGCCAGGGCAACAGCGGTTTGGAAGGCTGCACAGGGTTAGAGCCATCATATTTATTGTGATCAAGGCCACTTACCATTCCTAATTTCTCTCCCATTCCACTCCATCTCACTAATGGCGCCATCTTCAAGTATATAGTCCTTAGCTCGCCGTGTAACTTTGAAGTCCTCACGATCGTAATCGAGCTTGTCAAAGAATTGCATCCAGACTTTCTTCTGGCCTTCAGGGTTGAGCTTCTCGTAGTGTATTATAACGTGGATTCGGGAGATGAAAGCATCGTCGAATTGGCCTACTCTGTTGGTGGTTAGGAAGAGGATACCTCGGTAGTATTCTATGCATCGAAGGAAGACTGGGAGTTTAGTCAGACAACTGGCTTGACGAATGTACAGATAGCTTACCAGCAACTAGACTATTCCTCTTCAAGTCAGTGACTTGGCGTCTTTCAAGGTATACGTCTGCCTCGTCGATTAACATGACAGCGCCCCATTTCTCAGCCAGCTGAAACCATTTTGAGAGTTGAGCCTCCATCTTGACTTCGTTTGTACCAATGTCTCCGCATGTCAAAGACAACAGAGGTCTTTCCGTGTACTCGGCAATGCACTCTGATATCTGGTCAGTATAGATAGACAGGCTTGAGTGCTTGAGTTCCCTTGCGTACCTGCCGTCTTGACCAAAGCTGTCAGTGGAATATACTAAAGCATCAGCAAAGATCTCTTACATATGTCTTTCCAACTCCAGGACTTCCGTGTAGCAGAAATATCCTACCATCACCTTTGTTTTCGATGTAATCTGCTCTCCACGCTTGCTGTCGTGTCTTGTCTAGATCGTTGCTTGTGAACTTTTGTATGAGTGCTTTGATCATGTCCTTTCTTTCGGTCGGCATAACGAGCGTGTCGATAGCCCTTATGTTGGGACGGGGTGGATTGCAGTAAGTAACGTCTAGCTGGACTATACAAGCTATTAGCAGTTGTACATCAGCGATTCAAGGTTCTTTTACCCCAAGTCCTTGTCTTGAGGTCGAAACCCCTTAACAACCGTCCACACAGTAAATAACGATGTCTTGCACCTTCCTCTGCGTCTGGAATAGTAAGGTCCTTGTCAATAGTAGGATCCAATATGTCGTAGTCAATCCAAGGAAACCCAGGGGGTGGATGGGGTCGTACGCCACGGCAGTCTTCGCATTGACACTTTGAAAGACCTTTTCCGCCCATGTCTCGAACATAGCCCAGTCTAGGTCCAACTCGAGGTGAGAGCCTTCTCCGTATACGACTCCTGCCGTCGTAGGAAGAGGAGCTGCTATCTGAATCGTAATCACGGTTTGCTGGTAGTTCTTCTGGTGGCTTTTCGTTCAAATACGTTGTGTATGATGCATGGTCGATGTAAACACGGCCGTCAAGCTATCTCATCAGCAGGAAGACATGTTAAATTATAAGCGGCTTACCTGACGCTTTATTTCCCCCAGGACAGGTCCGGAGTAATGGACCTGACCACCAGGAAGCAACTGATACCACTTCTTCCCATTATCCTCCAGTTTCTCCCTCCATTTCCCATTATCGTCTCTATCTATAATATCAGACGGAACGAGCTGCAGGGATCTAATGGGTCGCACCCCTTCGAACGGAGCAATCGTGATGGTTTTACCCACTCGACCAACATACTTTCCGTCAAAGTCGAGGCTCCAGACCTTGATCGTGTATGATTTTGGACGCATGGGTGGAACAATGGACAAGATACCAGGATCTGTGTCAACAGATTGCAAGACATATGCTCCCAGATGACCGTCTGATTCGTGATAAACTGTCATGCCCGGCTTGTATAGCAGCCATAGCATGCGGAAAGTACACATATCGTCTGCGTGACGGTTCTGTTCGTTAATCATGTCGTCCAGAACAGCTTTCTTGAAGAAGGCTAAAAGCCAACCGAGATGCCGCAGTCCGGTTACTTCCTCGTCTTCATCCTTCTTGATGTTATCAATTTCCGTGTCCGCGTCGGCGCCCTGCACAATCTTGGCCTGGTTGCCGTCAAAGTGCGCTTGGATCTCTTTATAGTGATGAGCAACCAATGCGAAGGGTTCCTCCAACCACATCGCAGAAGAATCGACTGTCGCTGAAGGATAATAGAAAACGTAACGTCTAAGAATTTGTAGCAGCGGTGCTGAGTGGACAGTCAGACGCTTTGAGACAACCTTTGCTCTTATGTTTGGCTTCTTCAAAATCTCTGATTCGATCAGTCTCTCAGCCTCCCAATCCTGACGGTGATTGTTGGCTTGGATCGAAGTGAGTAGGACCGTAACTATCTCGAAAGCTGGACTATCCGCCAAACCCAGACTGTCCAGATCGAACTCGCCCTCCCATGGCTCAGTACCGATTGTATTGTTTCCATTGTCTCGGTACTCGACAGCGTGGAGGATAGCCTTGGACTGTCGCTTAGGGGAGTGCGTTGATCGTCAGCTTTACTAGGTTTTTCCACAGGCGATGTCAGTTCTAGTATTTGTCCACAACGTGGACATTCATCAATGCCAAAGTCCCAAAGGTGAGCATGAGATCGTCCAATTGAAGAGCACCATAAGTTTGTCGTGGAAGGCCAGTGCATTTTCGGAGGTTTGACAGAATTCCCAATTTGCACTTTAAGTTCGATCGTCTCTTCGGCCTTGGACTTATCTTTGACGCTGTCTTCAATGCCAGAAGTGCCGGTTGATTTTGTGACATCGCTTTGCGAGGCGTCGGTAGTAGGAGTGTCTTCACCTCCCGCCATAGTGATTAGCTATCTCGGAGGTACTATGGGGGATTATTGACCAAGATCGTGTCAAAAAAAATCCTATTTATGTTATGAGACTAGAACTGAGGGGGTTGTGCCTGATCGTTCAGGATGACCATCCATGAGCCCGTAAGCGCCAAAGGACAAGAAATGACGCACAAACGCAGATATTGACAGGGGTTTAGTTTTACCTGATAGGCTCCAAAACGCTGATTGTAGCATCCACGGTTGAGAATTTGTCGCGCTTACTTTGGTCCAGACATTGCTTGTCTTTACCGAGGACGGTTCATCACAAATAGCATGGCTATCGAGTTTGGACGAGTCTCACTCAACCACCGAGAACTAACTGCTCGACTCTTACAAAGCCTCGAACCAGTTCGAGGACCTAGTCAGCAACTACCCTTATCTTTAATAATACAAGCGGGTTATCAACCCCGCTTCTAAATCTTACACATATCTGGGCCATATGTAGGGCTATCAGAATGGCCTCACTCACTTGCGAAACCACGTTGGTTAGGCCAACATGGATGGGACAAGATAATAGGTTTGTATCACAATAGCTCTACGGGTGAAGGTTATGCTCATGATACCAGTGACGATACCAATCTTGGACCTCTGTACAACCAACAACAAAAGATCCTAGAGCTCTGGGAAAGGTTCAACCAAATTTACCCTGACGATAGTCCCTCAGGTCAGATGAACACCATCCCGACAATTGAGATGCTCTACCAAGCTATCGACCAAGCCCAGGCGGCATGGCAAGATAAACAGGCTCGAGGACTCCGACCTATACGGGATAAATTCTTCAACTTTGCTGAAACGATGAACGAGTATTCGTATCTTTTCAGCATTATTCCCAACGGTGACAAGTACACGAGTCTTATCACTGGAGTGGTATCATCTGTTGTGAAAGTACGCTATTGAGTCTGACGCGTGGAGATGTGGACTGACTTTGTGACTCAAGGTCTCGGTAAACTACAGAAAGGTAGCTGAGGGGTTCTCGGAAGCATTGTCAGATATCAGCGACCATCTTAGATCCGTTAAGAAAATCTCAAAGGGATCAGACAGCCACGACATGCGCCAACACGTCATCAAGCTCTACTGTGAAGTCTTTGAGCTCCTGTGCCATGCTCTCACATGGTTCACCAGCAAGCGAAAGCGTTTAGGAGCTGCTTTCAAGAAAAACTTCTACGATGATACGGTGGTGGGCCTTTTGAATCGAATAGAGAAGACTGTCACCGCTATTGATCGAGAAGCGAATTACATCTCGCATGGCCAGGTACGCCAGATTTACGAGAGGGTCTTGGATACCAAATTAGAAGATCGACTTCGTTCTGTGGGGATTCAGAGTCGAAGAGATGGGGAGACAGCCGTCGAGGGAAAGCTTGGGATGGTGAGAGAGGCAGTAGGCTGTTCGGATGACATGACACGCCAATTAGAGGGAGAAGAGGTTGTTAGTCAGACGACCTTGGTCGAGATGTCCTCATCCGATGAGATGACGATGTCTGTAAGTGAGGATAGTATCGTGGACAGTGTTGACTCGGAAGATGGTAAGTGATCTCGATATATAAATTCAAAAGCTATGAAAGTTAACACGATTCAGATCCAGATTACTACTCGAGATTCGAGGTAGAGCGGCTCGCATCTCACCTTGGCACTTATCGAGAAATTCACAGAATGACACCATCGTCTACACGAGGCGAAGAGGTGAAGTTCCTCCCAGAAGAGGTGTTACTCAGGATAAAACAGTGGATTGATACCCCGGAATCCAAAACTATTTGGATTCAAGGCATGTCCTCCACACAACAGGACTCAGTCGTCTCTCGTGCAGCTGCCAGAATATACGACGTGAGCACCGAGGCACGTTTGCCCTGCATCGTGTTCTTTTTCCAGCCTTGTTATGATTTCGCAAAGGAGAAGAGTCTGACCCAAAAGGAGGCTTCGTTGATTGCTTTTATATATGGCATCGTTAGCCAACTAGTCCGTCTCCTCCCGACAAAGTTCCAGGCTGTGGAAGGACTAGCCCAAGAGAACTTCGATCGTCTAGATGGCAGTGTGCAGAGTATTCCTGCTGCGTTAGATCTTATCAGAGCACTGCTGAACCATGCACCCTCTCCCTTGATTTGGGTTGTAGATGGCTTGCAGTTGGCCGAAGACAGAACGTCCATGTACTTTCTGCAAACCTTTCTGGGAATACTCAAAGAGCAAAAGACGAAGCGCGTCTCAAAAGTCTGCTTCACTACTCAGGGAACCTCTGCTGCATTGGCACGTGGACTTGACTTTCGAGAACGGGTAGATGCAACTAGGACGGTATTCAGCAGACCAGGCGGATCTGTCGCTATGCTATCAGCCAGACCTTTCGCGACGGTGTCGAAAGGTCGGATGTATGGATAACACCTGATATTTTACTTCTCAAATCGCAGGTGTGTTAATTTTAGACTGATGATAAGCAAGTTTGCCTTCCTTGAGCCATTTTCTATTAGGTGGAGAGCCTGACCTGAAGTAGCATTGCAGCATGGGTCCAATACAGACACATATATGCAAGTCCAATCAGTCTGTGCATGCATTGGCTTGTTACAATTTGCGCGCAGAAGCGTAACTGTAACTCGCAACAGCCTTATCATATAATATTCACACTTCGTCGTTAAAAGCAGACACCGTCTGTCATCTCCCACTTTTTGAAACAATCACGATCTGTACCATGGCTGGACAACCTTCATACTATTCACGGAATCTAAACCTCTAATCTATATCTCTAAAGGACCACTGCAACACCAAAATACACCCGAAGCATCTTCTAAGTTAATTTTGATCTGCCCTAGTACATTATTTGCCGACAGACTTGGGCTTCCAAAGTGCCCAGGCAAACGTAATACACAATTTAAGAAACGCGGCAATCCAAAGAGCACCAGCGAAACCAACCCAAGACTTGGACAAGAAACCACCACAAACAGCACCGAGGAAAAGAAGAACCGCACCAACAGCCCTCCTGTTGCGATCAGCATTGTCGGTGATCGGGGCAGTAAAAAGCTTGGCATCGCTCATCATATCGCAGTACAAGCTTGTCAGAACAACCGTAGGCATAGAGTTGTACTTGAGGGCGCGACTGGCAACGATTTGACCAGCGCTTTGAAAGGCGAGGATGGCGATAGCAGCGTAGTCAGATGCTGGGAAGGAGTTTTGCACCCTTTCGATGATCCACCCATCTTCGTGGACAGTGCTTCGACCGTGGGGGTTGTTCCAAACGGCACCGGTGGTGGCGAGGAGGGCGACGAGACCAGTGAGGATGGCCTGGATGAAGAAGGATAGGATGAGAACCCAGCGTCTTTGAGGACCAAAGTGACGGTGGACGGTGGAGAAGAAGAGAGCTCCGACGCCGAAACAGACGATAGCGACAAAACAACGTGACCAAGCTTTTCCGGGGAGGTTTTCTGGTTGATGGCTGACGCCCAGACCGACAAAGATTGTATTTCCTGAGAGATTTTAGTGATTGAGTCATGAATTGATTGATAGGGTATTGGCTGACCTGTTTGCATACTGACGAAACAGCCATACATGTTGAAAGCAGCGCTGTCAACCAGACCTGCTATAAAGAAGCAGACGAGGAGTAGGAGGTCTGCCCATCGTGTATCGATATCTGCTGTAAATCGCTTCGAGACTGGAGATGGAGAGCCTCCCTTTGGTCCAGCTTCAGGGCTGTCGCTTCCAGAGTCGGGCATTTTGGCCGAATTTCGGATAGTTTGTCCGAGATATGGTTATTAATAAGAAGAATCTCGTATATATTCAATTGGGACGATCACGGACTCCAGCCAGTATATGAGAGTGGGTTGTACAATTGCAAACAAGTGCCAGTAATGAATACCAGTAAAGTTTAAATGAAAGAGGGAACCATAGGAAAGATAAATAAGTTGACTTATCGTGTTTTTCTCCTGAATAGCGCTAATGACGTGCTGGCGCAAGAGTGGGCCCTTGATAATTTAATAAAGCGACACAAGATAAGACAAGACAAGACAAGAAGAATACGGGCGATTTCGGCTTTACGCCAAGAATAATGCACAGACGATGCGTACGTACGCAGAATATTCTGACAGGAACACACGCTAAACTGTGTTTGGCCTTGTTCTAAGACTTTGATTCAGAGAATATTGGAATATTTAACACCAAAGATACGATACTCAAGACTGACTATTCTAACAGTTCATGTAATATACATCCCTAAATACTCTTACTTGGAAATGAAAGGGTACCTAGGAGCAAAAACACCACTCACCATTACACGCCACGATATCCTCAATCCATACGTCAATCAATACCAAGCATACAAGCCCTGCCAAGCCGGGACTTGACTTTCCATGCCGAGATCACTTGGGCTGGGCATTTCAACACCGCCCCCATCTTGGCTTTGTTGATCAATTACTACTGGATAGCGGTCAAGGTGAGTCAGTATTGAAACAATTGGATTAACATACCCATTTACCTACCCTAGCAATCACTATAGTCTAGGCATTTGATGTTACACTCATCAAGAATCGCTTTCACGTATATACCGGTATAAAAGGTCACGCGGTACAATAAACATATAATCACTGTGAATAGATGCATAATTTCAAGTAGGATAAAATGAATGACATTGCTTTTGCTCAAAGACGATTGTTCCCAAACTCCAGACTCCTCTAATAAAATGAGACAGAACTTTTCCATATAGGTCCATGCACCTAGAAATCTATAACCTTAGCCCCTTCAATACTTCCTCTCCTCTGTTTCACCTAGGAAATGAGACCATTGATGCACTTGGTACCAGGCGCAACATCAAGAACAAAGGCCCAACCCATGTTACAGATGCCCCAGGTAGTTTCGGAGAAACAGTACAGCATACCCGACTGAACCTCAGCAGGACAAGCCTCATAATTCTCGTCGGCCCAGATGGGTCGGCCACTGGGGGTAGGAGGCTCCGGCTTGCTGGTGCTGATAGGAGTGGCGATGCTGGTGGATAGTACAGGCGGTGTGTTGGCGGCGGTGGTGGTGGTGATAAAACTCGAAGGAGTGGGAGACTGAATGACTGACGAAATTGGGATCGAGGTTCCAACAGTAGTAGCGGGTACAGTAGAATTCAAAGGTTGATCTGACGAGATTGGAGAGCTGGGCTGGATGGACGAAGGAGACCCAGAAGCGACAGGCGCAGATGGCACTGGCTTCTCAGGAGTAGCACCATCATCATCCTTAAAGTTGGGCTCAACACCCTTCTCACATGTCCCCTCACTCCCGGGAGTACCCTGCTCAATCACGCGCCCAAAGTCACCTGGCTCCGGAAAGTTGATGACACTTCCGCTTGCACCCGTGATACACTCACCAGGAATATTGGCGCGGAAAACAGGAGGGAGACTGTCCACAAAGGTACTGTCATCCGTTCCTCCGACGACCTCGATGGGCGAACAGACCATGTACATCTCGCGATTGCCGATCTTGTTGAACCAAGTCCAAGCGAAAATCGCAGGTCCGTTCTTCATGTCCTTGGGGATAGGGATGTTGAACTGCTTGGTGCACTCCTTACCAGTATCGTTCCCACACTCAGGACCATTCTCACGACCGTGAGGATCCTTTCCGGTGGTGGGAATATTTCCCTCTGCTTCGGCAGGACATCCACCGATGATGCTGTATATTGTGTGCCACTTTCTGGGATCATCGGGGGCTTTTTCCCCGTAGGCAACGCTGAACTGGCACGAGCCGCCGCCGTGGACAGCGCTGCCCCAGAACTTGACGGTTTGCGTCTTTCCAGCTGTGACTTTGGTGACATGCTCTGCGTGCTGGGTGCGACCTTGGCAAGGGAAGGGTAGGTCAGCGCTCAGAGGCCAGGTTTGGTAGAGAGGTTCTGTGTCGAGGTTGAAGGGATGGGGCTCGACCATGATGACGTGGGCGGAAGCATACGAAGCGGCCAGCGCTGTGATGCGGAGGATGGAAGAGAAAGAAGGCATTTTGTTGGTATGTGAAAAAGTGATACTTCTTTGATGCAAAAAGGCGGTTTGTTAATTGTGATGTGTTTGTTGAGATTGTGTTGTTGTGTGACAAGACAAGTTTTTGTTTGATGAGGAAATGAGATGAGGTGGAAAGCGAGCTACTTTCTTATACAGGATTTGAATCAGTGATTTTCACAATGAACAGTGTTCCGTGTTATTGTTTGGAGACAAGGGATTCACTGTATTCATGCTTGTATGAACGAACAAGAATGTTTGTCACTTGTTCAGTGGTGAAACGTCAGTTTTTTCTTCACTGTTCTAGTCGGAACAAAGGTGCTGATAACTTTGATACTCGATTTGGTTGAATGTCGATTCACTCTGAACAACCGCCAACAGACCTGGTCTCCTTGTTCCATGATATTGACTCAAGGACCACAACCAAATTTGTGCCTGGATGTCTTGTAGCATGGCGGTAAGGATTTGAAATCAGGTTGCAGAGAAAGGCAGTAACCACATTAAATATATCACGTAGGTTTGGATTGGCAAGATGGGTTATCATGGAAGTATCGGAGTCATGATGTTGAGCGGAAATGGACTTTTCAAACAAAACGTTTGTAAGCCCGTGAGATAGTCTTATCAAGGTATTCTGTTTAGGATTTGATAAAAGGAATTTAACGAGCTTGTGACATGCACACGATGTTATGATGTTCAAGTATCAAAGGCTAAACGGGATAATGTCAGTGTATAGTAGGAGCATTTCCTAGAGGGAAAAGATTTGTCTGTACGCCCAAGATGTATCTGGACCGCGTGAATAAGGCAGAATAATTATTCTGAATTTTTAATTTTTTTGAGTATATTGTATATCGCGCCTAATAGATCTTTTCTCCCTGTTTATGTTGATCGGGAATACGTCGGATAACAACAAAGCCTATTCCTGTATCCTCTTGTGGGTAAAATTTCACAACACAGATTCATTCCGCAGGTTACATACTGAATGAAACAAACTCTCACAATGTCGAATTCACAAGCTCCCCAACCCGACAGCTTGATCGAAGCCGAAAAATGCAAGCAATACTGGGAGACGGTTGATTCAAGTGATAATGGAATGTTGGGCGGTGTTTTATCCATCATGCCCTCCGTCTCTCGTATCGACCTACAAGGTTCGCGTACATTCTTGGCGAGGTTAAACATTGGAGTCAAGACGGGCAGGCAAAGAATACCGAGAGTTCTTGAAGGAGGCGCAGGGTGAGAAAGAAGATGAATATCTCAGCAAATCTCATTGCTAATGATGGTCTTTTCCAGCATCGGCAGAATTACAGAAGGACTTTTGCTCAAACTGGCAGACCAAGTAGACGTTGTCGAACCAGTCGTCAAGTTTACAGATGTCCTCAAGGGGAAACCAGGCGTAGGCGAAATTCACAACGTTGGCCTGGAACAATGGCGTCCTTCGGAAGGAGCATCATATGACTTGATTTGGATCCAGTGGTGCATTGGCCATCTCAACGACCAAGAGGTGGTCCAGTTCTTGGAGAGGTGTAAAGCAGTTCTGGACAAGGAACATGGAATTATCGTGTTCAAGGAGAATTTGAGTACGTGGGGCCAGGATAAGTTTGACGAGCTTGACGGAAGCGTCACGAGGTAAGAATCGCCGCTGATCAAACAGGTGGGCTCGGTGCTAACGAGCGTAGGGAGGATGAAAAGTTTCAACAGTTGTTCAAGAGAGCAGGGTTGAAGATTATCAAGTCTGATATGCAGCGCGGGTTTCCGGTCGTTGAGAGTAGGCAATTGCTTCCTTTGAAGATGTATGCTCTGCGACCGGAGAGTACAACAGAAGCTTAGTCGATATTAAATAACAACATCCGTTTCACGCATATAGTTGAGAAATCATTCTTCCAATTTCTCTCAAGTCGTTGGTGCTTGAATATCATGACTAACACAGGGGAAAAGAGACGCAACACATCAATATTTTGTAGATCACATCTCGCATAGATCACAGCTTCTAAATTAAGAAATACCCCAAAATAATGGGTATCCTGTAAGAGTAAACACCCCATATGTATCCTTGTCAATCGTCATCGTCATCATCATCATCATTTTTAAACCTCTGGCTTCTGTCCATAAACGACGTGTCTGTGACTGTGTCAGCTGCTGTGTTCCAGGTACTATCAGGGTGTACTTACATGGGCCACCATGCGTGGATACTTCTATCCTTCATGTCAGCTCTGACCTTGGCCAGAAACACTTCTACCTCTTCAACACTCCAGCCCAAACCCTTTGTGAAAAGAGCCATGGAGAGACCGGAGAGTTCACCAGCGATATTGTGGTTACACCAAAGTCCTAGCACGGTCAGCACCCCTATCATCAATCTGCCTCGGAAAATCATACCAAGTTCCTTGTAGTAAGGATCTGCGGGCCATCTGTTGGTAGGCCACTTGTACACCACCTCTGTCACATTGACAAAGCCCGCATCAATCATCTGCTGCTTGTACAGCTTTGCGCTTACAGCCGACCTGCCGAAATTATTCGCCGCTTCAGTCATGAAATCGGACCACTGGTCGATGAAAGATCCCTTGACGAGCGTGCCGTCGTCTGATGCGGCTGGGAAGGTTATGTCTTGACACTCGACCCAGCCACCTGGGTTAAGACCATCGAAGGATTGCTGGAAGAACTTTGGCCAATCACCAATGGAGCCGGTGAGCATGCGGCCAAAGATAAAGTCAAATTTGTAGCTGTACGTCCATTCGTCTTCGAGGTCGTCGACTTGGAATTCAAGGTTTGTTGGGAGGCTGGGTTGTTAGTGAGAGAAATAAGTGGTGGGTGAGAGGCGTACAGGGTTGGTTGAATAGGACTGAGATCGATTCCAAGGACCTGAAATGTTGGTTAATCTAGCTTTACTAGACATTTGGGGCATCATACCTGTGTTTCTGGGTGTGCATCGGCAAAGTCAATTGCCCAAACGCCGGTTCCTGTTCCTGCATCGAGAGCCCGTCCTATAGGCTTGTCGCCGTCTTGCAATGGACTCAGATACAGCTTTCCGCCAAGGGTAAGAGTGAAGAGATGGTGTTGCAAGTCTGTCCAATTAGTATAAAATCTCAAATAAGGAAACACTTCAACTCACCAAGACGTTCTTGCTCAGACTGAAATGAAAAGTAGATATTAGCGACTTGAATGTGAGGCAGACAGAGGTCTCATACCGAGTCATTGGGGAGTACGTAATTGACTGAGAGAAAATCAGAATATATTCATGCCAAACAATTCTTGGTTGTTGACTTACTCGACTCCCTGAAAGAATGGTATGTTCTTCCATTTTCAGTGCGATAATGCATGATACTCGAATTGATGGATGCTGTGCTACTTGCAGCGTCGTCCTGTTAGCGCCGAGTTAGCTCATTACTCTAGGAACCCTAACAAAGAATAGCTCAGGGGGGCACCCCAGTCGGCCCAGTCACGATTTTCACAGGGGGCTTCAATGGAGTGGAAAAGTTCACTGCGTTTCAGTCCAGGTGGTACTCACGCCGATCGCTGAATCATCATCGCGAAAGTCACCCTCGCTCTGCCGATGCGTCAGTAATCGTGGTCCATATAAGATAACCTTGACCCTCCTCACCTCAGCTTGCAAGTCACTCTCCTCTGTCGTAGGCGCGTGTCTTTCAGTGGTTGTCGCAGCCGCAGGAGTTGCAGTCTCTGTGGTCTTGGGATCAGGGCTGCTGGTCTCATCAAGATCTGGCCTTTCAGCCTCTGCAGTAGCGGCCATAATGTCGGGAATTAATTCAGTGTTAAGTTGGGGCGAAATCGACTGGGGTCCAACGTTGAGTCGAAGGTTTTTAATTGAATTGAAGGGATGAAAGTGTCAAAGGAAAATAAAACAAGGTCCAGAGTTTCCCACTTTTTGAACCCCTCTTTCTTGATGGATGAAGTTGCTTATTATTTCTAAGAAGGTCTCGGGTAAAGAATTAGTAGCGAGGTACAGAGAGGAAATGAGCCTGTCTGTGCCGCGCGGACTAAAGTGGTTTGACCAAATTCATGCAGGGAGAGGGAATAAGAAAGAGTAAGTCAACTTAGAATTGAAATGCCTCGGCGACGTCAAGTCAAGTCAAATCGGATCAGGACATGTCAGTCTGTCAGGACATGCTAGGCTAGGTAGGCCAGGGCGCCAGGCCAAACCAGGTCAGATCACTCAGGTCAGTAGAGAAGAAAGACCGAACATCTGCCGGAATAATTCTTCCGCCGTTATCGTGCTTGATGACCTGCTTCAATGGAATGGACCAACCAGCCACCTGCGGTAAAACAAGGATCGGGGAAGAATCGCGTGTGCAAATAGTGTCGTGCTAGTGACTTAGTGGGCGCTTTTAGTGCTGATGCGCCGTGTCCAGAAGCTCTAACTAGTATGGAGTTTCGGGGAGCGGCGCTACTTTGGCTTTAGTACACGTTGGTAATTAGGTGATTACTGATAGGTGGCTACTGACTATCTCATCTCTACCATCTCCATCTGGCCTAGACTTTTTTCTCATTATGCCATCCATGACCGGCATTCACAGGTGATGAACACTAGAGACAGAGCAACGAGCACCTACCTATTAGCGATGGAATATTAATGATCCAGCCCATTGGGTCTTGCGGGAGGCCTAAGAGCACGGGCAGTGGTACTGGCGTACTGCTAAGGTATGTTCATGTCCGTGCTGAAACCCAATCAATCTCTCATCCAGTTCCCCGGGAATCTCCTACTACCAACAATACAATCTAGTCGTGTCCAAAACCAACAGCATCAGTATTGGCATCACGAACCAACAGCTGTAGTTGTATTCATGTCAGCTCCAGGTTGACAACAATCAATTAATTGTTTTCACTGTTTCCGAATTTGATGACAACAGCTCTTGGCATCTATCATGGCCGCAGCTGCAATAATTAATTACCTGTGTCACCTGCGCCCCTCAATCGCAGTCGCTGGAATTTTAGTCCTCTTTTTGACCGCCTGGACAATTCTCTCGACATGGCGACAATATAACCGACTACGACAGTTTAAGGGCCCTACTTTGGCAGCTCTTTCAAAATGGTGGTTAGTTAAGAAAGTCGGTGGAGGTAGAGCATATCTCGACTTTTGGGAGGTGACACAAAAATACGGTACGGCTTGTTAAGACTACTAAAGTGCCGCATAAGCTGATCACCAAATCCCACAGGCTCTATCGCTCGAGTCGGACCAAACGATCTCCTCACCGACGACCCAGACCTGATGAAGCACATGCTCAACGTCCGCACCGAATACCGTCGCTCAGACTGGTACGACGGAATGCGCTTCAACCCTGGCAACAACAATATCCTCTCCCATCGCGACGAAGACGAGCACTTCAAGTTAAGGTCCAAAATGTCGGCTGGCTACGGCGGTCGTGAAGTGGAAAACCTCGAGCCCAAGATCGATAAGAATATTATCTCGTTCATAACGCTTCTCGCGAAATATGCCGACGCAAAGAAACCCGTGGATCTAGGTCGGCGTGCGCAGTTCTTCACGCTTGATGTCATCTCCGACTTAGCATTTGGCGAGCCGTTTGGATTTTTGGAGACAGACTCGGATGTGTACAAGTATATACAGATTACCGAGGAGACGTTACCTGCTGTTATGGTCACCACCGTCATTCCCTGGTTGGTCAAAATTTTGAGTTCGCCCTTGTTCAAGAGTCTTTTGCCTTCTGAGAAGGACAGACTTGGGTTTGGAAAGTTGATGGGGTCAGTTGCCCAATTGCTGTTTGAAGGTCATGGCTAACGTGCGTGCAGAATTGCTAAGAAAGTGACTGCTGAACGGTTTGGTCCTGACAAAAAGGTTCGCAAGGATATGCTAGGATCTTTTGTCGCCCACGGTCTTACCCAGAAGGAGGCCGAATCGGAGATTCTCCTTCAGATGTAAGTGTTCCTGGCATCTCACAGCCATCACTCTAACGGTTCTATGCAGCGTTGCAGGATCAGATACCACAGCCACAGCCATCCGCTCAACCATGCTACATGTGATAACCCACCCCAATGTCTACTCCAAACTTCGTGCCGAAATTGCAAGCACACACTACTCAGAACCCATCATCCCCGACTCTGTAGGCCGCGATCTGCCCTACCTCCAGGCCGTTATCAAAGAAGGTCTACGCATCTTCCCTCCTGTCGCAGGTCTCATGTCCAAACAAGTCCCTCCCCAAGGGGACACTTGGAAGGGTCGATTCATCCCTGGTGGTACCAAAGTTGGCTACTGCGCGTGGGGAATCTTTAGACGCGAAGATATCTGGGGCTCCGACGCCGGCGAGTTTCGTCCTGAGAGGTGGCTCAATAACGAGCCTGAAAAGCTAAAAGAGATGGAGGGGGCGCTGGAGTTGATCTTCAGTTATGGGCGATGGCAGTGTCTTGGTAGACCTGTTGCGCTGATGGAGTTGAACAAGATCTATGTTGAGGTATGTTTGATACTCAAAACGGTGACAGGGAGCTTTTCTAACATGTTAATGCACAGCTCCTTCGCAGGTTTGATTTTTCCATTTGTGACCCTACAAAGCCTTGGAAAGTGTTTAACTGTGGAATTTTCTCTCAATCTGAACTCATGGTGAGGGTCACAGAAAGGGAGTGACGGATTGAGCGTCACATATGTTTCATTTGAACATGTTGGTTGGGTGTAATGAATGAAGAGACTGATGAGTCTAAAACACGAACTACATACCTGAGATACCTGAGACCAAGGCTATTGAACGGTTTATGATCCAATACTCGAGGTCTGGACCCTCAACGGATATCGCACAATAAGACCAAAGAAATACACGCTACACCGTCCGAGACGACATGAAGAATACGAAGATACAGTCGATATTTAACTATATTACTACAATTTGTGCCTTGACTTTTAATTCCAAGAGTATCAAACCTTTTTTGTCAGTTGCTGGCATCGCTCGTTGTTCCGCTGTCAAAGCGGCATCGGCACGTCGTCTCGGAACATGTCACAGGCCCGTCCTTCCGGGTGTGGCACTCCGCGGAGTAACGTTTTAACGTTATAAGCCTGATTTAGATTCTTGCATAACGTTATTTATCTTTTGGTACCCAGTCCTCCTCACTTGGATACACCATTGTCTTGTATTTGGGCACTGAAGCTCATCAGACGACATCGTTATTTTCTAGTACACGAAGTGAGGTTGGACAATAAACACCATCACCACAATGTCAAGTTCACCACGGCATGAAGAGGAACAATTATCGCCTCTGAGTCCAACATCCACCAACACATCTTCAGTGGACCATGAACAACCCAGGAACAATCCCAGCAAAAGAATACTGTCGTGCATTCTCTGTCAACAAAGAAAAAAGAAATGCGATAAAAAGACTCCATGTTCAAATTGCACCAGGGTAATGCGTCCCCCCGTTACAATGAACCGACATCTACCCATACTAACTCCCTGCCAGCTCAATGCAGTTTGTACTCCAAGCAAACCGGCTACGCCGAGGAAGCGTAGACGTCCGAACCAGGAGCTGTTGGAGAGGCTTTCAAGGTGTGAAGAGTTACTGAGGCATTGTACTTGCGCAAGGCTACCAACGCCCAAAAGTGTGGCCAATCGTTTTGAGCCGTCGTCTATTCAATCAGACAAGATGAAGAGCATTAGTCCAGAGAGGTCTTTGAAAGAGACGGATTGAGAGCACTACAATCTTTGCAATGGTAAAATAATAGGATAATGGAATCTCACTATGGTTCACATCTTGACTTTTCCCTCACTCTAGACATGTCGTTGAGCATAGCCCAACCGAAAACGCGAAAACATAAAAATCCCGGGGCCTTGGAGGTTCTCGGACAGATCTAGCCCCCCTTCAACAACAGACCCTAGATAGAAAGGAGGGTTAAGTGACCAATCAATTGATAGCCCGCTTTTAAACCCTGGCGCGTGTGATCAAATGGCCACGGAATTCGTGGCGTGAGCTTAATTAGTGGTGTCCCCGCTGACGGAGTCTTCTCAAAAGTCCGACTTCCCGAATAGCTTCAGCGTCTGCGATTTGTTACTTCGTACAGGGGATCAAGGTGGGATTGGCTGGCCATGGCCAAAAGTCATGACTGACAAACTTGCGTGTATTGTATTGGTGATAAATGCAAGAAACCATTCATGACAAGAGCATTACTTGACCCAATACAGAACCATCTCGCGAGTTTGGTCTGTCCCGTAAGTTCGTACATCCGGTCGATCCCCCAGATTTCCCGATCTGGAACACGTTCTGACATGGAAATCGTGCATGAAGGCTTAATACGTTACTCGGGATGGTTGCATATGTTGTCAAGATTGTCAGATTTGCTTGTCAAGACTTTGGGCTGGAAACCTCGAGCAGATCGAGATACAATGTTGGTTGGTAAATAAAGAATGGAGAAGATAATCGAAAGCTGCAAGCATACCCTGGATAATTACTTTGGGTAGCAATTAGAAACTGCGTGGTATCTTGATATTGTTTCCCGTGGTACCTGGCCCCATCGTGCTATGAAAGGTAGCCAGGGTCTTTCCTAGCTAAGATATTTGACAAGCTCGGCATATGTTGTCACGCCAGGAGGGACCACTACGGAGAACTGTTCTGTTGCGCTGCTAGAACCACTAGTCTCGTCCCAATGTATTCTAGCTGCTAATGTCGACAGACTTTAAATCATACCTTGGCCCGCTTTATAGCCAGGATACCTGCCAACGTGTTCTGCACGAAGTAGATAAAATGAGTTCAATTGTTTCGTTGTCATAGTAAACAGAGGATTCTGGGCAATGGAACTCGGGACTATAAGACGAGATTTGGTTTGGGTATAAATAATTTCCCTGTCTGCAACTGGGAATGACTTCGAATCCCTGTCACTCTCATATAGAGCCAACAACGAAAACTAGAGAGTTTCCAGCCACAGCTTTGTTTCTGGTCTGAAGCTATCATGTGATCTTGCAGCCCAACATGCTTGGCCGTTTGTCCCAACACTCGCCTAGGAGGGTTAGGAGAAGGGTATAGTAGTGGAGCAGGGAAGAGGGGGTCCTGAGTTCCTTGCAAGGATTGAGTTACTTGGTTTAGGCGATGGGTATAAACGGTTTTAAATAAAGTTTCAAGGTGAGATCTTTAGGTGCGTTGTTGCCATTGCCATTATTTTCACATTACTATTATTTATACTAGTCTAGGTTCCCAAAACTTTAAAAGTATTCCCCCCGCGTGAGCATCGTGACTCTATAATTCTTTGAAAAGTCTAGATTGTCTTAATGATCAAACTCGTACGCATGCGACCCGTAGATCGTGTACCTCACCTGTATATGACAGTAGTATCTGCTATTAGCCAACTGCATTGGTGTGCGTTGGTCTTGCCTGTACATTATGCCTTTTCCCCACCACTATGGTACATCCCGATACCAGTCTAAACTCTCAATATGCTATCAGTACTGCCGTTATCACCTATCGTCTCTTTTGTAGATTCCTCAAACACCTTGGCTTGCACTCCCGCCTTTTTGTTGAAACTCTCATTATTGTCCCCTTTCCCTATACTGTGCAGCTGGTAGCCCTGGGAACCCTTGTGTTTCCAGTTACCATTGATGTTGGCTGAGCTGGTCATCTTCTGCTTCGACTTGCCACCCGACATGCCGAAGAAGGTCAATAGTTGGGGTAGGTATCGGTTCAGGAACGGCTTAAGCCTCATGATGTTATTGCAGACGATTCCCATGTTGAGTTCGACCAGTGACCATATTCCAGCTTCGGCTTGCTTGAGTGTGAAGTCGGGATTGGTGGCGAAGATTTGAACGTAAGGAGCTCGGACGATGGATGCGATCAAAACACTAAAGCAGTAGTCAGTATCCGTCTTCATGCGTTAGTGGTGGACTGTTGCTTACGCAGATCCAACAGAGAGAATGCCAACAACTACAAGCTTTTGTCGGAATCGTATTTGTAGGTGGTATAAGGTCGGTAATGGTAGAATGATGATGGCGAGGTCGCTGGCAATGTTCAAGACCACCTGTGCGATGGCAAGGTTGTTCAGACAAACCCCCGAGCCAACATCGCGAGGGTTACATGGTCCGGAGAGGAGGACAGTGAAGGTGATTGTGTAGATCAACAGGCTGCCGGCGATGATATAGACAGCATATTGGTGTGGTCGAGCAGGGCTGATGCGGTACAGAACTGATAGGATCGAGAGTTTCGTCAATGTTGGACTCCACATATACGTCAAGGTTGTCGGTGAGAGATACTGTCATAATTGGATTAGTTACGTTATGTGGTTAGGAGTAGAGAAGACGTGTGTGTCATACCTTGTTGTAGTCAACAAGCTCAGCGAGTGAAACATCCCAAGCATGTGAGCCCCATCCATACTTCATCATGAAGGAAACAGAGATAAAGTATCCGAGGGCAGTTCCCCATGATAGAGTAATTAACACTAGCATGCTGTTAGAATGGTGGCTCGACTGGACATAGAGTTGTTGACAAGCACGTACCAACATCAAGCTCCCATGCTTTGACCACCAGCACACTGGTAGCATAGCGAAGACCAAGAGTAAATGTAGCCAAAAAGAATGTTACTGCAAACACAACGATCGTTGCTAGCTGCACGCCGGATAAGGGCCTGTCAAAGTTTGAGGTTAAGCCGTCTGGTGGTGGGATCACTGAGGTGTTGTATATGTTGATGTTGGGATCCATGGCCTCGGGTTATCCGCGGAGTCCGAAAGTTCCGTGGACATCAGAGTTAAACAACAAGAAGAAGAAGTCTTTGAACGAACAGAGGGACACAGGGAATATAGATTTATTTGAGCCCGACGACTCGGACCATAGCTAATTCAGCGCTCCAGCAAATATGGATGCTTTTTCATTTCAGGTTACGACACAGCTCAGCAGGATGCAATTCCTTGCCCTAACATTGAAGCATCATCCCTGGAATCGATACGAATAACATGAGGTTTGTGCTTTTAAGGTTTCGGTAAAGACCCAACCGTTTCACTGTGTCTAACTCATAATACAAATTAACCTATTAGCTGAATGCCAGCAGCTGTAGCGACCACTCTCGTCACGCTATCTTTGGAGCCGTCAGCCCAACGCCGTTTAAACCTAGCAGATATGGCCCCTGGGCCTCTGCATGTCTCTCACCGGATGTAACTCCCTATCTAAGCTCCAAGACAGGGGTCAACCAACAATCTGGACAGTTTTTCTCATTGGTTTCGAACTCTAGTGCTTTCTTAGCGACCACTTACTGCTTACATTGTGCTTCCTTCTTGTGGAGCGCTTTCTATTATGTCCATAGACGTTGCATTCGGCGAACGGGTGTCAAATGCTTGCTGCTTGGCAGCCAAGGGTATATAACCTTTGCAGTGGCCCGCTCATATCAGTCACTCTGTACACAATATCTAAGCGGGAAAGCTACACTCACTGTTGGGTTCTTATCCCATCTGTCACATCACAATTTGCAATGTCTCCATCTTTGGTAACGGGCTCCATAGTCCTTCGAGCTGACTTTGACTCGAACAAGGCTCTACCCATGACCCCGGAGGAAGTCACTTCGGAATGGCTCGCGGAAGCACTTGGCGTTGAGATCAAAGCTTCCGAAATCACTTCTATGATTCATGGTACAGCTTCAAAGCTCTTTGTACGCCTCACATTCGGTGATGGTGTCAAGACAGAAATCCCTAGCAATGTTGTCGTCAAGGGCGGTTTCAACCCAGCAATCCGCGTGGCATTTCCCGAGATGTGGGCGACATACCGTCGTGAGGCCGAATTTTACCAGCATGTCGCGCCTCAGACGAAGATGCTGCTACCCAGCATTTGGTTTGCGGGTACAGACGTTGTCAATGGTCAGGGCATCGTCATCATGTCTGACGTATCAGGCGAGGCTACGTTTGGCACTATGCTCGAGCCATGGAACCACCAGATGGTTGGCGAAGCCCTGAAGCAACTGGCCAGTCTGCATGCTAAAACGTGGAATTCAAAGGAGGAAGCTTACCCATGGCTGTTTGGGAAGGACGGTGCCAAACTGGAGAATCCTGTCAGGAATATTGTCTTGGCTCTTCTGGAACCTGCGCCATGGGGAGCTCGTTTTGACGAAAAGGTTCGCCCCCCTGTGGCAAAGGAGTTGTTGGACGCGGATCGTGTGCGGGAGGCATTCCAGGCTTTATGGAAGTTTGCCGATGCGGATCAGAAATACTACTCTCTGATCCATGGAGACGATCATATCGGTAACACTCTGATTACCAAGGATGGCACTCCTGGTTTCATCGACTGGCAGGGCTTGCAGTATGGTCCTTCGATTCTGGACGTGACGTACTTTCTCACGGGTGCCCTGACGGTAGAAGATCGTCGGCGGTACGAGAAGGAACTCATCGAGGTTTATCTTGAGGCTTTGCACAAGGAGGGAGGGCCACAGTTGACAAGAGAGGATATTTGGGGTGATTACCAGAGATATAGTTTGCAAGGATTCCTTTGGGCCATGACGCCTCAGGCAATGCAGCCAAATGAGGCTGTCTTTGCTATGGCCGAGAGGTATTCTGCAGCTATTATGGATCATAAGACCCTTGAGTTGTTGGGAGTTTAGGCTAATGGGCTTTCTTTTGTCCAAGTATTAGATGATATAGACAATATAGATAGATACGATGATTGTATCATGGCTATATCCCCCATCCACAATTCCGAGTGTCCAATCCGAGGAGAGGAATGGCTTGAACCAGTTTTATGGTGCGATTGAGATGGTCAAGCCACGCACGATTCGATGTATATCTATTAGTGGCCGAATTAACATTCCAAGATCGCCAGTCCCCTTATTCTATTCCCCGCAAAATCCCTTCCAGAATGAGATAAGCTTTTAGCCATCAAGCAAGGCACAAGAAGGATGCCGGATCACGGAATCCGTCCTCGGCAGATGGGTTCTGTTATGGGTTCCACTACCGAGAGATGCCTTCTAAAAGTGGTTTAGTTGAAGGGGATTCTGTTCTGTCGAATGAGGCACAGCAAGTCTAGTCTAGCCATGTTTAGAAAGAACGCACGAGGTGTTGAAGAATATGATGAATAACAGGTTAGAATAGAGCCGCATGCGGCAGCTCCCGTCAGGAACAAACGAAGCCAACAACGTGTGGGTGGGTTGAGTTATTATCTTGACGGTTGCATGGCAAGTCTCGTCGGAAACAAAAACACCAAAGTCATTGAGAGAGTGTGGCAGAAGGTTAGTTATGCTTAAAAACAGAGTTTATGGCTTTATTGATGGCTGATGGCTGATGATGATGCAAGCACAAGTCACTCGTCGCTGTACAGACGAAGACACAGACAAAGACAAGAAGCTAACCGGATAATTCGGATCATAATGAGTCTGAATGTGCGTCATCAAAGACGCAAACTTCCCAGTTGGTGATTGCCGATAGCTTTCGGCTGGCCCAAAAAGGTTAATTACTACTATAATAAACTTTGATCGGGCCGTGGCAAGTGGTTTTATCAAGGTATTTATTTATGCATTGATTTATTTCTGGGGTATCTATATCGCGTAAATATGGAGTTAATCGTTATACAAAGTAAAGAAGAAAAAGTCATGACGACATTCATGTCTGTGTGTAGTAGGTATTCCCAAATCAGGGTTCTTCAACAGGGTCATTGTAGTAGTCTGTGGGCTGTCTGGGACGCTGCTCTAGCCATGACGATGTCGCAAAAAGAAATGTCGCGCTGCAAGATGTTAGTAAAAATACAGAGAGCCAATTGATGATTGATGATGGGTGCTTGCTTACATTATTCCAGCTCGGCACAATGCTGTAGCTTTGATGAGACGAATGCCAACTTGGCAGATTGGCTGGTGCATATCCAGATCATCCTCTGGGTCGCACGAAATGTCGCTAGCCATGAGTACAACCATGGTGCCAGTGACAAAGGGACTGATAAACAAGAACCAGAACCACGCTCTCAGGCATTTCTCTTTCAAGGTGCTGTTTGTCTCGGTGTCGGAGCGTAGGGATGCGTAGAGAAAGACTGCGACGATACTGAGGACTTCGACGATGCTGATAAGCGCAGCCAAAATACTATTCAAGTCAGCGACATGTCTTGTAGTGATGCGCAATTGATTAAACAACTTACAGAAAATCTGGGGCTTCGTATATACTAATTCGGGTGAATGGGATACAAGATATGAACATGCTCGCAACCCATGGCAGCGCAAAAGCGACGGGTATGAGTCTGTTTGCGAAAATGCATCGTAAATCCATTCTGTCTGCGTCAAGAGGTTGCAGACCCTTTGACGAAGATGATGAGAATTGAGGCCGACAAGGCATGGCGACCTTCTCGTCGCTTTTGCTGTCCTGCCATGTCGGCATGTGGGATGGAGAATTGACGTGTTGCGGATGTTCCATTGCTCTCCCACTTTACCGATCAATCTGAGTGTGTGTGTGTAGGTTGTTTTGGGTGAGACGATACAGTACGGTATAGGTATAGTATACAGCACTAGAGTTGGCCGTAGACAGGAAAATAAACACAAGAGACACAAAACACCAGAGATAAAGCAATAAAAGATCTGCAAAAACAGCAGACGGCTTGACCTTTAAAAAAGAGATGCTCCAAAACGGGCGCAACCCCCCATCACCATCACCACCAAACCAACCGTCGCTCTATCAAGCCCCATTCGGGATACAAGAATTGGGGGCTGGAAGCTAAGAGACTGGGCTAACCGAAGAGATTGGATACAGTGACGCACGTGCAAAAGATAACAAGACGAGAGCAAAACGCCAAGGGCGCACACATGGGACAAGGGATTGGATACAGTGGCACAAGCACAAAGGCCCATAGCCCCAAGCTCAAGCGGTAATTAGTTATCAGGTATAGTGGTCTACAGTGGACGTCATATGCAAGGTACATGCATCAAGCCCCAATCACTTGGACCACATGGGCTCAACCAAGACAATTGGGCCGCTAAGAGACTACTAACCTAACAATGGTGGTAAAGCTAAAAAAGATACCAGAGAACAGGTTTCCTCTTTCAATCAGTCTGTCGTCACATTCTGGCTTTCTTTCTTTTTTTCTGTTTTTGATGAGGGGTTATGTTCTGTTCTGTTGACTTGACTTGACTCGCTTAGATATTATCCTTGTATCCTTGCACTGACTACTCTGTATCTAGACTGTACTCTCGGATGCGTGCGGAATGATTTACCACCACCCACTTGAGGTTACTGCTGTTTGCGAGCCAAAGAGGGGAGGAGGGGAAAAGAGATTAACGCTCGTTGTCTTGGCGTACTACTACTGCACAAAGGGTGATCAGCCGCTGTTGGTCTGGGGTGCCCTCTTTTCCGTCCTCAAGGCCAATTGTCTATCATTCAATAACCACATTGACCTGTACTGCAGACTATCTTACTTATTAATTGATTGACTGCTGGTTGCCTCTATCATATTCATCTCTCTTGCGGCAAAAATCACGGCTATTGGAACTGTTACCGTTGTTGCGCGCGCTTATCTGCCCATAACTCACAACGTCGCATCAAGCTCATTCAATGCGGCCGTTCAAATGGCCTCCGACGCTCCGCCAACAGTTTGATAACCTTTTAAGACGTAAAATGAACCGTTTCCGTCTTCACCGGTGTCACACTTTGATCATGGTAGCTTAATACAAGGTTTTTAACTGCTGTGCCACCGGAGCTTTCTTCCTGCCGAAATCTGTGGGCAGGATGATCTATCTATCTATTTAGGGTAGATGCAGACATGAAGATCAAGACATGCCGTGCTCTCCACTTTCTCCCGGCCAATCGATAAGCGGTCAGATAAATAATCTACAATCGATAGTCAATCGATAATGATAACGATAATGATAATGACAAGCCCCGCTCCTTGTCCATCTTCACATGAAAACCAATTAAGCATTCCAACAGGAGATAACAGGCAGTTATTCCCGAATAGTCACTTATTAGTGGTCCAAGCAGATTTAACTACGTTAGTAAACATTGTCATTGATGTGTTGGCTTGCTATATATGCCCTTGAATGACATATCGAATTGTATTGCTCACCGGGTTCGTCTTTATCCTCCATCTGAGCACAGCCTGTCGTTGATAATTATGAGAGAATCCATCTGTCAGAGACTTCGTCAATGATAGTAAAACTTGTATTCAAGTTTCTGTTTTCTATCCATCTAAACTTAATCTCTCGAGGGAGATACTACTGGTGATATTCTGCTAAACTAAATATTGTCTTGTCCTCTGGGTATCATCGTCATATATCGTTATGAACTGCCTTGTCTATGTGGAATGTGCACAGATTTGCATAAAGGGCAGTCGGAATGGTTTCGTCGAAGCCACGAATCAGCACATCTTGTGTGAAAAACATGACCGCATCTTAATATTTGAAAACGCTCCGAATCCCCCAGGGTTTGCAAACAAATACCACTGGTAAATCATCAGTATTGGCTTGTTGAACATCAGGTACAATACGTACCAAACTTCTGATGCACTGAACTGTGTCATGTCTCTGTTCCTTCGCCACCAGCGGCACTTGTTTCTGTGTGATGAACGTCCGGCCTCTAGTGTCGTCCAGGTAAAACCCTCTCTCGGTCTTCTCCTAGGCGTTCTGGATGTCAAGCGGCCGTGGCCGTATAATCTAGGGAATTTAACTAAAAGGCTTGTTCAAGTTAGTAGAGAGCATGGATTTGAGGTCAAAGAACATACATGACTGTGCATAATATAAGCATGATCCCACCAAAGAGAAACCATGGTAGATGTACTGTTGGAGCCCTATTCGAATAGCTTAGTTCCTCGTTTCAATGGTGTGGCTCTTGGGTGAATGTACTGACATGGTGGATATGCTCTATGTGATGTTGAGATAATGGGTACCGACGACCACTTCCATACCCCACCGCCTCTTCCGTAACTGCAGTTTTCGGAAAGGTGGTTCTCAGATAACTATCAGGCAGTTGTGTCTCGAAGGGTCATCAGCAATGATAATCTATATTCGTCCGTAGGATAATGTAATCGACAAAACACAGCATGCGGCAAGGCTGAAGTCGAGAAAAGATGACGAAGAAAACATCTAAAATTTCTGCCGGCTGGCTCCTCCCCCCAATATCAACCAAGGGATCATCTGCAACAGACGACAAGAAAGCCAAGGGATAGCCACGCCAGCACTGCCTCTTGCCAACAAGAACTAAACCCAACTCAGACACTAGCGAGCTCTGCCCAGAGTTTTCCAAGATCCGAAAAGATCATATCCCCCCGCGACAGCCCTGTTCCGAGTCGTCAAAGGATGATCAATTCACTGACCATGACAAACGATGTTGATGACGCGTTCAAAACGGGACCCCTTTCTAAATAAAAAAGACGGGGGATCTTTCCGATACTCAAACTCTGTTTCAAAAGAAGGGGTTTCCCCCCTCAGAGTGGTAAAAATATGACGGGGTTCCTCGTAAAATTGTGGATGCGCCAAGGGTGCTCATAATCTTGGGCCCGTGTGCCAAGTCGGCATTGTGTTGGATATCCGGTATTAATTCTAGGCAAAGGGGAATAAACCTTTTTTTTCTCAATTGCATGATCCTTTGGTCCGAGACATGACCAAAACCGGCATATAACAGCTTTTGTGGACTGACATTTCTAGCTATGATTCTTAGCTGGGTTGGAGGATATATATATAATGTCATACGGACCAAACTGTGTTTCACTCATTACCAACCACTGCCCAAGCGTAGCGACTGATAATAAAGTTCCACTTTTTATCGTATGTCGATCGATTAACCTTAACTTGAGCTTTATGTATTATAGCCAGCGGGGTAAATTCCTTCCAGAAACTGTAAAGGATCATAAAGGTTTGATACTGTTAGTGACTGACAAGACAGTTTTTGGGAACATGGAGGAGTAAGAGCGCTAATATACTGCGTTGTATGTTTAGCCTTTGCTGGCTCATCAAGCACCAACGATGCCCTGAATATCACCAAACGTGGTTGTGTCAGTATATGATTTCTCCTAGGCGTTTACCAGACACAGCCAACATGTGAACGACAAGAAGTCTTTCGAGAAGCCGAGCCGAAGGAGACTGGATGCACCCGATTTTCGCAAGGTCGTTGATCCTTATCAGTCTTGGTCCTGAATCTTCTTAAGAAAAGAGTCTAGAATACAATCGAGAATGGGAAGCGGTTGAAGAGAAGAGTCCCGAGTCAACGCTGCCATGCCAGAATTGGAGCACACGCTCACGCATTTATCAGGCCTAGAATATATATTGACAGAAACAGACAGATTGTGTGTCTTGTAGATTGGTGTCTCACTAATGGATGCCCTTTACCGACCATAACGGCATGGAGCTCTACACCGCTCCAGAGGCGGCCAAAACTCCCCGGAAACGCAGAAACAGTTCGTGAGTCGAGAAGGCGATCACTGAGATGAAAACAGTCAGCGGAACATGCAATATGCAACGGTGTCTAGACTTGATGCTCGAGCGAGTTCTTGTTGGAGATAAAGTAAAGCCGATAAGAACCTACTTGTACACTGATGGGATCTGGTAACCTGGTGTAGATCGACTCAAGCCCAGAACACAGTAGGTAATCTATTATTTGATCAAGTGTGGTCAGCCATCTTCGACGCTCATGTTTTAGTCTATCCAATTTGGCCACGACGCAGAAGGGCCATTTCGACTGGCATACTTGGACAACGACTGCACCAGACATCACGAAGAGGAGGAATGATGAGTTACCCTTTCTTCCAGAAATGGACTAGGACCTAAAATTCCGCAGTGACATTGTTGATACCGTACCCGATATTGTCATTGGCAGCATTTCCAGATATCATGATGGAAAGAATTGTAGAAAGTTTGAAGCATAGAGATATGACCCAGTTTTGGTGGTCGGTAGTTTTACGATCAGCGTTGGTTTATATACGTTTGTTATTGACTTTCGTTTGGCGTTTTGTGTTCCTAGATAGACTTTAATTTTAACGGACGCTGCTCACGTATAATTGGTCTTCTCGTGATAAGTTACTCCGTCTTGATTATATGCGTAGCATTACTGTGCCACAATACAGCATCAGGTAGTGTGATAAAAATAATCACAATGCCTCGACAACGTATATGAGAATACAGTTCGGATAGTCTTTACTTGCCGACACCCATGGCGACTTGATTGGAGGGCGACTAGTCCTCAAGTGGCCAGTGGCAAAAAAGGTAGGAAGAACTCATAGACTATCAATGCCGTTGGTTCCGGGCCATCCCTTGAATAGTCGCTAATCGGAGAGTAGTAAGACAAAGAAAGCTATCCCTTTGTTCATGTGAGTGACCTCGCCCACACCAAGCTTCCAAGTTCATCAAATCAAGCACTCCGATAAAATTCGGGGGTAAATATAGAGTTCTCATTGTTAGGTGGCCGGAGCAGACCACCGCTTCTGTTAGATCTGCTAAGGATTTGTTTTAGATTAATAGAACAAAAACAGTCACTATCCCTTTCTATGGAATGGTTCATTTTATGTTGTCTTACAACAACGATGCGCTATTCCTGGGTGGTAGTGCTACAGAATCATTTATAAGACACTAATGGAATGCAATAGCATCTTCGATCTCATTTTCTATTACACGGATTTCAAATGTTTTATTAATTTTAGAGCTTGGAACTCTTCTTAATAATCTCTGACCTAAAAGCATAGAAACGTTTCACATATAATGCCGCCATCTATCCCCAGCTCTTTGCGTTTCAAGGTACCGGGGAGATTATGAAGTATTATAGCACTAGGAATGCTCTTTTGGGGTGTATAGGCACAGCCTTGGCGGCCCACTATGCTTCGGTCGATGTAGAGACCTGGTGTATTACATACCTATCTACCTATCTCGCACCAGTTTCTATCGAGCCTGGCTCGTCCTTATCACGCTTCTCTACTTGCAATGGAACCTGCCCTTCAACGACTGGTAGCATGATACCCTCCCCCTAATGCGTCTGCGTCAGACTCATATTAACAGTGTAATAGGTGTCTTTCCGGCATCAACCCAAATACCCACAACTCTGGATACAACGCGGACTGAAGAACTGTCGCTCAGCTCGAAAACAGGATCTCTGACCGAAACAATCGTTACTTCTTTAATGCCAACAACGCAACTCAGCACTGCCGCCTTGCCCACCTCCAGTGGTATCGTCGTACCTGCTGGACAATCTATCATACTCAGGATTGAAGAATCGAGAAACCAGAAACGCGATACCGATGGAAATATACGTGGTGGTTTCGTTGGCCCAGGCGACCCCGACGTCTGTACGTTTGCTGCGGTCTTAATTCTGACCGAGGACCAGCTCTATGATGACGGTGTGCCTCGTTTTTACTCCGGTGAGGATTATAAGTTACTGCTGGGTGAAGAGGATATGGACCTGCCTGTGCGAGGTTCTATCACAAGGACCTTTGAAATGGATGATCGGGTACTTGTGTTTAGGAACTCGAGCCTACCTAATGGTGAAGCAGGCTTCTGTCAGGACTCTAATGGTCAAGTGTACATCACCTTTACCGACCGACCTTTGGACTGTGTGCCGGTGTCCTTGATTGTTTATGATGGCGAGTGAAATGGACATTCTTTTGAGACTATGGATGCTAATTGAGATGCAGCTTCACAATGCCAAGATGGTCAACTTATAGGTGCTGAAACTTCGACCACCCTTGAAGCAGCTACTGAGACAAGCACAACGGAAGGAGTCAGATCCGAAAGCCCCAGCAGCCAAGAGTTCACGACGGAAGAAACCACCGTGGGTGGTCTTCTGAAACATTTATCCCTGGATTATCTACAACGATATCGTCTGGAATTGTTGATTCATCTGCATCGACTTCTTTCCCGAACTTGCCAACTATGCCCACTGAATCGAGTACTGAGATATTGCCATCCACTGGGACTGAAGCTTCGAGCTCGGTCGCAAGCACGCTGTTTGGGTCAACCTCTACATCCTCAACTGCATCGACTGGCTCAACCTCACAACCACCCTCGTCTAAGACAACCACATCAGCTAGCTCTAGTGTTCCCTTTACCATTGTAGAGACAAGCGAAGGTACATCGGGGACTACATCAGCGCCTTCATCTGAAATTAGTGCATCTACTGGAGAGACCACAACCACAGGGCTCTTGTCCGAGACAACTGAGGCCAGCACTGGTACTTCTGCTGTCACAGAGACGACTGAAGACGCATCAATAACAACATCAAAGTCTTCAACCGAGATTGACACATCTAGTAGTACAGAGGTCACAACCATATCAAGCCCAGGAACAACTACCACCACATTCCAATTGACTACGAGCATAATAAGCTCAGAAACTATTGGCGAAACTACTACAGATGTCACAACAACTTCAAGCTCCGCCCCAGATCCTAGAAGCTGCCCTGCCACCAGCGATCCATACACGGTCAGCAACGCCTCTTTTGACATCTCCTGCAAAACTGCTGTCACAAGTGGTGGGTCGATTGGTGTTGTCCAAGCAGACAGTTTCCAACAGTGCGTATTATTCTGCGCACAATCCTCCAACTGTGCTGCTATACAGTTCACAAGATCCAACAACAATTGTGAGGGATTCTCATTTATTTCCGGAACGACGGGGAACAACGGGAATGACGTTGCAATTAAATTGGCCGATTCTACTACTACTGCTGATGCTGTGGGAGACACGACTACTACCGCCACTGCATGAGCGACAACCGCTATATGACTACCCAGCAGTTAGAGTCTCCTCTCATTATTCAGAAAAGATTATAAATGTAGCTATAGGACCCCAAAGTTTAATAGACTTTAGCCCTATGACAAATCTTGCTGCGAAGAGGCACTCGGTATTATGGAATTGCATAGTGGAGCTAGGCTCGGTAGTCGGCATCCCAGCTTCACCGAGATCAATGTCACACTAATGACCTCCGCTAGTAACTTATAGGCTACAGTGAGATAAAGGAATAATAAATAGATAGACACTTCCCTACACTTTAGGAACAGTACACAAGTCAAGCTCTCCTCTCTCATCTTAGACCACCTTTCCCTATTATTAATCCGCACGACTATCAATCTCTTTCGTCTCCAATCAATCTACATAATGACTGCACCATTTGTTGCAGTTGCGGGCGCTTCTGGTAAACTGGGCAAGCTCGTTTCAAATGCGCTGATAAAACGAGGTGTGGCTATCAAGGCCCTCGTCCGTCCCAACACTGATCCGTCACGCACAACCGATCTTGTCAGTGCTGGCGCGACCATAGCTCAAGTCGACTTGTCCGACGTGTCGGCTCTCACCCGCGAACTTAGCGGAGCAACTTGTGTGGTATCTACGATTCAGGGATTGGAAGATGTTATCTGCGTGGCTCAGAGCACGCTCCTTGACGCCTCAGTCGCCGCCAAGGTCCCGCGGTTCATCCCCTCTGACTTTTCCCTCGACTTTACCAAGACGAAGCCGGGATCCAACCGCAACCTAGATTTACGCCGCAAGTTTCACAAAACCCTCAAGGAGTCGGGGATTAGCTGGACCAGCATCCTCAACGGCGGCTTTATGGATTTGATGGCTGGTGACACGCCAATGATCAACCACAAGAGCCGCAAGGTTCCATATATCGGCCAGCCGTCTCAACTGCTTGATTTCACCACCATGGTGGACACTGCCGCATACACTGCTGCTGTGGCTGCGGACCCGAACCCTACTCCAAACTTCCTTCGCATTGCCAGCGTCACTGTCAGTGTGCAGGATATTGCCGATGCGCTGACAGCCGTGGAAGGCGTGAAATACAAGCCCTCATGGATGGGTACGGTGGGAACGACGGAATTCATGATCGGGATGATGCGCCTTTTCGGGGGCGAGAAGGAAATGTATCCTGCTTGGCAAGGCATGCAATACATGGTTAATATGATGTCTGGAGATGGCAAACTTGAGCCACTGGATAATGGCCGATATTCCGACCTGACATGGACAAAGCTGGAAGATTTCTTTCGTGAAAACAAGAATGAAAAGGTGTCCGGTTAGTTCTGTGTGTACAATAGGCGATAGAGTCATATCCTAAATGATAGATATATTGAATGACTGGCTTCATCTTGACGACATTACATATTTGACAGCATCGCTAAAGACACAATCAGCCCCACAAGGCGTATTTCGCACATGATGGGAATGGTACGATATTCTCAGAGGAAATAGCAATATCCTTTGCCGATCAGTATCTAGCGAGGCTTTTTAGGTGTGTGACGTGACATAAGCATTTAATTTAATTTAATTTAGTTTAATCTCTACACCGCTAGACTAAACAGACAACACCCCCCCCAACCAATCCCATTTCTTTCTCCTTCATGGAAAAATTCGTGCTCACCCTATCCCGACCAATGCTTGGCGACTCCTGCATGAGTCTGGATCCCGATCCCTTGAAGAAAATGGCTGCGACGATTAAAGATCCACAACGTATCGTCGAGATACGTGAAAGCGATATACCCGTTCCTTGGTGCGATGATTTTGGCAAGATGATTAGCGGAATGAAGTCAGTTTGACTCCAAAACATCTAGAGCACAGCATCTAACATACGTCTGTCTAGTCTTGATATCAGCAGTTCTCCAGAACTTAATGATTACAAGCTTGGTGTCATGAGAAAATTACGCACTTTTAATGATGACAACATCCCCGATGATGCTACTCTTGCTTCTATCAAGATGAAACGGATGGCAGTAGCTAAACAAATGATTGGCAAAATGGGTAAAGGTGTTGCCATTGAACCACCATTCTTTGTTACGTGGGGCTGCAACACCTTTATCGGCAGTGGTGTTTACATAAACCGAGAGTAAGTTTTCGAAATCTGCCTTGGGGACCAACACTAACTGAATAAACAGAGCCTCGATCTATGACAACGCTCTCGTCAGCATCGGAGACAACGTGCTCATCGGGCCAGGAGTATGTATCTGCACCACAACCCACGCGACAGATGTCAAAGGACGCAGAGAGGCACAGGGTACTTCATATTCCCTGCCTATACGCATCGAAGAGGATTGCTGGATAGGCGCTCGAGTAACTATTCTTCCAGGGGTGACGATTGGGAGAGGCTCCACGGTGGCTGCGGGTGCAGTGGTCCACAAAGATGTTGAGCCAGAGACCTTGGTGGGAGGCGTACCAGCTCGGTTTATTCGGAGTTTGAAGGACATACCAAAGGATCCGGAGGTCGAATCGATCGATTATGAGTTGTAGGCGGAAGGCCTCAACGTGTACGAGTACGGCGGCAATGATGGATGGGAAGGGAAGGAGGGAAACGGATGCAGTCCGATAAGACTTTAATAAGGAGACTTGAGATTGGAAGTAAATAATTTACAAACCATGTAACTAGATCTGACGCATGAATATCATATTCATAGTACATTCAACACATTTAAGCGCCCACTACTGCATTGGCAACCTCTCCAACTACCTCCTCAATAACCTTGGCCAACTCCTTCGAAGCTACAGCAGACAACAGTACCATGGCAGTAAAGAACTCATCCCCAGGCAGATAGACACTAAGTTGCTTCTCTCCAAAGTTTCTCAGCCCTGCATTTCCGTACTTTGCAATTTTGTTGCCTTGTCGATCATACAACTCAAAGCCTGTTCCTGTGTACTGATTGACTTTCCACTTGAATTTGCCCATGTGCGTATCAAACGACCAACTCCCTGTCATGGAGCTGTTCTTGATAACCATGGGCTGATTGTACACTGATAGGTCAACCGTTGACGTGCTTATATGCATCGATGCTACTCCGACGGTGTTCTCGGGGGCTGGAAGGCCTCGGTGTAAAATAAAGCTGGGATTAGTCGGGCGCTTAGATATGGTGTATAGTGGAGGTGCATCTTTTGGTGAACCAGCGGGCGTGATGAAGAGGAGATTATCGTCATTTGGGTGTGGTCGGATGATGAGTGATCGAGAGCCATCGTTGGGAGAGACTCCTTGGGGGCCAGACGACCCGTATAACACTTTGTTCAAAAGTTCTCTCATGATGGAGCTCAAATAAGGAAGAAATTGCGCCGGTGAGTGATTGATCGTTTCCCAGATGAGTTTATCTAGAGGGATGATTCAAAGGCCGAGATGGGTTCAGAAGTCATTTATACTCGAATCATGGGTATGATACAGAGCTGCGACTTTAGTGTCAATTCAGCTCTATCCCTAAAATAGCGAAATGCCGCGACTGAGGCTGTGCGTGGGATCTGCAAAAGTAAAGCGTAATAAAGCTTGATGCTTATTATACTTGCGACTAGGGGTACGGATAGCGTCATCTTACATTGCAATTATTTCGAAAGTGCTGCACATCGCTCTCTACGTTCAGTGTTGGTGGTGCGTTGTTTTTCTGGCGTAGAGCAGTTATCTAAGGAAAGTACTAGTCTTGTGTCTTGCTAAATGGTTGTATGTTCATGCTGACGCTTCGGTATTCATATCTGGGCAAAGGATATTTAATCCAATTCAACAAGTTTACCCCTGGGAATGGTCATGAAAAGGATCAAAAACTGTGGTGAATGTAAACACAAACAACAACCCGGAACACAGATAAGTCATTACTGCTGTCCTCGGGAGGACCTCTGTATACGAAGCTTGCCCACCTTCTTGCGCATGACTTCCCATAGCGACCCGAGCCTATCTTCCCCTCCTTCCATTTCGACCTCTACGAAAGCCTCGACCGATTCTGTAGGAGACCTGCGATGTTGTAGTGTCTCCTGGATGAGGGCGAGAAACTTCATTGTGTCTATCGTTTGGGGATGACTATCTCCAAATAATTGTCGGCTTAAGTCCAAAGTGATCCGGAAGAGTGACTCAGCATCGATGTATCGGCCCTGTGCATAGTATAACGACGCGAGCCTCGCCATGACGTTAAATGTGAAAAGATGCCTCTCTTCGAATAACTCTTTCACAAGACCTAGTGCCTTAATTAAAATCTCTTCGCTCTCTTCGTATTTGCCCAGTTTACGGTATATAGCCGCAAGCAACACCCCCAATCGGATATTTTGCGGATGATCCTCCTTCAGCACCTCTCGTGCAATCTCCAGTGCTTTAGCCGCAATCTCTTGCGCCTTGTCCAGCCGATTCTGCCCAACGTATGTGTATCCAAGATCTATCATGATTTGAATTGCCATAACATGTTTCTCTTTGAGCAAATCGCGTTGCAGTTCCAGTGCCTTGTCTAGTAGCACTTCTGCTTTGCCATATTGGCCTTGATCATACCATAATGATCCAAGTAGTGCCATCGAAAATATAGTACCCTCGTTCTCCTCTCCAAGCACTTGTCGTTGAAGCTCCAGTTCTTCTTGGAGAAGACCTACCGCCTTATCGTACTGGCCCAGAGCCCTGTAACTAAACGCAAGGTTTGTTATGGCACCAAGTGTACCTGGGTGTTTGTCTCCAAGCACCCTTTGTCTGAGATTCAATATTCGTTCATTCAACGGCTTCACCTCTCGTAATCGTCCTCGATACCTGAGAAATATAGCGACATCACTGAGTAGAGAGTCTGTCTCAACTTCTGTGTTGCTCAACTCTGCCCACTCCCCTACTCTCATAGCATGCGCAACATACTTGTCATATTGCGCCCACGAAGTCAAGTCTGCCAATTCTGGAATGAGAACGCGCAATATCTGCAGTGCTTTGCGACTATAGAACGCTTCAACATCTTTTGGCCGGTCACATGCCCTGTCCAAGTCTTTGGTCAAGCTTCTGATCATCAGATCGTATCGAACAGCCTCTTGAACCAGCTTGTGCATCTCATAGCGTCGCTCGCCGTCGTCAGTTCGGCGTAAGTTGAGAAAAGAAAACTCTTTCAGTCGTGCCACGGTTTGTAGAACTTCGAGCTCTGAAACCTGAGTGGTTGGGCCCTCATCATCTTCATAGTCTTCGTCACCAATCGCATATGAAGAAGCTGCGGCCACCAGTAACTCTTCTGGTATGTCTTGATTGTCGACATATGCGATGACGTGTAGTACATGGTATGACATCTCGCTCTCGATTCGAAGTCGTTCTGTTGAGATCTTCCATGTCTCGAGCACACTGTTTGACACTTCCGGCCGCCTATGTCGGTCAGAGTCGCTCTGCTTCAGCACTTCCCATCTAGTCTTCCCTTGTTCCAGGTGGGCCAGATATTCTTCAGCAGTCATTGACAAGCGCTTCATGTAGGCACCGGCTTGGGAGATCGCTAACGGAAGGTACTGTAGTTCCTCCAGGAGGACATCTGCTCTTACATCTCTTGACGTTTCGGATATAGTCGACGGGATATCCAGTATCCCTATAAGTAGTTTCCTCGCCTCATCCACAGCCATAGACCGCACCTCTATGCCGCGACGTGCTCCGACTAGGGTGCCTGCAATATGACCATCTCGACTCGTCCACAGCACCGTCCCTTGCGGAGCGCACGGTATGTACCCACGAAAGTTCTGGTTCTGCTGCTCATTCTCCTCTTCTGCCCTTACTTGTCGACCGACCCCAAACAGCCTGAGGTTGTCCGCGTTGTCGATGATCATCAACCACCTTGGCCTTGCTTCAATTGCAGCTCGCACTGCATCAAGCATATGTGGCCCGGTCAGCTGGTCATCAATACCGAGTTTTTCTCCGATGGTTTTGTAGTCGGCCGAGAAGGTGGCTTCACTATCAGCGTGAACCCAGAAGACACAGCATTCTTGGTCGATATCGCATCGTCGGTAGGCATAATTCAGGGCAACCTGCGTCTTGCCTGAGCCTCCTAAACCCCAAAGTGCAGCGCTGCAAGATTCTGGAGTTGATGGTAGAAGTTCATCTAGTCTCTTCATAAGATCCTGACGATAGACCAGATCCTCATTGCGGGGATAAGGGATGACTTGGATAACCCCGGCGTGGGGCACGAGGCGGGGCGAACTGTAGTGCACATGGTTGTGGACATCTCCTAAATTGATTCTGGTGTGGTCGTTGAACGAGTTATGGCCGATGTCACGCAGCGTGCTTCCTGGATGTTCCGTCATGGTGATGTCGGTCCATCGAGGCCGTGTAGACTACTTGCATCGAGAGTAAGCACAAGTAACGAGGCGGAACAGAATGATGAAGCCTACGTGGTCAGGCTATAGACCTCGTGCCTAACTTTCAAGGCATCAAATGCTGTTAGTTCTGTGGCAGAAGAGGGCAGAGGCTGAGACAGAGCATGGCCATTGTGGCAATGTGCTGCCACAGGGCTGAGCATCTAGGTACATGAGACCCAAACGCCGATCTCGGGATAATCGACTACAATATGCCTTAGATCGACATGTTCCTTTTCAATGATTTGCTACCAGCGGTCCACAAGAGCAAGAGGCCCTCGGACTCGACGATCAAATCAGGTTCGATAATAGACATAATTCAGATAAACCTCATTCTTAGAAACTACCTTCAATCTCTTCCAGTTGCCTCGAAACTCAACACTATACCTAATAAGGAAAAACGCTGCGCTCCATCTCATCCTTCAGTGGAGAATGTCCAATAAGATTGTCCATGTTCAGGCTCATACCCTTGTCTCCTCTTCTCCAAGGCTGAACCCCCTGCTTTCGTACTTCTCCAAAATCAGCCTTTTATCCCCATGGCTTTATAGAAAGCGGGGGCCATCAAGTGAACGGGATATGACAATGACAAGACAAGTTTATTAACTAAATACCGACTTGATCCGCCGCCAGAAACCATACCTCGAACAATTTCAATCTTGACTCTATTAGGATACATCGACCGCTGGCTCCAAAATGCCGGGTGTTCCATCTTACAAAGGCTGTGATGCCTGTCGAAAGCAGAAGAAAAAGGTAAGTCATCAAAAAAGGTATCCGAGACTGGGGGTTTAACCGCAGGAATAGTGTGATAAAGCTCAACCGAGATGCGCCAGATGCGAAAGACTTGATATACCTTGTGTCAACGTGGGGAAACAGCGCTACAAGTTCAAGATCCAAACTCTAGAGCGTGAATCGTCATCGAGTTCGACACCTCAAATTGTCGACACTGATGGAGAAACCTCTAGTTCATCTAGTTCGCGGAAATCGGTGTCGCCTTTTCTCTTCCAACAAGCTCTAATCAAAGTGCCGAGTAATAAGACAACTACTGTCACGCATACGTTAGTATCAAGACTGGAGATTACAGACTTGCGATACGACATCACCTGTTATGGAGATTTTCTGCGACATATCCCAGCGAGAATAGGGAGGAATGAAGCCCTTGACGCATCTGCTGATGCGTTGGCTACCACGTTTTCGACACTCCATATGCCTCAGGGATACCAGACAATTGACGCATTGACAAAGTATGGCCGCGCCATCAACGCTTTGAGGTTATGTTTGGATAACCCTGTCAAGGCCAGGATGCCCGAGACAATGTGTGCTGTATATCTCATCATGATCTGCCAGGTTCGTTACATGGGTGCAATTCCCAATCGACACTAACATCCGTCAGGGTTGGCTAGGGAGAGACGACGATCCATCCACAAGCCACGGCCAGGGCCTAGCATATCTCCTCAAAGCAGCAGCACGAGAGAACTGGAAAGCTGGTTTCGAAACTGAGATGATCCTCACATTCTGCGTCCCAGTGGTATTTGAACTCCCTCTCCACTCATACCTCAAGTCTTAATTAACAAATCCTTAGATCATAGAAAGCATCTCAAACCCCAAAGTCAAATTAGAGAAATGGTTCTGGGACCTGCTCGACAACTTCAAAAAGAACAACCCACCAACCACGGCCGAAGGTAAACAAGCAAGACAAGAAGGACAAGAAGATGGTGGTATCCCGAGTCTTTCGATAAGAAACTTGGGAAGACTACCAGACTTTATCAATGATCCTGAGACGCATCGTATGGAGATTACGTGTGCGTATCATAGGCTATGTCGAGATTTGCGGAAAGTAGCAGAGATTGTCAGAGCTGTGACGTGGGAACCCGGATACTCTCCCACGCCCATGCAACTTCGACTGTCACGTTCGTACAACTCTGCATACTCTGTCATGCTCACAGTTCTCGTGATAATGAACTGTCTTATGCAAGCTTTTGATCCATACAACCTCGCTCTCGTGGGTGAAGCAGCACTCTGTTCCTCAGAAGTAGTCTCCATGGCACGAAATATAAGCCAGTACCGACCACTTGGGGCGAGTCATGTACCGTTGGCACTCGCTATCGCATGGGCCGCTACCGAAGAAGAGGGTCTGAAGACGCAGCTGTATGATTTGCTCAACGAGTATCAACAGGATTGGATGGTGACGCGGTGGGAGAAGGTTGGTTATTGGTGGATGGATAAGTTTGCTGAGTTGCGGGAGAGGTTGGCACCGAGGGTCGTTTCTCCTGATGACGAGGAAATTTTCAGCTTTGAAGGTGCAGGCGTGAGTTTGAGTCATAGGCCCAAGCAGCCTGCTGAGGAGTGTTGTGTTATGTAAAGGGTTTAATGTTTATGTACAAGTAGCAGAGATACCTAATTAGCCTGATATTCAAGGAAATCTGTTCGATGGCCAATAATAGGTGTTGACCCAGCATTTTGTACTGGGAAACGGCGATCTGCTTGCATCGTCATTCCTTCGAGTGGTGGTGTGGATATGGCTTGGTAATGCGAGAAAGATACCCTGACGTAACAAAAAGAGGAACAAAGACGAGTAAGAAAACAATAAGAAGTCCCACGAGGCCATGGGGGGTTGTGAATATAGGTCGAAAAGGCCGAAAAAGCCATGACACGGGGTTGTAGATGAGAAACATGAAGAATGACACGGGCACTCGTATCCAGACTCGTTCGTCTTGAGTAAGTGGAACTTCTTCTAGTCTTCCCGACATATGTCGTACTTCATTATAGAAGCCTGCTTCCTCAGTAGCTGTGTTCAAGTGGAGTTAGCTTGATTAGCTGGTAGTGTATCTTGAGTCAAGGATATAACCTACCAATGTCGTTCCGAGGCCATCTGGAGGTACGCCCAAGCGGCGTAGTGCTGCCCTTTGTTCTGAACATGATTTGGTGGAGATGTTCTCCGACAGTCTGTTTCTAGGTACTTTGAAAGGACGTAACGAAACGAATCGTGCTGCAGATTGGGTCGGATCTACCAAGGTCAGTCAGCCTTGACATGGGTTCGCATCGGCCCGCAACATGTTCCGGTCAGCGAGGCAGATTAACGCGATATATCGTAAATCACAGCCCTAGCCTTATTTTGAACCTGAACCAATTTGCCAATTTCTTGCCTATGCCTCAGGGTATCAGAAAAATTGGCTGCTAGAAGCATAAGAGACGAAATAATTAGTTCAGTTTATGCTACTTAGGTCAGACATCCTAGGCTATCTATTTTTATACCCTAAAGCTTAGAGGACACAATGGCTGAATTGGCTGCGATAGCTTTGGTCGGAAACATACTCCAGTTCGTCGAAGTGGGGATCAAATTAACCAGAACAGCGCAAAGAGCATATAAATCCACTTCAGGCCTTATCCAAGAAGATGAAGAGTTTCTTGCCAATACAGAACGATTACAGACCTTGGTCGGTCTAATCGATCAGACTCAATCAAATCCTCAAGATGCTCGACAGACTAGCATCGATGAGAATTTGCTGCAAACAGCCAAGGCCTGCGACGAATATGCCTCACAGCTTGAGACTCTTCTAGGCTTCCTACGTCGGAGACCTGGAGAGCTAAAAGCATTCGAGGCTATACGGACCGCGATGCTTCGACGGCTGAGAAATACGGAGATCCAAGCTTTGGAAGGAAAGTTGATCAATGTGCAAAAGACCCTGTTGCTTGCTTTGACAACTTCATCTCAGTCAGTTCAAGAAAGACGCATTCAGTACCGCTACTAACAATATTTATAGTTCTCGACAATCATCAGCTTTGGTTGCGATACGTGAGTTGAAGCATCAAAACGCTGTGTTAGAAGCCAGCACAACCACGAGACTAGAATCTATCGAATCCCTCATTACGGGTATTGATCTGAAGAAAGAAGGCACGAGTAGGGCTGCTAAGATGATCATTTCACACCTGGACAATCTTGTCTCCGAAGCACAACGCGTCAAGAAGCATCATGATTTTCTCCAGAGTCTTCGATTCAGGGAGATTAAGCAACGACACAGCGCTATCCAGGATCACCATGAAGCCACATTCAAATGGGTCTTTACTAAAGGAAAGACTGGCTTTCGGGAGTGGCTTGAAGAAGGAAGGGGATTCTTTTGGGTCAAAGGCAAAGCTGGAAGTGGAAAGTCGACTTTGATGAAGTTTATCGCCACTCATGACGATACACAATCACTTCTTCATACCTGGGGAGGTGGGAACAGGGTTATCAGGGCCAGCCATTTCTTCTGGAATGCAGGCTTATCTATGCAAAAGTCACTTACTGGGCTGTTCCAAACAATACTTTATCAAGTTCTCAGAGAATGTCCTGAGCTCATTGACATCATTGATACTCCCGATCGAGAGGCTTCAATTGAGTCTAAACTATACGACGCGTGGGACGACAGGGCTCTTTTTCGGGCTTTCGAGAAGCTCTCATCTCAAAAGTCCCTACCACTGCGATTTTGCTTCTTTATAGACGGCCTCGATGAGTACACAGCTGGAGCGCATCGCTATACCGGAACATTTGAGGAGCTTCTGAGGCCGCTGAGGGTTCTCGCTTCGTCCCCTTCCATCAAGATCTGTGTATCTAGTCGGCCCTGGGATGCCTTCGACAGAGAGTTCAGCCATGTCAAGTGGAAGCTCCAGCTCGAGGACCTAACCAGGGAAGATATCAGGCGCTACGTGAAGGATGAATTGGGCGTTGACCCGAAGTTTCAGAAGCTTTCCGAAATGGACCCGCGGTGCTCCGAGATCAAAGACACCATCGTCCAGCGCGCACAGGGAGTGTTCCTCTGGGTTTATCTCGTGGTCAACTCTCTGAAGAGAGGGCTGCTGAAAGACGATAACTACGCGGATTTGCAGAGTCGATTGAACGAGCTTCCCGATGATCTTCAGAGATACTTTGAACACATGCTGCAGTGTATCGAGACCATCTACTGGGACAGTACTACGAGGATCTTCAGAACTGTTATCGCTGCTGAGCAAGCTTTGCCTTTGCTTGCCTTTGAACTTTTGGACCGTGAGATGGACGACCCTGATTATGCTCTGACGATGCAGGTAAGTCCATTGACTGATGTGGAGAGCGAGGCCATCTGCAAGCGATCAAACACAAGGCTCAACGCTCGTTGTGGCGATTTACTCTACGTCACTGTGAATCGAACAGAAACTGGATTGTTCAAGAGTCAAGTAGACTTTTTGCACCGAACTGTGAGGGATTTCTTCCTCGACACTGGTGTCATAGATGATATGATTCAAAAGCGACCGACAGAGAAGTTTGACCCTCATTTATCGCTCTGCAGAATCATGCTTGGCCTCAACAAGATCATCGCCCCGGACGAGAACTCCTCCCGGGTCTATGATCAGGTATACATTATCGGCGATGGATTGATGCATTATGCCCGGAATTTGGAGGAGACATTTACAAGGTTAGAAGAGGATGGAAAGACTGAACATGGCAAGACGAGTCTGGAGCGGGTTTTTAAGATCCTCGATGAGCTGGACCGCACGAACTCCGAAATCCTAAATCATCTCGGGGTTCATTGGACAAATACAAAGGACCCTCCACAGGGCACATTTCGAGAGGGGCGGAACAAGACCTTTTTGGCAGCGACGATACAAGCTCGGTTGGCTTTATACACCGCAGACCGTTTACAAAAGAACCCTGCCGAGATTCGACAAAAGGGTGGTCGTCCCTTGTTAGATTACGCCCTCCGACCAACAATGGTTACACCTCTTCCAATAATCCATCTAGAACAAGGTCCCGTTTTGTCCATTGTGGAACTTCTCCTGGATCTGGGTGCTGATCCAAACGCGGGGATATACATCTACGAGAACAGGACACCGTGGGAATTATTTATGGAAATGTGTCATCAGCATGCTAAACAAGAGACCAAGTCGGAGTATCTTGTTGATGATATCGGACGCGCAATGGAGCTCATGCTAGAAAGGGGTGCACGAACGAATGGGACGTTCCAAGTTTCTCAAAGCCGGTCCCTGACAGTGATGGAGATCGCTAATTCAATTGGGTTGCCGCAGCATTATATGAGTAGGATCGAAGAGTTAGTTCGGAGCAGAGGTAACGGTCGGTCTTTTATGTCTCGCATGCTCGGGTGGAATTAAATGACGGCCTCGATATCTTTTTTCACATATTTGCATATTTACATAACTTGTTGATAGCAAACTGAGTTCTGGCTGAGTTATGTCTGACGAGATCTACTCTCTATGGCTACCTTTATATTTACGGTCGAGAGGTTACAACGGTACTAAGAACTTCATTTAAAACGCTTCAAATGTCAATGCAGAAAGGCTAAGACGATCCAGAGACTTTGATCAGATGGGAGTAGACAAGCAAAAATCTCGAATATACAAATATCGTTCAGTTCGTACCGAAGCTCCACCATCAAAATTTATCATACTGTACAAGAAATAAAGATTGCCCGTTTACAAACATTTAAGTAGATGGGCCACCAACGTAAATCGTCAAAGTATCTGGCTCTCCCGAAACAACACCCGAAGCATTTTCATTTCCATCAGGGTTCACGTCATCGTACGGGAACGCATATCCCTTGCCATCAACCTCGTAAGAATGCACGATGCGACTGTAGTGGCTTGTAGGGTCACTTTTGTAGTACTGCTCCTGTCCAAGCTTAGGCTGCGTATCACCGCCGTCGGAAAGAAGTGTAGACCGTACAAAGGCAGCACAGAGACGAGGAACAACCGCCGCGTGAACGCCGTTGTCACCTTCTTGGACTGTAAAAGGTCCGCTGTTGCAACCCCAGATATCCTTTGTGTTGGGCTTGGCGTATCCGCGGTTGTCCCCGTCGCAGGTCAGTTCTTCGCCTGTGACGCGACATTTTACCTCGCCTGCTTCAGACTGAGTGTTGATGATGAGGTCTTGGTTGGTGTACTTTGCCCAGACATCGTTGACATATGTATCCCAGTAATCTCCAAAAGTGATGGGCTCAAGGTCGTACTGGTTACCAGGAGACAGTACTCGAACTGGTTTACCCTCGGCGTTGGCGATACACATAAACGTCCACGCTCGACCGTCGGCGTCTTTCTGCTTGACGAGATCGTCACAGATCTTGCTAACAGAACCGGACTCTAGGCCGACACATGATTGCTCGCTTCCGTCTTTGAGAGCAAGACCCATGCCAAGGGGGATTCCCACAAAGTCAACATAACTAATATTGGCATAAAGAACTCCATTTGTGTATGTGAACTCGACGAAACCCCAGTCCACACCTGCACTAGGATCTTGAAGGTTCGTAACAGAAGGCTGGACAAGACCATCGCCACTTCCAATATCTACCACAAAAAAGTGAAGATCAGCATTGGCGAAGTAGACGCGGCCAGAGCTCATAGATATAGGAATTGTAAAGTCCATCGTCTGGCCCTGGGGTGGGAGAGGAATGGCAATGTTGTCCTTGATCTCGACAGGTTCTTTCGACCCTCCTGATTTAGGATATACAAGGCTTCCATCAGCTCCAATGAAAACAACAGTACCATCAGAGTCCAGCCCTGAGATGTAGGCTCTAACGTTGCCACCGCCGAAGTTATTCACCAGCTTCAGCGGTAACGAAGCAGGCTCAGCGCGGTGGGTGAGAAGGCGAGTTTTGTTGTTTGCGTATGTTCCGTTGAGTAAGTTGTCGTCTGATACTTCTATCTTTCCAGGACTTACTCTGAGAAAGCCCTCGGGTGTTGTATCGTGACGACGAAGGAGTGACGAAGATTGCAAAGGAGCGGCTAGAGCTGTGCCAATAAGGCCAGCTAAGAAAAGGAATGAACGCATTCTATCAAAGAATGACTTTTTAAAAATTGGTTAAAAGAATGAATGAAGAGAAACAAAACTGAGCTTTACAGAACGGAATACCATTGTGGTAGATGGCAGAGATATATAAGTTATTATTCACAATCAACAAGTGTTTCACGAAACAAAGGATTCACAGGGACAATCTGATGCTCATCAGGGATGCAGCGAACTGCAATGGGGGATTAATGGTAAAAATGCATGAAATAAACAGGGGAGTATCGAAAACGTTTGATATATATTTGAGGGAAGAGGCTCAGAGTGTACGTTATGTGAAATGATTCGTCGGCTGGTGGAGGAGCTAGGATGGGTTTGAAACAAGGGTCCTATGAAAGCTCAAACAGTTTTGTTTTGGAGCATCAAGAGTCCATGCTCCTTTCATCTCGTCCCAGAGCCACTCAACGGACCGGATCCCCGGTTTGTTTTCTCCGAGGGAATGGATTGTTTCAATAATTTTTTGGTGATAGTTGAGCATTAATATGTGTTTGATATAGGACTGGCAGCGGTTAGCTACCCAATAAACAACAATTCAGCCAACAAGTGACATGCGATTACAGACTTGGATTGTCTCGGGATGTTTAGTTCTAGGTTAGTTTTAAAGACTTGTCGATTTGATCAAAGGACGAATAGAATAATCCTTCTCCTTGGTCGTAGGATCAGACCTGAATTGTGCTGCGTTTCAGACTGTCAGCCGCTAAACGCACGTATTTATGCGTCGCGAATCCCACGACACGGATTGGCCTGTGCTTGCGATCCTACCATCACTTAGTAGGATAAGCATCAGTTATTAAGTAACAGAGTCGAGTAAACCCGGAGCTAATATCGCCATCTCGTTGAAACCAACATTGCTTTTGCTAACAAACCTAAACTAAACTTCAATTCTCAGATATTACAACTTGCTCTGCTTAATCAGGTGAGCATTGACAGGCGAAATAGCCTTGCCCGTCTTGTGGAAAGAAAGAATATTCTCCATACCCAACTTCTCAAATCCAACATGTGAATCCAAGGATGCACCCGCATTGTGTGAAAGTAGCTCCACATTCTTCATCTTGATCAACTCAGGGCTGATGACAGGCTCGTGCTCGAAAACATCCAGTCCCGCCCCCGAAAGATGTCCACTCTGGAGAGCTTCTACAAGATCTGCCTCGTTGATGAGTTTTCCACGCGCAATATTGACCAACTTGGCACCCTTCTTCATCTTTGCCAGGCCCTCCTTGTTGAGCAACGCTTCACCGGCAAAAGGCGTCGCGACAAGAACACAGTCTGCTTCTGCGAGCAGAGTGTCTGCAGATTTGTGATAGACTGCTTTAACAGATTCTTCAATTTCTTTGGGCATTTGAACCACATCGTTGTAGAGGATCTTCATGTCAAGTGCCTTGTAGGCCTTTTCTGCAATACGTTGACCAATTCGACCGAAGCCGATGATGCCGAGACTGAAGCCGCGAGGGTTGCGGGATACAGGCGCGAGATTACGTTGAGCATCTAGGAATTGCTCACTTGAGCCGGAGCGAGCGGCGATGCTGGACCAGCTTAGTTGGCGGAAGACAGAGATGATGAGCCAGATTGCGGCGTCTGCGACAGATTCTGTGCAAGCAGCTGCAGCGTTACAATATGTGATGCCTACACCAGTTAGTATTTAACAGAATGATATCTTGTCAACAAGTGGACATACCTCTCCTGGCAAGAGTAGCAGTATCAACCCAGTCAAAGCCTGCTCCAGCACTGGCATAGATCTTGCAAGATGTAGGCAGTAGAGAAATCAATTCCTCATCCCAATTGCCCATCTCACCGCCTGTGTTCCAAAATGGTCTGTAAATGGCAAAGAAATCGCCAAAGGTTTTATTCTTGAGAGCTTGGATGAATTCAGTGCGAGGCATGCTGTGCGACCGCTTAATGTCGAAGTGTGATTTGAAGGTGGTGTGCAAATCGTGGTTCCATTTTATGTCGTCGCCGAGCTGGAGGACAATTGGCTTGGCCATTTTGACTCTTGATAGAATTGAGCTTGAGAGTGGTATGACAAGGAGGTTGAGACTGAAATGATAGACAGGCTGTTGTTAATCAGTCCAAAGATGTATGATATGAGATAAATCAGCAGATAAAAGAAAGTCCAATGAATTCTATTATAATAGAGTCTCGGACCTTCGGCCGATGGATACTGTTGAGAGAATGCCGTGTTTGAATAGCCTAATTTTGACCGCTTGTCTCCTGTAACAATTGATTTACAGGGCATTTCTAGCTGGGAAAGACCCATAAAATTGAGCTACGGACGATGGGACATTGGTTGGAAGACTTCCCCGGCGCTAACATCGGGCTTCTCGCCGACTGCAAGGTCATCGTGATGGAGACCAATTGAAAAGTCTGGGGTAAGGGGAGAAGAATGAAGAATCCACAGCACGATATTCGTTGGCATTTTGTATCATGCAAACGCCATACTGGAAATCTCATATCTTGATATATCTTGTTTCTGCCTTGATGGGATTGTTCACTCGCTTTGACGTGGGCCTCCCACGTCCAAGTTCTTCTCACGCCTCTCAAGCTAGATGCCTAATCGTAGAGAAGACAAACGGGTACAAATAATTGTTCAACTGCATTCAATCCTTCTTCTGAATCCTGGGGAAGCTCAACCAAACACCAGCAACAACAGTGATCAAGGCAAGAATAATAGGTTGCAACACCCCAACACCCTTACTATTCGCAATAGCTCCAATCGCAAACGGGAAAATGGTTCCTCCAGTGCCACCGATAGCCATAGCAAAACCAATAGCAGAAACGTGAATCTTGGCTGGTAGAAGCTTGGCAGTCACCATGACGGCTCCAGGAAACATTGGTCCCAAAAAGAAGCCCAGAAAAGCCACAGCAACCGCGGATACTATGAACCGGGGAACCAGCCAGAAGAGAAGTTGCAAGCCGATGCAGATGACGAGGTAAATGGACAGACAGAGTCTTTCGCCGAAGCGTTCCGTCACAAAACCTAGACATGCACGCCCGAGAGCCATGCCTGCCCAGAATCCTGTACCGGATGCACCAGATGCATATGCCGAAGCTTTTCGTACCCGAAGCATGAATGTGACGACCCATCCACCGAGACCGACTGCATGTCATGCATTCATTAGTGCTGTTCCGATCCCAAAGGACAAAATGAGATGATCAATCACTTACCTTCGACTCCCATGTAGGCAAAGAAGAACAAGGAGCAAAGCCATGTTACTTTGGACTTGAGCGCCTCTCTTGTTCCGGCGCCACTATCTTCTGAGTTGTTAACGTGTTCAAGCTGATAGGCAGCACCAGTCTTTTGCCAGAACGAAACAGTGAGGCCAACCCACTCAACCACGGTAATTCCAATCTACCAAGAGTCAGTTCAGTTCACTTCTTGACCCGATGTACAGTGTACACACCATGACATAATAAAATGTATACCAAGGAAGATCATAAGAAACAACCATCGAAGTGGCAATAAGCGGTGAGAACAGCGCTCCGAGGGAATACGAAGCGTGCAAAAAGCCTTGTACGGTATTGGCCTTATCCATGGCGCCGACCCAAGCGCAGAAGCACGCATCCGTGAGACCGTTTCCAAAGCCACTAAAGATGTTACAGACAACAAGAACGGGGTACGGAGGGTGTAGAGCCAGGGCGACAAAGGTGATTAAATGACAGATGGGCGCCATGATGGCGACACCGCGCTGACCGAAACGCATGTGGATTCGTGCGTTGGTGAAGGCGGCGACCGAGTAACCGGCGAAGGGAGTGAGGAAGATGAGCGAGATGATTGTGTAACTTAGATCGTAATAAGTTTCGAGCTGTCAGAGTCATATTAGATGGTATTATTGTATTTCCGAGTTGACATATACATACATATGGAATCAAAGCCTATGTTATGATAATCAGAATGATTCAACTATAGGCTTTGGGAGATACATACACCAACGGCTGCATCGTTCATGCCAGCAATGATAAATGACAAGAAAGCGAATCCGAGCTTGGGCATGTTCCCTCTGGGATAATTCCATCTTTGCGCCTGCGTCTGCGCATATGGAGGAGGCACGTCTTCAGGTGGCAGAGAGGGCTGTTCTTGTTCCTCAGTCGTATCTTTTCCACGTCCTTGTATAGTCATGAGCTCAATTGGCTCTCGAGTTTGTGTGATGGTCGCCGACATGATGGATGAAGATGAAGATGATGATGAATGACCTGTATAGTGAACAATCAAGACGGGTGAAAGAAATGAAATCACGCTTTTCCTTCCCTCCTTGGCGGCGGTATTTATCAGCCGTCGAGCAAGGATCTGCAAGTGGAACGGATAAATAGTAAACGACTTGCTCGCGCTTTGTAGACCTGTAAATGGAAATTGTTCCAGCAGGACAAGACAAAATGATGGTGACTGGGGTGATAACGCGGGGTTTTTGGAGGGCGATGCTCATTCCAACACGCTATACTCGTTGGGGCAATTATCGGGAGAGGAATAGTCTTAGGTACCTATCTAGTCTAGTCTAGTCAGGTAGGATTCCATCTTGGTTGTAAACTTTGTAACGGCCCGTCGGATGCACATTCCGACACCTACACATTAGCTACATTTTATAGATGTATATTCACATGTCTGGTGTATCTTATTAGTATGTAACACTGAAAACTCTCCAAAACGCCTCTTTGCCTTGCCAGCCCAGTGTCGCATTTGACACAGTGACTAGATACTGCCCTGATCCCTTAGCCTTGAATGAATGCCCTCGACTTGGTGTAAAGTTGACAGATAAGACAATGGCGGAACCAGAATCCTTGCAAAGCTTTAGGTCCTTGCATATGTACAGACCATTTTGCGCGGACGCCACAGTAAAGTCATCGTCACCAATCTGGACGGCATGCAGAACCCAACCGTGCTGAGTATTTCTGTGGTCATTGGTGGCTTTGCCAAGGGAAACATCATCGCCATGCGATGAAACGCTAACAGCACGACCAGAAGACTCAAAAACCAGGTTACGGCCTTCAGTAAGCAGTCCACGAACGGGCTTGAAGCCCGGTTCAGCTAAACTTGCGGTGTCGTTGTTCACGGCCTCCCCGGTGTAGGGAACAGTCGGTCGGCCATTGCCGTACAAAGAAGCGCAGTGCGAAGAGCCGTCATAATCTCCCTTGCTATTCTTGTGAGGCTCAGGGGCATTGGGGATGCTGGGTATGCTAAAGTCTGGATTCTCAAAGTCGAAAGCATTGACAAGATCGGCCATGTTATCGCGACGCCATTGAACCATCTGGTCTGTCTTGACATCCCTGCCCTTTGCTGCCTGCCACTTCTCAATGAAAGATATTTGGGATGTATGATCGCAGTGCTCAGTGTATACGCCTCCCTTTCTTGTGAACGGCGAGATAATGTAGAATGGAACACGGAAACCGGGACCAACGACTGTGTGCCCAGCTTCACCATAGGGGTCGTCAATCCATTCACCAGGAGTGGCGTCAGGAGCGTGGTATGGGTCAACGTGGTCCGCCCAGCCGCCAGTCTCATCATATGATATGATAAGCACAGTTTTGGAGTATTTAGGTGAGTTGATAACTGCATCCGCCACCTTTTTCTGCAGCCACGAACCATCGTTGGGCGAGTAAGGAGGATGCTCTGATAATTGCATAGGGCCGACGATATACGAGACTTCAGGAAGTGTGCCAGCAGCGGCCTGGGCATAGAAGTCTGCTAATGATTGGCCTTTCATGCCTTTATCGTTCAGTTTTGATCCTTTCTTGGATGTTTGAAACTGCTCGAACCATGCATATGGGTTGTCGTCAAAGTTGTCTGCGTCTTGGAACACACTCCATGACACACCAGCTGCCTCATACTTCTCGGCGGCTGTGGCCCACCTGAGGGGATAGCAATTAATGCCTTGCTTATCACATCCGGGAGTCTCGTTATTATCGATGTACGGATAACCGCCCTCATCCTTGGTTTGTGGAGAGCCGGGTACATTGATAGACCCGCTGATCCACATGACACGGTTGGGGTTGGTTGAAGCAATCACCGACTCTTGGTACATGTCGGCAACAGTCCATTCTTCAGCCAAACTGAAGTGAACAGGGAGGTCTTGTCGCTTATAGTAACCAATACTGTATGGTGTATTATTCATGGCCCAACGGTCGTTGGCTCCGTTGTTCCAAGCAGCATGGTTGGCATCCCAGCCGTTGGACCCAGCACCCATACACTGGGTAGCTTCCAGCCATTTGCCTCCAAGGTAATTAAGATACCAAGGTGTGATGTAGCTTGTGTCTTTGCTTTGCTGAGGAGTAACCTTCTGCTGCCAGACAGGGCTGTTCGGGTCTGAGAATCCGCGAACTCCAGCCATAGTACCAAAGTAATGGTCGAATGCGCGGTTCTCTAACGGCACATCAGAAACATGTTCGCTGGCAAGTCGGACTCGAACTCTTACCTTGCATGAAGAGGATAACATGATCAATATCGGCCAGACCCTTGGTCGTAGCAGGCTTTATCACCGCTAGCAAAGACGCGACGATCCAGCCGGAAGCTCGTAGAAACAACATTTTGAGAGAACAGGAAGGCTCCTGGATGAACTGAAGCAGCCAGATAAGGATCGACTCAGTTAATTGACGCATGCTGAATTTATATATTTCTCTCGGGTTCGAAAGTACTCGGCTGGCACACTTTCTTACTATGTAAGTGGAGTTGACGAGGAGCTCCTTGCAAGAGATCTAAGAGCGATGATCAGCAGAAATCAAATATCACGTTCCAAATCAAGTCCATTTGACTAGAAAGTTCAGATGCAATCACGCAGAGATTTTGGTATTGCTGCAGCGAAGATCTTATCTAGGTTGGGGCACCGGTTTTGTACCAGTCTAAGTTCTTGACGCTAATAGACCAATCGGCTTCTCGACATTGATCTCGTGGTCGATGTCACCAATGTACATCAATCTATACAAATACGCTGATCAGTAGCATTTCTGAAAAAACTTGGTAGGCCACGGGTGTGCGGCACAGAAACAGGTCTGCGAAAGTATCTCACTTCTCTTTCTTTACAAAAGGACCCAGTAGGTAACCCCTAAGCAGATTCAAATGGACAAAGCATATGCATCATGGTCGCCCACGTTGAAGAAGCTCATGCTTTACTTGACGAGTTTGACGTGGTTGATGATAACAAACCATTACCCAGACATCCGTTAACATCGTCTTCGGTATATGGCAGACAATCACTGTATTGGGTCAAGCGGCCATGCAGTGCACGACTGAGAGCAAGTCTCATGGCTATGGTCCTGTTCAGCGCGCTTAGCGCCATATTCACATTGTATGGCGCACAAACAAGCCCATCAGTGGGCGTTGAAACGAACCACTTGGGCTATTTGTTGAATCCCCATAAACATGCCTCTCGTCCACCGACAACACTTGTATTCAACTGGACTATCACTTCAGGACTCAGATCCCCCGACGGTGTCCAGAAGGAAGTATATCTTGTCAATGGTAATAGGTCATGGATCTCATACTGCTCACTCATGCTAATCTGCATTGGTAGAGCAATTTCCAGGACCAATAATTGAGGCTAGATCTGGAGACCGAATAGTGGTCCAAGTTGAAAATGGACTGGCAGACGAAGATGTGTCTCTACACTGGCATGGCTTACGCCTCAAAAACCAGAATAACATGGATGGGGCTGTGGGATTTACACAATCCGCGATACAGCCTTCCAACACCTTCATCTATGACTTCACAGTCGGCTACGATGAACGTGGTACCTTCTGGTGGCACAGTCATTCTGATCTTCAGCGCGCTGATGGACTGTGGGGTGGTCTAGTTGTGCACGCTCCAGATGGTCATGACTCCTCTGCAGAAGATTACTTGATCACGGTTGGTGACTGGTTCCATCGGAATCAAAGCGAGGTCCTCAAATGGTATGCGGATGCCAACAGTCGAGGAAACGAACCTGTTCCAGACTCGCTGCTGTTGAATGGCCAAGGACGATTTAACTGTTCTATGGCCGTTCCCGCAAGACCCGTAACCTGTTCGCAAGTCACACGGCATGGATTAAAACCTCTTTTCAAGCCAGCGATTGGCATGTCTACGAGGTTAAGAGTTATCAACACAGGATCAGTAGCTGGCTTTACTGTCAGAATCACTGGCGCGAAGATCCGACCAGTACGAATCGACGGAGGCTTTGATGTCCGGTCCGAAACGGCGCAAACGGCTGGCATCCTGTACCCGGGCCAGCGTGTCGACCTTGATGTCGAGTGGGATCCCAATCATTCAACATCCCATCAAATAGTGATATATATTGATGAGGAGTAAGTTATAACCCCGACTGCGAATATCAACAAACAAACAACAAGCTGACACAGGGACTTTGAAGAGACTTTGGTTATCCTAACCCGTCTTTGAACCCGATACAGACATTTCAGATATTTCCTGATGATGTAGGAGTGCTCAATACTGAATTATCCGATCTGGCTATGAATGAGGTTGAGGGTCGAGTCCTAAACTCCCAGAGTATGAAAGCGGCAACGAGAGTAACTGACCTGCCACCCAAAGCAGAGCAAACTCTCGTTCTTTACTCAAAGGTAGAGAAGCTTGCGCATATGGACTACGAACCCGTCGGTTTCATCAATCATAACTCTTGGAAACCACAAAGTCCTCCCCTCACATCACAAAATCGTTCCTCCTGGGACGAGAATCAGCTCGTTCCCTTCATTGGCATAAGTCGTCAGCAACCCACAAGACTTGATATTGTTATTAATAATCTCGACGACGGCGCTCACCCTTTTCATGTACATGGGCATTCTTTCTATGTCTTATCTTCATACAGGAACCCAGGCCGTGATAGCTGGGGGAGTTATAACCCATACACTGGAGAGCCACCACCAAATGGCTTAGATGTGGACTATCCAGTTCGCATGGACACGGTCAATGTACCAAGGCGAGGACATGTCGTATTAGCTTTAGTGGCTGACAACCCAGGCATATGGGCATTACATTGTCACATGCTCGTCCATATGGCACGAGGTATGGCGATGGGGTTACAGATTGGGTACGTCGATGATGTAGGTCATGGATATGAAGAGTATAGAACGATACAAGGTTAGTATATGTTTTGTCACAGTCTAAGCCTGAGCCCAAGCCTGATGCTAGGGGCGCTATAGCTATATATATAAGAATGCAGTGTAAGGTTAGGGTGGCTGGTACCCAAATTTCTGTCGTTACTATTATATACTAGAGCTTTTGCGGAAGCGGGTGAGAGCGACTCAATTGGATATTACACCTTGAATGACAAGGACTGCCTGTCGTGAACGTGATAGGAGGGCTTCACATAATATGAATAATATGAGGGAACTTGGAGCAGACTGCTTTCTTTCTCCTGTACATATAAATGGACTCTTTATTTATTTGAAATTCTGCCTCTCAAAATGGCGGTGACAGGTGCTTTCTATGTTAAGAGAAAAATGTCAACGATCTCTTCAAAGAACGGGGACCCCCTTGTGAGTCGTTGATAATACGTTGCATGACTCGAGATCCCGTCAGCTTCAAACGCTACAGTCAATTTCGGACAAATGCAGACGCTTTGAGGGAGACATGGGTCTCAGACATGGCCGTCATTGTCACACTCAAGCGGTTCAATTGAGGTGAGCCGGGTTTGTTGGTGTCGGACCTGAGGGTACGAGAAATACCTTGTAGCTAAATTGGTCTCGGAGACTTCTTAGATAGGGACGATGGAATTATTTGAACACCCTGACAGCTGAAACATCAACCAAGCTGACTAGTCCTTTTTGTCTGATCAGGGGTCTCGGGCCCTGTAGGGCAACAAATCCTTGTAGCAATGATTATCTTGGCAGTGCTTATTTGCGGATAGCGGCATCATCGCTTAAGAGGTCGAGGCTGAGCCCCCCTGCACGAGGCCCAGAAGGATCAAATAGCGCGAATTTGGACGGACCAACGGCGTGATAATTGGGCCGCAGTGGTGAGATTTGAACGTTGTATGGTACAGCTCACTTCTTGGCAGGGGGCTTTAAGAAGATTGCTAGTCCACCAAAAGAAACAAGAGAAAAGTCAAGTTTCTACAAACTCACATTCGTTACTACCTACTTACGGTTCTCGAAACCTATACAGTCGTTTACAACACTATACATTCGTTACCGAAACAAAAAACAAAAAAACAAAATGGCTCGATCTATCGCCCTTGCTGCCCTTCTCTACGCCCTTCCCATCGCGGCCAAGACAGATATTGAAGGCTGCACATCTTTCACCAGCACCGTCACCGTCAGACCCGAGCCCGGATACGGAAACACATACCAGAAGGTCATCTGGTACGTCTCTGACACCCTCGAGATTTGCGAAGGCGTCGACTGCGGAGGAGGCCGTGCTCCTCCCAAGAGCGTCCCCGGATGTCCTCTGTACAAGGGCACCGAGACCGTGACGCCCAAGTTTTTGGAAACCGACCCCGTTGCCGCAACCCCTGCGCCAATCATCAGCAGCTCCGGTTCCGTTCTTCTTTCAGGTGTTTGGTACTCTGACAGTGACGAGACTGTCACTGATGATACCCCTTACACTGGTACTGCTCTGGAGCCTGAAGAGACTCGCACTGAGAATTGGTCTCTTAGCTTTGGGGAGTCTGGAGAGACTATCACTGACGATGCCCCCTACACTGGTATTGGTCTACCTGAAGAAACAGACGCCAAGGCTACTGCCTCCGCCAAGTTGACCACAATCACTTCGGCCCCTGCTGTCTCGACTCACAAGTCCAATGGAACTGCCACCACTGCTGCTGGAACCGATTCTGATGGAGCTGCTAAGCCTACTGCCGTTGATGTCGACAACGCTGGTGCTGGTATCATGGTCAAGGCAGCTGGTGTTCTTGCTGCTGTTGCCGGTGCCGTCGTCTTGGCTCTGTAAAGCTAAAGTCTGGAATTAATCTGACGGAGTAATTGAGAACTAGATTTAGTCGCGATAGAACATTATGTAATGATGGAAGCCCTTGAATATAGATTAATTCTTATTGATATGCTCACTTACAAAGATTCTTGATGGCACTGAGCTTTAGGGTACAAAGATAAACAGCCTAAAGAGTCTGATTTAACTTTCATAAACTGAAAAAATAATCTACCAAGTCTAGTACCTGCCAGTATTGTTATCAGATATGTCATAGTCGGTACCTTGTAGATCGTACCTGCCGCACTTGATAACCACTACTAATGAAAAAAGATCCAAGAATCTTGGATGAAATTTCTTCTTTTCCTTCTGCATCCAACGTCAAAACGTGAATATCTTCCCCTGGTTGCTGGTCACATCCATACTTATGGTTATTCTGATACTGACTGTTTCATTTAGTCCGCGCGTCCAATTCTTCAGTCTCGGATGGTATATAGAACGAAAAGACTTTCCAAGTATGGCTCCCTTTCAAATCAAACATCTTGTTCCGAGGCTAAGATATCTATAGATCAACAAATCAATCAAGATGGTCGCCTTAAGTACTCTCAATAAAACTATGGCGACGAAATTTCTAACCCACCATCCAGGAAAACCACAATAACAATCGTGGTGCCTTTCGGGGCGGTCGGGGTCGCGGTCGGGGTGGCTTCCGTGGCGGTTCAGTAAGTACTTACCGTCCGGCTGGAAGAAGCTAGTCACTAATAGAACTACCTATTGATAGCATCGATATGCCCCAGTATGTCAGATCGGTATCGAGTGGTTGTCAATCACGTTCTAACAGTGGGCAGTACAACAACACTCAGCCCTTCCGGGCATCGTCTGGTGTAAAAACAGTTGGATGCATCGTTTAAGTATTTATTTGACTCATCGGCGGCAGCAGCAGCACCACCACCACCAACAACAACAGCAGCAACAGCAGCTGCTCGGCCCCCCTGAGCCCCCCAAGGGAAGCCGCTCTCTCTGAAATCTCCATTTCTCAATGCTAATACCAAGGTAGTCGCAAGCTTTGGTACTACCGTGCATTTCTTTTATTCCTACAAATTCTTATATCAGACACACTTGCTAATCCTTTCCACTACAGCCCGGCTCTAAACAGGTGGGTCAAGCAGTGATGAACAACGTCCCTACATACTGACCTGTACTAGGACGCCATAAACAAAGAGGCTGTACGTGACCACTCCCAGCATGTCTTGACTTCAAACCACTGACCCAACACAGTATTGGCGCAAACAGGCGGCCGTGAGTATCTCTCATAAAGTGTTTTCTTTAGTAGTTTCTAAACGAAGAAGATCCATAAGGACAAGATGGAAAAGCACCAGCAGCTCTTCGAAGTGAGTTCTTTGCCTTAAACAATATCTGAGCCTATCAACTGACTCGATATAGGAAGCCTGTCAGAAAGCCACGGTATGGGAACAAGACCCATCAGAATGCTGTTACATGCTAACCACTTTAAACCTTCAGTACTGGCAGGATGAAATTGCCGTAAGTACATCTTGGACGTTCATCTTCACCATTTTAAATGTCCCATACTGATGATGTTAAAATAGGGATGCATCGAGCGCCTTCAGACCGAGAAGGTGGAAGAGAACGAGAAGGAGTAGGGCCCAGTCTTTATGGTTTTTATGGGTGTTTTTATGTTTATTCAACGGGCAGTCAAGGCACTGAATTCAATCGATTGTTGTTTTTTATCATCTACCAGCCAGCACAAATGTAGAACTCGCCGTACTTTGCGCATATTCACTATGCTTCACTTCGGTAGGAGAACTTGGCTCGACAACATGTGCAGGCGAACTATCTACTGTTGTCTCAATAGTCCTCACGATGCCACTCAGGTTATCCCGTCCATTCCGTGCCGACTCTAGCGAGCTCTCAAGTTCACCCAGATCACCACCTTCTATTAGCGTTGTGTTCCTGCCACGCATCGCCCCTTGGGTTCCTGTCAACGGGCCGTCGGGCTTGGCTCTACCACTAGATGCCATCGGTCTGTGGTTTACGTTTGTTATGTTGGAACTGTGGTAGTACATCTCGTCCGAGCCGCGAGTACCTGACGAGCGTACAATCTTGGTGATGAGTTCGGCCATTTTCATCTCGATTTGGAGCTTCAAGAGGTATGCCACTGGATGGAATGAGAGGTAACTGCAGCTATTAGTGAAACTCAATCATAGTAAGGTCCTGATACTTACACCAAACTACTTGGCAAGGACATGAGCCCTACCAAAACGAGCTATCAGAAAACGTCAGCACACCGTTAACCCCCTGAACCTTGTTATGCCTACGTCTAACGATAGAGACAGAAAGATAAGTCCCGTATTCATCCGGTACAGTGGGATATACTTGGTCAATCCATTCTCGATAAGTCGCGACCGGACCAGGTAGATGAAGTATCCGTTCAAAAGGCCATCGATAACAGCAAAAATAACCTTTTCGCATCGGTCCCAGACGGCATTCAATCGGATCCATCGGTCGCTGATTTGGAGACGCGCTGGCATCCAAATGATGAAGACGCTGATATTAACCAGCAATATTATCACAAAGACAACCCATTTAAGTCGAGTGGCGCGAGACTTGGAGACCATAAGCAGACCGATTCGGTTGATTATAATTTGGAGAAGGAATTGGACTTGCAGTGCCCAGAAGAATGCTGGTTTATTAGAGAGGTTACCACGAGAAGGGGACGAGAAACGAACCAACAGAGAAATAAAAGCCAAAGCTTATATGATGTTAGCATGGCCAAAAGTTACAAGAAATCACCAAAACTGACCTGGGTGCAATGTATTGTCGCTGGAATCCCCAGGCTAAACATCCCAGGACCATGCTACTCAGCCAAACAGCCCAGATCATGCCTACATAGGCCGTGACGCGATGGCGTCTCTTCCATACGCGCCAACTCTGCTGGGCGCCCTTTGCCAACGTGAAAACAGCGGCGCAGAGAGAAAAGCCCCAGAAGATGCTGGCTATATTCATATCAACTTCATTTGGGACTTCCCGGACATACCGATCCGGTATCAAGTAGCCGTATTGGCCCATACTTGACGTGCGAGAAACATCGATCGAGGTGTGAAAAACTTGGCAACTGAAAGGAGGAACAGAATTGTTAAGTATTGTTTACTTGTCTTGGCAACCAACGACTGGCGGGCGCTAACAGTGGGAAGAGTAACCTTTTTCAGAATCGTTCGATAGAACTGGGAATAGCAGCTGATATATACTGCCGAATAGGCAAAGGTTAATGACTTAGAATGTGTCAGTGGGCATTTGTTCGCGTTCATGAAGTGACACAAATGTCTTAATGGCTTGACTTTTGACAAGTGGCCCAATACAACCTCAGACTAACCAATTCTATCAAGCCAAAACGACAAAAACGGAACATGGCGTCAAAGAACTAAGCCCACCAAGGTTTAATGATAAGAGATCTGCAACAGGATTTTGATGATTGGTATGTGGAGCTTTATTACTTAGGCAACCTAAGCTCCAACCTATCAGATGGCGAGTCATTGAATGAAGATCTGGTATCTTGGGGATGGGGCTTGATATTGCCCTTGTTAGCTTGATTATCGATTAAGTTTAGGTACAAGCTCAAACTGATGTAGCTCTCAGACATCAGAAATATCTGAGCAAGCTGGTGATATTTGAGGTACGGGGCACAATCACAGGCACCACATATTGCAATAGCAGGAGAGGAACAATTCTATGTTTATGTGGTCTCCATTCAGTGTCTTACTCTAACCAGACAAGCTGTGATAACTCTGTGTGACATGTATTGCCTCATCCCAATACCTTATTTGCACCAACGGCGGCAGTCTTCATTGATTCTCTGGGTGCACTGCTGTGTACAGGCGATAGCAGGAATACCACTACCACAGATGCCGAGAAAGTTGCAGAATATTTGCTGACTTGTGACACAGTCGAAGTAGCCATGGTCGCAGTTGCCGCGTTTCTCGAGAGCGACAGCGATAGTTTCAGCATGGGCATCAACATCAACATGTACGTCGGCAGCCTCCGCATCAGCAGGCAAGGCGGCAGCGCTGACCGCAACGGCAAAGAGGGTAGTCAGCTGGAGGTATCTCCATGTCAGTCCCAGGCTTGTTAATGCACAATGTTAGAGAAGGAGAGCCTACAATGGTAGTAACGCGCATTTTGGTGGTTATTCGAGTTGTTGTAAGGGTTTGTAGAGTAGGATTTACGTGATGTGATGGTAGAGAAGAGTGGAAGAAAAGCCAAATAGGTCGGGAAATACTAGGCTTATATAGTTTTAGAAAGAATATACCCTTACTCCTTTCCAACCTCTCCTGACTGCAAGTCCAACCTGGTATTTAAAAGTACAACCCCTCCTGGTTTATCAATCTAGAGTTGAGTCTAATATGCAACACACTACAATTGGAAGGTCTGTAAGAGGAATTACGAGACTCTCCATTACTGCCAAGTTAAGGATAATAAGAATCGTAAGGTTTTCGTCTTCCTCGGCCTTGTAGAAATACTCTAATTGGCCTCTTGCCACTCAATAAACCCCAGGTTGCAGCCAGACCCGTATTTCTAGAATCCTTCTGGATCAGATAAAGAAATACATAGGTAGAGGATATACGTGTTTCCCATTCAAGATGCGTCCTGGGCCAGGCGGAGTAGGAGGATTGTCCGACGGCCCTGCTGCGGCTGAACGTATGGAGACTCGTCTTTGTGGGCCAGCCTGTCGTCCGGCGCCTTCGCCTCCGAGCAGAGGCTCAACTTACTCACTTTAGCAGATGGAATTTAGTTGTATCTACTCATTGAAACACTTCAAGCTGATTCGTTTCTACAGCCCGGCTGAACTATAACAATGTTAGTGGTTGATATTTATTCAGGTACTGCCGTGCAAGTGTGTTAATACATAGTAGTTGCAATTGCCTGCAGTTATCCGAAACGGGTATCGCATTACTAAACTTTTGCAGGGGTCTAATTAGAGTAGACATCCGTACTCTAGAAACAGGCATAGCCAGTGGGGACTTGCATGGCAGACTTTGATAATAAGCGTTTAGATAAGGTTAACTACCCTGTCTTTGGAGACGTAATCTAGGATACCCTCAAGTCTAGTCTTGCCCAACGATGACATCCTTCTTGCGAGACTCTGGCAAAACCACAAGTCTTTCCATATCTCCCTTGGTAACAGTACCCTCAACTGTAGTATTATGCGGCGCCCAAACCTTGAACCGAACATCCCAACTCTTAGGCCACGCAGCAAGCAGTCTAATATCATCCCCTGCAAAGGTCTGGATAAGCTGTTCCTGCAACCCAATAGCTGCAGCCCCATAATGATTCAGATCAGGTGTCCAGTCAAAATTGGGACCCTTGAAGACAGGAAACTTGCACACTTTGCTAGGTGCGTATCGCTCTTCCGTCATAGTCGTTGCGTTTGCAGTGAAACCCATTCTTGCAAGCCAGATGACGTCTTGCTTCCAGCCATTGTTGCCATGGTAAATGACTGTTTCTGTGTCGTAGAGATACGTGTTAATGGCATAGGTAAGGTTGGGAAGACCAAGCCCGTATTCAGGCCAAGGGAAGACGGTGTACAGCTGGGGCACTTCGCTGTTCTGAACACGCGTGTATGCTTCAGCGGGAGCAATGCATGTGTGCCCCTGTTGTTGACGGAGTGTGTTACCTGGGATCTTTTCGAGGTATCTCTGGTAGTACGTCTTGTTCTGAAGCGCGAACTCGTCCACAATGAGGAGATCTTTGATGACTTGGCGCAGACCAGCAAGGGTAGAGACAGGATTGTACGCCTCTTTATATGTCTCTGCGGCTGAACCAGGATAAATGACGAGGGATTCATTGCCAGCAATACCGGTTAATGGCCAAGGGTTGCGTTTAAGCATTTCGCGAGTGTAGTACTTGTCGAACCAGGCGAGTTGGTGCTCAATAAATTCGAGATAAGGCTTGACATCGTAACCTGAGTAGATGTTGGCTTGTAGAATCATGTCGGCAAATTCACTACAGAAATTGTTAGCTTCATCAGAATGTTCGTGTTGTGCCTTGGGCTCCTCTGGGATACTTACTTGGCAGTATCCTGCATATGATTCAACCAAACATTCCACAGCTCTCCATCAGGGAAGAAGTCGGGGCGGGGCGTGTTGGCATCATCATCATACCACTGTGCATTATACTCAAACACATTTGAAAGACCCGTGTTATCGATCTGTTCCAGGAAATACGCTGCATCAATATTCTGATATACCTTTCCTCTCAGAACCGCGTTTGGTGTGATACGTTTGTAGAAGTCAAACTGCTGTGTCATAGTATCAAAGTCGCCAGATCTCAAAAGGGGCCAGTATAAGAGACGCTGGTTCTGAGCAGTGAATGTACCACCGCCCCAGCGTCGATAGTCTGGTGTGTAAGGTCGATAAGGGTTGACAAAGACAGGATCAAAAGTCCAGAGACCACCATTAAACTTGGTCGGCCATGAGCCTTTTGCATTGCAACCCATAAGGAAGCGCCAAATCTGGTAGTTCTTTCCTACTTGAAATCCTGCATCCTTTTCACCTTTGTCTTCGTTTATGATGATGTATGATCGAGCCCAATATTCATGCCACCACGTGAGAGTGGCTTCTTGGGTGTTCTTGACTGCTGACTTGATGACCTTCTTGAGACCCTTGTACCATTCGTCATGATCCTTGGTTTGGGCTTGGTACATGGAGAGTGAGACCTTGAAAGACTTTCCAGGCGTCTTGCTTTGAAGATTCCAGGCTTTGTAAGTAGTGTTGACGTAGTGACCATCGGTGATAGCGCCAGGCTTGAGCTGCTCGGAGTGAACAAAGATGCCAAACTCGTTGTTACGCATTGGATTGTACATTTCATCCCCGTATTTCTCAAGTCCCTGCTGCTTGAGTTGAAAGTTCCATAGGTCAAGCTTCTCGTTACGGTGGCTCATCAGCACGCCGTTCTCATGGAAGCTGATCTTGTCAGCGTATGTTGTCCCATTGGCAACCTTGGAGGTATATATGCCCCAGGAACCCTGGTTGCGCTCTTCATTAACGATGGGCCGGTCTTGGAAACGCCAGTTTTCATAAGCGACATTGACAGAAATCTTGTCAGGGCTGTCGACTTCTATGTGCACGACAGGGTTGAATACGTCGACCCAGACTTTGGCTGTCGCGTTGTCCTTGCCGGTGTACTTGACGTATCCGTCATTCAAGACAAGCCTTTGCTCAAAGTCGCTGTCGAAAGGATTGGGGTCGAAGGATAGTCTGACGCGGCCGAGCTTCAAAAGAGAGTTGTTCTCATCAAAGGTCCCGCTTTTGGCGACGTACATGAGAATTGTGCCTGCCATTGCAGTATTTAGTTGTGATGGCTTATCGAAGCATGTTGAGGGATTGAAGCAATCTTACCATTCTCATACCATGTGTTCAGACCAATATCACCGCCACCAAGCGGCATTGAATCGGCTGATCCATTGACGCCCGGTTTTCCCCAGACGACATCATAGGATGTAGGAAGTGTTGCCATTACAGCCGTGCACCAGAGAGAGGAGACCGTTAAGATACTGCTAGTAAGCCTCATAATGACGACTCCGTCCGAAATAGACGCGAAGCAAAGATGTCCCAAAACTAGGTAGCAAGTATCACTCCACTGAAAGCTTCAAACAAAGAGGACGGGAGCGCTGCCAATGTCACACGATCATCGCGGGATGCAAAAGGCCGGTCTTAAATAGTTCATCCTCATTATCACACGATGTCACTGTCATTTATCTAGTATCCATCACCCCACTGTATCCATGTTTACCCCGCGAAGCTATCGCAAAGTGTGACCATGAACGCAATCAATTTAAGGGCAGCAGAGGGCGGATGAGCGAGCACAGTAGACAGAATTATCCAGTCAGATCTAGATTTCGTAGGCCAATGTAAAAGGCGGTTCAAAAGCAACCAGTCCCTGTCCATTTCTGTACCCAACACATAACTTGCGGTTGGACAACTTCGGCCACCGTATGGCGATCCCCGGCGATATCAGCGAAATGCGGGGGGGATGTAGACGACGTTTCCTTCTAAATCGCCGCTGTTATCAACTAAAGCTATTGACTGTGCCATATCCAAGCTCTTGTCGCAGTACCAACTTCCAACTTGGGAAAAGATAATCTTGTTTGTAAGACTTTAGCGCCGGTAAACTTCGGCAATCAATGCCGGCGAGGTTCAGACCGACCGGAGGTAAAGCAAATAGTTGATACAAAAGAGTCGTATATAAGATGGTGGACCAAGCTACAGTCATGTCGCGTAAAGGTGCTTCTTCTTCTGACGCCAAACTCAACCAAGTAGCATCTCTACACAGCATTGCTTGGCTGATCAGTCTGACGATAACGATGGAAATGGACGGATGGATTTAGTGCTTACTGGATCAGCAAAGGATATAGCCCTCTGGTCAATCAAGTTTTGCCATATCACTCAAACAATTCGGCTCTGACCAATTGTCACCTCATAAACAACAATGCGCTTCTCATTAATCTTTAATGGATGGATCTACTATTATCCACTTGACTATATAACCTCCCCGTGACCCTTCTATCCAATGCCCATGTTTTTGATCCTCGCAAGTGACATCTCTACTATCATCACCATGTCTGAGTCAAGACAACAAGTATACAAAACACTCGAAACATTGCGCGAGAAATCGCTACGACCTATTTTGACACTTCTCAATGGAGACGCAAGCTGGCTAATGTCGTTTCCCCGTCCCAAAGCCGAGCAAACTTTAACGGGAAAAGCATATTTCCACATTGTATATGAACCATGGCTGCAGGGCGACGCGTCCTTATTCTATAGCTGGTTCTTCAATATCGCCCTTAGTGACAAGGCGGCGGTGACTGATGTTCAATGCATCGAGGATATCATTCTCGAAATTGAAAAGGCTGCTTCATGTCATCTGCCGACAGATCACGCGCAGATGACCACGACAAGTGACGGCTACCAAGGCAACATTGACGTTATCATTCTTGCTTTCCATTATCTGGATCATGTTCACGAACCAACACTCCGGACTTTCAACCTAAATATTCCTGTTATTGCGACACCTGAAGCAGCCTCTGTCATTAGACCGTGGAACCATTTTAAGACCATCTGTTTGAGTCACGATTTAAACAACTCGGCCAAAACATGGCGCTCACCAGAGCTTCATCCAGATCACCTGCCCGACTGGCTGACTATCATTCGTCTACCAGGCCACCACATTCTAAACTTCTGTACCGCCCTGGTCTGGACCCATGAAGAGGTGCACGAAACTATACTCATGTCACCGCACGGCACACACCTCGATCAAGGCCCTCTAGATTCCTTTTTGCAAGCAGAACCAAAGACGGAAATCCTTACCCTGCTACATGGCCTGAAAGAGAGCCATGGTATAACCGGCATAAACAAGCTGGGGGTAACGGGAGGTCTTGCTCTGTATAGAAAAGTCGGGGGTAGTAAGAGCTGGATTCTATATCATGACAATGATTTTACCTACTCGGGCTTCTTCTTATGGGTAACGAGGACGGTTGATCTTGCGCGGTCTATGGAATGGGCGCTTGAGGAAGAAAGAAAGCATAATGAGGTAACAAAAGATTTGGAAGTTCCAAACTTTGTTCAGATTGCCAATGGAGGAATGGTTATGCTTGAGGGGTGATAAGTCTTGTTTTGTTCTCTGTGGCATCAACGATTTGGCCTGTTTTATAATTTGGCACTGTCTATCTTCATCATGACACTCTTAACCTCCAAGAAGTTGTCCATACTGTAAAGCCAGCCCTCTCGGCCCTGGCCCGATGACTTGTACCCTCCGAAAGGCAGGTCCCTCGCCGTGGTAGGACTAGTGCAGTTGATTCCCACATAACCAGAGTTGAGCTTTTGGGTAACCCTCATAGCCCTGTCGACATTCTTGGTATATACTGCGGCATACAGACCAAACTCGGTGTCGTTTGCCTTTTCGATAGCCTCCTCTTCTGTCTTGATGGTGTTGATGTTGACCACAGGGCCAAAGATCTCTTCCTTCATGACCTTTGCGTCTTCAGGCGTGTTTACAAAGATGGTCGGTTCGATAAAGAAACCGCCTGTCTTTTCAAAGTTGCCGTTTCCACCGAGTTCTAGCGTTCCGGACTGTTTGCCCTCGTTGATGTAAGACATGACCTTTTCATACTGAACCTTGTCGGCTTGAGGACCGTGATTGACGCCCTTCTCTGTGGGGTTGCCCGATTTTGCAGCAGCCAAGGCTTTCTTACAAGCTTGAACAAAGTTATTGGCGATGGAATCTTGCACGTAAACGCGAGAATTAGCCATGCAGACCTGGCCACTGTTCCACTGGATACTGTGCATGGTATCTTTCGCGGCCTGCTCGAGGTCCGCATCGTCAAAGATAATGACGGGCGATTTACCGCCGAGCTCTAGGATGACCTTCTTCAGGTTAGACTTGGCAGCTGCCTCTTGAATTGCGCGACCAGTAGGACCAGAGCCAGTGAAGCTGATAGCCCGTACGTCCATGTGAGAAGCAAGGGTTACACCAGAGGGGTTGCCGTGACCAGAGACAACATTGAAGACTCCGGGAGGGAAACCAGCTTTGTGAATGAGCTCAGCAAATTTAGCGGCGCCGAGAGGTGCCTTTTCGCTGGACTTGACAACCACTGTGTTTCCAGTAATCAGAGCGGGAGCTGACTTGCCAGCGAAGAACAGAAGAGAGGCGTTCCAGGGAATGATGGCTGCGACAACACCAAAAGGTTGACGCAGAGTCATGGTGACATAGCCAGGTGTGTTGAGACTCGCCTGACCCTGGATATGCGGCCAAGCTTCGGCGTAGTGCTCGAAGCTAGAGGCAGCGACATGGCCCTCGAAGAACTCAGCCAAAGGACGACCCATGGACTTGGCTTCGAGAACAGCTAGTTCGTCATTGTGTTCTTTGATGAGAGAGGCGAGTTTCTTCAAGTAGCTGCCACGCTTGGCAGGGTCCATGGCGGACCATTCTGGGAATGCACGGTGTGCAGCTGCGACGGCTTTGTTGGTGTCATCTTTGGTAGCTTCGGGAACTAAGGGAACATATTAGCAGAGAAAGGGTTTAGAATTGCGAAGGCGTTTGCACCATCTGCGACTTTTTCACCAGTTGCCGGGTTAAAGAGGGGGAATGAATTTCCGTCCGATGCTTCAACCAACTAAAGTAATAACGCATTAGTTAGTCTATCTGTCTTTATCGTTGTCGTTAGTGTCTGAACCGTGATCATACTTGACCGTCAATTAGCATAAGAGGCTTGATAGCCTCTGGTGTAATTCTGGAACCCATGATAAGTTAGATGTTGTTGAAAAACGGTAAAGGCTGATTGATGATGTTCAAGCAATGTCAAAGGATATATGACGAGAGCGTTTCACATGACATCAATCATGGCGAAACGGGAAAACAAAGCCGAGAGAGTTTTATGCGCCACCCCCGCTGTGCTGGAGTTAAGTACCGTAGCAGTGAGCGATATGATGGGCTGTGATACGACACGGTGATGAGGGGAATTTCTTGGTGAAACAATGGGTCTCTTCATTCTGGCGCCATCCGCGATCTACGATTTTGATGGTGAAGGTCAAGGGAAAGGGAAAGACTATGGGCTTAGCACCAGATGACAGAATCCCTTCATCTCTAATCTAGACAAGGAATAAATAATCGGAGACTATTTAAGAATCTGACATGCATGGAACGGCAGACAATCATTCCCAAGACAACTTCAAATACCGAACAACAAATGGGTCTGGCCCACTCAAAAATATGAGATATCATATTTATCATGCAATCCTCTGTAACAAATCTAATAAATGCTAAAATTCTCTCCAAGATGCTCCTTATCACGAAAAAGCTCATCAATATCCAACCCATACAGATAGCAATCACCCACCAAAATCCATCCCTTCCCATGCTCCCTCGTCCGCAAGACAAAGGGTTCAGATGAGCCAGGAAAGTAAACAATCCGATCGCCTGCTTTCACTCGAGAGCTCGCAAGGCCCATTGATCCATTTTCTGTAATAAAGAGACAGCGACCGTAGCTAGCAGCCATCATTTTGTCGGCAAACTCGCGAATATGGTATTCAAGTCCCCCATACTCTTCAACATCAGAGTCGTTAGGCTTGCCAACGTCACACCACCAAAGATAGAATTCATGGTCGCGGAGAAACATGGAGGTATCGGCTTTTTCGAGTATTCCTGTTCCATAGTGACGGTACCATTGGGTGAAGCCAATATCAACACTGAACAACTGATTCCCATGGGTTGCAGAGATAGTAGCAGCAAACGCAGAAGACACTGAAGAACGTGATGGTTCCCATTCAGGAATCAGTGATGTGGCGAGTGTTTCCCACTCTTGCATCACCAGACCAAAGGCGTCTGTCCCAGGAGCATGAGATGTCCCACTCGGAAGCTCAACACCCACTGATCGGATGTTATCAACCATCTTGCCCTTTATTACCAACGATCTTTCCGCTGAGAAGGATAGTCCTGGAAGATACTTGCTGGCCAAGTCTCTTCGGGGAATACTAATCTGCGTCCCATCGGCAAACCTCATCTCGTACTGGCTCGGGGCATCCGCTCTCCAAGGAGGATACCAACTATACCCACGAAGACTTCTTGTCGATGTTTCGGTAAAGTCAGGCACCCACGACGGAAGACTCTCATACTTTTGCGACACACCAGCATGCTTCAGGATTTCCAGGTCCCCGGTTAATTGCATAACAGCCTCCGCAAATTGACGAAAGATGCTTTCCACAGGTAAGTCATAATCAACTTCAACAAAGCCCGGTTTGAACAAGCCCAGTATTCCATAAATCTTATCCCTCACTTCTGTCGCTCCGCAAACACGACTATAACGAAGAATACTCATGGGATGACTTTCAGCCTCCAGAAGCCTTAGCCTCCAAACATGGCTATCAGGATCAAAGCCCGAGATTGGATGGTCTGATTGATTTCCAGAGGATGCGCGCACCATCGAGAGACCCTTTGCACCGCCTGAAAAGTCGGGTTTCCAGCTCGTCTCGATGTTCCGCCAGAGTGTGGCATCTTCTCCACACATAATCACTGCTCTGCGAGCAAGAGCTATCTCTTGTATTACCCACGTGCGGTAGAACCAGGGCCTCTTGACAAGTGCCTCCCATGCTTTACGCTTTGCCTCTGGCGGTTCTGGGTAGTTTGGGAAAGAATCCTTGATGTTGTCATCTTTGAGATGTTCAAAGACAAGATGGGAATCGTCAGCGGCATCTCCAAGCCACACGATAACTTGTTTTGCTGATTTGTAAATATCACCCATAATTCTAACCTGTTGGTTTCGTTCGTTGTGGAATGGCTGATTAATACAAAGCGCATCGACCCAAATAGTCCTGACACTATCCGTAAAACGAAGATGACTCAGTGCAGAATGCAGATTGGGGGTTATAGCTATGTCTTGTTCGTCAAGGCTGATGTACTTGGCGGGGTTGATGTCGCCCCATACATAGGACAAAGCCTCATATTCGGGCTGGAAAGTGATGTCGCTATCAACTAAGTGACCTGCCAATGGATCTGTTCTGTTTTTTGAGGGGAGGAGCTCAAGAAGACGGAAGGAACTGCTGCTAGCCAACGGCTTGTAAAGATCCATACTAGCGGTGATGCCTCTAGCTGAAGAAGACGGAGAGGCTTTCCCGCCGAGTAGTATCTCTTGAGGAACCTCCTGTCTATTCTGTATTAGACGCCTGACTTTCTTGTCCAAAGCTTTCCTCTCTGCAGCTACAACCTCAGCCGTGTGAGACCTTGTCTCAGCGAGTGACGGCAAATTCCACTTTCCGTCCCCAGAAAGCTTTTCCTGTATCATCTTGATAACTTCCAGTCGTTCTGCGATGTCTCTGAGGCCATGCTGATCTACTGTTCTCATAGCAGCCGCAGCATCCAGTGGCAGGCCAGGACAGTTGGGGTCAGCTCCAGCTTCCAAAAGTAGCCGGACCGCTCCGAAGTTGCATTTCTTAATAGCTAGGTGCAGCCAACTCGTCTCCGTTGGTATCTCTTCTCCTTTGGAGTTTCTTAATGGTGAGATTAATACGGAGTCGATATGCGGGCCAGGATACTCAGCGATAAGGTACTCGATCGTCTTCATATGTGCTAAATGTCCTTCGACTAGCCGGAATACCATCTTGCCCCATGATTCTTGATCGTGGGGCAGTAGAGGACCATACTCGTCAACACACCAACGCAGCAGGTTCAATCGGGTTCTTCTCAATGCCTCTTTCTGTAAAGCCTCGGCATCGAATTTGATACCATGTGCGACGAGAAGCTGTGCCATTTCAACTCCCTTGACACTGAGAGGTACCTCATCCAGTCTGACACCACGCTGCAAAAGTTCTTGGGCGAAACTGAGGGCATTAGACGTAACACACCAATCCAATACTGCTTTCAAGTCGGACTCTTGGAGGGCCTTGGCTTCAGTTATGAAAGACTCCAGGAACTCCTGAAGGTTCTCATCACCTTCGTATTCACCGGTGGATATCGCAACCTCGATAGGCGCCACCTCTGCATTGGTTGAACGGCGGTTGAAAATGCAATGTCGGCGCAAACCTGCAGTTTCACCACGAGCAATAAGGAATTTGACAATTTTCAGTTGGCGGCCAGCAGCTGCCGCGTGCATAGCCGTTCCGCAGGTTGAGCCTTCGCCTTGTCCCCCATCTGCAATTCTAGGGCCAGGGATATTGGCCATGACGCCGTAGTCCAAGAGTTTTCCGACATGTTCTTGCGATCCTTGATTACAGGCGATATGAAGGAGCATGACGATTCCCAAGTCGTCTTTGGCAGAGGAAAGCCCTTGTCGCAGAAGATATAGTATGATACCACCCCATGTAAGGTCGATATCCATCTCCCATAGGGGCCTATCGAAGTCGACTCCAGGAGGCCATCCAACCCAGGTCATGTCGACGACGTTCTGAGGCGATATGAGGGCATCTAGTGTTGCTTGCAAAAGATTCACTGTCTCTTTCTTTTCCTTTTCTGATGGACCTTCTGAAGTCTCTCTCAATTTGATGACTTGTTGTGGAACATTTCTCTTGTGCGTAGTCGAGATATCCGCTCCAAAAGAGACCAGGAAATGAAACAGGTCGGCATATCCCAGAACGCAAGTATAGTAAAGAGGCGAATATCCATCGCCATCCAAACAATTTACCGCTGCTCCATGATCCATGAGTAGTTTTACCATTTTCAAAAGCTCAGGGTTCGACTCAAGCGGTGACCTGCCAAGCAATCCCGGTTCTATCTTGGCTCTTTTGATGGCTACTTGCAAGACATCATTCTCATCAACAAAGAGACGACATGTATCATCTCGCTCCAGAAGTGCACGAGCAAGTTGGTATTCTGGTCTGATGTCTCTGGACAGACACTTTCGAATAGCTTCAACATGGTACCGCTTGAATATTGGAGATTGACCATGGAGGGTGAAGAATTCATCCAACTTGAGTTGTTCGAGGGGTGTCAGGAACTGGTCTCTGTCGTTGATTGAGCCTTCGATGCTGCAAAGATTTACAAGCCATTCTCCTGCAGCTTCTATAATTTTCTTGGACATGTCTGGGTCGTCTTCGTGCTGTTGCATGGTAAGTGATGAAATGTTGACAGATCTCAGAGCAGCGCTGACGTGAAGTGGATTTCTAGCTTGGCTGCCTGTTGACGTTAGTTAGGTTTCGCATCCTGCTCGGCTATATTGATAACTTAGTGCTATACCGGTTCAGCGCTATTTAGTAGATCCGTCTAAAAGCCATTGACTAACAACAAGTCCAACTTCACCAAAGCCCTGCCCATATTTAGATAAAGATAGGCAACTTGCAAACTGTAGACATCCCACTCGTGGCGGAATTGTGAAGGATAATGAATCGAGTATACACACATGTTTTTGTACTTATTAATATGTAAAGGTATTTCGCTCAAACTATGACATTCCGTTCCATTGCATTTCAGACCACCACCAACTCCTGACATACACTCTATAATGGCTTTGTTTTGACGTACACACAATTAAACAGAGATTGCTCTGATCGAACTCGTACACTATAAATCTCAAAAATGCAGCACACTCGTCCAATCTCTAAAATGGAGCATAAAAGAATCAAGATGATAAAAACAAACACACGCACTACGCTTGTCGCGTATCTGGGTTTTCGTTGCCGTTGCCCATTTGTCCTGGCTGAAGACCTGCTACACTGGCAGCCACGATACCAGGCATACCCACGACGGACATCATGGGTGAGATGGGAGGTCTGTTAGACGATCGTGATGAGCCGCGGCGGCTGCGGAGTTTGCTTCGTGGGCGGGAATCGGAACGCTTGCGACGCATCTTCTCACGCATCTTCTCGCGGGAACGTTCCATGGCGTCGCTGAGAGCTGTCATGCGTCCACCGCGAACACGCTTAAGGAACTCGAGATCATCGCGAATGCCAAGGAGGGCTGTGTCCATGTCATAGCCTTCGAGCTGCTTCTCGGTGGCAAGTTGACCTTCTTCCTCAGATGTATCCTTCTTCTTGCGTGAGAAGCGGATCCAGCTGGGCCAGAGCTTAGCCAGAGCGTTGACCATGGCAGCGAACCACTCGTCGGGGAACAGGCGGATAAGAACACCAATGGGGATGGAGAGGAAACCCAGAACCAGAGAGATTGCCCACTGAATGCCGTTAAGACGTGTGACAACAAAGGCGTCACTGCCAAAGAAGATGATGATGACCTGACCAGCTGCCATGATTGTCATCATAAGCATGAAGAGATGGTTGCGGTGGAGACCCTCGAAGATGTTGAGCTTGTTGTCGATACGTCGACTGTTGACGAGTTTGAAGATCTGCATGAAGACAAAGATGTTGAAGATGAGAGATCGAACTTCAGTCTCGTCGTAACCAAGGATAGGGTCCCGACCAAACCAAAGGACGAAGCACACAATAAGCTGGTAGATCGATTGACCGATGATCATCTTCCACATGGTGGTAGTAATAAGAGGAGCGGTACGCGACTCGGGTTGGCGGTGGAGAAGACTTCCAGTGGGAGGATCCGTAGCGAGAGCGAGGGCAGCGAAAGTGTCCATGATGAGGTTGACCCAGAGAAGCTGAACGGCGTTGAGAATGGACTTTTGCTCGTCATCTGAGACAGCAGAGACGAAAGTCACACCGACAGCGGTGATGTTAACGGTAAGCTGGAATTGGAGGAACTTCTTGACAGAGTCGTTGATGGCACGTCCCCAACCAAGCGCGACCACAATAGATGAGAAGTTGTCGTCCATGAGGATAATGTCAGATGCTTCCTTGGCGACTTCTGTTCCTGTGATACCCATCGAGAAACCGACATCGGCAGCCTTGAGAGCGGGAGCATCGTTGGTACCATCTCCAGTGACAGCGACGATCTCACCCAAAGAGCGGAGAGCCTTGACAAGAATACGCTTATCCTCAGGGCTTGAACGGGCAAGGACGCGAAGTTGCTTGACGACGGTGGCGCGCTCTGTTTCGGTGAGCTTGCGGAAGTCGGATCCTTGCATGACAGCGTTGGGCTCGGACATGTTGGACTCTGTAAGAATACCGCAGTTGAGTGCGATTGCTCGGGCTGTTTCAACATTGTCACCAGTAACCATCTTGACGTTCACAGAGGCGATACCGCAATCGACAACGGCTTCAGGGACACCCTTTCGGACAGGGTCCTGGATACCAACGACACCCATCCAGGTCAAGTTGTGCACAAGATCAGTGAGGTCGATGTCGGTGTTGGCTTCATCTTCGGGGCGGAGGGTCAGGACAGGGGGCCAGGATTCGAAGTCGCGGTATGCAAGACCAATGGTACGAAGAGAGTTGGTCGCATAGCTGGTGATGATAGACTTGAGGCCATCCTTGTGGCTATCGGACAGAGATTCGGTAGAAGTACCTTGCGTGGGATCACCAAGGATGGTAGTGCATTCGCCGAGAACGATCTCAGAAGCACCCTTGATAAAGAGACGGTGCTTGGGCTTATCCTTCGAAGGACCGGGAATCTGGACGACAGCACCCATGCACTTGCGCTGAGAGTTGAAGGGGAACATTTGCGTGACGGGGTGGTTTGATCGCTCAATAGCCAAAGATCCCAGACCGAGGTAGCGACGAGCCCAGTCAAGAAGAGCGGTTTCGGTCTTGGTACCAACGAAGCCCTCATCGGACTCAAAAGCTGTTGTGTTGACAGTGACGGCAGTCTTCAAAAGTTCCTTGTATTCGGGGTCAAGCTTATCAGAAAACTGGTTGAGAGGAATAGTGTCGCTCTTCTCGGTTCCTTCGACTGTGGGAGTTGACGGTGAAGAGGTCTCGAACTTGTCAAGAGATGAGTCGCCAAAGGAGAATCGACCACGAAGACCCAAAGCGCCAGCGACAACAGTCATGACATTCTCAGTCAAAGTGCCAGTCTTGTCAGAGCAGATAACAGTGGCGTTACCCATTGTCTCACATGATTGAAGATGTCGAACCAGGTTGTTCTCGCGGGTCATCTTCTTGGTCGCAAAGGCGAGAGAGAGCGTCACGGCAAGGGGAAGACCTTCGGGGACAGCGACGACAATGACAGTGATGGAGGTGATGAGGATCTGTAGAAAGGATTGACCTTTTTGTTCGCCCGAGTCGGAATTGTTGGGGAGACCCGCCAGGAAGATGATGAGGAGGACGAAAAAGAGAAGAAGACCAGCGGCGCTACCAAGTTTGGCAATGTAACCTGCTACAGTTAGTATGTTGGTGTTGCGTCAATTGTCGCGATTCGAACTTACCGGCAAGCAGGTTGAGCTTTGCCTGGAGAGGCGTCAAACCTGGATCATCACGAAGAGACATCATGGTCTTTCCATAGCTTGACTGTTCACCAACAGCAGTAACAAGAAACGTTCCGACACCATCAAGAACCTTGGCTCCAGAGACGATGAATGGGTCAAGCTTCTTGAGCTGTGGTGCAGGCTCGTTGAGAAGAGCGTGGAGAACCTGGTCCGCGCCGACCTTCTTGATCAGGTCAGACTCTCCGGTTGCAGAAGACTCGTCACAGCTTAGGTTGTGGCCAGAGATAAAGACACCATCAACGGGAATGACATCTCCAGGCTCCAGAAGCATCACATCACCGACGAGAACGTCATGGATAGAAATGTTCTGGGGTTTACCAGAGCGCGTCACCTTGACGATACGGTCTTCCTTCTTCTGGTTGAGCTTCTGGAACTGGCGCTCCTTCTGCCAATCGTTTGCTGCACCGACGACAACGACGATGGTGATGGCTACAATAATAGCGACACCCTCTACCCATTCGACCTTGGCGCCCTCGTGGTGTGTTGCACCAAAGGTCTGGTACAAACCCAGAGCTAGCGAGACGACGGCTGCGATACACAGGAGGATAAGAACGTGATCTTGTAGAGCGATCCATGCGAGTTGGAGGAATGACTTTGCTTTGGGTTCGGGGAGACGGTTGGCGCCGTAGACTCGCTTGCGATCGGGAAAAGCGTCTTTGGCTGTTGCATGACCATCATCGTGAGCTTCTGTCGATGGAAGCACATCTGTTGTTGGCGAAGCCTTGAATCCTTCCTTTGCGGAAGTCGCTTCTTCGAAAGAAACGGCGTCGTGTAGTTTTCCCTCATCGGGGCTCAATCCCGCTTTCGAATCAGTCCTCAACCCCTTCTCCAGACCCGGTAGTCCACCAAGGGCGACAAACGCAGGCAAACTCTTGGGATTTATAAGTTTGGAAAGCTGTCCTGGGGAGAAGGCGAAAGGATTGTTCTCGACGACAAAGTGAACCTCCTCACCAGGGTCGGCTTTGAGGATTTCCTGCTGGTCACCTTTTCGCAGGGCTTCAACGTCGCGAGATATTTGTTGGTCGTGGTCGGTACCTATTTTAGTGGAAGGAGAGGAAGAGGCCCATGATTCGGCGCGTGACTTGGATATTGGGACTGCAAGGGTGTTTGTGTCGTCTAGAGGAGACGGGGAAGCGTTGATGGAATCTATTCCTGTAGAATTGTTAGTGATGATTCGTTTGAGCGTTGTTGTGGTGATGATTGATGAAAGTGTCGGTCGATAGAGAGAAAGAGAGCGGGCGGGCGATCGCACTGGAGCTTTACCGGGTGAGTGGGTTGTGTCTACAGCAGCTGTGTCAACTGTAATTGTAGGGGCCCTCGGGCGTTTAGCCGGGGCGTCTGAATCCATGATTGCTGATTGATGATGATGGTAGTGTTTTCCGTCAGTCAATCAATTCATGGATGGATGAATAACTTTGATATTTCACAATGTTAATGAGGTGAAATTCGAGATTGAAAGAGAAGAAGGGGAGGAGAAAAAGCCAAGATATCTGGGACAGCTGCACAGGTAAACCCTGGCTACATTTGACCGGGGAGTGAAAATACACTTCCCGTACACAGCCACAGCCACGAAGCCTGCCAAGATTCTAGGCAGGAAAATGATTGGCGCTGAATGGGGCAAAAAGAAATAAATTGCTAGATATTTCCAAACGAGCTAGACCTTGGCGGTTAGCATACGAGCAGGGGCACTGAATAAAGGACAAGGTCAAATGCTGACTTGTCTCACCGTACCTACAGAAGAAAACAGAATGCATCAAGAGTTGGTCATCTTTCGGGGTGTTACGTCAAGAACTGTTCCAAGTCTGAATGACCTCAGATCTAATAGAATTAGGTAGGTGTCCTCCATCCATCCATCTCATCGTCAAGCAACTTTGTTCATTGCCAAGGCTTTTACTTAACCGCCATGTCACACTCACACACCACTGGCCAAATCACAAAAACAAACTCGCCTTTATCCAATCCAATCTCAATCTCCACGGAAACCCCACCGTCACTCCACATAATAACTCCATTCCGTCATTGTCTAAGCCTCGTTTTTTAAGCTTAATACCGTCCATCCACGCTAGATCTCCTCCAATTCCCTTGCTACAGCACGAAATATAGGGGGCGCAATGGGATGCCTCGGGAGGCGATATCCCCTACGGATCAGGATCAGGATCAGTATACCGTCCAGATGTTGGTTCCATTTTTTAAAGTTGATAGAGGAAAATACTCCTGACCTGTGAGATGCTCCTTGTGACAGACTCTTCTACCGTCTTTTCACTCCGTCCCTCAAGCATAGCCCCTTTGTCGATCGATTACTGTACTGGTCGGTGTCGCTCCCCCCACTCCATGTCCAGTCCATGCAGTACGCCTCTCTCAACCAGTAGAATTACCTGTGAAAGGTGTAGAAACAGGATTGGTCGGCAACCGAAAGAGACGGAAAAGACCATAGACCATCACCAGCTCATCATCACCAGATTAGTGCCACCATGACCGCTCGACTCTGTATCTTGAGGGTGTGCTGTACAAAGCCAAAGTCACGATGCGAAAAAAGACAATAAAACAAGATGGTGGAAATGCTTACAGTCCATGTTGTATCGGGCGCTTCCCCGTTGGATCTTGGCAATCACGGCAGAACGATCAACTTGAATGCTTGTCTTTCTCTCTCTCGAGCTAGACCTTTTTGCTGCATCTTTGTCCCTCGGTATTCATGTCTTCCCGATGCCAAGACCAAAATCGGGACAAGTAACAAGGCAGTGCAACTTGCAACTAAACCTCCCTCGTCTCATGTCCATGGCGAGATAACAAATCACAAGCCGACCAAAACATGCAATCTACCAGAGACGGGTCCATGCTCAACTCAAATTAAACAATCCTGCAACCACAACTTTTTCCGGTCCTGTAATTCAATGCCGCCGGGTTGGTGAACCCCTGTTTTTTAAGGATAAGCTTAATTTGCCTGCATAACTTCCATCTCTACTTTAGGAGCTTCCTTTCCTTGCTTGGCGGATTGTCTTTTTTTTCTTGTATGACGTCAATGAGTAATTTTCTGACCCGGCGGGTAATAAGCAGTGTTCCGTACGCTATAGCATATCGGAGGTGAGTATTGATACGATCTAGTTTGACTTTCCTCTATTGAGAAGGCGATTCATTTGCGTTTTACTTTGTGAGAGATAGTTTGAGGCAGTGTTGAGGCGTTGTCAAGGAAGTGATGAACGCGTAGTGTCTGCGCTCGCGAGGCAACTTGTCTATACATTAGAGCAAATGATCCATGAGACTTTACTTGTGGCGGTAGCTTCGGCCTTGCAAACTCGTGGTGTTGATAGCCAAACGAGGCTCGTTTGACGCGTTTTGTGGGCTTAGGGACGCGTCGCTCTTTGGCACAGAGCATTAGACGTGGGCGTGTTGCTATGATCTCGGTAGTAATACGAAGATTGGACATTCGGATGCAAGTCAAGTAGGATGTGCACAGCCCAAACATTGCGAGTTTCATTAGAGTCTAGGCGTTGATCGAATTGTTGGGCATAGCATTGCGCGTTGATAGAAAAGTGTGTTCACAGGGCACTTATTTATTTCGGCACAATTGGAAAGGAATGATAGGGGAGGTTTTAAACCAAGAGGAACAAAGTCAGTATCAGGCTCTGGAAACCACGTACAACAACCAAAAGTAAAGAACATGGGTAATTCGAACAAAATGTCTATTAAATTGAATCATATGCCAAGACGTTCAGAATAAGGATATTCCGTGGATCAAAGACACTGTTACTGTCAAGTCTGAATCTACCCTGTAGCCCCCATAGCCAGGATATTACTTTCACACCGGTCCATGTCTTCTTCAACAGTTCACAGACAACCCAATTTCGCCCAAGGCCCGCAGAATATGACTGGCCACTCGCCACGTAGTCATACCTGCCCATAAGGTGAATGTTGAAAGCCTCGGTTTAACTCGTGATAACCTCACCGTAATGCGCCACTGAGCACGCGCCACATTTTAGTGAGAGGTGGCGCAGCAGCAGCAGAGAGGCCTCTTACAATCCGGACTCGGCTCTATTCATTGAGAGTCGTCGCAAGAAATCGCCTTTTCTAGGCAGAGGAATGCGTACAGGACCTAATGTTCCTCGACAAAGTAATTTAGGGACAGGTAGTGTGAACAGTTGTCAGACGACCCTGTGCTGCGCCGAGCATACGACGACTAAGTGGAGGAACTTGGCATAAACCTGCCATAGAGCATTAAGAATTGGCCGCTGTTAGTACAAGAGACGGAATAAGTAGGCTAGTTTATACTTCTTAGATCATACTTCTTGGACTATTTATTTTTGTACCCTTAGACTTATGGGCCAACGTTTCTGGTACTATCATCGTGAGACTCCAGAGGTGGCACAGCCAGTCAGCCTAGTCTTGTGATAAAATGTATCCAATGTGGAGAGATCCGTTCCGAAGGACAAGTGTCATGATTAGAAGGCCCAAGATCCTTACAGCTCGGCTGTAATTTAGTAAGCCGTAATCGACAAGTCTGACTACACAAGTCTATACCAGAGACTAGTTGGGCCCAACTGATCGAGATTAGGAATAGGAGGCTATGATCATGGCTATGTACAAGTAGTTAGGACATAGACGTGGACACATGTGGTCACGCACAAGAATAAGGAAACCATGTCAAGCTGAAGATGACAGCATGATGTGCCACCGAGACGGAGGCCATTGTGATCCAGGCCAAAGTTCTGAGGGAAGTATTGTTCAATTTCTGTACTACTGGACTCTTTGATGACTTTTGCATCACTAAACCAACGAGGCACGAGAAGATGTGAAAGGCCTAGAGTTAGGCATATAGATGGCAGAACAAGTGGGGACTACTCATATTCGAATTTGCTACTACGTATTATCTAGAACGAAGATATCTGCATTTCTGTTTGTAGTCCTTCGTTCTCGTGGAGATTCTCTTCTTCAGCCTGACGATACTCGCGTTGTTCCTTGAACCTTTAAACGTCTGTGAAACTATCTCCCAATCGTGACTCCGAGTCCTCAATGTGTTTTTCTTCTATATGCCTACGATGAATTGTCACAAGGTTACAACACTTGATCGCGACTCTGAGGCTCTCGACTGCAGCATCACCCACCACAGCCATAACATCCTCACAACCATATGATAAGCCTCATACATTCTATGCGATGGCTTTTCATCAATCGATATAAAATCCCAAAATCATCTTTCAGCAATTGCAAATAACACATGCACGAGTCAGTGATTGAATGTGGCGTTTGACGTGGCGGAACACCATCACATAACAACTTCAATCGACCACAACCCACACTGCAGACATTCTATCACTTCAAAAACTATACCAATCGATTCTTCTCAACAAAGACATCGTCTAGAGCATAAAAATAAAGAAAAAAAGAAACTCCCGAGGCGAGACTCGAACTCGCAACTTTCAGATTTACTTATGCTGTAAAAGTCTGACACGCTAACCAATTGCGTCACCCGGGATTGGGATCCGTGTTGTGGAAGAAGCGATCTTATCAACATACAAGACCTTGACAGCTCCACTTTGATTGATCTGTTCAATACCATAGCGACGCTCCCGACTTGTAGGCCATTGGGAGTAAATTCTATATAATGGTCCCTTCGTTTAGTCTGTTTTTTTCTTTCATATTGGTATATTTATTAATTTCGAATTGTGGCCTAGTGGTGGACGACAAACATATGAGCGACGTTCATTTCTACAAACAGTATTCCGGTCTGGCTTCGACGTCATTCCATGTGGGATATCCCAGGGAAAACCTTAACAGCGGAGATACAGCTGGAAGCTCAGCCGGCAATAAATGTCGACGCAAAACATGTAAGTAGAAACAGCTAAAAATCTACTCAAGATGAGCATGTGTCATTATTGTGAAGTTCTGTCACTTGGCCTGCAATATCACCTGGACTGAACTGCATAGCATTAAGCGGCAAATAATTCTTCTATCGTAAAGATCTTTATTACCTGAGAACCTCAACGTTCCACTTTCAAGCAAGTATCTGCCCAGTATCTTACTCCACAAGTACCTTAACATGGTCCTTGTGGTACTTCCTTACTTCTGTGATCTCGCTGTCGCTCTACCCGAAGACAGCCTCCCATCGGACTTTCTATCCTAAAACATTACCGTCAGCATCAGTCCGGGTCTGGGTACAACTCTGGTAGTCGGATAGCTCGATATGGTGCTGGTCAATCCGGAATGAGCTGCCGTACCTGCAACATTTGGCCCAAAGGAGATGAGTCGTCGATGGGTTGTTGTCCACGAGTCATCCAAGTTCCGTTGAACTGTGTCACCTTTTCCTTTCCCCACCCGTAACAGCGTCCTCTGCTCTTTAATGATTCCCAGGGTCAGTAAGCAGTTAGGTCCCCCGAGACGTCTTCAAGTTCCAGTCTCAAGTTATCGGAGGGCTGTCAAAGCGCGAGCGGAACCACCGAATTAACCAAAGGCAGATCTCTAAGACCAACGGTATACATGGCGAGATCGTTACGTTAGGGGCTTTCGCATGGAGTCCCACTTCGAGCATCGATGATGTCCGTTGTCAACTAATGAATACAGAACCGCGCCTGGATAAGTCTATTTACACAATATAGCTCAAATTTATCGATGTCGGGAGGTTATGGAGAAATTTAACAAGAAGATGGTGTTTTTGCCGCCAATTCAAGAGTTAAAACATGCTCAACATTCCCCATGGCCTTGCAATGAGCTCTTGAAGTCAGTTATAAATATCGTCCCTCATACAGTCATGTCAGCCGCTGCGCAGCTTGCTGTTTAAAATTCCCTGTAACTGGCGTAATTCACTTAATACGTGTCAGTATGTTTCATGAAACGTCCTATCAAAAGGGAAACTCGATGAAAGGTCTTCGAGGTGTATTTCATATGATAACATGAACCCCCGTTTAATTGCGGTTTCCTAACAGCAAGATGCATCGCAAGACGCAATGGGTCAAGCCTCTCAGATCCCTCCCATTCCAGTTTACTATCCAGGGATTACCGAGTCGAAGCGCAGCCACTCCCTCCGCACTCTTAGCTCAGATTATGCGACACTTCCAGTGAGGAATGCCAGCGGTAGGGAAGCATTCCTCGACTGAAGCATTAAAACGCCAACCGTTCCTGGAAATCGAACCACAAACCGGGCCTAGATCTTTTGACGCTAGCATTTCTAGTGAGATCATTCTCACCTCATGCTGCTCTGGTCTTTTAATAATATTCACTGCCCTACATTATTCGACTCTTCAAAGCGTCTGATGCGAATATCACATCATTGACCATGCGAGTGTCATTTCTGCTCTGCGTGGTATCTTTGCCGCCTTTGACTGCAGCTATATCTGTAGCTGATATACCGAAATGTGCAGTGAGTAAAGCGCTGTTTGTTCTTTTTCAGGTTTGCTCTAACATGTGGAATGAGATACCCTGTGCGCTTGAAGCATTCAACAGCGGCAATGGCTCCAACCAGACTGTGCAAGACATGTGCAAAAACGGAGATATCCAAAACAGTGTATATGATTGTGTTACTCAAGCTTGTACATTAAGAGAGGGAATTGGTAAGTTTATTTCGACCGTTGGTTCTTGTTCATAGCATCTAACACAAACCAACTCTAGAATTTCAGAACGCTGTTTCTTCAATATGCAACGTTAGCACAGAAGACAACCGCCAAATGTATCGGGATATTGTAATCGTCTTTGCAGCGTTCTCCTTCACACTTGTGTTTTTGCGAGTAGCATCCAGATCAATCGTCAAAACGCCCTGGGGGCCTGATGATACGTGGGCTGTGATAGCCTTTGTATGTATTCCATATCCCTACATTGTTTTGTGTCTAACGTTGATAGCTTATTACGGTGCCAACCACGGCGTTCATGTTACTTGGTGAGACCTGCGAAACACTTTATTGGAAGTTGCATTCATAGGTTCAGCCTCTAACATGGTCTCTATCTACAGTAATAAAAAATGGCTTTGGGTCGCTTGCATCGATATATCGCGATGGAAATGAAAACCTCATCCGTCTTTTCAAGGTGTGTGCTCGATACTGATCCTCATACAAATCCTGAAATAGTTCGTATTCTCACAACCTTACAGCATATATTCATCTGGCAGATTCTTTCCATATTAGGTCTTGCCGCAGCTAAAACCTCAATTTTGTTTTTCTACCTTCGTATATTCTCTGACGAAAAGTTCAGAATCGTGGTCTGGGCGACCATAGCATTCAATGCCGTTTCAACAATAGTCATCCTTATCCTCAACTTGACGCTAGGACAGTCTGTGAGTGTAATATGGGATGGCGGTACAGATTATAACTCCAGTTTAAAGACATATAATGTCATTTTCAGAATCGGCTTGGCAAACACCACGGTAGGCTTCGCTCTGGATATATGGATGCTCATCTTGCCAATGACACAACTCTATAACCTCGGACTCAGACAACGTCAGAAGATTAAAGTAATGAGTATGTTTGGCATGGGTGTGTTGTAAGTCTCCTCTGTGTTGCCTTGTATTTTGAGTGGCTATTGGCAAGCAGTCGACGATTACTAACTGGATGCCAGTCTCACTGTAGTCAGTCTTGTCCGACTTGTGATTCAGTCAAAAGTTTTTCCAAGTCCGAGCGAATCAGGCATGTCTATTTCAGCAGTTGCAGTACGAAACATGTGTTGACAGTTCTCGTTAGACAGTCGTACGCATGCCATTGTTATTTTGGGTAATGTCGAACTTTATGTCGGGGTCATGGTAGCTTGCGGGCCCTCCACAAATCAACTTGTCCAACACATTCTCCGCCGGATAAGACGACCAATCGAAGCCTCATCGCAAGCGAGCAACAGGCCTGTGTTTATTGATCGCTCTCTTGCACGAATTGATAAGGGTGAGGGTACATCGACGTTGCGTGCTGATGGAGGCTTAACTACGACAACAATAGGCAGCATAACTAGAGACACAGTATAATAGGAATAATGATGGTCAACAGCTAGGTTTCCGAATAAGGGCTTACTTATCAGAAAGATGGTCCCCATCTGTGGTATGTTCTATAGCAGAATTAATTTTCCCAATTAAGGAAAAAAAACGTCCACAGTTCAATAGTCAACTGCATGACCAATCTGCTGTGATTTATAAATGTGTCATATTGAGGTGAGTGATATCGGATAACTAACTGATGATTATCTTATCATGTTTACCTATCAGGTTATCACAACTCCATGCCCAGGTTAAAATTACCCTTTTCGTCAAAAATCAAAGTCCTCCACTAAGATCTCTCCATCACAAGATCCAGACTCGAAAGCGGGGAAGAACCGCCACCGTCTTTATCAGTTGTAACTATTCCCATTCCGGTTTATCTTTCCGTTGAGGCTCCCTCCACCCCGCGATACATGACAGAGGTAGATAGCTATCTCCCCGCATCTATAGGCACTATCATAAATCAAACCCGATACGGAAAAAAGAGTCGGTATCGGCAATGTTTGTTTCCAAGATGAGATATGTTTTGCTACCTGAGAAAACACTATATATCATGACCTTTCCTCCTTCTTTGTCTACTCTTGTACTTCTTCTTCTCTAGTCAAGACTTTTATACACAGCAATCATGGGCCTTACACAACATCACCCCTTTGACCCCCTTACAGGAGACGAAATCGCTGCGGCGGTGGATGTCATCCGAAAGTATCAATCTGGTCAGCTGCTCTTCAATGCAGTTACCCTCCACGAGCCACGCAAGGCGGATATGCTCAAGTGGCTTGAGCATCCCTCTGATGGAAACAAGCCTGCGAGAATTGCAGACGTTACTGTGATTCTTCCCGACGGAGCCGTCTACGATGGACTTGTCGATCTCAAGACAAGAAAGGTTCAGAAGTGGGAGAAGCTCGATGGTCTTCAGCCAATTGTAAGTTTTCCCTTCGTTTGTTAAAGCAGGCCAACTGGCTAACAAGGTGCTAGATCACACCCGAAGAACTCATTCTAGTCGAGGCCATCATGCGTAAGGATCCCAAGGTCATTGAACAGTGTGAAATCTCTGGCATCCCCAAGGAGGATATGCATAAAGTGTACTGCGACCCTTGGACCATTGGCTACGATGAGCGTTTCGGAAGCAACATCCGTCTTCAACAAGCCCTCATGTACTACCGCCCTGACCCTGATTGCTTCCAGTATCAATACCCTCTTGACTTTTGCCCCATTTACGACGGCGCCAAGAAGGCCATCGTTCACATTGACATCCCCAGTGTGCGTCGCCCATTGAGCAAGCAGAAGCCTATCGATTACATTCCACGATACATCAACGAGAACGGCGGGTACCGCAAGGATATCAAGCCTATCAACATCACTCAACCCGAGGGTGTATCCTTCACCATCAACGGCCGTGTTCTTTCGTGGCAGAACTTCAAATTCCACATTGGTTTCAACTACAAGGAGGGTATTGTGTTGAACCACATCACTTTCAACGACAAGGGTATCGAGAGACCTATCTTCTACCGTCTTTCCCTGTCCGAGATGGTCGTTCCTTACGGCGCACCGGAGCATCCTCACCAGCGCAAGCACGCCTTCGATCTTGGTGAGTACGGCGCTGGATACATGGCCAACTCGCTCGCCCTCGGTTGCGACTGCAAGGGTGTCATCCACTACCTCGACGCCGAATTCGCGCAGCGTGACGGTTCCGTGCGTACTATCAAGAACGCAGTGTGCATTCACGAGGAAGACAATGGAATCCTCTTCAAGCACACCGACTTCCGCGATGACTCTGTAACTGTCACACGAGCGCGAAAGCTCATTGTGCAACAGATCTTCACAGCAGCAAACTACGAATATGCTTGCCAATGGGTCTTTCACCAAGACGGCACGATTCAGCCTGAGATCAAGCTCACAGGTATCCTTAACACCTATGCTCTCAACGAGGGTGAAGATGCTGGCCCTTGGGGAACAGAGGTGTATCCCCAAGTCAACGCGCACAACCACCAGCATCTCTTCTGTCTGCGAGTGAATCCCATGATCGACGGTGTGAACAACACTGTTAACATGGTTGACACTGTCGCCAGTGAGGCACCGGTGGGAAGTCCACAAAACAAATACGGTAACGCCTTCTATGCGAAGAAGACCAAGCTCCGCACGAGCGGTGAAGCAAAGACGGATTACAACGGTGCGACAAGTCGAACATGGGAAATGGTCAACGAGAAGAAGCTGCATCCTTATTCGAAAAAGCCTGCTTCTTATAAGCTAGTCAGTAGGGAGGTTCCGGGGCTGCTGCCCAAGGAGGGATCTCTTGTTTGGAAGCGCGCTGGTTTTGCTCGACATGCTGTGCACGTCACTCCTTGTAAGTTCATACCTTGACAACCGTCATGAAAAAGCTCTAATACTAACATTTCTCAGACCGCGACGATGAACTCTGGGCTGCAGGTCGCCACGTCCCTCAAACATCTGGTGAACCTTCTCAGGGTCTTCCCGAGTGGATCGCTGAGGGAACAGCGAGCACCGAAAATACAGACATCGTCCTATGGCATACATTCGGAGTCACACACATTCCTGCGCCTGAGGATTTCCCTATAATGCCCGTTGAGCCGATGACGTTGCTGCTTCGCCCAAGGAACTTCTTTACCAACAATCCTTGTATGGACGTGCCACCTAGCTACTCGATCACACCTACGCAAGTGGCCGAGAAGAAGGGCGCGCTGGACCAACATGACAAGGTGAGTCAGTTGGCGTTTGGCGGTAAGAGCTGTTGCTCTGGAGGGAACGCGGCTGCGAGGTTGTAAAGCTGGATGCGCATGAGGTGGGGTGAGATTGTATATACCATAGCGTAATTCGACATACTTGCTTATTCATATGCTTGGTCAGCGTGATATATAACTATTTATGCCTCTCAGGGTAGTCCAAACACTGGTTTACAGTAATTTGCAGGCTAACTAATGTAGGAGTGATGACTAGCCACACCGAGTGAACTGGGCTGATGTATTTCTGCTCCAGATGATGCAGCTTTTAATAAGATAGACAATTTTGTTCAAACTATTTGTTGCAATCAGAAGCGTGCTTGTTCCGGTGTTGGTAATATTAACACAGATTTACAACCTTGAGAGATCACAGAAGCAAGGCTACCCGAGCCGGGAAGCCATATATAGTCAGACAGCGGTAGCAGCTGACGGCGTATATGATAATACTGGAAAGCTACACGGTGACGATAATATTAAAGAGTAATTATAATGACGATACACTATCGATGGCCATGACTCTCATCTCATAATAGGATGATAGGATGAGATTAGACAATACTCGGGTCAGGGTCGGCCCCCTTCAACCGGATCTGCAAGACGCTACACTAGTCTTATCGAGTCCAAAGTCTTAGAACGTCCTTATAAGGAAAGACGGCTCTCGAGTTGCGACACGCCGGTGGTCGCGGAGATGGCCTAGCGCTAGAGTCCGGCCGGTTGGTAGCACCTCAAAACCAGGAAAGGACGGGTTTGTCGCGGAGATGTGATACCCCGAAGGAATGTAGCTAGACTAGACTAATTGATAAAGGAGAGGGCGAAGGATTCGCACTAAAAGAGACATGTACCAATGGTTATCCCCCCGAGAACTGCCATGTATTTAGCTGACATGTGTTGGTTCAGGGCCAAGTTCAGGTCGGAGCTGACTCGGATATTTTTAATCCCTCGTGGAGATTACTCGCTAACTGTATGCAGATAATGGTTCCGAAGGTAAAGACAAGGGTACGAGTTAGACCCAACGGTGACGTTTCGCGTAATTAGTAGTAATGTTATGATGCTTTACTCACAATGGAAGTGATTGGCCAATGTGTTTCTTGAAATGTGACGCATTTGTCTTTGTCTATGTTTGAGCTGTGCTATAGGCACGGATATTCTATCTATATGGTTTTAAAACGAAAATATACATCTCTGGGTATTCTGATCTAGGCGTGACATAACCGAAGATCATCAATAAAATAAGACATTAAAAGAAAATCTATACTCCGTGATATACCTTGACAACACCAGCTGCGGATCTTTCAGAGGACGTCTCCATGTCTTCTGTCCGCACGCTGTCTTTGCTATGGCTCATCAACTCCTCAGGAATACAGCCCACTGGACCTCGTCGATCCTCGGGACCTGCGTCTTCACTGGTAATCTGAACCTCGCGCTTTGCGTAGATCTTTAGCGGTAAAGCATAACTGTTGTTGATCTCCTCCTCGCTATCCACCTGATGCAACGTGTGATCGGCGCGGATCTGCGAGCGCACACCGGAGCGGTGATTGGTGAAATTTGTTCGGTACGCTTTGGAAGGGTTGTTGGTGCTCTTTCCGTAAGTTGAGCCGCTGAAGGAACCGAGCTTGAAGATGCGGCGAAGGAGGGTCCAGATGTAAGGAAGGTTGGCGGTGATGATAGCGGTGGAGGATTCTCGGATATACCAGAATGTCCAGTTTGAACCGAATGGTTCGTTGAAGGAGTAGAATTTATTGAGGATGGCGGAGAGGATTGTGAAGGCACCGAGGGCGAAGACACCAATGAGGACAGCCTTGCGCTTCAATGGGAGCTGGGATTTGAGGAAAATTGGCATGGGAATGAGGATGATCATGACGTCCGAGGTGATGTTGAGGACGGCGTTGGTGATGAGATGGTTTGTAGCAGCGGAGCATTGAGCTGAGACGGTTAGCAGAGTAAAGACATAAGGTATTGATGGTGAACATACTGTTCTCTGGAGGAACAGCCCAGTACTGGTTGAAAGGGCGACACCAGACTCCCAGATAGAGAATCTCCATAACGACGAACCCGACAGTGACATAGGCAGCGACAAACTTGACAGCCAAGTTCTGGCTCAAACTCATACTATGGCCAGGTTAGAATGAAGGTCTGATGCAATGCGACAGGGTACTAACGTGAGACGGTTGTACATGAGCAGCAGACAATACTTCATAAGCCAGATAGTCAAGATCTGCATCTGCTCAACCACCAAAACCCATTTGGAACCATATTCTCGTGTGGCGATTTCTGCTGCATCCAAAACGACGTGTTCGCTGGGGTCGATGAGGTTACTGCTTGTTTGCGAAATGATAGACATGCCCACCATGAGGATTGTATCTGTAATCTGCGCATTGTGTTAGACCAATTGTGCAATAGTAAGAAAAAGAGGAGGACGGACCATGGCTACTACCATTAAATAGTCCTCAACTTGTAGCTTCTTAATTGAACCCAGCAACATCCTTCGTGATATCCTGTTACCCAGGATGTCAGTCCAATTGTCCCCAATGGACTCTGTAATTTTCCTTACATTCTGGCGATAACAATAACCCACGATAGACCGTACCAGGTCCATATCTCGCCTTCTAGCATCGTCATGGCTGCGGTGTTTTGTCTTTTTCTTTTTCTTTTTCTTGTTGCAAAGTGTTAAGGCTGAACGAAAGAGGTGTCAACGCTCGTCTTGGGTACGATCAGCGGTATTAATTTCCGTAAACGATCGACTGTTGGTTGGTATCGTGTATTTAATGTCGTCGAACGGGGGATGGTTTCAATTCGACGTGTTGAGGATGCAACGGCGCATGACTTGAGATTATTTGGGGTAATAACGCTCCCGGCAAAATACAAGGGAGGGAAGAACAGAGACAGAACTAAGAAACCAAGCCAGCAAAGACAAGGTAACGCGGGGGTGGGCTAGGCTTAAGGCTTAAGACTTTGGGGGGGAGAGGGGAAGGGAAGGACTTTATTTCTGCCTCCGCACAGCATTTGAATCGAGTGGAGTTTTGGAATCAGGGGCCCTCGATCGCGGAAGACGAATTGTGTCTTTCAGTATCTGGATACAGTAAGCTAAGCTTGTGAAAGAAACTAGAGAGAAAAGACAAGTCCAAAGGCTCGGTTAGTCGGTTGGTTTGTTAGCTTACAGTTAGCACGTCAGGGTTACGGATATTAGGACTGGACCGAAGATATGGGTCTCTCTATTGTACTAAGACGCCACTCAACTGTTGTCGCTGCGATAAATGAGGGGCCAGAACCGATGACACCCGCCAAGCAAGAGAGTTACAATGTGTTGTGTGCAGACAGGCGAAGTAGGTAATCGGGGGCTTGTCAATTCTGTTTTGTTAGCACAGGGGGTTATCATCATTTCAGAATTGGCCCGACTCACTTCTGATTTGCTTCAAGGTCCCCCCGGTAATCTTGATCCACCTCGTGGGACAGAGACACTGCACGATGGAAGGAATGGACATGCAGGTCGCCACGTTTAGAAGACGCAGCATCCCTGAATCCAGCACGATCTGCCTGCCTCTCTGCCTCCGAATTGGTCAACCTCAGCCGCTGACAAGGGGATGGGCCCTGTCGGAGCTGAGCCAGTTAGACCAGCAACCATGCCATGAGTGAGCCGTCACGTCTAGAACCATGAAAGAACGCAACCTGTACCAGCCATCCACAACCGCCAAATGTCGAGGGTGGCGAGCTAGAGTGCGACAATGGCGTCTAAGATCTTCGTAGACCAACGTTTGCTGCACATTCCAGTTACGACACAACAATGAACAGGTTATGACAGACCTCATTCTTTTGACCACAGTGAGTAACTAGAGCATGCATAGACAGTTACTTGCAGATAACGTAGGCCTCTGGGCTCTTGGTTCTCCTTGTAATTCTGTGCTTTGGTCCCTCCAATAGAGTTTGCTAGTTTGTCCAGCCAAGCCACGATCGCGTGGACGTCAGGGGCTCTGACTCGACGATCACTCCACTTTGAGAATTGACACGTCTTGGGGGATCCTTGTCGACAGTCTGACATCTTTGTCTCGGTCTCAGTTTTGTGAGAAGGGGACCGAGCCGCACTGATTAACTAGCCATTATATGTATTGTACGCGTATGTATCTAAGCAATTGATTTATTTCTGAAGGATCAATAGTTTTGGGTAGCGCTTCAAATATGGTATCAGTCTCTTTCTGGTGCAGAAAAGGAAAAAGCGAAGAACGCCATCGATTGTTCGTTTAGCCCTCCACACTTACCCAATAAGGAATCTCAACTTTTTTTTCCTCGTTTGTTCTTTCCGAGTGAGCGGTTTTTATTCCATGGCTGATCAGGATTATCCCTTTCGTCCGTCCGTCGTTATGGCACTGGCGTCTTTGTTATCCAAGCGTTTTTCTGGTTTTATTCTAATGCAAGCCTCTTTCAACAGCGGAATTTAATCCACCTGCTCAAAGATAACTTAGTATTGTCCAAGAATCAGGAGACATAAAGTTGTTACTCTTTGACGCCGTCAAGCTCAGACCCCTGAAAGATATCAACAGCGGAATCCATTTCCCGCAACCGCAAAACGCACGCGCATTAATTGAAATGAGCTATCACTTTGTCCCACCGAGATAGTCGAAGTCTCGTCTCGAGTGATTGACGCTTGTTGCTTTTTTGTTTAATCGTCTGGGGTAGAAGCGAGTCGTACCAAGAGGATGGGCTGATGCATTCCTGAACTACTCCTTACTTCCCCAGTAATATCAACTCAATCCCGTATAGTCGTGTTTATTCAGTGGGTTACCCTATTACGTACTGCATTATCGTATGTAGCCAAGACAACAAGAAACGCTCACGGGGCAGCTTCCGGTTTGACCTTAGTTAAAGGTCTCTCCACCTACGGGAGGCACAGCCTTAAGAGGGAGGTGTTAATTGCACGATGGCCAGAGCTTGAAGTCGATTGGTCTGGACTGTGTTGTGCATCACGCGATTGAAACGAGCTGGTTACAGGGTAGCCCGGGGTTTGGGGTTAGACTTGAAAAGCGAATGCGATGGGGCGGAATGGAAGAATTGTGGCATATATGAGAATTATATATCAGCTAGTCAGGTAAGCCAAGACTTTGTTCATGCCAAATCAATAGGAGGTACGATAGCTTAGGAATTCGTGTTGCATTGTTTGTCATCTTGTGAGAGAGAGAGAGAGAGAGAGAGAGAGAGACATGATTCCATTTACATCAAGATATTTGTCAAAATGTGACATACTGAGGCTGACTGATTGTGGCACAAGAACTGTGGCGGAGCTTAGTAATCATACCTTGATGAGTTGAAATCCTCAATTGCGCAACATCACGTGGACAAGGCGACATTTCAAAGCGGCTCTGTCAGGTTCTCTCAAGATCCACGCCATGCGGAGAAAAAGAAAAACATATAAACAACTAAGAACCAAGCATAATCTCATTTCCACAATCGAAAAAGCCACATCCAAATCAGATCTTGACAGCTCGAATCTGCACTATTGAACCAGCCTCTGTCGATCCCCCGCAGATCGATACCAACCAACACGTCACTCAAAATGGTTCAGCACATTACTTCAAACGAAGAGCTTCAAAAGCTCCTCTCGTCAACTACATACGTCGCAGTTGACTTCTTTGCAGACTGGTGTCCTCCATGCAAGGCCATCGCCCCAGTCTACGAGCAACTCGCCACCAAGCACAGCGTCCCCGACGTTCTGGCCTTTGCCAAGGTCAACGTGGACCATGTCCAGGATGCCGCACGCCAGTATGGCATTACTGCCATGCCCACCTTCATGTTCTTCAAGGAAGGAAAGCAGGTAGCTGTCAATGGCCAGGCCGAGATCAAGGGTGCCGACCCAAGGACGCTGGGAGCGGCTGCCGAGAAGTTGGGTGGTCTAGCGCAGAAGCGAGTTGCTGGTGCTTAAGGAGATGTGACTTTTAAAAAGGACGGCCGGCAATAGAAAGGACAAAAAGGAAAAAAGGTATGGGGAATTTACTCCAGGGTCCCCTACGGCATTCGTCATGGCACATAAATTAAAGGATCTTTTGTGTACCTGCATTAGGGAGTTAAGGTTAGCGTTTTCGACAGGAATGGGGGTCTCGCGTGGAGAAAATGAAAGATCAACGGTACTGGTTTGGACGGCCTGGATCGAGAACAAGCTACGGGATATAAGACATGACTGTTTGCGGATATATCTATACTCCATGTGACGTCTGCCAAACGACATCTGCCGTCATTGCGGTGACAACCACAGTCTCATGGTGTATTACTGCTATAGAAGTAGGCTACGGAGGAATGAATGAAATGGAAAGTTTATTCGGATTGACGCTCGATTCAATCTGCTGATGGTCGCCTTGTTTAGTAGTAGTGTCTGAAACCAGATGCGTTTTGGAGCAGACAGTAAATGAGTCAAGTACATGTCTCGGAGAGTTCGCCCCCGAACCTTTATCATCCAAGCCGCAACCTTGTAATGTCCATCCAACTATTATCTGCAGTCGAGACTGAGATATGAAAAGAATGCAAGACTTCGAAATAGCAACCTGGATACAGGGCCCTTCATTCACCAGGCTATGACTACGTCTGTTTTTGAATGAACAGATCGATCGTCACTATAGCACGTTGGAGCTTTTAGCAGGAATATGTTGAATATTCTAGTCTGGATCGCGTATGGAGACATAGCAAGGAAACAAACAAACAATTGCGTGTGCCAACCCAGTACATAAGCATCTTACAGAATGTTTCACTATAGCAAATGTACGCCAAGTTCTCCGTGCTCGAATATCATATGTGCTAGTGTTATTGATAACCGAGTATTGAGTACCGTTAGAGAAATAAAGCCAAAGCTAGGATGCCCTCTTCGGCACTTTCTGTCAGCTACTCGTTTCCATCCTGAACAACTCAATCAGATTAAAATGTTTTTGATCACTGTCACTTTCAAGAGTTAACAGCTACAATCTTCTCATAACCCGATATATAATACAAATAAGCTGCAGTTCGGACAGTGGCATAATAGTGATAAAAGAGCTACGGCATCAGGCTCAACTCGAATGTCTAACAAACTGAAACTGATTGAAGGATTCCGAGCCATCACTTAGAACTGATGAAGAAACCGAGTATTGAACCACAGTTGGAAGACTACGAGGCGGTGAGGATAGTCTAGACCTAAAAAACGAGAAGATGGTCTATGTTATCTTGATCTAAGTATTTTCAAGAAGATAATGCCAACAATCTTCACAGGAACAACAGCCATTCACTTCCCCGCGCAAAGGATTCAAGCTAACGTCTACTCTTCCATTGCACAGCCTCCACCAAGACAAAACTCAGAGTCATTTTGAGCTTTTCTGCAAAGAAAATGAGCGATTTTGATGTTATTGAGTTAGTGCAACTAGAACATGGCCAGTTACTAATCGACGATGCTACCCAATATGCGCGTTGGAGTCTCCCAAGTCAATTAAAAAAATCTCAAATCCCAGTTAGAAAGGGAAATCCCGAACTTATGACGATTACATTTAATTCCTCGCCAATAAAACGTGGTGGCGCAGTGATACTTAAGATCGAGGCAGTGCTGACATTTCATGGTGGACTCGGCCAGAATTTACCGACAATCCCTTGTAGAGAGCCAGGGTTGCTGTTACTGGTCGCCCTACCGCCATTGGGCAATCAGTCTCACTCAGGTTCTATCACACGAACCATCACAAAACCGACCATCGTTCTTGACCGCGAGTGCGAGATCAAGTTCGGACTTTGCAAAGGATCATTGGTTTAGTTATCAATTGGAAGTTGGGCTGAGGCTGTGTTGCAAAACTGACTATCAGTTGACACTTATCTCGACTCTGGAGTGAGGCAGTGTTGGATGTTTCACACCGTGAAGGATCATCTCATCGGTCACTGAGAGTCGATAAACTCGGTATTAAAAAGAAGAGAAAAAGATAATCACGCTCGAGAACTCTTGAGTATAAATGTAACCCATGAGAGCATCGAACTCAATGGATATGCTCTCATTAATTAGATGTCAACCAACAAATCTTTCTAAATACAAATGTTCCTGTGTTCCCTCTCAAGTTCAACTGTTCAACCCGACAGTTTGAATATCCAACGTTCAAAAGATGGCAAACTTGTATTCGTTCCCCGAGCAGACACAGCGTCGTCCTCGTCCAAGCCTCACACCCTCATCAGACCCTCAGAGACAGGAGGCACAAGTACACCAGTCAATGTCGGAACCAACATTCAGTCCAACGGGCCTCCTGGGAAATAGATACGACCTACTCAAGCAGGAAATGGAGGAAAGATCACGATCTGGCATACAGAGGCCGAGAGAAAGTCCATTTAACGGTGGCTTGCTTGGGGCTCTTGATGAGTACGAGAACCGACAGGTGGAGATACCTCGTGGTCAAAGAAGCTCATCAGATACATGGGACGTCGGTGCAGGTTTATCAAGAACGCCTTCGAGAAGGTCTTATCGTGGGTCTGATGAACTTCAATATCCCAATCGACCTCGGAGGACTTCGAGCGTGTCTTCTACCAGAACCGACTCTCTCTACTGCGCTCAGACGGGTGTCACTCCACCGCCTCTACTGGATATGTCATCCACAGTACCGCAAAGACAACCATCGTGGCGTGGGACGAGTGGTCGTGGCGCAAGAGCCTCTACTGGCCAGCCTTTGTTGACCTTGGCGGAGAACTCGGGAACTCCATGGGACACTTCTACTTCGCTGAACAGAAGCCGTTCGATGGCCGTTCGTCCTTCGGGAATGGAGAGATCAGGTACATGGCCAGATGCAATGGACTCTACGAGACTGAGCCGAAGAGTGTCTTCAGCGACTGCATCTGATAGACCTACGACCTGGAATGAGGCTGCCAGGCTTGAGCCAGCTCGAAGAGGAACTTTGAGACGATGTTGAGTTTGTGAGTATCTATGTTTGAGGGTGGGCTTTTTACATTCATTGTGTGGGCAAGGGTGCAAATAAGGCAAGATGTGGTAATAATAATGTATCTATGGTAATTATAATGTATGCGCGTCAAGTTTCAATTTCTGCTAATAGTATCAGATGATGCGAACATGTAGCTTTATTGAGTTGCTACTAATAAATGATAATGCTCTCCGTATATTAAGTATACTTCCTCTGACTTGCGCTCGTGCTAGGAAATCATGATGGAACCCGGCGTTGTGGCCCGGGCAGTTGGGACGTTATGTAGACATTGGAGTTCATTGTAGACTCCGACATCTCTGATAAGTTTGGAATCTTGAATCACAAGCTAAAGTTATTAAGAGCTTCTTTCCTTTTTGTTTTCTCGTTTGTGTTTGGGCCAATTAACCACGATGTGCTGGAATATCGGGGCTTAGTGTTCTTTCACAACAAGGACAAGTAAGCGGCGATGAAGCAATTTGTGATGAGTGATTTTTTTTAATTGGTTAATGAATCGGAAATCACTGATAGCAGAGCCGTAAATATTTCAACCATGTCAGCTTCAGCGCTTCCAATTGGGTAAACATCACAATCTTTTCAGCTCATGCAGCATCAGCGCTTACAATTGTGCAGATCTTCCAATCTTACCTACCAAATCTTCATTATTAACATATAAGGATTCCATTATATTGGTCTTGTTGTAGTTACGTGGTGTAGCAGGTGGCAAAATAACACTCAGATATCCCCCTGTTACCAGACCTAGGGCATTTGTTTCTCACAAACGATTTCGATTCGCTACAATGGCTGCATATGGTACAACACCGGGCTTCCTGAGCTACCTTCTCCCAGCTTCAATCATTCTTTGTTGCTACGTCACGCCTACCATCGCAATGCGCTCTTACATCCAGTACGAAAACTTCTTCCCAGCCTGGGATCCCATCATCAAGGAACAGTTCATCAATAGCTGCGCTGAGCCTCTGAACAACTACAAGAATCGTTCCGACCCGAGTCGAAAACTAGGCTATTTTGTCATAGACTGCGTCTTGGATACAATGCCTGAATTCCGCAAGGCTGAACTTGCTTCGGCTGCCGTCATCCTTGGTCTCGCGCCTGCTGTTCTCCAGTTAATGAGTGCATCATATCTCGACACCGCTATGCTTGCGTATCGTCGACCTTTGCTCGCCTCTTTACTTGCAATGTCCAGTTCTGGAGTACGTCCACTGACAGCGACAGAGTACGATGACTTCATAACTACGATGGGTACTGATCCTTTTCGTACCAACTTTGGAAAACCGCAATCAGTATGGGCACCCGCTGTTGTGTCTATGCTAGAGTATACTGTCGCCTCTTTAGCTGTTGTTAACAACGCCTATCTTTCATATCAGCTTTGCACATTGGCAGTTTGTACGTTCTCTCCAGCAGAAGACTTCCTTCCTGCGATATGGACCGCTGCAGCTGTGGTCATACATATAGTTGGATACCTCGCGGCCAGACTGAGAATTTCCGTCAAAGGGCAAGGTTCAGGGGGAGAAAGTAATAACCAGGGCAAGTTGTTACACAGAGTCTGGGCTGAGCTTACGCCCACTCCTTGGCAGAGTAGACTCGAGGTCAAAACAAATGAAGAGCACACTGGATGGTTTCTGGTGTTGGTTTCTGCTCTCTACATTGGGGATGCGCTGCAAGCTTTCTACGGGACTCTGATACTTTCAAGCTTGGTGTTTATAAGTGTCAGGGACTCGGCTATTATTGTGATTCGGTTGATGGCGAGTGCTCTTTTTGCCAGAGGGATTCTCATCTATGAGCTGGCTGGGTTTAGGATGGAAAGAGAGGGAAATCATGCACCTGGAAAATCTCGTTACTCGGCGGTCGAAACAGAGTAAACTGTGTCAAGTATGAATGTGATTACTAGACCTAGTTTTGTAGAAAGTTGTAATGTTATCGATGAATCTCCCTGCACATCCGCTCTAGTGGGTGGCAGAAAAATGACCTCTAAGTTTTAGGATACATAAACTATGCCTATAGTCTGAATGGCATAAACTGACCTACTTGTTTTGTCATCCACACACGATTGCGCCTCCAAACTTACGCCTGACCTATCTAAGATGTTGAGATCTGGTCATGTAGGTTCCGCCGGCACCGTCATAACTTTGACAGACCATGTAGCATGACGGGTCAGTATTCCCTGTTGATACAGCTGATTTAGATGAAAGGCTCCCGCTTATCCAGGTAAGCTGGGTTTACGAGAACACAAGAGTGTAGTGTCGACAACACAAAAATAGACATGTTAATCTTGGAAATGGCTGGGATTTTGTGTCTTATTATCCTCGTCTGGAGGTATTTTGAATCTCTGTCTTATCGGCCTCCCGTGAAACCAAGACTTTTACTCTATATCAATGCTAAACCTTAAACGCCGTCTCGTGTACCTCGGGTATCGCAACAATTGTCTCCCTTGACACCATGACCTGCTGTGTCAAAACAATCCCATTCGTTGGATTTATTTCCGTTTCACTTCCCGAGAAGCTGTGTCTTCTCTTTCTCCTATTCCAGTACGTCCCTGATCCTATGGTCCCAACTCCAGCATTTTGTGCGTGGTGTATAGGACCCATTCTGTGGTTCTGTGGTCGCTCTTGACTACTTAGCATGCTGATGTTTGACATTTTTCGGAGAAGGGGTCGGAGGGCTGTGCTAGCTACAACCATGACTGAGATGCATATCTCGGCTGTTGCCCAAATATCTAGAGTACTGTTAGATCCGAAGGGCTATTGTAAAAAAAAAAGAAGGGCAGTGGTGACATACATATAGAAATGTCGTTGCTGACATAGGTCGTCTGGATGAAGCGTCCAACACTGACGATGATGGTGATGAATCCGAGTCCGAAGATGACAGCCAACCCAACCCTCTTCCGCCGAGAATTCACTTTGAGCTCTTTTAATAATGGTAATGGATAAAGGACATCTAAGAAATGAATCAGTCAGCCACCCCCGCGCCACTCCTGACATCAATCATGGAGTCAAACTCACTCAACACTTCAGACGTGAAATTCATGGACCAGTTCAATCTCATAAGCTCCATTGACATGAAAGCCTGGCAGTGCTCTTCGTCGGTATCCAACCAATTCACCGAAGGGTCCGGCCCACACCAGAAAGTGTCGCTGAAAAAAGTGACGAGCGAAAAGGATGCTGTGAGACCGGTCAAAGCGTATAGAAGAGTTCGCATTCCAGGGTGCGTGCAAGGAACGAGGTTGAAATAAAACGCGATGATGCTGAATTTCGGAAAGTAAATGCCAAAGTCGAAGAAGTAATTCGTCGCGAATCGTATCTGTTAAATTGGTGAGTATTTAGTTACATACACCCTGATATGATGATGAGGACAAACCTTTTTAAGAGACACGCTGTTGATGGTGAAATCGTCCATGGCATGCATTCGAAATGTCAGAGTGTCGCAAATAAGCAATCCCTGGCATGCTGCCAAACCCGCGAAGAGGAGATAATCAGCTGAGTATATCCTCGCATTGCGCAACCAAACCCGCACGTAGACTCGAGCAGCGACGAGGATATACGCGATGACCATAAGGCTCCATTCAAAGGACTGTAACCCCCATTAGTATATTAAGCTACTATCGATTCGAGTCGTTCCGCACCATGACAGCCTTACTGGAAATCATCTTGAATGGCAATATCGTCGGAGGTCGAGCCTCCCGATTAGAAACTGAGCTTTATCAGGCGACACAGATTAACATGGCATTGTTAGTATGTGTCAAAACAAAGAAATTGGATTTCTGACAGCCGTGTCGCAGCAGATAATATATACTGCACTGCCCCCGTGCTGACCGACGCAAGCTAATGAATCCTAGTACGCTGCTAGTAGTGCGCCACTGGAATCGTCGACGCCATAGGTTTGAGTCAGTCGAGGCCCGGGCGGAAACTTACAGGGTGATAGCAGCATGAGAGTGTGAATTTGAGATGTCCATGTTCTCGACCAATCTCAAAAGCAAGACCCGTAATAATGACATTAATCTGTTGAAGATTAACTAGCTAATTAATATAAGACAGACCGTGTTCTATTTCAGTAGTTAAGACAGGCGCAACAGAATGAAAAACGCCGAAATCCAGGACCATATTCTCGGGTCCAGGATCATCGTCCTCTTAGGCTCTTATCGGCGCCAAGAACAACGATCATCCCTGCGAGGCAAGCTAGTAAACTCTATTTTCTTGACATGGGAATCAGATCGATGGGTGTACAGCACACGCGGGGATCAGCCGATTTGGTAGCTGTTTGCGGACGCAACCTCAAGCATAGACCTGGACCAGTCTCTTTAAATGGAATCATTGCAATTTAGCGTTTTCATCTCGGGTACTTCTTATCCCCGCCCGCCTGCCCTGCCGCCCGAGGCCCAGGGACGGGGGGACTAGTGTAGGAACCGCACAGTAGCTTGCCAACTCCGGCGCTGTTTCTGGGCATGTGATAGGCGGAACCTACCAATTTGGTGATAAGGAGAGGTCAGGGATCTGAGTTGGGGCTTGTCTTGTGTTGCGTTGGAGAATCTCTTTGGAAAGTGATGTTTCTCTCCAGTGGAGATAACAGCGGAAGCATATACCCGATTCTGACTTGGACTCTCACGTTACAAGGCTGCGGCGAAGCATGTCGGTTTGCGCCGCGTTGATTGGCTCCATGTTTCCAATTGTTTAATGGTTGTCTGTTGACCGGTTCCAATCGTAATAATGCTCACTATTACAGCGCAAGCATGTCTCAGCTGAGTATCCGTATTTCGTTGCGTACTTCAACATGATAAACCCCTAGTACCAACTATGGCCATGCAACCAAATCTTTCTAGCCGGTAAATCGCCGTGCTAAAAGATCTCACAACAAGCGATGATGACAACTGAGAAGCCCAGCAATCCTTCATAACGTCACTCCGGCTGGCACAACGGGGGATCTAGATCAAGCGATGACACATGGATAAGATACTTCCCAAGATCGAGAAGGGCCTTTTGCATACCAAATCCATCGTCTACATCATTGTGGAAATACGGGTACTCACACGGAAAATGTTAACAGCCACCGTTTTGGGGCTGGCGGATTTTACTACGAGTTGACAATTTCCACCTGAACGACCTGTCATGTTTTACTGGCGTCTTTCCTTTGTCGGTTAGCTGTCTGAGTCAAATTCACTTCCTTGATCTGCGTTGCATACCTCGGTACGTAAATGGGCCAATCTTGCATCAGTGATTAGCTGTGTCTCAGTTCTCTGGTGGACACTACTAACTTCTGGCGATATCACTACTTTCCAATGAAGGCATCGTAGGACCAGGATAATACCTAATTAGGAAATGGCACGATGATATTTAGTCTGCCAAGGAGCGCAATGGAACTACGCGATGTAGTACATATCCTGAGGAGTCGGTTCCAGGCAAGAAAAGTGGAAAACTCTTATACTGGGACGGTTTGCCGATCAGATAAAGAAAAACCTAAGCTTCTCATCATATTTGATGTATAGAACGACGTCGTCAGGTGAGTTATAACCACGTAGAACTCTCACAGCTACATTCCTCTCTATCAAACTTGTGCACAAGCTTGCCACATCTGCTGTTTTGATCATAACAGAAACCAGATGGTCCAATAGATTAAACGATTTGGTAGCATGCAGAGTTGTAAATTCAGACTGGAGCGATACTTGATCTGCTTATATTCTAGTCTAAATCATATGCTATTTCTCCGCACTGGCAAACAACAACATATAACTTCTTCTCGTTGTCCTGCGCCATACTAATCTGCCTCTTATGAGAGTTAATAATTCTTTTAAGACTGATTATTAGAAGATATAAAGTATAAGAGCAGAAGATAAATAGATAACATTGATCGTAAGGCATGGACTGCTAGGTTATAGAAGCAATTGTCCAGAAGTACATTAGTCGATAGGTTGCTCCTCCAAATCCTTCATTATACGGATCGGGATCTGCGGCGTCTCGAACATGTATTTGATGCCGCGCGCAAACTCGTCAAGCATGGGTATGCCATTGAGTTCAAACAGCAGGATGATATCGGGCACTACTTCCAGAAGCGCTGCCTTGTCCTGCGCCCACCGCTGGTGGTCGTCCATAGTCTCTAAATGTCGTACCGCCCGAACTTGCCATTGTATTGAAGCATATCTTCTGAGCTGTACGGCGCGGCCCTCATAATTCGCCCCGCTTTGAGCACAGAAACGACGGTAAGAGAAGCGTCTATTGTGCTATACACATAGCAACTGCTTCTTCTCCCTTAACCCTCAATCAGTCACCAAGTTCGCCAAAGACCCTCGCAGAGTCAGCGGGTTCCGTAGCTAGTTCTATAGTGTAATCAAGTTGCGATTAGTATTTTGTCTTCGGGCTATAGTAGGCCATGAACTTCAAGTACGACATACTCAATGTTATTGTCGGTGATGACTCAAACAAAGGGACAATTAAGGTTTTGTGGAAAGGTAGAAGAGAAACCTTGGTCAGCAAAGAGCGCAAACACAAATCATACAAGATACAAAAGACCCTCCACCATTTGGCATTCCTTTTCCGATTTTCACAATATCTCAAGATCGAAAAGCGTCGACTTGATTCAACTAAACTGCCCCTTAGATTCGGTTATCAATCACAATGAACAGAGCGCGTCCGACATCATGGTCTCATCTACCTTTCATTCTTTCTCACGGCTTCCTTTGAACTGCGGGTTTAAATCTGGGAAGAAGCTTGTCTCCCATCCAACGAGTAGCAGCGAGGTTTGCAGTATCTCGATTTCACGCCAGAAGGCCTAGTGCCACCACCATGCAATTGGGCCCAGACCTCTGAACAAGATCCGAGTGGATTACGCAATAAATCCGCCTATCTGATTGATGGAGGCCTGTGGAATGCCTGCAAAGAGTCTAGAGAGGTCATTTTGAAACACAAACATTTCGAAGAATGCGTTCAGGTACAGAACCAAGCTGTTGATGAGTGTCATGGATTTAAAGGTTACAAGGCCAGTTGGAATGGTGGCAAGTCGGACATTCATCCCGCAACTATCGAAATTAAACAGGATACAGTACTCAGGAGTGGCATATGCTCGCGTACCCCTCGCAGGACATCTTTTGCGTTAACCCGGATGCTGGGATACCTATGCGTCAGGGATTTGAAGACTCGCGTCTGTCTATATCCTTTATTCGCAATCCAGATGAGGATTGGTGCCAGTCAGTTCCCCTAGAAAATATTTCATTCGAACTCGACCAGAGCTGGATGGCAGAGGCTGAGATGTGCTATTACGACATGAAAGATGAGCCGTCAGCCCGCGGGTACTGGGCATCTCTAGTTCGGGGTGTACTTGAGGAGAGGTGTGCGTCATCGAAGTCTATTTAGATCATCGACAAGAACTCTAAGTGGTTCGAAGAATCTATCAAAGATAACAAAACTGTGTACCGGGACTGCGAAGGGGAGTATATCGAGGTGGGCTGGAATAATATACCCGAATCGACTAGTGATGGAGTGTCTCTCAGTGCATCTGCGTTCCTCAGCAGCTTTATGTCCTCGAGTCGACTTGAGTTGTGTGAAATACTTGCTGGGTCTGGCTCTTATTACCCATATTGTGCTTACGAATCAGATGAAGAAGCCTTTGACTTCAAATTGGAGGACCGGTTCAGGCTTCCTGTACGCCGGGAGACTCAGGTGCAAGACGTCACCTGGAGGTGCTGGGATAAATGCGCCCACAGAGGCTGGTGTATCTGCCAGGATGAAGAGGATAACTGGTGGGGCTAGATGGGTAGTAACGAGCCATTACTTACATGTCCTGCAAGGGTATACTGCTACCATATAGCCCACGTATTCAACAGTTCTGAAGCTATAAGTCTCGTCGATGGACCACGGATGTTGCCTTCACTTCAATTAGGTATCAAAACTAAACATATTAATCTCTTGCCTGTGAACAGTTCCCAGTTGGAACAACGAGAGATATGTATCCGTCACGACTGAATTACCAGAAGTGGACAAGTGCTGGACAAAAAAAAAAAAAACATGCGATGAGGTTGCATCAAATCACGGGAGTGGACACGCTTATTTAAATTATTTGAGCAGCACCACGCTGGAAGACATTTCACCCAGGTTGTGGATAGCGAAAAAGCAAGCTAAAGGGTATAAACATAAATGATCCAAGATTACAGATACAGTCTGATTAGTACAACCCTCAGGGAAAGCAAATGTGCAATTCTTCAATTTTGTAGGTGTCTTTACCGCAGCAGAACTAAAAAAGACCAACGAGAGACCATAACCTAATTGCATCGATAGAAATGATACTGGAGTGATTTTCGTGGATATTAAAGAGAATTGACTACCGATTGAAGTATTTGATGGCACATTTGCTATTCCTGAAGGCTTTAGCTGTTCTCTCTAGATAGTCTAGTCTAGATAGTACCTTGGGGCTTGTTTTGGTATTCTGAGAAAGTGGACTAATGATCGTGTGACGATACTGATAAAATGAAGCTTACTCGGACCGCGTATAGAGGTATCTGTCCGCGTATATCGTACTGTCTGTGACGGCTTCTTCCGTTCTTGACCTGGTTCAAAAATGCCTGTGTTTCAGCATTAGCCTGACTGGGTCGTGCTTTTAATGACAGGAGACAATTCTAGTCCACAAATGATTGCATTGCCGAAGACTGACCCCAGACTTTGATCAGTGACATGCTATCAAATCAGGGCGCATTAAATGAACGGATTGTACGGAGCAGAGTGGGATAGAAGATGGAAGAGTCAACGGAAATACTGCCGTCTGATTCCTTGGTTTACGATGTTCGATTGCCTGATTACAGGGCAGGGATGTCAAATCGGGATGAACCAAGACGCCGAGCATCCATTGAGTCGGCTCCGATTAGTATAGATTTCCACATTTAGATTATCTTGGACTTGGAATAATTTCAGTCTCTCCCTAGAATAGAATACTATCCTGTGTCGCTGGTCGTATGGACTGTCAAAGTTCTCACAACTTAGTAGACAAATGAGCTGTGCTTGTCTCTGTTTCAGTTGACACGCTCCTTTAGTCAGTGCGTACACCATGCTACGGCACCTGTAATATACACTATGTATTACACCATTACCGGGCTGATTTTGTAGAGCCAAGTATACCAAGCTTCAAAGAACCACAAAAGTCTGTCACTGTCAATCAAGCTTCTTTTTAACAGTAAAATACGAGAAGAAAATTTATTTTAAACAGGGGACAAAGGACACAGAAACATGGTAAGGAAAGGGGAATATCCACTCCAAAATTCCACCTCATTTCCGCAAGCGACTGGGGCTAGAGTTAGCTCCTTCAGCCCTGTCTTTTTGGCCGACAGACTCCAAGTTTGTAGAGATTTATCATCGAACTAACAGGGTAGAATTCTCGAGTATCGTACATTTGTTGCAAGTCTTTGGAAGTCATTATCCAGATAGACTTGATAGTATTTCTATAGATATTGTTTTGTTCATCACACAGAAACAAGACACGTGGAAACATCTCCATCCTGTATCAATCTCGATCTCAATGCTCAAAAAGTACAATCGTTTCCATGTTCCGTGTACAATTAATCACAACAGGCAAACGGAGCTAAAAAGGAGACATTCTAGATTCGGCCCTGTTGAAGATTATTCCTCCAATCATGGCTCATCCCAGGTCTACAACACCCTTGGATGTGATCTGAAACACCAACCTACCAGGATCTAGGTTGGATGTCATCCATCGTAAGAGATGAGACTCCATGGTCCAAGTCTACTTCGGTTCTTTCTTATATTAAGCCAAGAACCATCTCTGTTATTCAGTCTTTCCCTTCCTCAGTTTCAACTCGTCCTTACAAACATCCAACTTCTTACAATCATTAACCCTGGTGGTTTTTACTCTCTTTTCTCAACCAAACCTCAACACTCTTTACAACAACCAACACCATCAAAATGAAGTTCTCCATCGTCTTCGCCGGCCTTTTCGCCTCTACCGCCATCGCCACTCCCCAGGGCAATGTCACCCCCAACACCATGGGCGCCCTCGAGAAGCGTGCCTCTTTCCCCATCCCCGCCTCCAAGGGCTCCGTCACCTACAAGAGCGTCCAGTACATCTCCGGCACCTTCGATGGTGGCATGAAGACCTACGGCCGTGGCGTTAAGTGCACTGGTCAGGAGGAGGGTGGCGACAGCGACGCCGTCTTCATCCTCAAGAACGGTGCCACCCTCAAGAACGCCATCATCGGCGCCGACCAGATCGAAGGTGTTCACTGCGAGGGCTCTTGCACCATCGAGAACGTCTGGTGGAAGAAGGTCTGCGAGGACGCTCTCTCCCTCAAGGGTGACGGTAACGCTCTCATCAAGGGTGGTGGTGCCACTGGTGCTGAGGACAAGGTCATCCAGCACAACGGTCTCGGCACCGTTACCATCGATGGCTTCACCGTCGTTGACTTCGGCAAGCTTTACCGATCTTGCGGTAACTGCAAGAAGATGGGCACTCGCAACGTCGTTGTCAAGAACGTCAAGGCCTACAACGGAAAGGTCCTGACTGGCATCAACTCCAACAAGGGTGACGTCTCCACCATCACTGGTACTTGTGCTTCTTCCGTCAAGGAAATCTGCGTTGAGTACCAGGGTACTACTCCCGGCAACGAGCCCAAGAAGATTGGCTCTGGTCCCAGCAACTCTTGCAAGTACTCTTCCGTCAAGTCTTGCTAAGCGCTTCGCCGCATCATCATCCCTAGACAGGATATTCCGAGTAGCAAACGGCCTACAAAAATAGTTGAGGTGTTAATCAAGGTGCTTGAAGTACCTGTTAGTGAAGGTTGAGGAGACCATCAGTTGTATTTTTCATGTATATATAATATTAACTTTGCTCAATACATACTTTGACCAACCAACGTTCTCAAACTCCTTAGTGGTCCTGATTTATATCGTGTAGGTATCCATGTGGATTGAATTTAGTTGGTCTTAGGCGCGGGGAACCTTCTATATCCAAGACCCGAGACAAATGTTTGGTACCACTCTCGTGGTTCATCCTTAGCCAGCTCAACGTAAAGTTGAGCGTGTCCTTCGGCCGTCGGACCATTCCACATAGGTGTACCATCCTCGAGCCTTTCGTCAGTATAGTAAAATCTGTCGGCAGATTTAGCAATATTCTGACCAGGACTTACTCCAAAGGCCTACCTGTAACCTTTATCCTTGTAGCTCTTGGAAGCTATCTCAATCAGGTTCGCAGCACCTGCCTTACCGACGCTCAATGTCATGAGTACTGAAAGAGGGGCGACATTTGCGCAATTGCCATTCAAGATGAAAGTGGGCTTGCTTGAAGCAGGGAGGCTCGCCCATCCTTTCACAGCTTCTTGGGCTGCAGCGTAGACACTGATAATGTTGACCACGGTGCTGCTCTGGAAGTGATCCAGAGAGACCTCAAAGACGTTATCCGCGTTGTTCCATTGACCGGCGTAAGCTATTCCATGGAAATCAGCCCTGCTACATCCGATGTTGGGACCAACTACCAACTGTTGTAGATAACAACATTCGGAAACCCAAATTCGCTCTTGGTCTTTGCGAAAGCATTTAGTACAGAGCCAGTGTCGCTACAGTCTGTGGGGATGTGAAGTTCAGTTCCAGTTGAAGACTTAGGGTTTTGAGATCGTGAGGCGAGAGCAACTTTGTATCCTTCTTTGAGAAAAGCTTCAGCCACGCTGGTTCCAATGTTGGAGCCAGCACCGAAGATAAGGGCGACAGAGGAAGCCATATGAAATTGTCGGGATGAGGGAAAAGAGTTGTAAGATTGTTTTGGGTGTTTGTTCCTGAAACCCTTGGGGCGTCGTTGCATTTGTACTCAGCTGAATACAAGCATTGTCAAATATGATGACAATAATCCAGAGACTAATCAGCGGTGGCGTAAAAATAAGCAGCCTTAAGATAACTCTATTACCGGATCTAACAAATGGTAAAAAGAGGGGAGATAATATCACGAGCGCCTCCCGTCAACACACGGAGACAGAAGCCATCATCTTATATTGAATAGTCGTATTGATATCTTCTGGCATTGGTCAGCCATGGTTGGGTTGGTAAAATCGAGGCCCTTTCCCACATAACGTTACAGGTTAGCGTTGCGTGAATAAGCATTCGTCTGACTCATTACTGGCATAGGCTAAACCTCAGCCCTCTTCTTCACACTATCACCGAGACGTAACCTGCGCATTAATCATTTCATATCACGATGGAAGCTGCATCATATCACGGCACGGCATGTATAGGCTGCCGCAGGCGTGGCCGCAAATGCGACAGGAGGCTTCCAACATGTTTCAGCTGTGAGAAAAGAGGTGTACCGTGTGAAGGCTATGTCACGAAATGGCCAGGTGTAGCTGCGCGTGGAAAGTTGGCTGGGAAGTCTATTCCTGTGGTTGATAGTTCAGTCGTCATCACAGGGACTCGCTCAAAAATGAGACTTAGACAACGGAAGCGAGATGCATCCACGACACTGCCGACATCGCCTACGTTCAACTCTGTACCCTCTGAAGAGGTTGATGAATTTGTTCAGCATTGTACTTCCCCAACCACTCCCAATGATACTGTCCACTGATACATCGCCTATACAGATATCGCTGACCTTAGTAGAATCTTCTACCTTGGCAATGGGCCGAGCGAAAACCCCATGTTTCACTATGTCCTCCCACTAATAGACAGTGTGCCCCCGATTCGCTTCGCCCTCGCAGGATCTGCATCATGCCACATCGCAGCTACGACTTCAGACGAATTACTTGAGCGAAAAAGTTTACGGTTGCGCCTTCATGCTACACATTTGCTGCGGGAAATGCTACAGAGCCCAAGCACTGCGTCAGATCAGACTATTCTAGCAAGCATACTGATGCTTGCTCAGCTTGATGTAAGAAGAACATGTGAGATATGCGAGGAAATGGCTGATGGGAATAGATGTGCTCTGGTGATTGCGTCGAGTTTCAAACCCACTTGAAAGCTGCTGTTGCTGTGATACGCAACCCTGGCTATGATGGATCGGCCAACATGTATTACTTCGAACAACGTCTTGCATGGTAAGTCATAAAGAGGAAAAGGACGAACAATCTCATTAATTCTCGATTCCAGGCTTGATGTTATGAGCTCCACCACCTCTGACAGACCACCAAATCTGAAGATAGCAGAAGTAAAGGCAATAATTAGTCGTTTCTCTGACAATGGCAAAAGGCAGTGGAGTTATGATGTCTTTCCATGCCCAATTGATCTATTTGAGATCATCATCGAAATAACCTTCCTGTTTAAAACTTCCCATCTAGATTCAGAGAAAGCGAAGCTGCAGGCCGAAGACTTGGAGAGACGATTGGGCGACTGGAAGTGTCCCACCATGTCAGGCCCACGAAAACACATGATCGAACTTTGGAGGCTAGGTATATCAGCTTACCTCTGTCGACTGATTCCTCAAGTGAATCACGATGCCGTGGAGGAACCTCTGTCAGATCAAGTACTGGGTCTGGCAGAACTCATTTCACCAGCATCGTCATGGGGTTATGCTTTGTTGTGGCCTACATTTCAAGTCGCAGTCACTTTGGATGATGATGCTAAAAAAGAAAAGGGCCAGATACGAAACCGCCTTGGAATTGCACTAGAAACGATTGGATGTCGACATCACAGCAATGCTCTGGAGACGTTGGAAGTTATCTGGGCACGAAGTAAAGAGTTTGATCCTTTTACCATCAGTATTCCTGGTCGGACAATTATGCTAGTGTAGCCAGTCGAACGAAAGGCATAGAGATGATTTCTAGCATAAGAGTTCTTTTGAGTCCCAGGGTCATTTGCTCCTCCATCACTTCGAATGATTGAGCAGTACTTTGTCAAGTTCTTTCCTGATCTCATTTTTCACCGCCTCATCCGCCCAACACATGTCGATTGAATGCTTCGTCAATCTCACCATTTCTTCATCGCTAAAGTCGCACATCTTCTTGGCCAGGAGCAAATCATGCAAGATCCAGCAATCCTCCATGTACGCTGGGTCATCACTGGCAATAGCGAGCGGAATTCCAGCGTCGAACAAAGTTCGGATCCTCGGAAAAATCTCGTCGACTGGTTCATGACGAAGATAGCCCCAGGGCGTAATTGTCATACCAATACCTCTTTCCTTGATGGTGTGAATGAGCTCTGGGTCTTGAGCTGCGTTGAGACCGTGGTCAATACGGTCTGCGCCGGTGGAACCAAGGTCAGATGCGACCTGACGGATGTTCCGATGGGTGTCTTTCTGGCCCACATCGCAGTGCGCCGTGATGCGGAAGCCTTCCTCTCGAGCTCTACTGTATATTTCTTCAAACATGAGGGGAGGTCTGTCGTTTTCGTCAGAGTCGAGACCAATGCCGACAACCATATCCTTGTACGGGAGAACAGATTCATAAGTCTCCATGGCTGACTCGACTGGCATATCACGAAGAAAACACATGATCCATTTGGACTTGAGCTAGTAGGACATTAGCACGGATTCTCAACAGTTACCTAATTCACGTCACTCACGTTCAAACGCGCCTCGGCTTCCTTTTGGGCTTTATGAAATCCATCCATGATGGTTTGAAACGCAACACCTCGCCTTGTATGTCCCTGCGGATCGAAGAAAGGCTCACAATACCTGACATTCATCGCAGCAGCGCGCTCAAAGTAATTCATCGCAAGATCATAGAAGTCTTGCTCGGTAACAAGTACTTCGAAGCCGCCATAGTAAGCCTCAAAGAAAGTGAAGCTTTCCTCGGCATTGTCAATGCGATGTCCAGGTCGTGGTTGAATGAGGTTGTATGACTCTCTAAGCTGCTCGAGACTGTGGTACACGGTTCCGGTGCGCTCAAGCTCGAGTGTCTGGTTGTTCCTCTTGGCCAGTTCCCAACGTAGCTCAGGAGTCAATGTGCCTTCGATATGAACGTGGAGTTCTACTTTAGGCAGGCTCAGGATGAACTTGTGGTCGGCATCTAGCAGCTCTTGTCGTAGAGACAGACGTTCATCGAGAGTCATGGCGAACTCCATAGTGCTGGTATGTTTAGATGTTGGATGGATCGGGATTGGTAAAGTAGGGCAAAGAACTGATGTGCTTGAATAGAGAAACAAGTGAAGGTGTGCAGTAATTCAGTGAGAATTTATACGTGAGATTCCATGCCTCGAAGAATTGCCAATATTAGTGGGTGAGTTAAACTAGTCCAGTATAGGATGCTATCTCAGTCCGTGACTCTTACCATCTGAAAGTTACAGGGATGATGGAGCTAGACCAGAATTGGTTGCTATTTCAGTCGCACCAATTCAAGTGGGCAGACCTGCATCAGAGTTTACAATGTCAAAACAGAAATGGCAATTGACAATGGGGTTGATCGAGCAGAGAAATGTGACTCATCCATCGGTAAAGTGATAGTCTCTCAGGTCAATTGATAGTTTTGGGGCAATTTCTGGAGTCTAAGACTGAAGTATGACACTTCCCTCTCAGGTTAAAATTTATACTCAGCATGAGAGTGGGTAATGTGCAGGTGACCTTTTGTGGTCCTACACCAGACATATAGTCCGGTAACTGTAGGATAAGCAAACCTGTTGGTTTGATACCTCGTCAGCTCACGGAATTCAACAGTCTCTGAGAATCCAGGGCATTTCCGTCAGCCGAGTTTTCTCACTCATTCAAAGCCCACCGTTTTATCTGTATTAATCAGATTGTAGGAATAGCGACGGAAAGGAATGGGTAGGTGACGAGGGTAGGAGCTCAAATAGAATTGGAGATTGAGACATGTGTAACATTAAGCTTTTAAGAAATAGTGTGTGAATAAACTGCAGTCTTATATTGCTGAAAGACAAAGTATTGACGTATCTACTGTCTGTAAATTCAGAATCCTTGCTCATAGAATCTCATCCCTATCTCATCTCATTTCACGAATCCTTTATCTTAAAGGCCTTTCGTAGCTTAGTAGACGTAGTAGACCATGGTCTCGTTCTCTTGGCTGCGAAGCTTGCGGTTTCGCCTCATGAGAAGAAACTTGGCCAACCATGCCAGCGCAGCAGTACCAATACTGAAACCAGCGCTGCTTCCCATAGCAATAGCATAGCGAGGTGCGTCGCTCTTGGGCCACAGGTAAGGAGTCCAGATGAAGCTGACGTTCATGATCATGGTAACCATGCTGATAGCAACAGCCTTCTTCTCCTTTGTCTGACCGCAGACGGAACCACACCAACCCAGGATAAGACTGTTGACAGCGTAGGTACCGATGGTGAAGATAACCATACAGACGTAGCGGCCTGCTGTGTTCATGGTGGCAGCTGCGGCAGCGAAACCGACGACAGCGACGGCCTTGGAAGCGGTGATATGCCAGGTTCGCTCGTTGTAACGGCCAGACATCCAGGACACAAGGATGGTGCTTGCACCAGCGATAAGGTAAGGAGGGCAAGTAAGGACGAGAGTAATGGTTCGGTCGAAGCCAAGAGTCTCGACGACTGTGGGGAAGAAGTTCTTGAAACCGTTGGCAGCCAAGTGAAGATGAGCCATGGCGCAGAAGATCCAGACGAGAGGATCTTTAGCAGCCTGTTTCAAACCCTCCATAGTGCTGGTCTCACCTTTGTTGCCGACAGTATCGAGTTCCATGCGGTTGTAGGCCAGCTGGCGCTCCTCCTCAGTCAACCATCTGGTAGTAAGAGGGAAATCGGGAAGGATGAAGTATCCAACGACAGCGATGACGAAGGTTACGGCACCTTGGAGGATGAAGAGCCACTTCCAGCCGGCTAGACCAGCGACATCGTCAAGGCCGTGAAAGATACCAGCAGCAATGAGACCAGCAAAAGCAGTTGCGAGGATGTTTCCGGTATAGAGGATGGCGATTCGGGTCGCAACTTCCTTTCGGGTGTAGAAGATTGAGAGGAGGTAGACGGCACCAGGGTAGTAAGGAGCTTCGGTAAGACCAAGGAAGAATCGGGTGAGGAGGAGGCCCTTGAAGTCTTTGGCGACGGCAGTGAGAGCACTGACTATAGCCCAGAGCATCATCATGACACCCTTGATGGTGTTAGTGCGAGTTCCAAATGAGGTAGCAAAAAGGCACATACCATGTAGCGACTGGGGCGAGTTCGAGTGAGGAACATGTTGGAAGGAATTTGTCCAAGGATGTAGCCAACAAAGAGGATGGAAACACAAGTTTGGTACTCTAAAGCAGTGTTAGCATATGTCAACATCAGGATTCAAATTAGTAACGTACCAGTTCCTTGAAGGTTCAGATCTTCTTCGAGATCATTCAACCGAGCCAAAGCAATGGCATTTCGATCGAGATAGTTGAGCCAGTACATGCTCCAAAGCATAGGCATCATCCATCGATCGAGCTTCTTGACCAGCGCAATCTCCTTGGGGTCTGTCTTCTCATGGGCACCAGAGTAATCGGTCTTTTCATACTTGGGGATAGGTTTCTCTGGGTGTTCGTCTTGGAAGATTTGAGGCTCGGCATCTCTCTTGATGTCGACCTTTTCATCACGGTTGTTCTGATCCATGATGGCGAAGAGCTGAAACAGCGATAAGGTTGAAAGAGATGAGTTGAAGAAGAGGTGGGAGGGAAGTCAAAGCGATCGACTGCCTTGAAGAGAGAGAAACTATCGAAAGGGAGCACGGGAGGAGTGTTATATAGATGTGAGAAGCGATAAAGGATATGGGGTAAAATCTGGGGATAGGGCTAATGGTACAGACGATCTCCCCCATAATCCAAGGCTCCGTCTTCCCCCGCAATGCGGGGTGCATTACTTGACACGGAGGTAACTGTAAGGGAGTGGCAACGACAATGGAACAGTAGTGGTAGCAGTAGTCGATAATGCCGGGGTAAGATCTGGGTAGAACTAAGCTACGAGATTAGGTTGGTCTAGAACCCAACGTGTCAAGTGGCCGGAATTGGGTGAGAATGGATACGCCAAGCCTGTTTGGGGTAGTAATGATTAACAATATTGACGCTATTCCAACTTTCGTCCGTTCGAGTTGCTACTCCATGCAAGGATGAAGCGATACCCAACGGTATGTGGGCGGACCGTCTGCTGGTCTTTGCCCTACCAACTACTCCGTCTTGTGAGCAAGTATGTGACGCTAGAAAATGAATCCAACATCGCCAAGGCACAGCTCATCCACCTTGCATGAATGACGGGCGTTGACAAGTAGAAGGATATGCCATTACGAGGCATAAGCTTTACGAAGAGGCTTCTTTCCTTCTAGAAGGTTTATTACTGAGCGTCAGTGGCGTTATCTTTGTTAGTCTCTGATTGGATTAACATCCCGAAGACACAGCCCGCAAAGGAGATATGTGATGGTGTCGTGAAGATGTGCCGTTGAGTACATAGTTAGACTGTGTGTGGACATGATAGCATCCGCCGTTAACGCGTCTCACGGCCTGTGCTCACCAACGGCGACATTTCCTAAACAGGTTTGTGCGGCCGTTCGGTATTGGAGAATCTAACCCGAGAAGGGAAGGAGTTTAAGCTTAAACGATTAAGGTTGTGGAGTAGAGAGATCCATGGAGAAGAGGAGACTGGGAAGCAGTTGGGTTGTGAATGAGCTGGTGTCAGAAGTGATCCCCGAGTGGCTGATCTTTCCCCGCGTCGTGGAAGACTTTCTGGAGACCGGCCGTTTTAGACGTGAGATTTTGTGACTTTGTACTGTCACAGACTTGTTGGTTCCATGATTCATTGGGTGTTATGCCAAGATGAACCAGTCTCCGCATTCTGTGGTTAACAATTCCTTGGCCTTCCTCGTGGTAAGCGACTCCGCAGACCAAGACTATCCCCTCTCTTGGATTTTCTCCTCATTATTTTGGTTAATTTTAAAGGCTTGGCCGGTGGTTACAACGAACGAAGGGTTTAGCTGTTAATTATTCAATTCGCCGACAAACATGGCCATTGCACGGTTCCATCAAAGATGACCGACTTCAATGGTCCAACTCAATCTCTTCGTCAAGCAAGGCAAGGATCTCCCCTGTGCTCTTATGTCATGAATACGACCCTAGGCTAACGCTCGGGAAAAGCTGGAGCCTATGCTAGCCAAGTTTAGAGTTGGGGTCATTGCATCATTCCAACACTGTCTGCATCATTTATTACTCTTGGGAAGTCTAGAACCGTTCCGAGGAATCCCGCGAACAGAAGTGATGGCGCTTGGACCGTAGTATTTCGACGCGGGGAGAGTCAAGGGTATTGAGTCAGCGTGTGGTAAGCGCTGAAGTGAGGAGTTAGGCTTGGTTGTCCAAACTGTTTGGCTTTACTCCGATACTTGGTGGTCCACTAAGGCTGCGTTGCGCTATTATAGCAATTTTAGCTTTGGGGTAGAGTGGCTCAGCCCCCACGGGGTGATCAATAACTTTGCTAGTTGAAGTTAGTGGTGCTATGGAAGTCAAGTTCTGCGTCAAAGCAGATCAGGCACTAAAGAAGCACGAGGGATTTCTAGAAGCCTTACTACTGCTTTGTTTCATTGCTTATTGGTTCTGTTGTTTATAATGGTTGCATCCAATATGGTAGCGACGACATTCCAGCACACCTGCTCTTCTAGCCGTCTACATTGACGAACTTGAGCTTGCAAGCTGGCAAGCCACCCTTTGGAGAACTAGCCATTACCATGCTACCGTGGCTTTTGAGGGGCAAAGTTGCAATCTCCCACCCATCTTCTCCGACTCTCCCCCTAAGCAGCCAGTGGGAGAGAAGGAAGCTTGGCCAACCTGGGCACAACATTTGTATGGAGTATATTGACCACAGTTTCGTTATCCAATTGAGCACTTGGACGTATTGTAAGTCTAAGCCAGGAAAGAGACCCATCAAAACCAATATCCGGCAGCATAGACCGCTCCAAACACTGCAGTAGCGTCTGACAGATCTGCACCAACCGCATGTGTTGAGTTTGGAGCATTGCCTTAGCATCATCCTACATGGTCTCCAAATGCAGTGTGACATTGTCCCACAACATGGCATCAGACTCGTGTTTTTTCGGGGGTAATATTCGGTAGTGCGACGCCAAGACAAGGTGAAGCATCCAACATCAGTCACTTTCCCAACCTCTGAGTCGCTGGCTCACCGTGTTCCAACTAGTCTAAAGCACCCCAAGTTCCAGACCAGGCTTGAATTTCCCCTCTTTTCCCCACGAGCTAGTGAGTTATCTCACTGTGAGATTCGGAGCTTCTTACCAATTTCTCTAAGTCAAGTCAAGCACGGACTCTGTTGGTTTAACTTTTGTCTCTAACCGAAGGATCTCGGCAGCGTACCAAGTTGGCTTAGTTCCACCTGCGCAACGAACGTTGGTTGAGGAGGTTGTTACCTTGGATATTCGGGACCATACGGGTACACTTACTCTTGGCGTCGTTCGTTGATAAGATTATACTTTACTTTCTACATGGATCGTAGACGCAGTGTAACGCTGTGGCATACGCATTTCCGAAGCTGGCTTAGAAGATAAGCTGAAGATCTTTGGAATGTTCCAATAACTGCTCTAGCCATTAGTTGTCGTGAGGAGAGCTAATCTGAAGATCACATAGCCATGGGGTCGGATGGAGTCGGAAGCTTGAAGACGTGTAAGAAATCAAGAATGATATGCAGCTCTGTTGGCTTTATGCTATGAGGAAATAACCTCCTACCCGGTAATCTAATGAAGCTAGATAAGCGGAATCCGGGGTCAAAATCCACATCCCTATCCTTTCCGATTTCATCCCTTTGAATCATGTCCTAACTGATATAATAGATTGGAATATGCCATCTCTTACCGTGTCATTGCCTGTCCAACAAGTCAAGATAATCTTCCGGGTGATGCTCCCGAGTTCTTCAGCAGAGAGGGCAAGGGCGAGGTTGCCAGAAAATGTGACCGAGCCACACGTCAGGGGAAAACGACTGCCTATGTTGTGTCGTAGTCGAAGTTGTAGCATTTAAATACAAGGTTTTCCACGAGAGTCCATCATCTCATATGCATTAGTGGCCACACGTCCTTCCTACAGCCAACACCTTCGCTTATATGCGAATCATAGTAGCAGAAGACAACAAACATTTGGCGTCCGGGTCCAGGTTACGAGCTTCTGGGCTGGCTATGGCCCACCTCAGTTATGTGTAAACGATATACCATAGGGTTCGATTCCTGAAGGTTTTCTTGAAGGGGGTTCAGCATGGAACCGATCACTTTGAAGTGCCTTTATCGATACCATACTCATAACTTCGATCTGTAGGAAGTAGATCTTAAATATCCCCTTTCCGCTTTGTGTATAGCGTAGAGGCCATTTCAATGGTGTCCAGCCGCTGAACTTGCAAATCTTAACCATCATGTAGGAATTTAATAGTCGGGGACGAGTGAACGTTATTCTTCTAGTTCCTAGAAAATGGAGATGCCGACCATGTCAGCAGGTCTCGATGATCGGAAGAATCAAAATGTCCAGACAGGTTCTGTTGGCATCTAGTACCCTGCTCATTGGACAGTCTTGGTCCCATCTTCACATCGTATGATCACACAGTGGGTGATAAGCGAGCATTAGTTGAAGTAGCTCTCTTTCAGTGGCCATTGGGGGCTCTGTAATTATATTCAGGTGGTGGTGAGCTTGTCTACTTCGAGGTTGCCACGCCCATGATACACTGTCTGAGAGGGTGTAGATGTGATTGTAGCGCTCCCCCTTTCCCATGACTTTCAGCACATATTCAGCCCCCTGTGCAAGCCAGTGGCGACCTTGCGTCCATCCATCTCTCGGTATGAATGTACCTAAGGGTACTTTTCACGTGCATAGGCAATAACGTTCACAAAGTTCCGTCCCGACGTGAAGACACTGCCCACCTTCTTGTCGTAGCCACTCAAAACGCCGTACTGCCAAGCTGCTCCATCCATAGTTCTGAACAGAGGCCCACCAGACTGCCCACGGTCGACATCTGTATCAGTCGCGATCTGAGTTGTCTGATCGCAGATATTGCACATGGTCACCTTGATGTTGTCCTGCTGTAGGCACTCTACTTTGCGGTTGATTACTGGGAACCCAGCATGCTTCTACATCTGTGGTCAGTGTATGAGAAGTACAGATAGACTTCGAATAGGTACACACGTAGATTGGCCTGTTCGTGTTCTTCTTGCAGTCGAACTTCTTGGCTCCAAAGTATCCATCCTTTTCGAATATCGGCTTGTCAAAGATCAAAACAGCAATGTCATCAATTTCGCGACATTGTTTGTCCTCAGGTCTAGAGACAACGACATCAACAGCGTACGATACACGGTCTTTCGTATCCTTAAACTTGATCTTGATAGGGACTGGATTAGCAGGAAAGCAGTGTTTAGCTGTCATGAGATGTCGAGGCCCAACTGCCGTACCCGTGCACACGTGTTCGCCCAAGCGTATTTCTCTAATGACATTGAATGGATATTCTTTGTTAGCCCAATCGTTTCTGTCGTCTTTACCAACGATAAAACGTGAACGTCGCTCAAGAGGTCGCCCGTAGGGGACAGCTGCTCCATTGTACGAAGCGAGGTCGACTGATGATATATAGTGAATTCGTGGTATTGGACCTTTGCCACTTTTCTTCCTCTGACATTGTTCCTTCTGGCATTCCGCTTTCTGACATTGTTGTGCAGGGTTCGAAGTCACGAAATGGCCAAGAGCCAAGATGATGATAACGACGAAAGACTTGAGGAAAATCATGGTGCGAAGATAATGTGAAGAAGAAGGATTGACTGTCAGGCGGGAATCCTTGAATGAGATACCATCCCAAACTCTATGCAAGGCATTTGAACACGTTGCTGCTGGTGACACCTTCCGATATTCCTTGCCCAATCACTTGGTAGGCCACGTATTTCCGTCTGAGAGGCGTATTGGGAAATTGTATAAGCTACGATTCGATGCATGAGAAACTTTGTTGGCTGTGAAGTTTTATTCAGTAAACCTCACTTGCTTCGAGTCACATGCGCGGGGGGGAGGGGGAAAGAGACGAGTCAAAACCCTGAATCAATCGTTTGGATTAGGCATGTAGCCAATGCATGCTGTCTTCATTATAAAGGTGTTTGTCTTATCAAAGGCTTCAAGGTAACTGAATGGTCTCCAGAAGATAAATTTCAGCTTAGTCGGGCTCTTTGGTCTTGTAACTTTATATTATAAATCTTGTCACAGGCTTGTCTCCAGCCAGGTAATGCCATTGGATACTCACAGGATTGAATTTGATAGACGATATTGCTTATCATTTACGAAGTGAGGCGTAGTCTTCAATTAAAAAGATTTATTAACATTCCCGGCTCCACGATTTTATCTTGTAGCTACCGGAGTTCCACTATACCTGAGCCATGTGGCCGCGCAAGCGTATTTCTACGTCCTCAACCTACTGGAACACCATTCCTTAACTAGCTGTAGCTCAATCCCGCAGAATCACCCCTTCCCTTTGCAAATGTTCCTGCAGATTAAAGGTCTCTGGCATGCGAGAGTCCGACATTACTGTAATCGCTGTGGCCTGTCTCTCTGCTTCAGCCTGCCCCCGTTCCGCTGCAACTAGCTGGCTGTATTCTTGGATTACATAACCTCGGGGAAAGATCCGATCCAGTGCACGTTCGAATGCTTGCCGGTCGTTGACAAAGATCTTCTCGACGGGGTACATGTATACTCCGTGAGTCTGTCCTGAAGTGTTAGTGGAAGAACCTGCCGCCATGTTGTCTTTTGTTTGCAGTTGCCTTTCGTTTGTAATTATTGTCAATGACTGTTCGTGAAACTGTTTGTGAGTAAAGCTGTCCTGTGTTTTGCTGCGGAAGTCAGTAGTCCTCTTCGTTGCTAAATATACCACGATGGAAGGTCTCTGGTGTTGTGATTGTGTGCTTGGTATGTGACTTTTCACCGCTCCGAGAATACCTAGGAAATGCATCACTGCTGTGAAAGACGTGTAACAGGAAGCTGCTCCGTAAAGCTTACCATAACGACTGGCTGGAACAAGTGAGGAATTTCCAGGCACAACTCTTTATCAAACACCTGTTGCCGGCATCTTGTGCGCTGGTCACGAACTCATGTGACAAGACCTATCGCTGATATACAATCACTGTACTCTGTGTTCCGACAGTAGCTTATCTTTCTTTCACAGCAGACAGCACTACTTTGTGGATCACACAACTGCCTTTAATGAGACAACCTGCCGTGCAGAGGTCCAGTCTGACAACTTCCCAGGACGATCGATTTACCCACCATCAAATTTCTAGGGGGTGGGTGGCCCTGAGTAGCAGAGTCAAATAAATCTGGGACAAGATCGTTTCTTTGAGTACCAGAGATAAAAACTTGCAGGGATAGTCTTTCTCCATTCTCTGATCTTCTCGAGCAACTGATGCAACTCGTTATCACTTAAAAGCCAGAAGATGAGCGAACGGTGGGCAACTCGGGCCATTTCAGTCATCTCGCGGCAGACAGGGAGATCAACCAGGTCAAAGTAGCATACGGTAAAAAGGAGGGGTTTTGTCGGAATTAGAATTAAGATGGTATTGAATGCTTTCTATTACACCTCGAGAAACGGTATTGATATCTGAGGTTCATTACTTTAAATCGGGATATGCTACATAAAGACGCTAGAAGATCCGATGCAAACAAAAGGTTGTCCAATGGACATCGTTGCTTGGGCAGTCAAATCCTCAAAACGCCATAGAAAAGCCATCATTCTTATTGTTGCCTTCAGATACTTTGAGGCCCGAGGTCCACTTTCACATCCGAATCCAAGCCAGTGGTTGCGACTGCGTTCATGACTCGAATCCCCAGAAAGCAACTTTTACCACTTTTGGAACACGGCCCAACGGAGTTTGAGCTATCTATCCTATCTATGTCAGGACTGTATGGCAATGAAGCGAACAATAACCAATTATAGGTCGTTATCTGCATTTTTCTGGATATTAATTACCCAGAAACAGCCACTATAGAGATAGTCTGTCCATGGTGATCGACTCCCCCGCACTTAAGATCAGTTATCTTACTATTATTCACCAATTAAATCATTTGTTTTCCGAGGCCTCTACCAGCTGATATCTCTCAATTGGTAGAGGTTTATCTTTGCTCTCCGTTTTATATATCAGGCTGATAGTGAGGGGGAAAGTCTATTCTAGCTCTTTGGTACAACTATTTAAACCTTGTGTAATCCGCAGCGATCAATTGTTTCCGCTGGCCAGCTTACAACACAGAGTGATATTCAGTGACCTCGCAAGACTTTCTTTCCTCATCTTCCAAATCGTTTGCTTCTTTATTCAAACATGGCCAATTTCTCTCTGAACGATTCCCAGCTGCAACTTGCTCAGGATGCGGCTGCATTCGCTCAAAAGGAACTCAGTCCAGCATAAGACAGATACAAAAGTCTCTCTACACAAAAGGAACGGTTCCTAGCAACAAAGCCGTACTATGAGGCCACCGTCCAGGCCGGCTATCTCAAAGCCTTCGTTCCAGCTGGAGAAGGGGGTACTGGTGGATCCTTCTTTGATATGTCTTTGATCGTTGAAGAATTCTATACGGTTGACGCTAGTGTGAATGTAACCCTGGTTGGTACTGCCTTGGGTTTGATGCCCTTGATTCTTGGTGGCACGGAAGAGCAAAAGAAGCGTTTCTTAAAGCCTTTCATCAGCGGTAACGGTGACTATCTCGCTAGTCTTGCTCATTCGGAGCCTGGCGGCACTGCCAACTATCTGGAAAAAGGAGGGCAAGGTATGGGTGTTACTGCAAAGAAGCAAGGGGAGTACTATATTGTGAACGGCGAGAAGGTATGACCCATGCATATGATCTTAACTCTCATAGAGATTTCTGGCACTTATTGTTCCAGCTGTGGACAACTAACAGCGCTGGGTGGGATGGCATGGGCGCTGAGCTGACTTGTCTCTGCGTCCGCTACTCCGATGATGGAGGCCCTGAAAAGGCAGACATTGACCCTAGGGAGAATACCATGATTCGTCTCGTTACAAGGGAAATAATTGCCCAAAATGACCCTGAGGCCTACAAAATACTCGACGAGCCCGAGCTCATGGGCCATACTAGTGCCAGTGGTCCGCACACAAGATACACCAACTTCCGGGTCCCAACAGATCATCTTCTTTGCGAAAAGGGTGCTGCGACGGTTTCTGTCATTGAGATGGCATTCAGCTTCACTGCAGCACTTGTCGGAGCCATGGCTTGTGGTATCATGCGTACAGCTTTTGAAGCAGCCCTCAAGTTCGCTAAAGAAGATAACAGAGGCGGCAGTGTTCCCATCATCCAAAGGTAGAGTGTAGCAGATCTTCTCATCAACTGCAAGATCAAAGCTGACACATCGCGGCTGCTTGTGCGCAACGCCTTAGACGCATTCGATAAAGGAAGAGGTGATGCTGCTAGCAGACTGGAGGCGTGTCTGCAAGCAAAGATATACAGTGGGGAAGCTGCAGTACAGGCTGTATGGGAGGTCATGCAGGCTGTGGGAATGTAAGTATTTAGCCACGACGACGATTGCCTTGATATGCTGACATGATGAATTACTAGGAGATCTTATCGTGAAGACACAGGATTTGGGCGCCTCCTCAAAGATGCTACTGTCTTGTCTTTGTTTGATGGCGGCAATGTAGGCGTGAGGAGGAGGCAGTATGAAAAGCTTCTGCAATCACCTGGTTACTCGTGCTGGAACGCTAGCTTCTAATTGCAGTATGCTGAAACCATGGGGTGTTGGTCCATAATGATGGTCTTACAGATTGGTCCTCATGTCAGGTACACAAAAGGTTTCCATCTTAGCTTAGGGATGTAAGACGTCATCGCAAATCGACATTGTTGGCAACGTAACAAGATTTTCTTATTTCATCTCTTATACAGTATAATATCCTCATGCTTCTTCTACAGCAGAATGGTATCATGAAACAGTTCCCTCTTCAACACATGTTCCGCTTCTTAGGTTAGTCTGCTTCCGATCCTTGAGCGCCACACAGCTCCTTGCAGTAGTATGTCATCTGTGATATTGTTAGAACTTTGTCTCCCTGTGGGACTTGGAACCTTGCCTCATCTCCACCAATATGGCCTTCGGGAGAGGTGCAGATTGTACCGTCCTAACAGAGACGTTAGTAAAAGAGTCATTCCAGTGAGGCTCGATCAACTAACAAATGTACAATCAGGGCATGTGTTCCACCATTCACTCCCCTTGTTTCGTGCCTTGTAGTAGTTACAAGCGCACTCAGTAGCATCAGCGAGAACTTCGTAAGTAGTCTGCCAGTTGTAGCTAACGCTCCAGGCAGTACCGCCCACTGGGGATGACACCCTGTTGGAGACACACGCCGCAGCCTTATGAGTATCCGCCAAAGCACTGTGAAACCGATGCGTTAATATCTTGTTATCAACTGCGAAGGTGGACTGAGTTGGCAATACGAACCCGGATACAGCCATGAGGGCCAATGTGAAGATAGAAAATTGCATAGTGAGTGGTAGATAAGAAATCCAGTTTATTTGGGAAGAGTGAGTTGAGAAGTGATGCTTCTAACAAAGATTTGTGAAGATCTTTATACGCATCATCTCACATCATTACTCCTTACCCAGATGTCGGTCCGACGTCGACGGCAGTTGTATCTCGCCATGATCCGAGATATGAGGGTTTTTGGGACGATCACAAGTTACTATGTATAGTGAGGTGGTCTATCGGTAGTAGTATTCCCACCTATGAACCAAGGCCATTATTATTTTCATTGGTTTTGGTTAACAAAGGTAGAAACTTTATAGCCCAATCCGGACTCTCGTATTCTCGTGTAAGTGAGTGAGAAACGATCATCCTGTTTAATTAACTGCCCCACCGATACAGTTACCGCAATAGCATCGTGATCATCGCAGACGTTATCCGTAGCCCTGGAGAAATCATGCCAAACTCCACTTCAGATCATCATAAATTTGGATGTCAACGGATAAGCGCCGAGTTTATTATCCACTCTTGAACTTTACTAAGATAGCGATAGACAAGAACTTGTTCCAGAAACCGTCAGGACAATGAACTATGGGTTAACGAATATGCAAGAACTTGAATACGGATGCGCGAAATGTTCAACAAGCTCGAAGTCGAAGATATGGAATCCTCGGCAGATGAAAAGACACCGCTTATTTCGAGTCGTGATGAGCATAAATAGTCAATCGTCTACCGCTCATAGCATCATCTCTCGACTTAGCCATCGCAACTTCAACGACCAGATCAAAGTCGATCTTCCTCTCTCATACCACCTTGAATAATCGCTTCAAAATGCACTATTCTGCTCTCGTTTGCGCGCTTCTTACTTCCGCCACTAGGGCGATGCCTTTGGAAGAAAACCCATTTCCTGGTGCCACGAAATGGACTCCAGGCCACCAAGTAGAGTCAGGCGACGTTATTGTTCCTGTGAAGGATACGGGTAAGTTTTGGCTGTCGAGACATTTGTGGGAATAACACTAAACGTTCTTCAGCCTATGTCGTCAAAGAAGAGGTGTATCTTGCCAAGCTCAAAGCTCAAGGCATCAAGATCGGTGTTCCCAAGGTTGAAGCACGCTGGGAAAGCCATGATGCTGCCGACCTTCACAAGTGGACAAATGACACAGTCCAGCCAGAGAAGCGAGGTAACTGTGATGGCACGTTCTACATAACCACCGACAAGACCGAGACCTTTGTTGATTGGGACGTTCAGATGTCCCCAGTGGTTTGCGCCGTCGGTGATATGGACATTAGCGTCTCCTCTGGCTTCAATGTTGCCAACACAGTCGGAGGCAGCGCAGGAGTTGACCTCAAGTTCGTCAAGGATCGTCTTGGCGCGAGTCTGGGCGTCGACTACAGCAAGACCTGGACGACTTTGACATCAGTCGTCACCAAGGGCACCATCAAAGATGGTAACTGCGGTGTCATGATCACTAAGCCTCTCACCACCCGTCGCTCAGGCCGCCAGTTCCGGGGCTGTATTGGATCCGCCACCGAGGTTGGTACTTGGTATGCTGATAGTCATGAAGAGGGAAGCTACAACGGTATTCGTTGGATTGAAGGAGCTATCTCGGTGTGCGCCAAACCTGGCAGCAACCCTCCCTTGTCTCGCTGCAACGGACAAGGAAACTTTCGATAAATGGGGACCCAAAAGAGCATTTCTGAGTGGTTTTGATCTTGAAGGGGAACATTAAATGTCAATGATTATCCTGTTGCACTAGTTAGGTTTTCGAGGACAGGTTGAGGATGTAGGCTTTCTCTGAGGGTGCGCAAAATCAGGACATCTGCAAAGCAATGGACACAGAGATTCTAGTGTTGACCGCTTCAAGTGTATCATCAAAATTAATGCATTATCAAAATCGAGGGGAAGATCTTAGTTCTTTCTATAGTTATACATTAAAACACATTTTACCAGGCCAGGGCTGCCAGGCCAGTAGTCGCTTCTTGGCACCAACAAGCTGACTGGCTCGCTAGGTCACAATACGGTGATACAAATGTTCTCCCGCTTATTCAGCGGGTTATTCGATTGAACCTGCGACAGTGGAAATTATCAATCACGGCGGTCCCGGATTCTAACGGTGAAAATGTTTTTCTGGATCTCGATATTTAATAAATTCCAAAGACCAGGCAGTTTCATTTCGCTCTCATCATCCTTTACTGTTACACTGACTCCGCCTTTGCGCCATGTTTCGAGCTTCACCTGTTTTCCGCCAACGGTTACTCCTAGTCGCGAAAGCAGCTGCTGGGGTCTCCATCACTGGCGCCGGAACATTTCACCTCGTAACACGAAAATGCTATTTCGAACCTTTTGGACCCGAGAATGGCAGGTCACTTTTCGAGCATCCTCTCCTCAAGCAAATTAATCCTTGGAACAAACCTGGATCTGCCGACTCTTGCGTCAGAGAAGTGCCTTTTGACAAACTGGACAAGGCACTTATCGAGGATGCCATGAATGGAGGGACCAAGTTAGTTGAGCGATTCATTGCAGGAATGTGGGGAGGTTTTGGTAAGGCATGGGAAAACCAGCACGCCAGATACGATACTGATAGTAGGCAGGGTACGGAATCCAAAGAAGGATTATGACTCTCTTCAAAGATGATCTCAACAAGCACGACTTGTGGGAGAAGAAGGATCTCCTAGAGTCTACTTATGAACCAGGTATTCTTCATGGATGTTCGAATAATCTCTTATACTGATACTATGCAGGCACATATTTCACAAATCACTTTCTCGTTCTCTCCAAAACCCCAACATGCATCACAATGAGAGGGTGCTTCGACCCTCACCAGTCACCCCCCTCCCCAATGGACATTGACAATATTGTCGAAGTCCACGCTGAGGTGGATGAGGTGAATCAGGTTGCGGTCCTCAAGTTTCGAGTCATCACTTTTGATGGACGGAAGGAGGCGAGTGATAAGGAAGATCCATTCGGCGGAGTAGGAGGTTGGCTTCATAGACGATATTCATCTTTGTTAGTCGAGTCTGGGGCTAGAAACTGCATAAACTAAACAGTCACAAGAGATTGGTGATTCTCAAAGGATTATACAGACATTTCACTGAGACGGATAAATCTATTGTTGGCATATACCTCAAATGAGCAGCTAGAGAATAATAAATCGGAATTGATACAGGCAAGATTACCTTATTATGGTGATAGGACATCAAAAACAAAAAACATACAACAGCGGGGATTCGCTGGTCGTCACCGACCCAACTACTAATCCGCCGGTTAGTGGCTTGACTATGGGAGAGCGGACGGGATCCCGTATTTTCCACTACCTTTGGTCGTATGTACTAATGATGTTCCATCTATGCTCTATATAGAATTCTCTGTTAGAGTACGACTGAACTAAAATTTAGGTATGAGAAGTCATCACAAAGAAACATTTCACTTGATCGCAAGGAGCGGGGCGCTTTGAGACAGGCGAGAAATCAACAGCAGTAACCCAATCAGTATAACCATAGAGTATTTGTTTTTCTATGCCTTGAGTCCTATCCCAGATTCGTAACCTGTTATCATTTGACGCCAAGACTATGAGTTCGTCGCCGAACATGAAAACAGCTGCTGCAACTTGGCCATGGTGACCCTTCAGTACAAGTTGTTACACGCCCGTGACTGCATCCCATAATCGTATTGTTCCGTCCCGTGATGCCGACATTGTTGTGTGACCGCCTGATGGGTAGGTCACGTGCGTCACCCAGTCGTGATGTCTCTCTAGAATATGCTCTCCTGTGCCCATATTTGCATTCCATATGATGATGTCCTTGCCATGGGAACCTGAAATTACGGTACAGCCATCAGGTGTAAATAACAGGGTTTCAACCGTGCCGTTGTGCCCCTCGTAGGTTTGCTTCAAAGTACCCGTTGCTCCATCCCAAAGCTGTGTGTCCTGGGGTCCTCTTCGGCGCCATGCGAAAAAGGTGATCCTAGACGATTTCCATGAGGAATTTGGCTATGGCTCTCAATCAGCTGCCCAATCTCTTGGGTCTTCTGTTGCCGTTGAGATCGTTCCAGCCACATGGATTTCGCGACGGGCCATCATTGGCAGCTTCAACATGACCAGGGATCAACGTTGTTCTCCGACAATTTCACCGGGTTTGTCATTTCCCTTAACGGTCCAGGCTACTGCCGAGGTGATGAGGTGCGCCACCTTGGGTGATATCGCCGGACTGAGGTCGCTGTTCGATGATAGAAAGGCATCAGTTACCGACAGACTAGATGGCGGATGGACTCCATTGCACGTTGCGGTGGCCGCAGGTCAAACACTCACCTGCAAATTCCTTCTAGGCAATAGTGCCGATGTCACTGTCACTGGTCGCGTGGGACTAACTCCACTTCACCTTGCTGCTGCCTATGGCCATATAGATATCATCAAGCTTCTAGTCAAGCACGATAGTGACCCCGAGGCATATAATCAACATGGCTTCAACGCAATGTTTGAGACTCTTCACTCCCCATTCATTGCAGACGGTAACGACAAGGCTGGCATCATCAAGTACATGCTCCAGCAGGAACACTTTGTCGTCAATGTCAACAGTCAGGACTACCAGGGCAACTCAATTCTCGGATGGTTCGCGCAACACCATCCAGCAGGTGTCAAGCTCCTGCTAGATCACGACGCCGAGGTGAACTCACGGGCTTATGATGGAGCGACGCCCCTCCATCGAGCAGCAGCCAGAGGCTCTTTGGATGGCGTCAAGCTCCTAATGCAAGCCGGCGCAGAGGCTACAGTTATTGAGAACGATGGGTCCACGGCTTTGGTACAGGCGGCTAGCGGAGGATACTTGGACATCGTCCGTCAATTGACGTGTCGCAGTAGCCAGGATGACTTGATTGTTGAGAATTATAAACCCGTCCAGCTACACTGCGAGCCCGGCATGCCCGGACCGTCCGATGTGGTGAACCAGATTATACGCACATGCTCACATCTTAAACACGACGACCCACAGCGCAATTTTGAGATATGCCAGGCAGCTCGGCAAGGCTATTGGGCAGTCGTGAGTACATTACAAGAGGCCGGTGTGGATCCCTACAAAAAGGACGAATATGGCTACCGTGCGCTGGTAAGATTGGTTTACAAAGAAGACCTACGGAGGGTCAACGACCTTATCAAGTCAGAACGAAAATCTATGGTACCTGATGATGACCTCGCTTTGGCCCTTGTGCGGGCCGCAGCAGCTGGACATGGCGAGGTCCTCACCCACCTCCTTTCTATAACTGAGCCAGGCTTTTTTGAGAACGCTGTAGGATCAAAGGCTCTTGTCGCCGCGGCCAAGTTCGGTCGCGTAGAGTTTGTTCAACTTCTTATACCCTACGTGCCGCAGCACTGCTGGTATAGAGCACTGGTTCGCGGAGCAGAGAACGGCCACATTGATGTCGTGAATCTGTTTCTTAGTAAAGGCATACATCCGACACGTGAGGGTGCTGGGGGCGATACTGCTATCGTCAGAGCTGCAAGATACGGGCATCTTGCCGTGGTACAGAAGCTTTTGGAAGCAGGAGCAGATCCAGATCAACATGGCTGGTTCGGTTATTCGGCACTCGTAAGAGCCTCTTACAATGGCTTTCTTGATGTGGTTGATTGTCTGTTGAGTGCAGGTGCCTCACCAGACCTGGCCGAAATCGGTGGGGACACCGCGATGGTCAGATCTATGCGCCAAGGCCATATTAGCGTTATGGAGAGACTTCTCAAATCAGGAGCTCGTCCAGTCGATGATACACGGGAAGTTGATGGTCCTTCGAAAGCGTTGATGAAAGCCGCGATTTACAACCACCAGGATATTCTGTTGAGATTCTTGCAGGATGGTGCTGATCCAAACATTGTCGAGCCTGATGGCAACACACCATTGTCAAGAGCCTGTGAGAATGGTCACATGAATATTGTGTCGACCCTTCTAGAATGGGATGCCAGGGTCTCTAACCCTTCCAAGGCGTCTGTCAGCCCGTTAGAGAGAGCCGCCGAACAGGGACACTCGGATATTGTGAACATGCTACTGGCTTCAAATTCACCCAAGATCCCTGTTCCGGAAAAGTGCAAGGCAATGCTCAAGGCATCAGAAAACGGGTATGCCGACATCGCCGCTAGCATCCTGGACGATGGCATGGATTTGCAAAAACAATACATGGAGACCAACTTAATTGGGCTGGTTCACTTTAGCATCCTGAACCATTGGATGGTATCGGTTGTTCCAGATAAACAAGCCTTGACAACATTGTCTCATCCGCTCGATGTTGATAACAAGACACACCTTCCCTGTGCTCGAGGTCCTCCGACATGGGGATTTGACGGATTCCTGGTAGCGCGCTTTCGCGCCCCGTTTAGAATAACATTCACCAGCGATCTGACATCGTCTCACGTAAGGTATATGTGGTCCTTGGTACTTCTCAAGACTCGGTATGCTTTGGAACTTATGAGGCGCTTTTCCTTCTCTCTCGCAGCTGCAATAGTCTTGCTTTTAGGACTTGGGCTACTTGGTGTAGAATATGTCTTTCGAGCGATGTTCTCCTTGTAATACATATAGATGGGATTAAGTACTTCAATGCAGCCTCTATCAAGAAGTATTTCTGACCACGTCCCTTGCCATCTCACCCAAAGTCTTGACGGTCTTCTTGCTTAGGTCTGCAAATTTTACTCCCGCGCTCAACCTGCACGGTACAAGCTCGAGGAACGAGAGATTTGGCCTTCTCTAGGCGATTTTTATCCAAGTCTATAATAAAAATAGGAGCCGCATTGGCCGCATAAGCCACTAGAAGGGTAACAAGACCGATAGGTCTACCACCGCAGATAGCTAGGGGAGTACCCATACGAAAGCCGGACCTATCGATGCCTGCAAATGCCACTGAAAGAGGTTCTAGTAACGAACTCTCCTCATAGCTGAGAGTGTCCAGTGACTGCTGTGGATAACATGCGGGCTTTAGGAATAACGGTCTTTTTCATCTTGACAAATACTATCCCATTCCCAAACCCGTTCTCTACGATGGAGTATGCAAAGAACTAAGGTGAACCTTTTTCTCACGGACCCTTAGATTGTTGCCAAGTGAACCGAGGTGGCCAGACTTTCCTTCGTCAGGTAATGATGCCCCAGCCAGAAGCAAGAATAGACCTGGATGCAGCAAAGCGACATTCGTGGATTGGAAATTTGTTGCCAGTTATTTATATCTCAGGAGTGCACAGCTGGTAGGCCTTCACATATTTACAGTTCAATGGACTTATAACTGGCAAGCTTGGCACTTCGACGTTATCATCCAGAAGAAGCTCTTTCGATAATGGGAAATGCCTTACATCTGAGATCTCCACATTAGCCTCCTGATCAGACTCGACAGGACCGCCTACAAGATATTTTCATGCTATTGAGCAGCCACGACACAAAAAACCAGGACAGGACGATAGTGAACTTATAACAATGGAGAACGAAACAAACGGTAGCTATACAGAGGCTCCAACCCAGCCGCCCAAGATTAAGCACCCCATGGTGAATAATGACGACGATTCCTGGGAGCAACTCATGATTGCCCTCGAAAGCAAGAACATCGAAATGTTCAAGACGATTCTCTACAATGATGTCGATCTTGATACATCAAATGATAGTAGTAACTTGATGCCGTTGCCAACAACGATTCTTCCAAAGTCAACGATGTTGTCTGAACTTGATGAAACGCGCGTCGATGTACAAGGAAGGTCGTACACTGATTATATTGGCTACCATTAAGGGCTATGCACCCTTAGTGACGTTCTTAATTCGAAAAGGCTCAAATCTCGAGTGGAATGATCATCGGGGTAAAACCGCTTATGCAGGCGGTTCGGCACGGACACGAGCTCATAATAAAGCTCCTTCTCAACTATGGTGCTGATTTTGATGGGCGCATCAATATGAGGCCTTATGTTTTCTATCTGTATAAATAACAATCCCAATCCACTAGGACATCCATGTCGTTTTCACTTCGATACGCTCGTACGCTTTCGGTCTATTGTAAAATTCCTCCCCGCTCCCTTATCCAGGTAATGATATGTCTGGGCACTCAGCCCTGAACACACCTAAGATCCAGACGGTCCTTTCTGATCATCCGGCTCTTTACCCTTCGGCTTCTTTGGCAACTCAGGCCTCGGCTCTGTGCTTTCTGGCTCGGTGTCCAGACCTCGTTTGCCCAATGTCGAAGGCGGAGGCTGATCCGGTCGAGGCTTCTATAGTCAATAGGGCTTTCAGGTATCGTTATAGAAAAAGACAACTTACTCTTTCGCAGTCTAGACAGAACTGACTTTTGAAGTTATACGGTGCCATAGTCAGGAAGCTGTGCTCCGACTTGGGTACCCGACAGAAGGCGCAAATGATTTTACCGCTTGCTGGATCATCCATCAAGACTGGACCTGTTACCAAGACACCGTCAGGGCCAAATGCGTATTGCACGCTGCCGACGACCTGTTGTTCTTCCATTGCTCAAGATATAGTGTAAAGTAGATGTTCTGATAGTTGAGAGTGGAAAGAAATCTGACGTGATGACGTGTTCATTGGCAGTTGTCCACTCGTATTTCAGTGAGGGGTTGTTGAGACATGGCGCATCAAAACCACTGTGTAACCAGCTGGACCTATACAAGTGATTCCTCCATCCTTGTCAGCCGACAAATAAAATCATGGTAGTGATATTCTCATAGCCTTTCCAAAATATGTGCGCCCTTTGGTGTTCTTCGTTGGTCGACATGAACGATCGGCTATAAGATGAAAATTCCTCTATATCGCCGAGTCGCTTTGTAATAACGAGGTTATGTGTAGTAGAGAAAAATGTTGAAATCTTAGCAAAGAGTAGTGAGCAGAATATACCACAAAGTATGCTGCGTCAACCTGATTATTTCATGGTTGATATCCGTCAAGCAATGGTTTGAACTCTGAAGGAAATATAGGCTATCTATCTAACCAATGTTGACAGTCTACGTACGTGTATCATTCAACATTTGTAACAGCACATCGACCACCACCAACCAGTCTTTCCAAACACAGGTATATGAGACGCAAAAAGGAAACTCCGGTACAGGGAATCGAACCCTGGGCTCCGCGGTACTGATCTCCCAAGTTATGAGAGCGCGAAATGTTAGCCACTACACCATACCGGATGTTGATTGGCTGACTTCAGTTACTTTGACCTCGGATATTTTGACATATAATTTTACGTTGGCGAAGTGAGAACTCGGAAGCTGGAAGAAGCAGAATCTGTGATCAGCAAGTCTCGTTCAGCTTCCTCTAGCTGCACTTGGAGCTCACCTTCCATGACCCATGCAACATACTCTCTCCCAGCAGCACGAGATTAACACAGATAGTTAGTGAGTTGTTAATCCGCGTCCAAACACCTGTGATTAAAGTGTATTCAGGCATTTTGCATCACAGCCTACTTGATCGTAGTCACTGATTAAGTCTAGATACAGCGACAATGAACGACAACAATCATGGTAGATGTTAGCGTATATAGACGACAGCTATCCCTCCTGGATGAGCATCGCTACTAGTTCCATCAATAGCAGACAACATACAGCCTGTCACGCGTCAAGAAAGAAGCCATTTCATCTGTCCATAACAGCCACCCAGCATACATCAAACAGCCACTACTTCAAGATTAAGAAGAACAAACAAACGAACACAGTCAAAATGTGCACAACTGTAGAAATTACCATCCTTTGCGCGACTTGCCCCACCGAAATCGGAAGAGACGAAAAACTCGAGGAGTGTCAAGATAAAGAAAGCAAGGTCCACAGGCTGCCTGTTCGACGTGTTACTGAGACAAGCCGCAGCAAGGTGTGCACGCCATGCTTTGAACATCAGAAGAAAAAGGAGCGAGACGCGCTAGCTGAATACCAGGCTCAACTTAGCAAAGGAAAAGGGAAGGGTTACAGTTCGTGATTGAAACAATGATGCAACGGCAAGTAATGTGTCATGTGGTCAAACGAAAGCGACTGCGTCTTGATAACAGATGCACTAAGTGTCAGTGGACCAGATAGAGCAGTTATAGAACAATTCACAGAGGAAACATTAGTGTTTCTTGATTCGCACTGTTTGTAAATCGATGGATTCAAACTCGTTCAGATCGTCTCGCTATGATACACGAGGACGAATAAGGGTAAATTCAACAGAACAGACAAACTACGTAATTCAATTACAGCCTAATTTTCATTAAAGAATAGCCTTTGCGAGGACTGGTGATCTACCATTTCACTGTCAGCCTGGGAAAACGTCACCAACAAAAGGTTGCCATTGCCTTTCACACCAGTCCCAGAACTTCCCAGTGTATCCTAATCCGCCTGCAGATTGGGGCGTCATCGCTCTTATGATATCCCTGCGTGGACAGTCATCATCTGAACGGATCCGTCCCCAAGGGATAACGTAACATCCGTTATGCTCACTGGTGATATCGGGAGACAGACCAGAGTAGAGCTCGGTGTAAGCTCCGAATCTCGGGTGATGGAGCACAAATTTCATCAAGAACATGGCAACAGCTGGTGTACCATCGTATGCACCGGCCTTGAGGTTGCCTGGATTCTGAGAGATGCTGATAATCCCATCGTCAGCGTAGCGGGTTGCCATTTCGCGACTTAGCATCCAGTTCCCCATTTTCGAGACACCATAGTTCTGCACTCGATCAGAACTACCTTCCTTGAGGAAATCGAAGTCGATGCCATTCGTTGGTGTTGCTGCTTCGGCAAGAAAGCTAGACGTCCAGACAACTCGACACGACCTACTTGGTGAGGAGGTAATAGCAGCACGTAACCGAGGGATGAGAAGTTGAGTGAATAGCAGAGCTGCAACGCAATGCATGCCCACCATTGGCTCGAGACCTTGTTTCGTTCTCGCTCCGAACTGAACTCCGGTTCCTCCAGTACCTGCATTGTTCCAAAGAATATCAAGTCTACTTTCTTGCTGAGAGAATGTTTCTGCTGCATGTTTGACGCTCTCGAGGTCATTCAGATCTAAGCATAGCGGTTTGATTGTCCCGGGATTCGATGGTCGAGGATGAATCGATGTAATAGTTTTGATGGCACTCTCTGCACGATCCTGGAACATTAATCAATACTCGACTCTCATGTGTTCCATTAATATATGATCCTTACCGTTGATCGCGAAGTCATATAGACTGTTGCACCTGTCCCATAGAGCATCTTGACCAGCTCGTATCCGATGCCGGCACTCCCGCCTGTCACAAGAAAAACTCGTTCGTTCTGAGGGGGCACATCCTGTTCGGTAAATTTCGGCTTTGGAGGAAACCATTGCGCTCGCCAATTTTGCAATGAAGCGAGCACCATGATGATGTCACATAAAAACTTTGAACGGCGGCGGATATACGTTTCCAGGTAGTCTGGACGATAGTGGCTTGCAGCTACGTAGAAGATGTGGTTGAAGATGGGTGAATGCCTTGCAAGGTGAAGAAATTGATTACGACTACTTAACGCCATTATTTATAATCAGCCATGCGCCATACGCTGTGAGAAGTAACCAATTAGTGTCAAAGTTACACGATGCCCCTCAGTTATGCTGACGGGCTGATGAAAGGCCCGGCTCCCGAAGACTTGCACTCCCTTTCTTATCATGCAGTCTCGAACCGACCTCACCTCAAACTATCAGAATCCCTGGAGGTCAAAGTCGGTCTAGTCCAAGATCAATCGTTTCAATTGGTAGGTGTTCGCAAAGCACCTTAGATACGACATATTCAAGAGTTAGACAAACTTTAAAATTGGAAGAATATGTACTTGACAGCCACCACACTTGTACAACGTGACACACACAAACTCGCTTCAGCCCCTCCTAGGGCCTCAAAAATACTTGATTCAGTCGGTATGAGGGCCACGATAAGTTGGTCACTCTGTATGTGAATAGTCAGGGACGACTTGGGAGTTATTTCTTACACTCTGAGCTCTTGATTGGGCATTCTCATAGCCCGACGAATCTTCAATCGCATCAAGATAAGTACAATCTGCCGTGCTGTTACTAAATTTAGACTTGATTGCATGTCCTAGTAACTGAATTAGTGTTAGACCTCGCCGGTACTTCAATGCCGATTATCCGATAATTTCATCTTTTTCTTCACAATTCGGAGTTCAAAACCACTGAGGGCTTTTCCAAAGTTTCTGTCGAGCAGAAATTGAAATCTCGGATTGATACAGGATTAATAGTTACCCTGCAAGATCATGTTAAAGCTGCGTTTCGTGGCATTGTCTTGTTGATCATGCGTCCATCAATGCCGAGCTTGATATGTTTCAGAGTGCACAAAAGCAGTTGTCCAGAAGGTCTATGAAGTTAAATATTAATAGAAATAACGGCCTTTGATTTTCTGTGTATTTTTGTAGCTTAATGAGAAACATTCCATTCCCACGATTTGGACCAACAGCAGCAAACTTGAGCTAATATTAGTTTCTACGAGTCCATTTTGACAAGTACTCAAGGAATAATTATCACTAGTTGAAACAAATCTCGTGACGATTATGCCTGCAGGTCGTAAATGTACCAGATTTGAGGCAGAAACTAAGAGGTAGTGTCGTAATCGGCATCACTGCTAATGGTGACCATGGTGTATGAACGAGAGAATATCCTTGTCTGGCCACCTCGTCAGGCGGTCTTTCGTTCCCAAAGGCAGCGTTCGGGTCATCAACGGAGTGTGGATAAAGCCTCTTCTTGGGTTTCACGTCGTATCTCGAGAACTGCTGTGAACATGAATTCCTTTTTAACCCTACTTCCGTATATATCTAGAGTCTTTGTCTTGTATCAATGGCCGAACTTTCACTATCTGGTAACGTCTAGTAATTAGCATACTTTTCTATGTCAATCTCATAATAACTCCCGGAGCAGGATTCCCGAATCTGTTGAAGTGCTGCCGATACAGATCTGACTGCATAAAATGCAACCAATGATAGATAGGCAGGTGTTCAAAACACTATCCACTTCTGAGCGCCATTTTTCTGAACCTAACAATAATCAACATGTGCTATCAACTAACAGAATTATATTCGGCATGCCGCTGTACTTACTATATTCATGCTATCGATCGCTGCGCCGCCTTTGATCGACCAGGCCACGGGGTCCAAAATCGCATTATCCTTGTCGGATACGCCTGTTCATCACACAGCATTTATACAGCTGAAGAGAACGAGGAAGCCGATGGGCGCCATTTCTCGGACGATGACGATGGCGCATCTGTGTTTAGCCAAGCTTCAGCTCCTTCTACAAACATAACATTCCCCGATGACACAAAACAGGAAGCTTCGGACATGTTATTCCAGGAATTGCTCAATGAATTCAATCTTAGACATCTATGGCCACAGATCGTGAGGATTTCTCAACACCAGGATGAGGCCATCAAGATAATCGCAAGGTATCTGTCTCGTTTCTCTCGGGACTTGAGGGCCCATGCAACTAGTCGTCTGCATAAGGATGCGGCAAAATTCGTCGGTATTTCGCGGAAGACTGTTGCCGATCGCATCGTCGAATGCCACATCAGTGAGCTCACATCCATAGATGAGTGGGTGTCTCTCGCAACGACAAAGGAATACGTTCCGGACGTTGCGATTGAGGAAGTTGAAGAGATAGATGATCTGGAATCCGACGAGAAGAACATAATCTATGAGAACGTACAGCAGTTCATCTTTGAGGGCGCACCGTTCAAAAGCTTGGTTTCATCTCTTAGGCTTTTTGCATCCACTGACACCGAGTCATCATCTGAACTGAGCTATGTCATGAGGCAGTACTTCAACTACCTGGTTTCAAAACACTGGAAACGCCCTGCAGTACAGCATCAGACTCGTATATCTTGGTCATGCGCAGGTATCCCATCCGCAAAGGAGAAAGTATTTTACTGACAACTGTTTTAGCGATGTGGACATAAGGGGTACGATGATTATCTTGAAAGGCGAGCAGGTGCGGTTGAAGAGTTACGGGTTCTGCTAAAAGACTACGAGGAGATGAATCTTGAGCTCGTAGATAGCACAGGGTCAACGCCGGCTAAAACGTCTATGACGAATTTCTTGTCTATCATGAAAGCTTCATTTCCCATCTCTTACTTGAAGAAGACGTCAGCCAAGCTTCCTATCTTCAATCAACGCAAAAGGTTTGACGAAGCCTGCCAGACTTCCTCTGCCACGGCAACGTCAGCAGTGGACCCAAAACATAGGTTCCTCATAGTGTGCGCCCCATTTGGGAAGCAGGTTTCAAAGGCACATCAGCCTGATATTTGCAAGATTCACTCCGACCGAGATTTCTTTCATGCATTACGATACACTTACTCCGATTCGCGGCGCGCCTTCAGATGGCGATGGCTTCGGCGCGTATCATCCATAGACTTCGTCAAGGTATGAAACTTTACAAAACAATATCTAGACATGCTAATTCAAAGACTCAGTTTGAGATTTTTCTGAGCGATATTGTCAACATACAGAAGTGCCCTTCGCTTCCGGGAAGTCGAATAGACTATGATTTTGAACAGTGTGACACAAGCCCACCTATCGGACCAAATCTCCTGTCACACCTTTTCGAGAATCCAGATCATGCAGAGGTTCTTCCTGTCCTATTCAATAGAATACCAAAGAAATTGGGAAAGAAGCTATGTGCTTGTCCCAGGAAAGGAAGCTCGATTGGGTGGGGTATCAGGTTCGTCGAGGGACTTGATCCGTTTGCTGTATTCCTTTGTGGGTGTGTGGGCTTTGTGGTGTCCCTAGCCGTTTCCCTGATCTACACACTTGTGATGGACGACATTCAGGGCGGCTTTGCTATCGGTGCGCATATGCTGGCTTTTTTTCTCTTTTGCGGAGGTTGTCTTCACTCTGCATTGCCGTAATGTACATGAGGGTCAGTACTGAAAATACACAACAAGGGACTTAAAATCGTTTTCTAGAATATACAACACAAAAGAAAAAATGATTCCATATCAAATTCAGACGCTGTATGTTCAGGGCTAGGTATCTATCAGGTTGTATTGTGTCAGCCAATATTTTCTAGGTACACGTACTTATTGATGCAGCATAATGCAGATAGAGCACATAATGAATTCTCATTCATCGACTAAATTTACCAAACTGTCTGAAAAGAAACGTTTGCGTAATCATCAACCAATTAGGCCGACTTGATAGCGTTCGCGTACACAATTGACTGGATCAGTGACCCTCCTGGGGACTCTGGGAAGTCCATGACAATAGTTCCAACACAGGCAGGGTTACCAATACTCCATTTGGATCGAATGTGCTGCTCCAGAGCTGTGTTGAGAGGGGTTTGTCCACCAAGAGCCTCAGTTGCGTAATTCTCAGGCGAGTCCGGAACACCGCCATCAGTCATGTAACTGCTGTATCCGATGAACCAGTTAGACGGATCCGCATTACTGTTAGCTTGATCCACGAAGAACTGCATTCGTTGCGTCTTGTCTTTGAGTGCAGATGGGCCATCCTTTTCGTAAGAGCAAAAGTCTTCAATAGTCAGAGAGACATTGGCCAAGTTTTGCGCAGTATACGTGATGGTATCTTGCTTATTCCATGGCCAGTCAGATGCGTTGATTCCAAACGGAATTCCCGGGCCGAGATTCTGAGGCATCGGTGTTCGACGCACAAGCAACATTTTGCCCCGGATCTGGCTCAACTGCGGAATGGCATCGGTGGTTACCCACTTATCGTTATCCCCAATCAGCTTGTACAGATCGTTGGCAACCTGCTGGTTGTCTGCGCCGTCTTGATCACGCTTGACTTGCACGATGATAGCTTCAGTTGAGTGAGCGGACAGCCAGGTCTCGAAGATCTGGAAGATCTCGGCAAACGTAAGGCCAAGGTAAACTTTACCCTGGAATGCGCCCAGTGGAGCGCCTGATCCGTCGTATCCGCCGCGGAGATCGAAATAGCGGATGCCAGCGTCTAATTGCTCTGCTATGCTCATGTCCTGGCAGCGAACCCAACGCTTGGCCACAAAAGTATTGTACGATGATGTTGCAGAGTCGTGGGTTCCTGGGATAGACAGCATGGAGATAGGGATATCTTGATTATCAAGTTCGCCCATCCAGCTGTCCATCTCAACTTGTTTGAGAGGTCGGCGAGAATAGTACATAGGTTGGTTGTTGGGGTACGTGTTCCAAACTGCGTAAACCCAGTCATCGGAGACAACCAGCGCAGCTTCATTGGCACATTCCAAGGTCGTACCAGATCCCATTGAGGTATTGTTACTCCAAGAGTTAGCCTTGACCTTCCAGTTACACATCAAGTTGGTCCTGCCGTTGTGCGTCTTGAAGCAGATCCACGTGTGCTGACCATCGGGAGTGGAAGTGGCACTGATACCACTGTTGCCGCTCTGGTCGATAGTTGGACCGCGAACCCAGGTATTATCATCAGTTGGCACTCGGTAACTGCTCGAGAGTCGTTGCTAGTAAGGAAGAACAGAGATACATGATCCTGACGAACGACGAGGGCTGGGTTACTAGTGCTCGATTCGTCGATGGTAGTGTTTGCTGAGAAGTCTCCAGGTCCGGTAATAGTCTTCAAACCATCGTTTGTCCAAGTCCAATTGGAATGATCACCATTGGACTCATTGTAGCCAACGACGTGAAGAGTGTCCTTGAAGACAACAGCCGCGATTGGAGTACTCCAGACACTACTCCAGTCGCAAACGAAATTGAAGGTATTCCCATCATAACTGAAGATGGACATACCACCATCACCGGAAGAGGAGAATGGAACGAAGGCATAGAGAACTCCGTGGAAAACGACTAAAGCCGATGTGTCTGACTGATACCTCGACGGGTCGCTAAAGGGCACGAGCTTGGGGGGAGCCCAGCCATTGTCGCTTGCGAGCCAGCGAGTGAAGCTGAAGCTAGGCTCATTCGAAGAGGTATCAGATGACGTGGCCCATGCAAGAAAGACTTGGCCCTCGTGGTCGCAAATTGCAGGCTTATACTGAGTCCCAGTGTCAGATCCTGGGATCAGAGGGTTGGCTTGGCTCCAAGGTGCAGGGGGGCTCATATTGAGAACTTTGTGTGTTTTTAAAGGTGATTGTATAAGATGGTTGAAGTGATTTTTGGCTGATGATAGATGAGGAGGACGAGCCCCTATCTTTATAGGTAGAGAATACTGACTGCTATCCATTGCAAATGATTTAGTCTACCACAGACAACACGAACATTTGGCTAGGGACCAGAACGCCTCAACGTGAGAGGCTGCTTGGAGGCTGGCTGAAGATGCAACTATAGAAGCCCTGTGTCCTTTTTTCGCCAATGGACGACTACATCGTGCCTTTCTGAGACACGAAGTAGCTGGTTATGGCTCAAATCAATGTGGGTGTATGTCACCTGGGTCTCGAATTCCTATACTATTGGTGTTGAACGAGTAGCGATATGAAACATTCTTACTGCTCTTGTATTTGTAGCGCAGTTGAGGCAAGCTGAACCTTGCTTAATGTCAGACGGTAGAGAAATTAGAGGGATTCGTTTATTCCTTATACTAGGCGAAGTTCATGCCAATGAGCAAGAAAGGATTAAAATGGAAGTCAAGAAAGGCAACTAATCATCTACTGAATCATTGGAGATTCTCATTATTGTCCTACAGTACACTATGCCATCATTCAACTAACTTTTTATAATGTAGCTGAATTTATCAGACCAGAAAACTCGCTTATTATACACCGTCTGGCCTAGATCTCAATAGTCCAAAGCTGTCCCGCATGATTGTCACTAGTCTTTCGAACTAATGAATGCCACCATGCTCGGGTTTCCATCGACCTATTAGCTCTCACAACATCCCCTGTTCTAAACCTCAACTGAACTTGAAAATAGAGCCGAATAAACAATAATGCAGATCTCGACCAGTCTTTTCTGTAGTTACCAGCTACTGACCGACTTGGAAAGAGTTCTAGAGCTACGATCAGAATAGTTATATGTCTCGCCCATCTATTTCTCAGCGATGTCAATTGAGACCCGGGATACATGTTAAGATGGTTAGTCTCAAACCTGCTCTTCTCGTTCTCTTCGCCCTGGGTAACGATGCCCTCGCGGTCACGAGTGGCATTCTCTGCACTAGTAGGCTTGGCACTGTTAACATCGCGTCCAATAAGTTCCCCTGGGCCACTACAGCCATCAAAAACCAGGTCACTGTGATCGAGAGGGTTATCTGCAAGGCCAATGTTATTGTGGTTCCTCAGCATCGTACAACAACTCAGACCGAGACGGCGAAGAGTACCATTGCCACAGATGCTGCACCAGAGGTCGAAATAGCGACCAGAGTTGTCACTAGTAAGGATTCAAATTGCCCTAAGCAAGGGTTATTGCTGATCGCCTCTAGGTACGCAGACCCAAAGGGTAACTTCCTATACTACAACGACTTCAACTTCGACTTCATATACTACCACAACAAAATGAAATACTAAGACTGTCGCCACCCCCGCCGGGTTTCAGTATCTGCGCAGCGATGACAGTCAGTGGATAGCCAAGAAGCTCAAAGTAAGGAAGAACCAGGAAATCTCTCCTGCCATTCTGCCCGGATCTTGACATGTCCAGCGAGTAGACTGCACCAAGAGGGTTCCTTCGACTATTATCAAGACTGTCACTACTACCGTCCCGGGTCCTCGTAAGTAAATCTCGCATAAAAGCTAAAACCGGCAATTCTAGTTACCATTGAGACTATCCTACTTGCTCCAGACTTTTACGAGGCCTGTGGACCAGATGCCTTTGTTTCAGGTGCTAATGATGGCAATGGGATTATTTCGGCTCCAAACTTTTCGTCTCTAACAGAAGGTATCACTGGCGATGCAGCCAAAGGAGCTTACAACCGCGGTGTCGAGTGCAGGAAACGACCCGAATGTTTATTGAGTAAGTCATCTGGTGACGGTATTTGCTTTCACTCCGTATCCTTTCGAACTGGGAACACTTGCATCAATGGCCAGGCGGTGTGGTCTTATTATTATTCGTTTCCAATTAGCGCACCGGTCTACATGTACGCGAACGGCTCTTGTGGGAAAATGGAGAACATGGGCTTGTAGTAGCCATTCATGGGACGGGAGATATTGGAAAGTAAAGGATAAGCATAGACGGGAATCATCCTACCATATTCCCATCATTGTACTACCATTTTCTAATTGATTGTGTGTGTGTGTGTGTCACAATTTAAAGGCAGCCCTATAAGATTGGATACCGGGTACCACTTTGTCGGATATATTGCTGCCAGACTGTCGATTTATTCGAGGCAGATCCGAGATGAACGATGATGCCGTTGAGTGGGGTTGTCATCAGGTTAACTACCTAGGCTATAGACAGAGCAGGGTTTCATTTAAGCCAAGCCCCATACGGCACTGCGGAGGTGCAAGATCCATCAATTGGAAGAAGTCATGGTCGGCAAAAGTGGTTTCAGACGTCGATCCCCATGATTTAGCCTAATGGGCTATTAACTTGACGCTATTATAGTTACTACTTAACATCGTCGTCCCATCTCGAACTATGCTTCGGTTATGACCCTCATAACCGTTCGTGTCTCCTGAAAGGTACCACAATCTTTGTAAACATGTTAGGCGGTATCACAACAAAGGCTCTGCTTATAGCCGGTCTGGCTTTCTCAGTCACTGCCGCACCAAACAAGAATGAGAAGCGCCATTGGGTTGGCTCATGGGCGTCTATGCCCCAGGAAGTTGAGCCTGCCAATCTTGCTCCAGCTCCTTTCGTGAGTATTTCATCCGAGTACCTGGTTAAGGTCAAGATCGTTACTAACAAGGTATCAAAGGGAGGACCAGATGCTGCTGCTCAATTCTTAAACACTACTCTACGTCAGACATTCCACATGTCTATTGGCGCTGAGAGAATTCGCATTCGCTTCTCTAACATCTTCGGCAAGACGGAACTGCCCATTGACGCAGCTGCCATCGCTCTACCCGCCGGTGGAAAAGCTGGTGTCGGTGAAATCGATACCAAGACCGTCAAAACGCTCAAGTTCAAGGGAAAGAAGTCCATCTCTGTACCTGCAGGACAGATCGTCTACTCTGATCCAATCGACTTCAAGCTGAAGCCTCTATCTAACCTTGCTTTGTCTGTGTACACCGAGAAAGGTCAAGCTGGAAATATCATCACTGGACACCCTGGTAGTAGGACTACTTCTTGGATGCAGAAGGGGAACCATGTCAATGCTGCTTCTGTTTCCGGGGGAAGCACTAAGCATTGGTACTTTGCTAATGGTGTTGATGCCTGGGCTCCTGCGGATCACTTTGCCGTCGTTCTTTTGGGTGATAGTATCACTGATGGTCGAGGTAGCACTGATGACACAAATGATCGGTAAGTAAACTGACGAGCTTGACACTACCTTGACTTACCATTTATAGCTGGTCTGATGCACTTGCTGCCCATCTCCAAGCTTCGGGATTGAAGAACGTCGCGGTCAACAACATGGCTGCAGGTGGTAACGCCATTCTCCAAGGTGGTCTTGGCCCTCCTCTTCTTCAACGTTACAAGCGAGACGCTCTCGAGCAACCCGGCGCCAAGTTCGTCGTCATCTTTGAGGGCGTTAACGACATTGGTCCATCCGCCACAGACGCTGACACCCAGAAGAAGATCAAGGATGGTCTCATAGCTGCCTATAAACAAATTGCGGGCGATATCAAGAAGGCCGGAATGACTAGCATCGGTGCTACCATTACTCAGATGCTCGGAAACCAGTACTATGCTCCTGAAAGAGAGGTGACGAGGGTTGCTATCAACCAGTGGATTTTGAGCAATGGAACTTTTGACCACACGGTTGATTTTGCTTCGTTGATTGGAGATGGAGACAAGTTGCTTCCTCAGTTTGATTCTGGAGATGGACTACATCCTAACCCTGCCGCGTACAAGCTGATGGGCACCAAATTCCCCGTCAAGGTCTTCAGGAAGTAAGCGGCGTCTAAAAGGCCTTTTCTGAACAGGTGTTTCCCTGTTGAGGGTCTACTATCTTCTCCTGTATGTATACTGCTCGATATAAATAGTACTTATTATCCATATTTTTCCGCAGGATGCGCAGGATGCGAACTAGTTAGTTCTGACCACCTTATAAAGTGTCCGGATCTCGGGTACGGTACGTCAACTGGTCTGGCGGTTATATTACAAGTGTCCGTCCATATCTCTAAACTCTCCGGTGAAGGATGGGCGCTCGGAGACTTCATGAGTCTCTCCCATCGCTTACTACAAAAAGGCGACTATAACCAGATTTCATTGTCTGTGCATCACTGCACAATTCCATATTTACACACCAATTTTCAATGAATCCTCCTCTTGAGCTGTTTGTCCTCTCATGGGGCGTCTATCCCCGTCGTGTCCTGATCTACCTTGCCGAAAAAGGTCTTCTCAATTCACCACTCATAAAAATCACCGAAGTCACGGTAGACAACAGTAACGGAAGGCTTTCTGCTCCTGGAAAACCGAGCGGTACAGCTCCCGTACTACGACTTCCTGACGGATCGTTCATCAAGCAATCTATCGCAATCCTTGGGTACTTTGAAGATACTTGCCAGCATCCCAAAGAGGATTGGGAGGTTGAACTCGCCAAGCATGCCAACGGCAGTATGATCGGAGATACAGCAGCAGAAAGAGGCCGAGTTCGAGACATGTTGTCTCTCGCAGACGAAATCACCAGCCAGTTCGGGCTTGCTTGCCATAAAGGCTCTGTGTTGTTCCAGACGATGGAAGAAACACATCCCGTCGCCGCAAAGCTCATTCTTGAGTATTGCTACAAGAATTTGAGGCTGTTGGACAAGTACTACGAAGATGATAGACGCTTTACTAGCAGCAGCGATGTTCGGACCAATATCGCCGATTGCGTGTTGTACTCAGTCTTACACTTTGCCAAAGACTTGTACAGTTTGGACCTTCTGGTCGGTCCTGAGTTTGGTAACTTGCGAGCGTTTTACGAATGGTTTGGAAAGAGGGAGAGTGCTCAGGTGGATGATGACCATTTCCCAGGGGTTATCAAACAATTGGCTAGTCAGTGGATTCCTGTTGAATAAGCGTCTGGTTGGACGAGGAGGATTTCATACTCGTTTTCTGCACGTTTTTAGTACCGACACATTGTTACCGCCTCTTCTACCTCTCTCCCCAATGCCAAGTCTAGTCAGTAGCTTCGCAGGTGGAGGTCGTTGCCGCGGCATTATAGATCTGCAGAGAAACTTTACCAATTTGGACAAAGCTCCGGCCGAGCACGCGTACATAAAATGCATAGGATGCAACCAGTTGATCTCCCGCCTGCAAGCATGATTATATCACGGAAAAGGCATGGTGAGACCATTTCATAAAGTCAATATCTCATTAATTTACGTTATTATAAATGCACAGACCATTTTCTGAATCAAAACAAGTCCAGAAACAGTCCACTAGTCCAGCTCTAGCATAGCATCGTCGTCTTGTAGTATAAGACTTACTTGCTAACAGCCTTCTCTACAGTCTCAACCGTGGCGTGATCGGCCTTGCTGAGCTCATCGAGAACATGTTCATCAACTGACTCGTGGAAGACATCGACCTTTGTGGTCGCGAACTTGCGAGCGCTGATACCCTTCTCGAACAACACACCAAGCTCGGCAAAGGTACGGCCATTGGGTTCGGGGAGGCGGAAGTAGGTGTAGATGATGCAAAGGAAGCAGATACCACCCTGTGAAGAACAATTAGTCATGGCTTGTGGCGTACAAATCGGTAGTACTTACCCAGAAGAAACCGGTAAAGTTGCTCCAGTCCCAAGCAGTGGGGTTGAGCATGTAAGGGGTCAGAACAGCATTGATAATACCGACAATACCACTGGAAATTGTTAGTTGTTTATTCATAATGGCCATGCGGAAAAGACTCACTAGAAGATACGGCCAAGAGCAACGGTCTTGATCTGAAGTCTTCGAGAAGGAAGCTCACTAACAAGGGAGTAGGCCACAGAACCAACAGTAAGCTGGTAAACCACGGCCCATCCAATCATGAGACTTCCAGTCGCAAGAGCACCCTTCTCACGGTCAGCCTCGGGGACGAGACCAAGGAAGCCTAGAATACAGAGGACAGTGCAAAGACCGCACAGTCCATACAGATAGAGAGTGCGACGACCAATTCCTCGACTCATCAATCCCCAAGCACCAAACACACCAATCATGTTGATGGCATATTGTCCAAGAGCGAAGGAATAGGCGTGCTTGGCAGACAGACCAGCTTGTTCCAGGAAGTAGGTAGAATAGTTCGAAAACGAGTTTCCGCTGAGGTTCTGCATAGCCCAAACCATGCAGACGATTTCCGTTCGACGACGGTTGACACCCTTGAAGCAATCGATATACGAACTTCCGGTGGTAAGCTTCTCCTCGAGGGCAGTTGTGTGTACCATCATAGCCACGGTCTCGTCTGCATCGAATTCCGTCTCGCGGTTAAGGCTAGTCAGTCTCAAAAGACTCTTCTTGGCATCCGCAACACGACCCTTGCGAACAAGCCACCAAGGACTCTCGGGCGCAAGCCACAATCCAACGATCAAAGGTAGAGGCCAGATCCACTGGAGACCGTAGGGGATTCTGTAAGCCCACTGATCCGTTCGGCCGATCATGGATCGCAATATTCCGATACCAACCTCCTGACCAAGACCCCAGCAGAAGTTGACATATGTGGTAAGATAACCGCGGAGGGCGATGGGGCAAACTTCGGAGGCGTAGGTGACACAGATGGTCTGGAAGATACCCCATGGCAAGCCACAGAGGATTTCGGCGGCGAGAAGCATTTGGACGTTTTGGGCGGTGAAGAATAGGGTGATGCAGCCCGAGAGCCAGATGAGACAACCGATGATCGTGTATCGATAGCCGAAACGCTCCGAGAGCCAACCATTGAGGAAGAGACCGATGATGGAACCGACGTTGGCACCCTGATCAGGTTCAATTAGCTACGATATGAAGAAATTGTGAGGGTTCTTACATTGCTAAGGCCGGCTTGCCATGCTGCCGACACTTGATATGTTCCGTCGGGCTGAAGTGTTCCGTATTTTTTGTTCCACTGGGGAAAGGCGTCTAGTTGCGATTGTCAGTAATTGCGACGCGTAGTTGGTTCCAGTAAAGTAAAACCTACAGAAGTTGTTGACGAGTACAATATCGAATCCTTCCATGACAATGCATGTCGAGATAAGAACACTCCATGCGACAGCCTTGGGATACAGCTTGATGCCCTGCATGAGGGTCATATTCTGTTCTTTATTTGCTGCAGAGCGCGCATGGTCGATAACGTCGGGATGGGTCTTGCTGGGGTCTGCGTCGTGTGCCACTGGGGCAATAGCCGAGACCTTTTCGTCCGACATGTTTGTGGTAAGATACCCACGATCTGTAGGTATGGCGAGAAGATGAGGAAGAAGAAAAGAAAGTTGATGCGGGGAAAGAGATATTTTTTGAGGATCTGGGGAAAGATGGAGAATTCCAAGGGGCGGCCCCAATATTCTTATTTAAGATATCTAAAGATGCTGGGGAAAAGAGGGGAGAAGAGAGGATGGGTTCGATCGGCGAGGTGCCCGGGGAACAATTGCTCAGTCTTGCTTGGCTTGTGCGGGATGTTGCCCTGAAGAATACTAGCTCGGTCTTGTCCGTCCAACGTTGGTCGCTGAGAAAAGAAAGAAGGGGGGTAGTCTACAGGGTCATCAGTCAGTTAGTTGGCTTAGTAGTTGGGCCAAGAAGACAAGACAAGTCGTTGAGTATTTATGCTCACAGGAACGAGGCATGGAATATTCTATTCTATATTCCTTCTGCAGTGTCTGGCACCACAACTGATACGATTCACCAATAGATTACACGACAGAATCTTGGAGAATCATCTCAGTCGCATAAATTCGTGTTTCTCTCAGAGTCCATCCAATTTCATTTCTCCACAGACCAAAACAGACTCCAGCTAATCTGGGGGTGGAGAGAACAACAAACTTTACAACCAATGATAACACTTTTGTATCCAATTTTCACTGCTAACAATGTGGATCAGAACGCTCTCGAACAAACCAACTCAAAAGGCCTAATCTCAATCGCCTGTCTCCATACTAAAAACTTGGTAGCAAGCGGCGACTTACTCGGTCTGATTCCGCACCCTTTTCGTCGGCAGCCATCAAGATTAACGGCAATTGAGTTAGAGTAAGTTTTGCTGAATTCACGACTCGTGATTCAACGGCGAGAAGGCCGTGAGTAGCGCGGCTGAGAAGTCCGTTATCCAGAGTCTAGACTCCAGATCTACCAGCCATCTGGGGTCGTTAGATCATTTTTCCCCGCGATTTAATACCTGTCGAGCCCGAGATGAACGAATAATAGCTCGGCTGAAACATTCTCTACAAAGTTTGGGAGAAGATTAGGGTTCAATCTATTGGTTCATGGATTATCAGATCTCGGCGCGATTTTGCGAAGCATTCGGCACATGTACATGGCACGTGGCATGCTTCCTTGCTCAACGCGTCATTCTTGACACATTTCAGATAGGGGATGATGAGAAGGGTTAAAATATTCATTGTTTGTAACAAAGACGTTGAAGTTGAGGGGATATTGGAATAAAGATCGCGACATGTCCTACCCTAGACATGAGAGCATGCCAAACTTCTCAATACCGCATCATGAGAAGACAAGTTTACAGATGGTGCTGTTTAGAGGTATATGAATGAGTATGTAGGTAAATGCATGCTACTACAAATCGATATGTTTGGGTTGCAAGTTGTGACTGTCGCCCCGACACAGCGGGTGTCATGTTCGGTTGGCAACGGCTAGCAAGAGGAGAGACTTAAGCCTATGAAAATGCCTCACGCCAAGATGCATCTTTGTCATTCGTTCTTCCACAACCAGACGCATTCAATCGGCTCTCGTGTTATTCATCTTGGTGGTTTTACTGAGAAGTCCTTGACCTGAGAATGTATCGATTGCTCGTTATTCTTTCGCGACACGGAATGAAGACAATGATTTGGCTCGCGTTCCCCGTTTCGAAGAGATAAGATAAAATATAGATAAGATACGACGATTACCCCAAGATTCAGAAAACCCCTGTTGTTTGTTGTCGCTGTCACACGGTATCGATGGTATCATGTAGAGCAGTATCAGAGTCCATATGGATAGGGTTTTAGGTATAATTTTATGGTGGAAAAGCACTGATATTTAAACTGTCCTACTCCCCCTCATGTATTGAGGCATATATTGCTGTTCATCAACTTCATGATCCTAATCTTGTCCACATAGAAACGACAGTTTCTCCAATTCGGTCTAGATAATCCACACAAATCTCACCCCTTGTCGTCCCATCCAATCACCTTCCTGCCCATTTGACCCCAATATCCGACATCGGGGGAAGTTTCTCACTCCAAGTGGGATCTTCTCTGAAGAAATTTGCCAGTCTAAACTTGATCCATCTTGTTCAATGTCATAGAAACATCCATTGCGTGCTTGCGCGACTCTTGGCGCCTACTCTCGGAGCGAAAGTGAAAAAGAATTGGAGAATTTTTATGTTTCGTGATAGAACAAAATGGGGTGTCTCCATCTTTGCGGTCGGCGTCGCTTTCCCTTCTCCAAAGTTTTGGAAAGTGAACACGAGAAAGCTTGAGCATTGACTTGCTTGATTGATCGATTGGCAACATGTTCGGCTCCGAGAAAGTTGACCAGGAAGGTCAAGTCCTGTCAGGGGAAGTTCATGATGATCCTGGGCATGCTCATGATGCTGTTTTTGGAAAGATCAGCGATGATGGGCCAAACTATCGCAATGTGAGTTGAACTAGATATGGTCCAAGAATAGATCAGGGATACTGATTATCTGAATAGGTCGGTTGGGTTGGGACAGCTGGTCTCATGATGAAGACGCAGCTTGGTCTTGGCATCCTCTCTATTCCCTCTGTCTTCGATACCCTAGGAATGATTCCCGGCCTCATCTGCCTTTGTGTCGTGGCAGCTATCACGACATGGTCGGATTACATAGTTGGTAACTTCAAGCTTCGGCATCGTGAGGTATACGGTATCGACGACGCAGGAGGCTTGATGTTTGGCAGAGCGGGCCAAGAGATTTTTGGCTTTGCTTTTGGTCTTTGTAAGTGAGGTCCAGGATGCTGGCCCATCCATACCGTTTAGGAATTGGAACTGATTGAGTGTCTTGCCAGACTGGACATTTGTCTGTGGATCAGCTATGCTAAGCGTGTCGATTGGATTCAACGCTGTGTCGAACCATGGAACTTGCACCGCTGTCTTTGTCGCTGTGGCAGCTATCACTGGATTCATGTTTGCAAGTATTCGTACACTAGGTAAACTAAGTTGGCTTGCTTGGTTGGGCCTAGTCTGTATTATCACTTCTGGTATGTATCCATCGACATTGACACCTTTCCCGTGTAATTCTGCTTCTGACCCATCTCTCGTAGTCATTATTCTCACAGTCGCTGTGGGCATCCAAGACCGACCAGCAGCTGCACCAAAAGATGCCGTTTGGGTATCAGACTACCACCTCTTCAAGAAGCCCAGCTTCACCAATGCCATCTCAGCTGTCTGCTCATTGGTGTTTGCATACGCAGGGACGCCAGCCTTCTTTTCTATTGCGGCTGAGATGAGAGACCCTAGACACTACACCAGATCACTGATTCTGTGTCAGACGGTTATTAGTGCTTGCTGTATCGCTATTGGCTGCGTAGTATATTACTTTTGTGGTTCGTATGTTGCGTCGCCTGCTCTTGGATCCGCAGGTGTCTTGATCAAGAGGGTTACCTATGGAATTGCACTCCCTGGGTTGATTGTCACTACTATGCTGACCTGTCATGTAAGTCCATGTGTTTCCAATATTCTCAATTTACCGAGGCTGACATCACGGGCCTATAGCTGGCGAGTAAGCACGTTTTTGTTCGTGTTTTACGAGGTTCCAAGCATCTAGCTGCAAACACATTCGTCCATTGGGCGTCTTGGATAGGATCCACCTTTGGAATCACCGTCGTGGCCTACGTGATTGCCAGTGGTATCCCTGTTTTCAGCGGTCTTGTTTCTCTCATCGGCGCATTGCTGGCTACATCCCTATCGTTCCAGCCCATGGGTTGTATGTGGCTGTATGACAATTGGAAGCGAGAAAAGCAAGATAGATCTACGACTTGGTATATCGGAGTTCTCTGGAGCTTCACTATCATCGTATTGGGGACTTTCTTGACCGTGGCTGGGACTTATGCTTCTGTGATAGACATTATAGCTTCGTACAAGGTCTCTGGAGGATCGGCAGCCTGGTCATGTGCAGACAACTCTGGCTCTTCATGAACCAGTATTGATAGTATGGATTAATGAATGTACCTACCGCAATAACGAAGAGATACATTACATGATCATGTCGTGCTGCACCAACGCCACAAACCAGAGACTGATTCGGTGTATTTCAAATAGACATAGTATTTCTAAGTACTCAGCGACAGATCCTCGAAAGTCCTCACTGCCATATGTTTGACATGCGAAATATGTCAGTACTAACATTCACTGTGCTACTAACAACGAAACCGGTACACTGCCCACCAACTCAGGCCTATCCTTCATCCCTCAAGCTCCAGAGTGTTTTACCCAGTATGCTTGAGGGTTACACCATCCTTTGAGTCCTACCTCACCCCAATCCATTCCGATTCCACTGCTCTTATGCCCACCAAAAGGCACATTGGGCGCAACTTCAAAGTGCGTGTTGACCCAAATGCTCCCTGCTTCCAACTGCTCAGCCATTCGCTTTGCGCGAGGAACGTCCTTGCTCCAGACCGATGCACCAAGGCCCAAGTTGGATGCATTAGCTCTGGCAACGACATCATCCTCATCGGACCATTTCATCATGGGTACGATTGGGCCAAAAGGTTCAGTTTGTACAATTTCTGAGTCTTCAGGTGGGTTATCAATAAGGGTAGGCTGCATGTAATAACCCTTTTCTGGCTTTGTGGCCGAGGTGGTGCTGGATGCAGACTTCCATCCTTGTTTGCCGATTTCTCCATACAGACGCTGTAGTTTCTCGAATTGCATCTTATTTTGAATCGGCCCAAAGAATGCTTCTGCATCAGAAAAGCCGCCGCTCTTCATGTTATCAAGAACGCCGAGCACAGCCGAACGAAAATTGTCGTAGATTTTTTCGTGGACATAGATTCGTTTGATGTTCATGCAAATCTGTCCGCTGTGGACATAGGCAAGGAAAGCCACCTAAAGTATCATAGTAAGAATTCACTTCTACTTATCAGCTCATCGGAGGTGCAATGGTGTCTTACCTTTCCAGCTACAGTGGGAATATCAACATCCTCACACACGATGGCAGCATCGTTGCCACCTAATTCCAACGTGACGCGCTTGAGTGTAGATGCACACGCTACCATGATCTTCTTTCCCGTCTCCGTCGACCCTGTGAAGCTCACCTTGGCGACGTCAGGATGCGTAGTGAGCATCGGTCCGAGGTCGTCTCCACCACTGAGAGCTTGAAAGACACCTGGAGGAAGAACCTTGGCACCGATTTCTGCAAGCTTGAGTGCAGAATAAGGAGCGTATGGTGACGGTTTCCATATGAAGGTGTTGCCGGCGAGCATGGCTGGGTAAGCTTTGCCAATACCGAGGATCATGGGAAAATTCCATGGAACAATGCCGACACCCACACCTAGTGGTACATATCGCACGATGGCAGTTCGCTTTCAACACATCAGTCAAATTCTTATTAGCTGTTAAACATAAACCGAACTCACGTCATCATTGTCCTCGGGCTTCTCCTCCTTGAGTCTCAGCTGGGGCGTTTTCCTAACATGCTCCATAACAAGCATCAGCTCGAAGGCTCCAGCCTGAGGTGGTTTTCCGGCTTCGCGGCCAAGCAAGTTGATGAACTCCTGCTTATGCGCCTCGATAGCGTCGGCGAATTTAACCAAATACTCAGCGCGCTCGTCTTGCGACAATTTACACCAAAGAGGGTATGCTGCTTTGGCAGCGTCTACAGCACGATCAACATCTTCCTGGGTGGAGACTGGGCTCTCCCAGAGTGGCTCTTCGGTGCTTGGGCAAATTCCATGACGAATTTGGGATGTTGGGCTCGTTTTGTTGTTGATGATGTTTTGGAAGACCTGTTCTTTAGTTAGAGGAGATTGCGAAGAGGACAATAGTATTTCTATACTTTGAAGTCAATCTTTTGGTCATCAGGAAAGGCCATCATTAGGTTGTTAGAGCTTTGACGGAATGGAGATTGGAGTGGAGGTACCTGGCTAACAAAAAGCAAGTGGAAATCGAGCTACATTTATGAATCCTTTGATCTTGCAGTAAATATGGACTTTGGACTGGGGGTTGACAGATACGAACATCGCTTTAGTCCGTCTCTGGAAGCTATTCGACAGTGGCCAATCAATGAGAGTTGTTGCGATCACTTAGATGCGCCAAGTAATAAGCACAGCGTAGCATGCATCTACTCTTGTATGTAAATTCGGAATAGGGCTGACGAGAGACCATCAGCAGACGAACGGAAGCTCCTACATTCCGACTGTGAAATCATCTCGGCCTGACATGTATTGGCTAACCCAACGGGTCCCTTGACTAATATACCCCGATTGCACAATAAATAGCCGCTGTACTAGATCTGTCGAATGTGAAGTACCCTCGGATGAAAGAATTTACCATCCAAAGCCGTTGGATTCAAGGGCAGTCGCCACTTGTTCTGCGACAAGCTTGTTAATCGCGACGCCAGGGTGGTAATCATCAAACCACAACTAACAACCGTCAGCAAATGAAGGCAGGCCTCGAGCCATGAAACTTACGCATGATCTTCCATTGTTGTTGAAGCATGTAGCATCCGGTGCCCCGTAAGCAGTGGGGTTCTTGATCGCTTTGTTGAATGAAACAGAAGTATCGACAACGATGGCTTTAACGCCAGGGTTGGCCTGCTTGAATGCCTGTAGTTTGGAAGCTATTTTGCTGTTGTATAGATTGATGGACTTGACCAACATAGCGTTAGAATCGGGGCCTTGCTTGATCATCGTCGGTGTGAGTTGAGTTGCTGATAAAGGTATTAGTTCATGTCTCCAAGTGAAGCCGACTTTGGTAATTACTTACGCGGGACACTCAACAGCACAAACTTTCGTAGTCCAGCGTTATACATAACCCTAAGCAACTCAAAGTATCTCGAAACCGCCCTCTCGGTAATATCCGCCATGTTGCCCAGATAAAACGAATTTCCTACATCATTCACGCCAATCCAAACCCCCGCAACGGCATTCTGCGCATTCCATGGTGCGTAACTAGGTTTACTGGCAATTGAGTTGGAGAACTGGTTTACTTGGTCAACCATGCTTAAGACAGTATCCTGATAAGGCTTGATGATGTTTGCATCAACAGTGGCACCTCCGTAAGCAAAGTTGTATGCTAGAACGAGTGAGTTGTTCTGTTCTGTGACGATACTACCGACCCAGTTGGGTCCGCCGGATGCTGTCCAGCCAGGGAAGGGGGGGTTGCCGATAGGATTTTTGGAGGAGGGTTTTTCGCCGTTGATGTCGAACCATGTTTGGGAGTATGAGTCTCCACTGATTTATGTTAATGTTTGAGATAAAGCTGTCGGATGAAAGGCTAACAATGTGATGAGATAGTCGATATCTCCTGCTGCTTGGACAGCAGTACTCTGCAGCAGGATGCTGGCAAAAGCCGGAAGGATTAGATTTGATAGCATGACGATTGCTATCAGTAGGCACTTGGGATAGTTACAACGGCTGTTTCAAGATAAAGCCTATATCGAATAGTACATGAAATGCCTCAATCCACCTTATATATCTTGGGAAGTCAAATCTATACATACCATCACCCATCCATGTCAGTATAGCGACCATGGCGCTGACTGGCGGATTCTGTGCTCATAGTATTCCCGTCTCTTCAAGCCAGCTGAAGCCTTTCTCGTGATAAAACGATTTCTGTGCAAAACTCGGAGCATGTTGAGTCCCCAAAGAAGACAGTCGGAGTTGTTCCGCAGCGGGGTATACACTATTTTGGACTTGGCTGGTTGTCCATGCCGCGAATTGTACATTGTATGTGCAGATCTTTATCTTTTTGGCATTCCCAGTGACGGAGAAATACGTTCCGCCAAACCTCATGTATAAAAAACATGGAAAAGCGCAATAAAGTCAATATTGTCTGACCAGTATTATCGCCCAATTAGTCGTAGAGATATTAAATGGTATCTGCCAGAATGACTGACTATATTTTGGTCGAAAAGTCCTCACAAGACTACATGACAGCGGCGCTCACTTTATTTGCACGTCTTAACTCTCCAGTTTTACGGTCAGTAAGGCCGTTTTCGAACCTCACCAAATACTCGACAAACCATTACTTTTCTATAGTTTAAGATATGTATTTGGCTGTGCTAGATTGAGCGTCCGGCGCCCGCACCTGATTGTATAACGCTGACTCTTGAGTTTCATTTGGTGGGTTTACATGATTTCCAAGCTCTAATATTAACTCCATCCCTCACTTTGCAGCTTGAGCTTAATTAGACTTGATCTTATCTGGTGCGGTCGCTTGTGAAACCTCGTGACCTGATGGTTGCAGTCTCCTGCGCTAACCTTTAGCTACACAATCGGCTACCGAAACGCTAGAGGAACAATGACTTGATCACGGAGTACAACTTGTAAAGAATCCGCTTGATTGAGTGACACATGAATCTGGATTTGCGGATTATACTGCTGTAAAAAATACGTAGCCGTAGCCAAGCCTGTTCGTAGTATAGGTGTTTATTCGCAGATTGTGTTTCCTTTACTCAGGCTCTCCATTCCAAGCTAAGTCTTGATCGCTTTGACCATTCTCACGGTCAATGTCTCAGATAAAGGTGGTTGCCCTGCGACTATCACTTCTCAATCAGTTCCTGCTCCGTTACAAGCTTCGCTGCATTTGGGTTCTACATGGTGACGCCGCATACGTCAAATCCCCATCGTTATCTGGCTTGACCAACAATAGCTTAACATGACGTAGGATCTACTCGGCAGATATTGAGCTAAGAAGCTACACTGGGACATGATCTTCGCTTGCGTCCGAGCTGAGAGCTGAAATGTCTCACTCTACAATGGATTCGATGACGCTCATTTGACTTTGAGAATGTGTATTTATTTCTGAGCACGCCAGGGAAAGTTCCTATTTGTAAATTCGACCTAATACTTACTGTTTTTGCATCGAAATTACGCGTATCTATTTGAAATCAATTCAGCATTTGCTCAATATGGTTATTCTTGTGACTGGTGTAAGCTATTTTGATATGTATTGCAAGGTGCAAAGTTGACAATCTCCAGGGAGCTGGATTTCTCGGCAGCACGTTAGTGCAATTACTCCTTGATCAAGGCCACGAGGTCGTTGTTCTCGACTCTTTATGGACTTCATCAGACAGCAACCTCGACAGGTTTCGATCCAACAAGAGATTGCGATACATCCAGTACGAAACCCACTTGACAGCCCCATGGTTGATCACCATCATGACTAACATCAATTGATAGGGCCGACGTGCGCGATCCCATACCTTGGATAGATGGAGTCGATCAAATCTACCACCTCGCGTGTCCAGCAAGCCCCGTTTATTTCGAAACCCAACCGATCGATATACTACAAACGTGTTTCATCGGAGCATCAAATGTCCTAGACTATGCTGTCAAGCAAAACGCACGTGTTCTTCTCGCCAGCACATCAGGTACGGTCGCGATAATACTTCAATAGTCTGCTTCCATCTGCTGATCAAATGGGAACAGAAGTCTACGGCGACGCCCAAATTCCATGCCAGGACGAAGGCTACAAAGGCAACGTCAATTGCTTCGGCCCCCGAGCATGTTACGATGAAGGAAAGAGAGTCATGGAAGCTCTTGGCTACTCGTATCGACTCGAACACGGTCTTGAAGTCCGCGTCGCCCGGATATTTAACGCCTACGGACCTTATATGCAAGCCGAAGACGGTCGCGCCGTACCCAACTTTATAACAGCCGCTCTAAAACGAGAGCCAATAGTCATATATGGAGACGGCCACGCAACGCGATGCTTTCAATTCGCATCAGATTGCGTCCGAGGGCTAGAGGCGCTGATGAATAGTGATCAACAAGGACCGGTCAATATCGGTAGCGACTTGGAGATGGAAATCAGCGAGATTGCGGATATAATTTCGCGTGTCGTCGCGGCGAAAACGGGCTATGATCAACCCGTGCCTATATATCTGGAGCCGAAACGAGAGGATGATCCTGTGAGGAGAAAACCAGATACAAGCCTTGCCGAGAGGGTTCTGGGTTGGAAGCCGAGGATCCCGTTGGAAGAGGGCGTTTCTGCCACAGTTGATTGGTTCATCCAGAGGGAGAACGGCATTGCGAGCAGACTCTGATATGGATATTGGGATGGTCAATTACTGTTGTAGCGTGTCTGGAGCCTTTCTTATCAATCTAAATTTCCCCATGTATTAATCCACCAAGGAGGAGACGTTGAATCAGCACACAGATCGGAATGCTCGGCACTGCGAGACTCCCAAACTGTCGGTAGTTGTCCCATTGTCTGATCCCCCACAAGAACCCCCATGCTGCATTGCAAACTACCGACTGGCCAGCTCTTATCCCAATTTCACTGCAGTGGAGCGTGCATATTTTAAGTTTGGGCTGTGACTGCCTACTATGGATAGTAGATGAATGCTACTGTCCCCAATAATAGGCGTTAGAAATTCCAAAACTCTAGCGGCATCCTCCGAGAAACGTAATTAAACTCTGTGCAACGACCTTTTTACATTGCAGGGTTGCATTGTCCAACCGGCTCTCGGTCACGGAGCAACAGAACCCGTCAGGGTCCATTCAAACTCAATTTCTAGCATGAAAAGAGGCTTTTTGGGTTACTCTGGTTTGTCAGTACGGGCTGACCGTTGAGGCCTTGGGTTACAATCTCAACATTCAATATATAAGGCAGACATGTCTCTCATGTGACATACATTTCTAAACACCGCAACATCACACTCTTTGATCATTGTACTACTTTTCTAGTCACTCATTCATTTTCTTTCACCGCTCTTTAACCATGCATCTGTCTGCACTTCTTTGCCTCGGTGCCGCTGCTGTTGCCACTGCAGCCGAATCGCGAAACATAATCTACTATGACCAGTACGCCATCCAGCCAGACTTCTTGTATCAAAGACCCTCTCTCGCTAACAATTGACAAAGATGGCATACCAAGGATCTTCCACCCAAGGAGCTCACCAGCGGCGTCACCCATGTCATGATGTCCTTCGCCAACTCATCCCTCTTCACCACCCAGCCTGCTGGAAAGTACGAGCCCTTCCAGCCCCTCGAGAAGGTCCGTGGCCTCTTCGACCATGACGTTAAAGTATGCCTTGCTGTTGGTGGCTGGGGCGACAACGCTGGGTTTGACGAAGGTGCCAAGACCGATCGTAGTCGCGAGAGGTTCGCCAGAAATGTCGCTTCTACTCTTGACCAACTTGGCTTTGACTGTGTTGGTACGTATCCTGTTCGCGTCGAATCTTTCGCTCGGGGCTGATGTTAATTGATTAGATATTGACTGGGAGTACCCTGGTGGTAACGGCCAGGACTACAAGCAAGTCCCCAACTCCAAGAAGACCTACGAGATCAAGGCTTTCCCCAAACTTTTGAAGGAAATCAAGAAGTTTATTGGAGACAAGGAGCTTTCCATCGCTGTTCCTGGTCTTGATCGTGACATGATCGCTTATCTTCCTACCGAGACTCCTCTCATCAACAAATATGTTGACTATGTCAACGTAAGCCCACCTTTCTAGTCTTGAACAATTGTTTGCTGACTCTCAAAGGTTATGACATATGATCTTATGAACCGTCGTGATCATTACACTACCCACCACGTCTCTATCCAGGGTGCTGCTCGTGCTATCGACAAGTACATTTCCCTTGGTTTCCCGGCCTCCAAGCTTGTCCTTGGAATTCCCTTCTACGCCAAATATTTCACCACCAAGAAGGGCTACACCTGCACTGAGCCCATTGGCTGTCCTACCGAGCTTCTCGAGAACCCTGAGGACGGAAGCGACACCGGAAAGTCTGGTTCCATGACGTTTGAGGCTGCCAACTTTGCTGCTCCTCCCACTAACCTGACTACCTCTACCGATGCTACCTGCGGTGCTGGTACCTTTTTCAAGTGTGCTGAAGGTGCTTGCTGTGCAGCCTCTGGCTGGTGGTGAGTTCCCCTTCTTTTACCGGGATTGATCGTGTAAACTAACATTCTGCAGTGGCTCTACTCCCGCTCATTGTGGTGTTGGTTGCCAATCTGCCTACGGCAAGTGTGATGGCGTCGATATCAACAACTCATTCCAGAAGGCTCTCAAGGACGGCCGCACCGACACCGTGAACGGAGGTCAGTGGTACTGGGATGCTGAGACCCGAATCTTTTGGTCCTGGGATACTCCTGAGCTTATTGCCCAGAAGATCGCGTTCATGGCACAGACTCGTGGTGTCAAGAGTGTTATGGCTTGGGCTCTTGCACTTGACAGCCACGACTGGAGCCACCTTAAGGCTATGCAGCAGGGATTCCAGGATGTCAACGCTTAGACTTGGAGCAAATACATGGACAGATTCTGTTTAATTGGATGGGGGATGCTTTGTCCGCCGTCTTAGAATTGCTGAGGCCGAGCAACTGAGATAGGGTCTTTTACCATTTGATATTCCTAGAAGTTCCGTATGTCCTTCGACATAATACCAGAATCTGCTCTATCTTGGCTAGTGAGATTCCACACTGCACATCATTCGGTTCCATGACAGATACATGACATGAGTTTTCCCCATTATTCGCGTGTTCGCTTGCTGTCAGACACGTAAGAGTGCATGAAAGTGGATGTGGGGCTGTTGGTTATTGATTGGAAGTCAAGTGCGCCATGTGTTGATCGCCCAAGATAGTTAGTTAGTGGGTTTTTGGTATTAAGCGGTGGGCATCAAGATGAAAACCCCAAAGACTCAATAATCCCCCATTAGTTGTTCTTTTTTTCTTCTTCTTCTGCTTCTCATACATCTTCCAATCATCATATACTAGTCTGTCTCTTTTAGATCACAGACTAAAGAGAGCATGGCCACCGGCTCGCCCCCTCAGGTGCTGCCTCAGCGCCGACACGATTTAGATGTAGCGAAACAGCAGCTGGTCTGCATCGTTACCATCATCGCGACTCTCTTTGTTCTTTGCCCAGAACGGTATCAACTGTACCGAAATCTTGCGGTTATCCCTCTTTTAGCCTATGTTACCTCAAGAACATTTGATTTGATCATCTCGTTGAACGAGAAATGGGATAGAGCACCAGCCGTGGTCAAGTACTTTGTTCCAGTCCAGATACCCGAAATCGCACCTCCGTCAGAGCAAATTTGTCGTTTGGTGAACAATCAGATAGTCACCGCCAGCGACAAAGTGCACCAATTCTCACTGCAGTTGAGATCCATAGTCTATGCACTGGTCGATTGGCTCTTGCGCCAAACAGGCCAAGGTGAGTAAGAACGGGTAACATGGTTGAAACTACTTTCTGATGAGAACATACAGGATCTTTCAGCAAAGGCTCACCCGGTTCTGATACCAAAACACCCAAACAGCCAAAGCCAGACCGATGGGTAGCAGTCCTAGTTACAACTCCGATTTTTGAAGAGAGAAACCCTTTTCAGATCGACACGGATATCAACACCGAAATTCTCGAACTCATCTCCTGGGAAAGCACCGAGTTGTCTCCAAATTTGGCCATTATCCTATCATCGACTTTCAAGGTCCAATTAACACTCTGTCTTATTCCCAAGAGCATCTGGTTTTCTCGCAAGACTCTACTGGAGAAATTTACGACGGGTCTTTACTGGAGTCACCAGCCAGGACAATCGCACTGTCAAGGACAACAATGGGATGAAGATAAGATACGGGCTATCTCAAGAGTTCAGTACATTGGACAGGTGGAAGATCACAAGGACTTTGTTAAAGTCAATGAACGTGAGTCAAATAATACATTTCTATTTCGAATCTACCACTGACGATTAATATAAAGGCTTCGACTCCCTTCGAAAGGGATGGAATGATGTCAACACATACTGGAACGACGTCGACTATGCCATTTTATTTGCTTTCCTTCTTGTCGGAAAGTCCTCGACGGATATTTGCAAGAAGATGTTCGATCACTTTGCTAACCTCCGAGTCGAATATGCTCAGCGCAACACTGATTTGAATCGCTCGCGCGCTGGCGCCGCTCTCTTGACGTTACTGACGGGTGGCCTGGCTGCCCCCGTCACGATACCCATGATGATGGGAGCTGGCGACGCCGCAATGACCGTGTCAGCGAATGACCGTTACCTATGGGGGGAAAGAATGAACATGTGCAAGGGACTTTTGGAGAGACACAAAGAATTGGCAGCGATTATCGAATTGAAGGATATAGAGATAAATGTATCGAAGCCAGTAGCCTTGCCTCCGGCTTTAGAGACAAGCTGGTTCGCTGATGATACTTGGTAAGAAACAGGGTTCATACAGAGATACTTGCACCAATACGAGTTATGCATACGACGGTCTTTTGACATCAAACTGCTAGATTCATTCAGATATCTGCCCTAGATTGCCTGCAAAGAACGCCCAACAGAATGCAATATACACCTAAATACATGCACTACACCTTTCCCATCTTACAATTTACTCTTCAGCTCCTTGCTAGAGGTAGCAAGTAGGGTCCGCTGACTGTTTCCACCATGTCCAACCTTGACAGGAGCATCAAAGACTGTAGCGTCGGACTTGGCCTTTCTGTCCTTGGCCTCAACATACTCCCTCTCGCCCTCTCCAATGTACAGCTGTCGAGGTCTCCAGATCTTGACACCAGAAGAGTTCAGCATCATCTGCCTCCAGTGCGCCAACCATCCAACGCATCGTGGGACAGCGAACAAGACAGGGTAGAAGTCAAGAGGGAAACCCATGGCCTGGTAGATTAGACCAGAGTAAAAGTCGACGTTGGGGTATAGATTCCTGCTGCGCATGAATTCGCTCTTTCGGGCGTAGTCGGCAAGCGTCAGAGCCGTGTCCAACAGCTTGTTTCTGCCGGTGACCTCAAAGACTTCCTCGGCGAGCTTGCGGATGGCGGTGGAACGAGGATCGACGTTTTTGTAGACGCGATGGCCGAATCCGACAAGAACGCGCTCTCTCTTCTCAACTGCCTGCATAAATGCCGGGACGTTCTCCGGGGATCCAATTTCAATGAGCATGCGGATTGCTGACTCGGAAGCACCTCCGTGGGATGGACCGTAGAGTGCCGCGCATCCTGCAGCGACGACGCTGTAAGGGTCCACCAAGGAACTTCCAACTTGCATGACTGTGGCGGTGGAACAGTTGACTTCGTGGTCAGCGTGGATGATGAATAGCTTGTCCAAGGCCTTGGCAAGGACCGGATGCGGTTGGTAGTCGGTCTCGGACAAATGGTCCAGGAGATACAGGAAATTTCCAGTGTACCCCAAATCCTGTGCTGGCCGGTTGAAGGGTCGACCTTGGCGCATTCTGTATGACGCCGCAGCGAGAGTAGGTGCCTTTCCAAGGATGCGGAGAATCTGCTTGTCTAGCATTTGAAGGGCTTCCAAATTGCCCGATGCTGCGTTGGTGTAGAGCTTCTGGCCAGCGAGAGATGGGTTGGCTTCCGGGGCAAACGCTCCCAGCGTAGCAAAGGCCGCAGTCAGCATGGACATGGGATGAGAATCATAGCGAAACGACTTGAACATGTTCTCGATGTCGCTGTGGATGTATGTGTGATGCATCACCTCGCCGTGCCACGAATCATACTCGGATTTTGTGGGAAGCTCGCCATAGATGAGGAGATAGGCAGACTCGAGGAAATCGCTCTTTTCCACCAGCTGCTCGATTGGATATCCGCGGTAGCGAAGAACGCCATCCTGGCCGTTGATGTATGTGATTTTGCTCTGCACAACAGCAGTGTTCATGTAGGCAGGATCATAAACCCTGAGACCCTGGTTTGTCTCATCCTCTGGGCGATCGTTTCCAGCCTCAGCTTTGATCTTCTTGAATTCTGTTGCTGGAATGGAATTATGAGTGATGGGGATCTCGTAGCTCTGGTTCGTTCTGTTATCCACGACAGTCAGCGTCTCGCGCCGGCCTTTGTTTTGCGACAAGACCATGATTAAGAAGAGGTAATAGAATATGCTTGAAAATAATGAATTCGCTGAGTTTGTTTGAGTCGGAAATAGCAGTAAGCAGCATGTGATGATGATAATGGAATGTGTATTTAAGATTGTCACGAGCGCGTCGCAATGACAAGTCACGTGGTAGCCAACCTCGGTAAAAACTAACCAGGGGTGCACATGGAGAACCTCGGCAAGTGGCGACTCTTTTTGAAGGGCAGTTGGTAACGGCATAAACTATCTCTTGGACCTCATATATTATCGTCAGCAACAGTTACAAGAAGCAATAAACTGTACTAGACAATCACGAAAGATGGCATTAGAAGAATTTATACTTGTAGTACTGAAAACAACTCAACTGAGTGGCAATTTATAGTTTCAACTTCGATGCTGACATCTTTGGAGCTTTTCCGCGAGCGTATATATATTTCCCACCCTATCATTACATTAAATTTGCCCATTGAAGAACCAGGCGTGCCACAGCCTTGTTGGCGATGACGTTGGTTTCTCCAGAGCCAGGCTTCTAGAACTCGATACAGCGGGGGTCAATGCCGGTGCCCCATTTAAACCCAGAGATCCAACACGTCCTGGAATAGGCGATAGATGGCCGGCCCGGAGTCCTTGTCCTTTATTTCTTGGATGATGATTGGTGTAGTGCCTACTATATAGGCTACTTCAAATGTAGCATTAATGGCAGTAGAATAGAGAAATCGCGTACCTGGTCCTGTACTTTACAGACAGTCCAAAAGTGTAAAAAATAAATCATCGTACGTCATTGACTTTGAGTCGGGCTCTTCGAAACAATTGTTTCATGCTGTGCAGATGCAAATTACATAACAAAACCCCAATTCGCATTAATTATTCAGTGACTATCTATGTACATAACCCAGATCGCTGCATATATATATATCGGCCAATAAGTGACTATTCTTCGTTGCATTTACTTAACAACAAGGGCAAGGGATGATCCAGCAGTTGATTGGGATCGGGCAAGGAATAATGCCACACAGTCTGCCATCGCAGGCACCACCTCCACGGAGTTCGAGGGTGGGTTCTGTAGTCTCGGGAGCCTTTTGAGGATCTACATAGGGTCAGCACAAGATTCTACAGACGCGTCTTGGCATGTGTTAACAAAGTGGTATCTTACCCATGGAATGCTGGGCCTGGGGCTGGTTTGTCTCCAGAGGCTGCGAGTTTCTCATGTCAGAGAGTTCTTGTGAGGAGGTTTGAGAAGAAGACATGTTGATGGAGTATCTTGTGTAGTGTGTGTGTGATGCCTTGGCGGTTGATTGTTTGGTTGGTGAGATGAGATGAGTTTAAGATTAGAGAAATGAGATTGCGTTTCAATTAACTGACGTACGCTGACGTTATATGCCAAGGCACGTGTAGAAACACGTATCGAGTGTGGCGCAGGTTATGGCTTAGCGGACTGACTAATGAGGTTGTGATAGAGTTACCCTATAGTTACTGTCTACAGCTACGTTTGCTACACAATTCAAGTCTAAACGGCCAGGTTGTAAACTGCAGAGAAAAAAGTAAAATAAAGGCCGTGCTTAATACTTTAAAACATGAGATAATTTCATTTAGTGGGAATTGTTTGTAGTGTTGTACAGTCAATAGTGATGCAGAATACTAACATAAACATCAAGACATCCAAACCAAATGGCGTCCAGCAGCCAAGCAACCTCGAAAAGAAGATTACAGTTTGGCTTTCTGAGTCACGGTCGTAAGCGAAAAAGGAAACAACTGACTCAAGCTCCCTCATTAGAACGAACCAATTGAACGTCAAGCTATTTTAGGTATACTGAAATCCCTTCACTGGCGATAATCCAGGATCTTACAGTTTACCCAATCATACAAATTGCTTTCCAACAGGATATTTCACTTCGCTTAAACATGGAACAAAAAACAAGGGAACAGCCAATGGTAATGGCGATTGAGGCATCCCGATTGCTTCTAGTACGAAACCGTTGACAAAACATAAATCTCCTTAAAGTGTTTCATGTGGCTTTAGGCACGAGATGACAGAAATACCCAGACAGATCTGCACCCAAATGACAGCATGTCTGACCTTTGAAATCTGACACCCAAATTCCGCTGTCTCAGGCCTTTCTGTGCCTTAAGCGAGGATGATGTGCTTGGGAAACAGTCTCTGTCAATGCTTCAAATCGTTTCGTCTCTACTTTCCACCAATAAGTTCGAGTCCGATTGCAACCCATGGCTTTGGCTTCAAACAATGTGCTATTCATAGTAGAAACCAATCAGTCAGCGGCTATAAGGCGGAGAGGGTCATACAACCTGTTTGGAGACGATGGAGGCCCGTCTGTGGTCAAAATAGCACATTAGAGACGACCTCCATTGAGACTGTAACGGTCGCTTGCTGAAATTAGAATCTTCAAGGGCAAAAAGGCAGGTCTCGAGTTTGAAGTTATTCTTATATTTCTTGGCTTCGGCCCGGTGGCTGATATAAGTATTTGTCTTTTTCTGCATCATGAAGTACTTATCACCAGCTTGTACATGCTCAGGCAACATCATACCTCACTTCAAAGTCTTTTACTTTATTTCTCCAAACAAAACTTCTTGTTCTATAACCATTTCCCAAGACTCATTTCAAGATGCCTCTACTTCGAAATATCCAGAAAAGGCGACCTGCCCAAAAACACATCAACCCCCGCCGAATCCTCTTCACGAGTCTACTTCTTCCCGCACTTGCACTAGCTGACGATGAGCCTACATCCTCAACACGTCAAGTCACAGAGCCCTTTGTCGACCAAGTGACGGGCCTCACCATGGAACGCTTCTTTGGTACCAAGACCTCATTCACTTTTGCATTCGCACTTCCAGACGCCAACACCGCCGCGAACACTACAGCGGGTTCTTTTATCGGACGGCTACAATTCCCACTTGCCAATGGTGAGGGATGGGGTGCAGCTGGACTGACGGGAGATATGGAAGGAAACTTTATATTGGCAGCATGGCCCGATGGAAAGGGAGGAGTCATGGCATCTTTCCGACAAGCTATAGACGAAGACAACCCGGCGGTGGTAAAAGGAAACTTTAACGTCAGACCATTACCTGATGGAGTTTCGGTCAATAAAACTTCGTTGCTGTACACATTCCTCTGCGAGAACTGCCTCGACAGCACACTGGGTCTAGGACCTGAAGCCGCCTCTGGAGATGCAGTTATGGGATGGGCCTTGTCGGAGAGACCACCAAGAGGGGATGCTTCAGACCCTGCCGCTTTTCTTGGGTTCCATGAGAAGGGCTTTGGACCTTTCACTGCCAGACTAGCTCAAGCCAAGAGTACCGGATTTGATGCCGTTGCTGCAAAGGCGCTTGACCCCGTGGGAGTCTCACCGAAGGCTGTCGCAACAATCCCCAATGCCTTCCAGGATGGGGGCAGTGACGATGAGGATAGTGGTGACGAGGCAGGTGATCTCGATGGCAACGATAGTGACTCTGGGGACGAGTCAGACGATGATGATTAGATGAGTCTATAGCACCTTGAAACAGAATAATGAAAAAAAGTTATCAAAACCGGAAGGTCTGCCATGACTCAAGATAGTACCATTCATCGAACGAGGCTGTACCATTACTTGTATTCCCGATGTGACGCGGACGACAGCTATGTTGTTTGAAGCAACTAAGAATAACAACTTGCATAGGAAAGCCCTTGACATAATATTGAGAAATTGATAGACAACATAGTACTGTGGCCTGTTGAACGCGCAAGCCGTTGCAGCTGGCCAAGTTTGGTGCATGCAATCATGAGTGTCTAGATTTCTTTTAGAAAAGCCAATCAGATCATCGGCATGACAGCTATCATACCGCAGAGCCAGCATCATCTCTTCGGTAGATATGGACCGTGGCTGTACAAGGCTGAATCAGTCGGCGGTTTTTGGTGCAAGCCCTTCCGTTGTTTTTCTTGACCCCGGGCATCGGGTACAAAAGACCGAGACACGGACAAAAGACCGGGGCACCCATAAAAAAAGACCGAGACTACTTACATTTGTCCCGGTCTTTTGTATATGTTTCGGTCTATTGCATATATCTCAGTCTTTTATATATATCCCGGTCTTTTACATAAATTTCGGGCTTTTACACATATCCCGGGCTTTTATACCTAATTAAGCTTACATGGTTGTCCCCTCCTCCTGGCCAGCCAATGAGTATCTACTTTTTTTTTAGCTCTTATGCGTCGGATTGATTGCATCTCACATGAATCATCTAGCCCATGGCCTGTCGGACCCTGTCGGTACTTTGACTCTTGAAAGAACCTTAAAGTTAGACTTAGTTTTAAACTTAACTTGGGGATCGAAAACTAGGTACATACGCATGGGATAATTGCCGTCTGGTATGCGGATGTGGTAAGCAGACTTTGAAACGTATGACTAGATAGCCATTGCCATTTCACTGATTGAGCTAGAGTATTTCCTCTAGGCTACGTAAGTCTTGACGTCGGATAGTGACATTGCGTGACACTGCCCCCTCGTGCGTGTTGTCAAGAACTCGAGATGGCTTAGCGACGATCCAGGAGCGCATAGACATAATCTGACAAAATGGCCGAGAGTGTCTAATTGGAGATGGAAGGTGGCTGACGTACGGATACTGACGGTCTGGAATGCAGTCAGCAGAGCTACAAGGGTTATGATTGGATGGAATGTAGAACTAAGACTGGCTTGGACTGTTGAATGATTGCGTAGGCTTGGCATTGTGACTTGAAATGGGTCAAAGGGAGTATAGTAGACTTATAGTAGACTTACAGGAGATCCGGCAGTCAACCTGAGATATAAAGAGGAAGTTGATCCAGATCCATACTTCAGTTGCAATTCCAAGCATTCACCAGTGTCTTTTCCATTGACGATTTCATTTCATCGAAATATTACATTATAGAACGTTCTCAAGATGAAGACTATGATACAGACAGCTCTTGCCTTTGTTTTCTTGTTGGTGTGTAAGTACCAAGACGTTTCCACCGAGGCACGGTAGAGCAGAAACTAACTACAGATCAACCCCAGTCGTCAATACAGCGTACGGTTCCCCAGCATCTTACTGCGATGCATCGTCAGGAGATATCTGCCACAGTTGGGCAGTTCCATCCTCGACAACCTTGTCAAACACTCAGAAAAGAGACACCGCTGGAGGCGACGATAATACTGGTTCCATCCACGGTGTTATCATGGCTATCGTCTTTCTACTAGGGTTCCCCATTGGCTCCATCCTCATGCCCATCTTTGGGGGATGGAAATTCCACGCTTCATGGCAGATAATTGCCTTCATAGGCATGTGCATTGGCTTTGGTGTCGGCAAGGTTGCCGCAGATCGTGGTGGCTATGTAAGTGTGATACCAACATACCTACGATGCAATTTGCTAACACACTGTAGTGGCTCAACGACCCTCATGTTGTCCTCGGAACCATAGTATGTGTCTTGATGATTATTCAGCCAGTCCTGGGATGGATGCATCACAGAAACTACGTCAAGCACCAGCGACGAACAACAGTCAGTCATGTTCATATTTGGTATGGTAGAGGACTCATGATTTTTGGAATCGTGGCTGGCGGTCTTGGCCTGAAATTATCTGGTGCATCGACGGGTTTGGTTATTGGTTATTCTGTGGTCGGCGTGCTTGTTTCCTTGATCTATACTGGCGGTGCCGTTTACAAAATGGTCCAGGTGCGACGGAAAGAACATCGACCGATGTCAGACACCTCGAACAGCCCCCTGGAGTTAACGCATAGTTAGTACCAGTCCTACAGGCTCTAGATGTGGTGAGATAACTTGCTTGTTTGCTTGTTTGTCTTTTTCTTGGGTTAGTTTGTTAGATGAGGATGAATGAACAGATTACTATTATTACGGATTGATAGAGCATTTGTTTTGATATAGAGTTTTGCGTTTAATAACTTAACCTTGTATCCCATCGGACCTTTATTCTGTTATCTCAATCTCTTCCAGTTTATATGAGTAATATAGATAGATGTCTGCAGAGGTCGGCTACAATATGCGCTGTTGATGGGACTGTTAAGTAATGAAGCTGCAAAAGGAAGCCTTTGTTAGGATCTGAGCTCTTGATCTAAGTTTGGATACCCCAACAATTGCATAACCCCCTCCGAACTCTGTCTTGCACAAACTTCGTGGTGTTGTCACGGGGATGACTCTTCACCTGTTACATCCCCTCTTCATCTCCCTATTTCGCAAGAAAAGATTTGGAAAAGAAGCTGTCCTCGTTTATCATTTTCTTCTTTTTTCTTCTCACGATAAAACAGCGACAGACCGTCGAAATCGAAGCCAGATAATGACGCCCGAAGAATCGCTCAATCTGATCAAGGCCAATCTGGCTGAGATCCTCAACCCCGAGATAATCGACGATGTTGTCCTCAAAAAGAACCGACCACTAGAAGTCTATTGGGCACCGCGACCACAGGAAAACCACACTGCGGTTATTTCGTACCAATGGTCAAGATCGCAGAGCTTCTTGAAGCTGGATGCCGCGTCAAGATACTTATCGCCGATGTCATGGGTACTTTGACAACTTGAGCGTGCCATTCGAGCTCATAGCACCCCGATGCGACTATTATCAGTTTGTGATCAAAAGCCTCTTTCGAGCTATTGGCGTCAGCATCGACCGACTCGAGTTCGTTATCGGCAGCTCTTTCCAATGGAGCAAAGAGTATATCTTTGACTGCCGAAGGCTGGAGCGCACGACCAAGGTTTCGGCTGCGCGCAAAGCAGGCGCCGAGGTGGTCAAACAAGAAAACGACCCTTTCATCAGTGGCCTGACCTATCCGATCATGCAGGCACTGGACGAGGAGTACCTCAAAGTCGACGCAGAGCTCGGTGGTATTGACCAGCGAAAGATCTTCACCTTTGCCCTGGAGAATCTATCGTCTACCAAGACATCGCCAAGCTCAAGGAGGACTACGAGCAAGATATTCTGACACCAGAGACCATCAAACCAGCACTGATTCAGACTCTCAATAAGTTGTTGAAACCAATTAGGGAAGACTTCGAGAAGTCAGAAGAATGGCAACTCGCCGATAAGTCAGGATACCCGGCAAAGGCGAAGCCGATGAAGTCAAAGAAGGCGAAGAAGGAGTTTAAGGAGAAGATATAGAAGCTGAATTGCAGACATGGATCTACAATTTGAAGTGTGATTTTATTGAGTCAGGGACAGGAAATGCAAGAGAAAATAAAAATGGAGGAGCTGCCTGTCAAAATGAGATTATGAAATTATATTTGGAAGGATAGTTGCTTGCTTAAAATTGAACTATAGACAATGTGACAAAGGAGATTGATGTATGCCATGAAAATTAAGTAAAACATAACCTCTGACAAGTCAGACAAGAAAGATCATTACCATATCCTCTCGTCTCTGAGCAGGAACATGATCATATCACCGTTTCAATCAGACTAGGTTCCCGACCCTGGTGGCGAAGCGTTGATACAACGAGCACCATCATTTGTGGATGTCTTGGGACCTTGGACGACCAATGACTTCTCGAATGTGGCAATGTTGAACCGATAAATAACACCCGAGGTATTCTCAGACGCGTAGACGAGGTTAGGCCCAACAGCATAAACGGCACCCCAAGTGTTGGTTCCAGAAATGTTCCCAAGATCTGAGAGGTTCTCCCATGTTTGAGTGTCAAGACTGAATCTGGCCAGGCCCGTCCTGGAACTGCTCGTCCCGGCTGACTGAAGGCCATAGAGATAGTTACCACCGTTTTTGACAAATGCCCAATCGGCGATACCATTCGCTGGTGCTGCGGTTCCTCTTGCGAGGATGGTTCCGTAGGTGGAACGTCTTGGATCAACGTCGATCTTGGCCCATGCTCTACCAGACTGAGCGATCCAGAAATGGCCGTTGTTGTCAGTATCTCCACTGTTCCAGTTGCCATCAATAGTCGTGTCCATCAGGGTGTAAGATCCAGTGCTTCCAATGCGAATGACTTGGCTTCTTGGAACACTAGCATTGCCAATCTGAACAATACCATAAATCAAGTTGTCGATAATATTGTAGGTGATGGGGTTTATGATTCCTCCAGGTCCAATGCCGGTTGCAACCTGGCTGTTAACACCGCTGACTAGGTTCAGTCTATACAGGGTCGTTACTTGGATCAAGTATCCTCCCTCGTCACAGCTGAAAGATGGGGGAGGAGTGGGTGTTTCGACTATGTATGTGCCTGGAACAGTTCCTGAGGGCTGAACTGTTGAGACTGTCAGGGCGCTCGCTCGGGAAGTTGTACCAGTGTATGCTCTAGTGCTGGTTACGTATTGGGGTGGCTGAGTCTCCACAACAACTGTGGCAGCTTCAGTACCCGTAGGCGAAATTGTAGTGACTGTTGTTGGTCCTCCCAAGACACCTGTACCAGTGTAGGATCTTGTACTTGTGACGGTAGGACCTGCTGTTTCGATTATGACCGTTCCAGCTTCAGTTCCTGTCGGCGTGATCGTCGTTGCAGTGATCGGGCCGGTCAGAGATGATGTACCAGTATACCGTCGGGTGCTTGTCACTGGTGGTGTCTCAATAATCACTGTTCCAGCTTCGGTACCTGTAGGCGTAACAGTTGTTACTGTTCTTGGGCCAGTCAAGGTCGCTGTGCCAGTATAGAAACGTGTGCTAGTGACAGGAGGAGTTTCTACAATCGCTGTTCCAGCCTCGGTGCCTGTGGGTGTAACAGTTGTTACTGTCCTTGGACCAGTTAAGGTCTCTGTACCAGTGTAGAAGCGTGTACTGGTAACAGGGGGCGTCTCAACAATGACTGTAGCTGGATTGGTTCCTGAGCCGGAGACCGTAGTGACAGTAGTAGGTCCTGTCAAAGTGGCTGTTCCGGTGTAGAATCTTGTGATAGTAACCGGTCGTGGAGGTGGTGTTGCTATGATGACTGTGCCAGGGGCTGATCCAGATGCCGGGATTGTGGTGACAGCGGTTGGCTCTATTATCGTATCGGTTCCTGTGTAGGACTCAGTGATGGTGACAGTAGACTGGGGCAGGTCGATGATGACAGTTCCTGTGTCTCCAGCAATACTCGGTGACTCAGTTGTCATCGTGCTTGCAGTAACCATTCCATAGCGCATAACGGTCACGTAAGGCTGTGGTCGATCGACCAATACTGTTCCAGTCTCACCAGGAGCAGTAGGGGCCTGGGTTTGTGTTGTATCGCCACCCACATCCACCATGCCATATCGAGTCGTTGTGATATAGGGTTGAGGTCGATCAACAAAAACTGTGCCCGTCTCCCCAGGTGCGGTAGGTGGTTGGGTCTGTGTTGTGTCTTCACCTGCACTAACTTGCCCGTATCTCGTCGTTGTGATATAAGGCTGAGCAAGATCAACAACAACTGTACCTGTTTCTCCTGGGTTGCTTGGGGCCTGTGTCTGGGTCGTCTCTCCACCTGCGCTAACCAGTCCGTACCGGGTTGTTGTTAGGTAAGGCTGAGCAAGATCAACAATAACCGTTACGGTGTCGCCTGGACTAGCAATGGATTGTGTCTGAGTAGCCTCCTGACCAGCCTGCACTTGACCATAGCGTGTAGTCGTCGTGTATGGCTGCGGGAGGTCGACAAGTACAGTCGCAGTCTCCCCAGGGTGATCAGGCGTCTGAATCTTGGTGGTCTCGCCGCTAATGCTTACTGATCCGTAGCGAGTCACCGTCGTGTAAGGTTGGGGGAGATCCACGATAACAGTACCAGTCTCCCCGGGTACTGAGGGCGATTGCGTCTGGGTAGTTTCGCCCCCAGCGCTGACCAAACCATACCTAGTGATCGATGTATATGGTTGGGGAAGGTCTATGATGACAGTACCGGTCTCCCCAGGCACGGTAGGCGACTGTGTCTGGGTAGTTTCAGCACCAAAGCTAACTAAGCCATACCTAGTGGTTGAGGTGTATGGCTGGGCAAGGTCTACGATGACAGTGCCGGTCTCTCCGGCAACAGTAGGAGCTTCTGTCTGTGTCGTCTCATGTGCAAAGTCAACAGAACCAAAGCGGGTTATGGTTACATATCGCTGAGCGAGATCAACGATGACAGTGCCTGTTTCTCCTGGACCGGCCAGGGACTCAGTCATAGTGGTTTCATGGTCAATATCGACCGAACCGTATCTAGTAATTGTTGTGTAAGGCTGAGCTAGGTCAACAAGAACTGTGCCATTATCGCCTGGAGCAGCAGGGCCCTGTGTTTGTGTCGTTTCGTGGGCTTGATCAACTAAACCGTAACGGGTTGTAGTTACGTATCTTTGGGCAAGATTGGCAACAACAGTACCGGTCTGTCCTGCAATAGTCGGCGACTCGGTCGTGGTTGTCTCATGGTCAACATCAACCAGACCATAACGGGTAACAGTAGTGTAAGGCTGGGGAAAGTCGATGATGACGGTCCCTGTTTCTCCAGGGACGAGAGGCGTTTCTGTGTGGGTGACGCCGTTTGGATCACTGCCTTGGACGACACCAAAGCGGGTGATAGTCGTGTATGGGTTAGGAAGATCAACAATAACCGTTCCTGTCTCCCCTGGCATGAACGATTGGGTCATCATTTCGCTTGCCGTAACACTGCCATAACGAGTCACAGTTGTAAATGGCTGAGGCAGATCCACAATGACAGTAGCTGTCTCGCCAGGATTGAAAGACTGCGTTGTCATCTCGCTGACAGACACGCTTCCGAATTGAGTGATGGTTGTATAAGGCTGAGGAAGATCCATAATAACAGTGCCAGTCTCACCGGGACCGAAGGGCTCTGTTGTTATATCACTAACAGTTACGCTTCCGTAACGAGTTGTCGTAGTGAATTGTTGAGGCAGGTCTACAACGACAGTGCCAGTCTCGCCAGGGTTGAAGGACTGCGTGACTATCTCGCTGACAGACACACTTCCATATCGAGTAATTGTTGTGAAAGGCTGAGGGAGATCGACAACGACAGTTCCAGTCTCACCGGGATTGAATGTTTCCGTAGTTGTTTGAGCGAGAGTGACACTTCCATATCGTGTTGTGGTAGTCAAAGACTGGGGTAGGTCGACGAGAACTATTGCAGTTTCCCCAGGCTGGAAGCTCTGGGTAGTCGTCTGAGCAACTGAAGCAACGCCAAATCTGGTTGTAGTGGTGAACGGCTGAGGTAGATCAACGATAACCGTGCCCGTTTGTCCAGGGACAGTAGGTGATTGAGTGGTGACGGTGCTGGCTGTAACACTTCCATACTGCGTAATAGTTGTGAAAGGTTGAGGCAGATCGACGAGAACTATCGCAGTCTCACCAGATTGGAAGCTTTGAGTAGTTGTCTGAGCAAATGAGGCAACGCCGAATCGAGTTGTAGTAGTAAAAGGCTGCGGAAGATCAATGATGACCGTGCCTGTCTGCCCTGGTTCAGAGGGCGATTCAGTGATGACAGTGCTGGCTGTGACCAGTCCATATCGAGCTATCGTCATGAAAGGTTGGGGAAGGTCCACAATAACTGTTCCAGTCTCTCCAGGCCTCGTTGGAGTGAGGGTGATGGTGGTGCTGCTGCCTGCAACGCTTCCGAACCTAGTTGTTGTGATGTAGGCATCAGGAAGATCAACGATGATGGTACCCGTCTGCCCTGGAGCATTGGGTACTTGAGTTGTGGTGCTGCTGCTGCCAGTGATACCTCCATATCGTGTGGTTGTGACATAAGGTTGAGGCAAGTCAATGATGATCGTTCCAGTTTGCCCTCCCACAGTCGGTGTCTGGATCGTCATGCTACTGCCCTCTGTGATAATACCATATCTTGTAGTCGTTTGGTACGGGTTAGGAAGGTCGATAATAACTGTGCCGGTTTGTCCTGGACCAGAAGGTGCCTGGGTTGTAGTACTGGTGCCAGAAGTGATGATTCCATATCTGATCGAAGTCACGTACGGATCAGGAAGATCAACAACGATGCTTCCAGTCTGTCCACCCACTGTTGGCTGCTTAGTTGTAGTGCTACTTCCATCCGTGATAAGTCCATATCTTGTCGTAGTCAAGTATGAGAACGGTAGATCGACGAGAACAGTACCAGTTTGGCCAGGTGCAACCGGAGTCTGGGTAGTAACACTGCTGACAGAGACACTACCGTATCTTGTGGTGGTAATGTATGGGTTTGGAAGGTCAACGATAACAGTTCCTGTCTGTCCAGGTGCAGCTGGAGCCTGGGTTGTAGTAGCGCTGCCAACTGTAATGCTCCCGAATCGAGTAGTTGTCAGATAAGGGTTGGGCAAATCAACAATAACAGTGCCAGTTTGCCCGGGTGATGTTGGTGTCTGAGTAGTCACACTACTAAAGGAAACACTTCCAAATCGTGTTGTGGTTATATATGGATTCGGTAGGTCAATCAAGATGGTACCAGTTTGACCTGGTGCAGCAGGGGCTTTGGTGGTAATACTACTAATAGTAACGCTTCCATATCGTGTGGTGGTAACGTAGGGGTCGGGAAGGTCGATGATCACAGTGCCAGTCTGGCCAGGCGCATCTGGGGACTGGGTAGTGATGGAGCTGTTAGAAACACTTCCATAGCGTAGGATAGTAGTATAAGGCTGCGGCGCGTCGATGAAGATAGTACCCGTCTGCCCCGGGCTCGTGGGCATCATCGTGGTCGTGCTTATAACCGTGACACTGCCGAACCTGGTATATGTGGCGAATGGCTGCGGCAAGTCGACTAGGACTGTTCCGGTCTGGCCTGGACTGGCTGGCGTCAATGTCGAGGTTATTGGTACGGAGACGCTACCAAATCTGGTGGTAGTTGTAAATGGCTGGGGTAAGTCAACCACGACTGTTCCAGTTTGACCTGGACTAGTTGGTGTACGCGTTGACGTTGTTGGTACGGAGACGCTCCCAAATCGCGTAGTAGTTGTGAATGGTTGGGGAAGGTTGATAACAACGGTACCGGTTTGGCCTGGAGTAGCCGGCTCGAAAATTCTGGTCCTTGCAATTGTTCCAGTGCCGTAGCTAGTGACTGTTGTATAAGGGTTTGGAAGGTTAATGAGAATTGTGCCAGTCTGTCCTGGGCTCGCTGGTGTCAGGATGTTTGTTGTAGCGATGGTCACACTACCGTAACTTGTCACGGTAGTGTAGGCCTGAGGAAGATCGATGAAAACTGTACCAGTCTGCCCTGGAAACGCTGGAGTCTGCGTCCGAGTAGCCGGAGCAGTCACGCTCCCATACCTGATAATTGTCGTGTAGGGCTGAGGCAGGTCGACAACAACAGTACCAGTGGCTCCTGGGCTGAACCCAGTGAGAGTTCTGGTTGTTGCTACCGTCACCGCACCGAAGCTAGTTACTGTTACGAAAGGTTGAGGCATATCAACAATAACAGTTCCAGTCTCTCCGGGCTTCTGTGGGCCATTGGTAGTTCGCGTAGAGGCTGAAACACTTCCGTAACGAGTTGTTGTGACATAAAGCTGTGGCAAATCGATCAAGACGGTAGCAGTCTCACCAGGATTGCGAGGGCTTTGTGTCGTTGTGGAAGAGAATGAAATGCTGCCATAACGGGTCGTTGTCACGAATGGCTGCGGTAGATCGACGATAATTGTGCCTGTCTCTCCAGGCTTTCCAGGACCTTGAGTTGTGGTAGAAGCCACTGAGACGCTTCCATAGCGAGTGGTTGTCATCCATGATTGGGGTCTGAACACAAAAACTGTACCAGTCTGACCAGGAAGAGTCGGGTTTACAGTAGTTGTGTAGGCTGCTGAGACTGACCCGTAAGAGATTGTTGTGACAAAAGGAACAGCTGAAGAGGGAACTTGAATGATGACTGTCCCAGTCTTACCTGGCGCCGTAGGCGTGTAGGTGATGGTCGTCGTGAAAGACTCAGTACCAGTGCTAGTGAGAGTTTCATACGGCGTGGGACGAGGAGGAACCTCGACAATCACTGTTCCAGTTTGACCCGGTTCATTCGGGGTCTGGGTTGAGGTTCGAGTCGTGGTAGCAGTCCCTGTACCAGTCACAGTGGTTGTCACGTAGGGAATTGCGCCAGGAGGTAGCTCGATAATAACTGTCCCAGTCTCACCTGGCCTGGAAGGTACCTGTGTAGTTGTCCGGGTCGTAGTGAGGGACCCTGTACCAGTTACTGTGGTCGTCACATACGGTGTAGCACCAGGCGGCAGCTCAATAATAACTGTCCCGGTTTCCCCCAGTCGACCTGGTGATTGAGTGATAGTCCTGGTAGCGCGTCCCGTGCCAGTGACAGTAGTCGTGACAAAATTAGGGGGAACTTCAACAACCACAGTCCCAATTCTGCCAGTTCCGGAGGGGCTCTGAGTATATGTTCGTGTGGTAGAATCTGGACCTGTACTCGTGACAGTACGATATGAAGTGATAAAAGGGACTACTATGACGACTGTATCAGTCATGTCAGAGCCAGTATGCGTCTGCGTAAACGTTTGAGTGTCTGATACAGACCCGTATTGAGTAACAGTGGCAAAGCGTATAGCTGGCATCTCAATACGAACAGTGCCCGTTTCACCTGGACGTGAAGGAGGGATGGTAACCGTGCGTATCGTTGTTCCAGTCCACTGCTCGCTGACGGCGACGTAGCGGATGCCGGCGGTGGGATAGTCAATGCGAATTGTGCCCGTGTCTCCAGGCCCAGTCGGAGGTACGATAACTGTTCGGGTGGTGGACCCGGTCCAGAATTCGCTTGTGGCAATGTACTTCGCACCATCAGCAGGAAAGTCAACGTGGACGGTACCAGTCTGGCCTGGTCCAGCAGGGGAATCGGTAGTTGTGCGCGTGGTCGAACCTGTCCAGAAACTAGATACTGTCACGTACTGTGGAGTGTCCGGATAGTCGACGCGGACTGTACCAGTTTGGCCAGGTTGAGAAGGATCCTCAGTTGATGTACGAGTAGTTGAGCCAGTCCAGTACCCAGTGATAGTGGTGTACTCCGCCCCATTTTCTGGTATATCAACACGGATGGTACCAGTCTCACCAGGGATGTACGCAGCTTGTGTGACGGTTCGAGTACTTGTACCGGTCCAGAAAGTACTGACTGTAATGTACTCTCTAGGGATATCCACACGAATTGTCCCTGTCTGACTAGGGTTCGCAGGTGGTTGAGTGATTGTACGAGTAGTGGAACCAGTCCAGAAACCAGTAACTGTCCTGAAAGGTGTTGCATTTGGCGGAAGCTCAACGATAACTGTCCCTGTTCCTTGCGGATCGGACGGCTTTTGCGTGATGGTTCTAGTCTCTGACCCTGTTCCAGTTGCAGTCCTCGTGGATGTTATGTACTTGATTGGAGTCACAACAACCACTGTTCCTGTCTCACCAGGAGCAATCGAATCTGGTGTGATTGTCGTGGGAGCTAAGACATCGCTTCCGCGAGTCACAGTTGTAAGAGGGTTGGGAAGCTCGACGATTACTATCCCTGACTCATCGGGTCCGTTTGGGAATGAGGTTGATGTCCTCGGTGCTGTTACGTCGCCGTAGTGTGTAGTATGACGAAGACGAGTATTGACCGGAGGTAAAACAACCACGACTGTACCGGTTTCGCCTGGATGCGCGGGAAGGAGTGTGGTTGTGACTGGCGCAGTGACAGTCCCAATTCGAGAGATAGTCGCGTATGACGCACTAGTGGAAGGAAGTTCACGCACAACCGTAACAGTTCCGCTAGGACCATCTGGCTGAAGAGTATACGTTATCGGTACTGTGCCTGTCCCATAACGTATGATGGTCTTGGACGGTCGAGCACTCGGAGGCACATCAACAAAGACAATCCCGACTCCCCCAGAGCCCTCGGGCTGCTGAGTCGACGTGACTGTTGCCGTTCCAGTACCGGTGCGAGTGATTGTAACGTATTGGACAGGACCGGAGGGGATCACAATAATCACGGTTCCAGTTCCATCAGGACCACTTGGTGATTGTGTAGAAATAACAGTTTCCGTGACACTGCCTGTGCGGACGATTGTTGTGTACGGAGTTTTAGACTCGGGTACTTCAACAACTACTGTGCTCACCTCTCCCGGACGGTTAGGCTGAAGTGTTCGCGTAGTTGGAAAGCCAACGCTATTTACGCGAGTAATTGTGGTATAGTCTTGTCGTCTGATGGTTACAGTACCCTGTTCGTCAGTATGATCAATAATGAGAGTCTTTGTGTCTTCTTGATGCACTGTCATTGTAGTGAGAACTTGGACATCTTGCGTGTAGTCGCCCGTTGTGACATCTGGATTCGCAATTCTCGTTTGAGGATCATGCATGTCTCCATGGTCGGTATTTTTATCTTCTGGTCGCTCGATAATGACAGTCGTCGGATCGCTTGGGATGGTCGGAATGAGGGTTCGAGTTCGCTCTGCCGTCAATGAGGGTATGAACGAAGTGATGGTTGTCACAGGTTCTTTCACGATGACGGTTCCAACTGCAGGCGTGCCCTGTGGTTGGATCGTGTATGTAGTCGGTGGTCCGTCACCAAAGACGGTGGTCGTAATGTATGAAGCATTGGGAGGGACATAAAACGTTCTGCAACAGTCAGAAAAGCGTAAATCGATTAATATGCTTCACAAACCGTGTGATTGTAGCGTCAGAAGTCCGTGTGCCATTTACTACCCTGATAGGTTGGAGTTGGATGACCTTTTCTCCAGTGCTGCACTCGAATTCTGGTGCCTTAGCTGCTACGTTAGTAAACAAGGAAAGAAAAGCCCCATATTGGGCAATGTTATTGAGCCACATGGCTAATTGAGGTCCCGTCGTGGGAGGTTAGTTGTACTCGTTGTGAAGCCAATATAAAATGAACGAACGGCAACTCGGAATGGGTCAAAGGAAAGAAGAAGAAGATTCATAGACTTGAAGAGTTCCCCAAAAAGAGACATTGGTATATACAGACGTTAAAGTCGTTCCCAAATAGAGCTTCCGGGCATTACTGCGCTGCAAAAGGACGACAATTAGGTTGGACATTCCTAGCCCAAGGGATTATCTGCTCTAAGGAATAGCATTAGATTACTCTAGACCAAAATTGAAAGCTGCCTGTGTATCTTGGCCTGTTGACATGCTTGCAGCTATTACACTCCACCAGTCAAAATTGGTAGATCAAGCCACTCACATACCAGTGCCTACAATGTCTCAGAGCTCTCTCCGCAACAAGATCCTGAGCTTGCTAGCTCTGAGAAATTAACCACGTCTGAGATAGCTCGAAAAAGCCCAAGTTACCAGAATCCTGGGAGAGGTGCTAAAATGATAACGAGTCATGCAGGTAGCAGTCTACACAGTTAGATGGAGGTTGGCTTGACAAGTGTTCTGGACTCATGGTCACGTCTGTCCCTGCATAACAGTTGACAAAGAATGGCTTTGTTCCTTGCGCTAAGACAAAGACGTCAAAAACTGGTGCCGCCAAGATCAAGATCTGCGATAAACTTTACGTCGGTGTAAATCTTGCCATACAAGTTTCCCTTGGCAGTTGACACGTGAGTGGCTAAGACATTCACGCATGCAGATCCAATTGGGTATTGTTCCAGGTTATTCTCCAGAGATCGTCGGTACAGAATCCTGCAACGGTCAGAAAATCATTCCTGGGTAGTTGTTGTTTCGTTCGTAAGGCTTATGTAGGCCGTAAATTCCTTTTTCAATGATAGATCCAGGTTTCCAATCGTGATACTGTACAAGCAGCCATCGATCGCAAGGCATTCCAGACACCTTTCAAATAGGGCTAGAGCTTAGACCCTTAGTTGATATGCTACTATGAAAAGGCTCTATCATAGTCGGTAAGCCCGGTTGTTCCAGGCACATTCTAGAGCGCCAACACTTTGGCGCGGACTTCCGCCAATGATCCATTTCGACTTGGTGTGCTTCAATCAGATTAGATGATTGTATTCAATGACTTTGTACCCATCACAGTGCTTTGCCCGTTTAATAAAATGTCATCTCTCTCCTTGTTGAATTCTCACTGATACTTGTTGCATACTTGTACATACACGTTCCTTTCCTTGTCACTCCTTTCTATTGGCGATATGAGGTCATATGCCCTGATCAGTGGCCTGAGCCTCATGATTCCCTCTTTTGCTTTAGTAGCCTACCAGCCTTGCCTTACTACCACTGCTCTGCCCCTTGTCACTGTCATAGGTGGCCCAGACGGTTACTACAGTGAAGACACACGGACATATCGAGAGTTTTGCCCACAAGGCTTGACTACGAAGGTTTATACCATTACACAGATCTGCTCAAATATCGACTGTCAGACGCCGCCAATTGAGACTGCTCCTCCACCTGGTTTCACAGCCGCGGTAGTCAAGTGCAGTGATTGCGGTGGTCAGGGCACTCAAGTCGCTACCTTGACGTTTCCTACCGAATCTCTGGAAGCATATTCGTCCTCTGGATATCTTGTTCAGCCTTTGGATTCGGCACAAGCTACAAAGGGTTGGGTTGATCATGTCAACTCACCCTCGGCCGTTGAAACGACAATCGTCAACAGCGGCGATACTGGCATGAATGCTGAAAATATTTCCCCTACTCAAGGCTCGTCCAATAATACCGGGCTTGAACCTCAAGTATCAAACAACGGAGGCGGTTCCCAGGATCAGAACGGCAATGAGGGCCTCGGTGATACAAGCTCCCATCATGCTGTAACTGAAAATACAGAATCCACCGGTGCCAAAGACTCCTCTAATAGTCAAAACGGTGGAAACCTGGACGGCGCCTCCAGTGCGAACGGATCGCAATCAGGCACAGCAGGCGAGGATTCTCAATCGGGTGATACAGCGGCGGGATATATCCCCCATCATGGGTCTTCATCTTCCTCTTCCTCCTCACAAGACGCCACAGGGTCACAAGAGCAAGCGTTGAATATCCCTGGCCACTCCAATGGTCCCACAGGCGACAATGCAGCGGATGCTCCTACCTCTGGCGTTGCATCTGTTGAGGGACAACCCAACAACGACAACAATACCCCAGATGATACAGCTAATACGGCATCTCCTACTGGTGTCAATACAGCGCCTGGAGCTATATCCGTGTCACCGGATAACAACTCAGGGCCACCTTCATCACAGAACAACAGCCCTACCGTCGTTGATTCAGACTCCAAGTACACTGGAAATGACGATGACTCACAAGGACCTGATGCTCCTTTCATTGTCAGCAGCGCAGGGTCATCGAAGACCAGTATCTCAGCATGTATTATAGCTAATGTTGCATGTATATTTGTTGTCTGGTTATTATAATCTGTCAGTACAGCAACTCTCATCAATTCCACTTATCTATTACGTATATGAACGACAAAGATAAAATAGACTTCTTTAATAATGCTCGAATAATAATCTCGTGTCTTGTTAAGTGACTGGGGAGTTATTGATGATTACAAGCCACTCTTTGCCAGAACCGCTGTTACTGAAGAATCTACGGCAAGCCGCCAGGACATCAGGATACCGAAAGCTTTACGGCTTCCGGCAGGCTATTACCACTAACTGTTACTTGTAATATGAACCCGGCTGAGGAGAGCTAGTACGAACATTGAATTCGTGTGAGTTTAGGTAAACATACCGCGCTTCCACTGCGCCAAGTTGCTTTTCTTGGTGTTATTTGTAATATGTTCCAGTACAGCTAAGGTGGATTGAAGTTGTGGTCTAGATTTTGAGTCTAATGATAACTGGTATGCTGTTCCTGTACAGACTGGCGCTAAGAGCGGCAACAACTGAGCCGGGCTAAACTGGCGTAGGCCTCGACTCTTGAACGGATACCCAGATGGCCGGGCCGTGTACTACCCCAATCGGGGACTCTGAGAGATCTTCGATTAGGTACATGCGGTTCTTAGATCTCGTCGTTATCGGGCACGATATCTTCTGTTCCACCCTAATTCACACTAACATCTCAAATGATTGTCTCGGTAATGAAGTGAGTTTGAAGATTATACAATAGAAACAACATGCATCCGCTTCATGTGATCATAATACTTTGTGAAGGTATTCCTAGCAATGGTTTTGCATGTAACCGTACAGAAAGTCTGTATCATTGTTGAGATCCTTTTCGCCCATTCATCCCCCTCATCATCTTTTGCCTGCACTATACTCCGATGAGTAAAGCTGCTCTTTGCGCCCTGTGTTATGATTTTGTATCTGTACCTATATCGAGGGACGTGTTTGACTTTATGAATTGCCCCAAACCTGTCAACGATGAGAAACTAGCATAAACACGCTATAAGCCAATAGTACGTTCCTGTCTCACCGGCTAGGAATTAGACTAGAGGTTCCGTCTGACTGGATTAAAATGTCGACAAGACTGTTGATTTTAGACATCAGTTACCCTATACTCTGTTGTATTCCTAATTCTGTTTGCCTGAAGCGCAGAACATCTTGGTTATCTCGTACTACTTCTCACAGAATATGAGAGGTCCGTCATTATGGAACCGAGCTTGTGTTTCCCTTCTGACTCTGACCCTGCGATGGACGTTTAATAGTAGAGCGTATTTCACTCCCCACAGCTATGCAGCACCATGAGGTACACCAAGAAGAAGGTTTCAAGCTGATGAATTCTTGGTCTCATGAAACATTATTGTTTCGAACCTTGGATGGCTGGTGGCTGGCTTGTCCTATCTTCTGACGAGTTTGATAAAAACCATAACATGACACAAATGGGCGGTATCCACGGCCAGACTGAACAATGACGACATGATATTACAGGTTTCTTATAGCATAGCTGTGTTACAATGACTGTTTGATATGATATAACTAATGCTTTACTAATATGATCCCCGCTGTTGAAATGCTGGTTTCTGGTTCTCTGTATCCACACATTATCCTGACTGATATAGTGGTCAGCAAAAAACACGCCGAACATCATCGTCGATCGTGGGTCCCTTCCCCTCGCCAACCACTAATACGCAAACGCTAAAGTGCCCCATCAATTGCCGACGAAACATCCTTCGAGCGGGGAAAACTTGGCAAGAAGTCTTGTATCGGTATATGAGTACACTCAAACCTCGGTGATTGTTTCCTGTTCCTTGTCTTATCAGCTCCTCTGTCTCGATCACTGACTTATATGACAATGGCGCAAAAGACTGATTATCAAAACATCTTCCACTGGGCAGAGACCCAAAAGGACGGCTCCATTCCGTCTTTTGCCACGCGAGACAATGATCCATACGAATATCTTTCTGGCTTCAACAACCATCATGAGTCGGAAGCTATTCCCGGCACAATCCCTCGAGGCCAGAACAACCCACGAGTTGTGAGGTTTGGTCTCTATGCGGAACAGATGTCGGATTCTTTTGGAGCGTCCAGACAAGCCAACAGGAATTCATGGCTTTACCGTTCAAGACCTGCCGTCGCTCACCAGGGCTTTGTAAGTTCATTGCAAGGGACTACTATGCAGTGATGTTGTGCATGCTGACGTTCGGGTTTTAGACGGATATGCCCAAGATCGACGGTACAGAGAGTTGTTTCCTACCTCTGAACCCTCAAGTCAGAATCTCCCCAACACAACTGGCATGGGTAAGTGAAGGGCGTATTCTTCTCTATTACCCATCATTCTAACCCTTCCAGCTTCCCTTCGATATCAGCGAAGGAACAGACTTTGTCTCTGGTCTCCGAACAATCGCAGGCTCAGGCGACCCAACTCTTCGAGAAGGTCTTGCAACACACATCTTTTCTGCCACAAAGAGCATGGAAAAGCGCGCTTTTGTCAACTCGGATGGCGACTTTTTGATCATCGCTCAGCAAGGTGCTCTTGATATCCAGACTGAATTTGGTAACCTCTACGTCCAACCCGGTGAGATTTGCGTCATACAACGTGGCCAACGCTTCAAAGTCAAGGTGGAGGGACCGACGAGAGGATATATCCTCGAAGTCTGGGGCGCTCACTACGAACTCCCTGAGCTTGGACCCTTGGGATCAAACGGCCTTGCTAATGCAAGGGACTTTATGTATCCCAAGGCAAGTTACAACGTCACCCGCGATGATCCTTGGGAGATTGTGTACAAGCTTGGTGGTAAGTTCTTCAAGAGTACTCAGAACCACTGCCCATTCGATGTGATTGCTTGGCACGGTAATTATGTGCCTTACAAGTATGACCTGACCAAGTTTGTCAATGTCGGGTCAATTTCTGTGGACCACATTGATCCCTCCATCTTCTGTGTTCTCACTGCTCGTGGAAGAGACGAGAACGCTCCTTTGGCGGACTTTCTCATCTTCTCGCCCCGATGGGATGTCGCGTCTCATACGTACCGTCCTCCGTATTATCATCGCAACGCAGCTTCAGAGCTGATGGGTCTTATTTACGGAGAGTATGCTGGACGATCAGATGATTTCCAGCCTGGAGGTATTTCGTTTGAATGTGGCTGGGTTCCTCACGGTGTCGCATACGAGGTGAGTGTCGCATTCTTCCTATCATGACGGTTACACGGAGTACTGACAGTGAGAAAGGAATTCAAAGCTGCTTCGGCGCAACCCCCGCCTGAGATGCAGATTTCCAAGGGCGCTGTGGCTTTCATGTTTGAGAGCTGCAGACAATTTACGATTACTGATTGGGCATGGAACAGTGACAAGAAGCATGAGCATGAGCCCAAGATGTGGGACAATTTAGTTGACAATTTTTCTTCCCATTTGGACGAGGTCAATGAGATTATGGGTAAGAAATGAGCATGTATCGTATCAAGCTTGGGCGTAGTAGCGCACGTACGTATATATTAAAACATTGTTTATGCAATGTCACTCCTCGTCTTGACATTGATAAGCAGCCCTACGTTGACCTCACCCGACGGATTCCTCGGGTCCGTCGTATTCGTATCTTGAGGAAATGAGACCCCCCACAAATCAGTCTTACGTCCAATCATTGCTGACCGGTTTCGCATACCGTATCCTCTTAGTAAAACGCTAAAGGGGGCAAGGGGCACGGGTCACTCGCTTGTTCATCTATTGACAGTTAGATCCAAAGAAAACAAACACTTTCAAGGTCTCTTGCTCCATCTAACTTTCTTTCAACTGTGGGCCGGACCAAACTGTTCCGTTGTTCAAAGAATGATTCGATAGTCGTTCTGACGAGACTGAAGATTCTTAAATATACGACTTCGCACTGGATAAAGATTTGACTCAGCATTCTACTCGACAGTCATCCATTGAATCTACATACCACACAGTCTTCACCGTCACCATGAAGGCTCCAGACTCTCCTCGCTATGAGTTCGGTGGCCCGTGAGTCCTTACCATCCTTTGCATCTCACCTCACCGCGTATACTAACACTATCACTCAGTCTCGGTGCCACCGCTATCGTCTTTGGTCTTCCAATTCTTATGCAAGTCCTGTACTTGGGCTGCAATGATGTATCGGGCTGTCCCGCCCCCGCTCTGCTTGATCCTAAGACTCTGAGCTGGGCCAAGTTCAAGTCCCAAGTTCCCTGGCCTCAAGATGGCCTCGCTGGATTTATGTCCTGGGAAGTCACGGGTTGGCTTTTTGCTTATTACTTCCTGAGCCTTGTGCTTTATCGCATTCTACCTGCCCAGATTGTTCTTGGTACAAAACTGCGCGAGTCTGGGAAGCCCCTTGAGTATCGCTTCAACTGTAAGGCAAACGCTCTTCCTAGGCTTGGAGTGTAGACTAACATGTATGCAGCTTTCTCTGCTACCGTTGTCCAATTGACTGGTTGCGCCATCGGAACTTTTATCTACGGCGCCGACTTTCCTGTCTGGACATGGATTACTGACCACTACATCCAACTCCTTACAACAAGCACAGCCCTTACCTACATCATCTCAGTATGGACTTATCTCCGCAGCTTTTCCATTGAGCCCGGGAACCCCGAACTTCGCGAGGTCGCTGTGGGAGGCCGTACCGGCAGGGTCATTTACGACTACTTTATCGGCCGTGAGCTCAACCCCCGCGTTACTCTCCCCTTCTTTGGCGAGATTGATATCAAGGCCTGGCTGGAAATGAGACCCGGTCTTACTGGGTGGATCTTACTCAACTGTTCGTTTATTGCGAAGCAATACAGAACTTATGGCTACGTCTCGGACAGTATCGTGGTCATTGCGTTGATCCAAGCTTACTACGTCCTTGAAGGGCAATATTCTGAGGCCGGATTACTGGGCATGATGGACATCACTTCGGATGGACTGGGCTTCATGCTTACATGGGGTGATATTGTCTGGGTTCCCTTCCTCTATTCAACACAATGCCGCTACCTCTCCGTCTACCCTGTCCACCTGGGTCCTATCGGCGTTGCAGCAGTTGGCACTGTCTTCTGCATCGGCCTCTACATCTTCCGCTCCTCCAACAACCAGAAAGCCCTCTTCCGCAAAGATCCCAACAATCCAGCCTTCGCGAACATGACTTATATCCAGACCAAGCGAGGAACGAAGCTTTTGACCGGCGGTTGGTGGGGAATGGCTCGTCACGTCAACTACTTGGGTGACTGGATTCAGTCTCTTCCCTTTTGCTTGCCCACCAAAGCCGCTGGCTATGTTATCCTTCCTGCCGGCACCGCTGTGGCCGGAGCAGAAGTTGCAAAGATGCTTGATGGGCGGTTGGTTGCACCTGGTGGTGATGCTGCACCTTGGGGAATGCTGTTTACGTATTTGTATTCTGCTTGGTTCGGGTTCTTGCTCATTCATCGCGAGAGGAGAGACGATTATGCTTGCTCGGAGAAGTATGGGAAGGATTGGGAGGAATACAAGAACAAGGTCCGATGGAGAATCCTGCCTGGTGTGTACTAAGCTTAGAGAGGGACAATTCGCGAAACGCGAGGTGTGTTACTTGAATTGCTAGTATACCCGCCGAGCGACACATCCTTGTCTGTATTTTATAAAGTTAGTGTTGACTGTGTGTTCTGGGTTCGATTTTTAGTTGAACGTACGTCTTATTCTAGCTGTTTTATGTATATTCTCAAAGTAGACCTTCAAGACTGATTGTTTCTATAAATAGATTACATGGTCTTTAGTGCTGTAAGCTTGCTGTTCCAGATTCTCGAAAATATCTATCATTCTAGTGAGGATGAAAAAGAACGTCACGACATGATCGGAGAAAGAATATGCCGAAAGCGGGCCGACAATGACAGTATCTCACGTAATATCTACCTATTGGAAAAGGCCGAGTCAAGAAGAGACTGTTTACAACTCTACATGCATGTTCTATTTTTAGTTTTCCACCATTGATACAACAAGACCCTCAACGGAAGTGCGACACAAACATACCAATAGCATGTCGGAATCCGATACCTCCAACTCTGTAGAGAGGGGGTATATGCATAAGCCAGAGATACCTGCCCACATCATGCAGCTCGAAATGAAGCTCATATTCGAGGATCCACCTGACTTAGAGACGTACAAAGATCTCATACTCGATCATCACCCGAACAATTTCCAATGGTGGCCAGGTCATCCTGAACCCGAAGAGTACGTAAAAGGTTATATGTTCATGTTTCTGAAATTGGTGATTAACCATCACAGACGCCGTGATACTTCAGGCTTAACACCCTTGGCAGCGGCTGTGAAACGAGGAAAAGTGGAAGAAGCCAAGGGCCTAATTGAAGGAGGCGCTCGAGCAGACATTTACGGCCCAGCATTTGGCAGTCTTCCGCATCTCGCAGTTGCATTATCCTATGAAGGAATACACCAAATATTTCCGTTGCTCACACTCGTCATTGAGGCGGGAGCAGATGCCAACGTACCTGGCCCTGATCCGGACAAGGAGTCATTGTTATGTATGGTAATCCGTACACTCAGCCTTCCCAATTATCGCCATGCGATATGTCGATATCTCGTCGAGGATGTGGGGGTCGATGTAAATATGGGATGTCAATCTGGCACGTATCCTATCATCATCGCCACGGAAATCGCAGACAAGCAGTTGGTTCATTTTCTCATCCAACATGGCGCGGACGTCAATGTTTCCGACGACCAGGGCATGCGAGCAGTTCACTATGCAGTACCTTCACCATCCAACAGATGTCTTGGATCTCTCATCAAAGCTGGAGCCGATCTACTGTCACCGGATAATTATGGCCGGACACCTCTGCACTTTGCCGCAAACCATTGTTGTTGGGATTTTGTTGGTATCTTTATAGACTTTCTTCCTGAAGGATATGATATCAATGTTCGAGATGCAGACGGATGGACACCACTCATGTGGGCTTGCAAGAATACCCGGTCAGAACCCCTTAAGATCCAAGTCCTTGTTCGCGATTACGGAGCGGATGTCTGGCCGGTGAGCTACGATGGTAAATGGTCTGCTCTCAAGCTGGCCAACTTTACACTTGATCCGCTGAAACGACTAGAGTTCCTAGCACCACCAAAAGACCAGAGAGAAAGGATACTCCAAGACAAAACCAAACAGATTTGGGATCCGGAATTCCACAAAACATCTCCTGGAGGACACCACAATTTTAATAGTTGCACTAATTGCAGAGCTGTAAGTAATCAAATCAACTTCACGTTATTGGAATGCTTGCTGACGAGCTACCCCGGCAAAGCTAACGCCAAGGCCGCTTTACAACTGTATCGATTGTACAGAGCCGTTCTTTCTGTGCTTCAAGTGTTTTCCAAGCCGCAAACTGATGCACCCGAGTGATCATAGACTGGAAGAACATGTTGAGCCTGAACCCTCGGAGTGCTCGGACAATGACTCTGAATGCGACATTTGATGAGAAAGCACGGGTGTTTTATTATCTTTCTTAACAAATACGCCAGTACTCTATCATCTATGAAATGGCGACACGGACAGAAATAGATCCCTTTTTGGTTTGAAGCACTATCAAGTCATGATCATAAGCAAGGTCTTCAATAGTTGTCTCATGAAGACGAGCTCGGGGAATGACCCGGAACGCCATCAGTGCCGCCATGATGTATACTTCGCAATAAGCGAGACTTGTTAATTGTTAGCAAAGACAGACTCAATTTTGAAACAACAGAAATAACTTACTTCTCGCCGATACATGCACGACTTCCCTTTCCGAATGAAATCAGGAACTTCTGCAACTTGTAATTTGGCTTTCCATTATCCAACCACCGCTCTGGCAGAAATTCGTCTGGTTCAGGGAAAAGCTCCTCGTTCCAGTGGTTAATCATTGAGGTCATGCCAATAGGCGTTCCTCTGGGAATGACCCAATTGGTGGTGCCGTCTTTGCTCTGGTAGACAAGGTCCTCCTCGCGAGCGATTCGGGCAGATCGATGGGATACACCGGGCATGACGCGCAGAGCTTCGTGGATGACAGCCCAAAGGTAGGGACGTTGTTCGAGGTCTGTCCACTTGAGGTTCTCCGGATCGATGCCATCTAGATCAGCCATGAGGCGCTTGTAAATCTCAGGCTTGTCGAGGAGGAAGTATGTGATGACAGTCAGAGTGGCCTGGATACATTAGCAAAAAATCATCAAAATGAAGGAAAAGTTTGACTTGCAGCAGTAGTTTCTGTACCAGCGAGCAAAAAGTTAAATCCTTCACCAGATAATCTGTACAGGGACTTTTCTGACTCTGGCAGCGTCTTTGACTCAACAACTTGAGCAAACACTCGTCCACCATCGGGGTTCCTCAACGCGGCCTTGATGTATCCTGGAATAACCACGTTCATTTGTCGCATAACAGCCTTGATATCCTCTCCAAGGTAGTCAGACAAGAAGGGAAGAACCTGAGCCATCTTTCTCGCCAAGACATTGTGTCTCATCATGTAAGCGCTCTGGAAGAACGACTTGACCCAGGTAGCCAGGTTCGGCTCCCACCCTTCTTGAGCGATAAAGCCCATAGACTCGCCAAAGGCATACTGGGAGATAATGTCTGCCGTAAAACAATTGAAAGCTTCCTTGACATCAAAAGGCTCGCCACCAGCATATCTTAGCATCTTGTCCACTGTCATCTGTGCAAATTCTTGAACTTCACCCTCGAGTTTGAGCATTTGTGAGCGAGAAAAGTACTTGGACAAAGCTCCCTTTCGCATTCGGTGGACTTCATGGTTGACTGTTGAGAAACCTGTTACTGAGACCGGACCAGCGCCTCCGGTGTTGAGTTGATGCTGCCATTTGTCGCGAACACGGCCAGGACCCGCGTAGATTTCGTCGGTGAAGTATGGGTCTGAACAGTGAAGTTCATCGGGATTGATTCTGACAATTGGTCCTGCGTATGTCAGAAATGATTGGACTTAGTTGAAGATTGTTTAACTTACCATAGCGCTCGTGCATGTCGCGAATAACTTTTCCATACCGTCCTACCCGCCACCAATCATAGTAGGCCTCGTAGAGATAACTGACAGCGGCGATTTTGGGCCCAGGGAAGTGATACAGGGGATGGAAAGGTGAGATATTGTACAGAGCGACAATTACGCGATAGAGGAACCAGACTCCGACAAGAGTAGCTGCGCTTTTGAAAGAGGCGATGCCCCTGACGTCGACCGTTTCCCACATAGACTTGAAATCCATGATGCACAAGAAGTTTGGGAAAAAGCAGCAGAGCGCATGATTCAAAGGGTCTTGGTAAGCTTATAACACCGAGGAAATGGATATTTGATTTAGTCGATCCAGTTTTATGCCCTACAAACGGTCAACATGGCGTACCATGTAACGCTTTTATCATAGGATCGGCTCTAAGTGGACGGTTTGAGAGATACATCCCGATGACCCCTGCGGGCTTGTGGAGTTGGTATCCTTTTCTCCCCCGCTCAAGAAGATTTCTCTCACCATTACCATGGATCTGGGATGGCCGTTACGAAAGCTCGGATCTGAACTGGGTTTGACACCGTGATTAGTGCTTATGGACTCCGCTTCAACATAGGGCCGTTTCGCCCAGGAGATATCAAGATACAAGGAATCTAGCACGGAGTGTCTTTGAATTATACCCGGATCACGGATATTGGCACAAATCTGCAATTCCAAGTTACATATTAGAAACTAAAATGTCACTCGTTATTACTGAGTTCTAATGACTTTTACCACTTTGTTCATCTACACTCGGGAGATAGTCCTTCTATAAGTCTGAAATTCATTGCGCAAACTTATATGGCGCAGCAATTATGGTCGATTGTATTACCAAGAGTTGCAGGCATGCCTTGCTGATTGAAGCTGTCAGAGGTTACAGAAAAAACAACTCTGCATCTACATAAGAGAAAGAAAGATATCACTGTTTTATGCCACCTCTAACTATGGATGTTTACTAGGCCGCCCTTTTTACCCTGGATTTTTTACGACCCTCTGTGTGCGGCGCTAGAGAGTGGCAAGCTGAAAAGCGTTTCTTAACGTGGAATTCTCATTGGAAACAACGAACCGAGCAAAACGTATACACATGTCAAGCCTCTGTATATCAAGATCTGCTTTGAGAATGGAAAAAGTCTCAGCAAATTTTTGGGCTGAAATTATATAGCACTTTCATAAAACGCGATGTTCAGTCTTGTTCACTATGGATATTCCATCCTTTCCCATCCCTATTAATTACGGATGTGGGACATCGCAGTCACGACAGAAATATGAAGGTACTCATCCTGAAAACCTCGTTTCGGTCGTTGCAGAGATTTGAATCAGCGTATTGAGATGAAAATGAACACACGGCGCATCAGACACTTGTATACTCAACTGAGACTTCTGATAAGGGTGAATTATCTATACCCTGGATCGGAGTTATCATTAGGGCCAGAATCGGATCCAGACCCAGGCTCACATGACATCGTCTACGACTCGGCCTCAATAAGTGAACTTAGCTCCATTACTAGCACAGACGCCGTTCTGACCTCGAGTGGCAACAACGAACTGGCAGAACGATTGGCTGTCTTCAAAACCATGTTCCTTGGCAACGAGGAGCCTGAATTCACAGCGAGAGATTGTCAAATGTCAGATTCGTCAGTAGCAATAACCTAGAGGTTTACTGATCTGTTCGGAGTTCCAATCTGGCACAAGATTACCTCTTTGGAAGTGGTGTGCCCACTTACTGCCCATGATAGGATAACAATGACAGCCGCCTGACCAGAGTAACCCTGACGAGGACTCGGTCACAAGAAATGATAAGTAAGCAGCCAAAAAGTGCTATCGTCATATGAGACACTACGACAGCATACACTGCATTGTCCCCGACTTCCGGCGAGGGAGGCTTTGCAAGTCAAGTGATAAAGCTCGAACTGAAACGATTGGCCGGCCTCTTGTGTCCATCAACCATGAAACGTTTACTGCAAGTTCCTCTATAGCAGGAGACATACCATTCGTAAAGTCAATTAGCTCAGCACCCCGTAAAGGCTCAGGGCCAGACCAGAGCAAGTGACTGGTTCAGCTAGCAAAAAATCAGGGAGAAGACAACAACTGCGATAGATAACTGAGGGTAAAGCTACAACAAAAGCCATGTTAGACCAAACCTCTGCGAACGCCACCACCATCACGAATCTAGCTCACGGCATATCAATAGAGAGATTCCAAGTATATCGTACTAGCCATTGTAATCTCAACGTGCCCTATTCTAGGTATTTGATTTCCACACCGAGAATGTCTGTAATGTCTCAGTTGCAATGTCAGTTGTTGCACCTGAGACTAGAGTCCCTGTGTCAGTATGACTCGTAAATCACATCTTACTAAAGTACTAATGCCTATCTATCTGATTCTACTAATAGTTAACATATATAGATATTCGATGATCTTGCTGCCTTGGATAGAGCCCCATTTGACACAACTACCGCAAAAAATAACCGAAGAAGTATGCAGGCAATCAAGCTTGCTATGGACTGGCTTGTTCCGTTTTCTACTATGCATCTCGGTATTCAGAAACCCGAATGTCTTAACCAATGATGGCGTCAACGCCGACCCCAATCAAGCCTTTTTTGTCGATTTTATTTAATTCTTGGCTATTGAAAGGGCATGCCATACCCTTGTGGGCCTTTAATGCCGATACCTCGCGTGGCGATCTGCGTCTCGACTCTTTGATAGCGGCGCAAAGAATAACCCGATCTGGTTTAACATCATCTTAGACCCAGACACGGCAATCCGGCACTAATGATAAACCTTCGACCCCTTTATCATTTGGCGCACATTACTTGCTGACCGAGGTCTTGAGAAACAAGATCGCGGGGTAAAGAGGCTTGAACTTCTCCAGATTTGGAGAGACTAGTCTCGAGACTCTCCGCATTTCAATTTCCTGGGGTACCGGTTGATAGCGAGACCTCTAGGTATATAATATCATAGACGAGGCGTCTTCTTCCAGATTGCTAACTCTCCCCAGACTGATCATTTGCGGTACATCTAGGCCTCACGACCTTTTTCCTGCATATTCATTCTGATAAGAGACTCATACCCATCACCATGGCGTCTCATCCAGAAATGTCTACGCTGCCCGCCAGCGATACAAAGCAGCCAACCCTGGACCAGTCGGAGGATCAACCTTCAGCCATAATTCACCATGTCGAAAACTCCGAATTCGAGGAAAGTCCCAAGGTTGCCTGGTCCACCATCTTGGCTGTCTTTGTAAGTTATTACGGACAAAGGAACGATTTGCCCAGGACTGACTCTAACTTTCTCTGCAGTTCATGGGCCTGACTTACATCCCCGCCATCGCAACAGCGTTTCTCATGCCGACTCAGATCCTTCAGCAAATTGGCATGGCGCTTGGAGACACAGAAAACATTGCTTGGATTCCCGGTGGCTGGTCTATCGGCGCAGCTGTCTCATTCTCTGTAGCAGGAGGCCTGAGCGACGTTTTTGGTCGTCGATGGGTTCTTCTGAGCGGTCAGACTATCATTTTGGTCGGTGCAGTAAGTAATTCAATGGTAATGCTGAAGATGGAAAGATCTAACACAAATTTAGATCGTTTGCGCTTTTGCTGAGACGACATTGCGAATTGTCACCGGGACTACTCTCGTGGGATTTGGCGCCGGCGTCATCATGGTATCTTATCCTGGCATCAGCGAGCTTCTTCCGAACAAGTACAGGTATGTATCTTAACAGGATTCTTCATGATTAGATTCTAACCCGTCTTATCTAGAGGAATTGGCATTGGATGGACCGAGTTCTGCATCTGTATCCCTTGGGGCTCTCTGAGTGGCTTGATCGCAACCCAACTCTATCTCAAGGCAACCTGGAGATGGTGTTACTACATCACCATCATGTACGCTGCTGTATGCTTGATCGGCACCTTTATCTGCTATTTCCCTCCATCCCGCCCGCAGCACGACTTCGAGAAAACACGCTGGCAACAAGTCAAAGAGCTTGACTATATCGGACTACTGCTCTTTGCCACCGGCCTCACCATATTTCTGATCGGTGTAACGTTCCTTGGTGCCGCTCACAAGTCCACGGCATTCGTGGCATCGACCATCTCGATAGGTGCCTGTGTTTTTATCGCTGCCTTTATCTACGACTTTACGATCCCGAAGAAACCTCTTTTCCCCCGCAAGCTCTTCCGTATGTACAGAGAGTTTACTGTATATCTTGTGATCCTTTTTGTTTGCGGAATGATCTGGCAGGCAATGATTACACTTGGTAACCAGGGCACATTATTCATGTTTACCAACGATCTTGCCGAGATTGGTTACATCTCAATTCCTGCCAATGTCTCGGGTATTATTGGAGGTTGGATCATGCCGACATTGGTTCACAAGATCAAGCACATCCGCTATCAATTCCTCTTCGCCCTTCTCCTTCAGACCGCCTTCACCGCGTCATACGCCACTGTGATTCCCCACAACAAGAATGGTTGGATGCTCTTACCAATGTTCGGTCAAGCCTGTTTTACCTGGCTTACAGTTTTGTCCTACGTCTCGTCTGGCTTGTTGGTCCCACAAGAGGAACTCGGAGTCTCAGCCGGATTGATGGGAACTTTCCGAAGTGCTGGTGGATCGTTGGGCAACGCTATGTTCAGCACCATCGTGACCTCGACCATCAATCGTAAACTTGCCAAAAACATTGCTGGGGCTGCTATTGGCGCAGGATACTCTGCTAAGGACTTGCCATCTCTGATTCCTGCGGTCATCCAGAATGCTGTCGGTGTTCCTTTCGCCATGGCTAAAGTGCCAGGAGTAACGGAGCCAGTTCTCCAAGCAACGACTGCCGCCTTCAAAAACACATACGCAACAGCATTTAGAACCGTGTTCTTATCGACAATTCCCTTGGGCGTGGTGGCCATGATTGCAGCTGCCTTTATCCGCGATCCGAGCCATTTGCTCAATAATCATGTTGCCGTCCATCAAGAGAAGGAAGTCCTTGGAAAGAAGAATGAGGTAGAAATGGCCGGAAAGGTCATTGATTAGTTTTTGTTTGCTGGTACTTTCTTATCGCTTGCAAACACCAGTTTAGTTGCAGACATCCAATATCAGTCGTACTTCATATGCTTCCAGTTTAGCAGATCTTGTCACGATTGTTTGTCTAGATGCTATGGCTTTACAGAGTCAGTGATACTCTCCCTTGCCATGTGACTTATACAGCACAATATGTCATGAATCTGGCTGTATACCTACGCAATGTATTAGTTACCTAGTTCTCCTTCTCCACATATGTAAGGTACTGTGACTGAGCGTGGAGATGAGTCAAAGACTGCATCAATGGACGAATCAGATATCTTGGCACATCATTGTGTGGGCCCGACGCTTTCCTGCGGACAACCAGAGAATAAAACCTTGAGAAACGATCTGACTCATGTCCTCGAACGTCGAGGAGCACTCGCTGACACAGACATTATCTGACTGGCATCTTACCGTCCGAGCAACTAACACCCGTTCTCGGTATCCTGATGCATTGTGGACATGTCAGGAACTGATTCATGATGGTCTAACTACTAACAGATAAACACGCGAGGCGCCAGTCAATGCACACAGTCTTCGTCGCAAGTGGTGGAATTAATAGCTACAGTGTCCAACGTAGAAACAAAGTTGTTGAAACATTTTCTTCCTTTACGTCAGTCTACTCTACTTGAATTGGTCTACATAGAACTGCAAGTTTGGGTTTCTGTCTCACTAGGTGCTCGATTTGCCAAACATTGCCTTGCTCTTTTCTGCCTCTGATCGTCAACCGAGTTGCGTGATGGATTCGTGACCCCACAAGGAAAAAGAAAACCCAGTTCTCATCTCGCTACTAGAGCTCATCAAGGAGAATAACCCCGGATCGGCTTGTCACAGCTAGAAATACAAAGTTTAATGAATACTCTGTAGATCATGAATAATTCATTCTAGAACATACTTGCTACGGTTATCGGAACTTTCTTGTTTATCTCAACTGTCTCCTAACAAGGATATTGTTTCATCTTGAGCTATACTAAGTAGGAAATACGAACAAAAACGTGGGTTAGCCTTGATTCACCGTCCGAGAGAACTTGCTGGAACCACGATGATTGCTCTTCGTCCACGTGTATTACTTTTTTGTTGCTATGACCTCGTTTCAGCTTGTCCGACACTAAGAAACAAACACTAAATTACACAATCGGAGGAAGCCGAGGCTGGGGATCTGCAGACGGTTACGGCGTTTTAGTTTACTACATGACCCCTGCTTGTTTAGCACGGGCCTGAGTGTGGGATGAAACGACATTGCTTAACCAGAATGGAAAGGGCCAAGAAATAGTAAAGTCCCATGAAGCTCCTTTGTAATTTTGTTGAAAAAGTGAAGTGATGATGTATTCCAGGAACTCCTTCGCGAGACTATAAGAACCTTGTCTGTCCCATTTGAAACCGAGGCACTTCATCCTCATATCAAGGCATTTTCTCGTACGCAGTTCATACACTCTTTCGAAACTCAACAGGCAGGCCCTCTTATCCATTATTTTTCCCCTTCTACCTCTTATATCTGGACCTTGCACTGTCCAGTTAGTATTTACATATTACCTTCTTTTAAACATTCAAGATGAAGTTCTTTTCAACTCTTTCTTTCGTGGCTGGCATGGTCAGCGCTCTTCCTGCTGGGGATGTTAAGGTCCGTCAGCTTGGTAGCGGTCTTGGCAGTGGCCTAGGCAGTGGCCTCGGTGGAGGACTCAGTGGCGGAGGGCTCGGTAGTGGTCTAGGTAGTGGCCTTGGTAGCGGCCTTGGTGGAGGACTCAGTGGTGGAGGACTCGGCGGAGGACTCGGTGGTCTTGGTGGCTCGTCCACACGCAATGACCTCGAGCAAGGTAATGCTGGTAGCTGTCCCAAGGCCATCTTCATCTTTGCCCGAGCCACTGGAGAGCCGGGTAATATGGTAAGTGATCTCTTTCACCTTGCCGGGAACATTCTCACTAACAAATGCATAGGGCGCGTCTACGGGTCCTATCGTGGCAAGAAAGCTCGAGGCTAAGTATGGAAATGGTAAAGTCTGGGTCCAAGGTGTTGGTGGCCCGTACAAGGCTGATGTGCAGGGCAACCTCCTCCCTGACGGCTCTACCCCAGCTGCTATTGAAGAGGCCGTCCGCCTCTATAACATGGCCCATGAGAAGTGCCCTGATACCCCTGTTGTTACTGGTGGATACAGGTGAGAAAGAAGCGATTTTCACTCAGAGCTTTTTTTGACTTGCTAACCATGATTGTCTTCTAGCCAAGGAACTGCCTTAGCTGCCGCTGCTATTTCCAAACTCGAAGCCAAGGTCATGGACCAGGTCAAGGGTTGTGTTCTCTTCGGATACACCAAGAATGCCCAGAACAAGAAGGCCATTCCCAACTACCCACAGGATCGCACTGCCATCTACTGCAACACAGGAGATGGTGTCTGCACCGGAACCTTGATGATTACCGCTCCTCACTTCATGTACCAAGGCGATGCTGCGGGTCCTGCTCCTGAATTCCTGATCTCCAAGATTGGCTAAGCGCTGCATGGAGCATATTTCTTTCTTTCTTTTTTTCTCAGGGGTATCAGTTAGACGGTAGACCTCGGTAGCTTGATTACTTCCCTGGATGATAGTGTATTTCCGTGGCCCGAGGATCTGCGTGCAGGGTTCTTGGGGGTTGCAAGCGAGTGAGGTTGTGTGACTATACTGGAGCCTCACAATGACAGATTGTCTGTTGTATAATAAACGTTGGTTCCTTGTATTGAATTCATGTCTTTAAGCTCAAGGTCTTACTCCGTCGCTTTTTGTTGATTCTATGTATAATGTGTTTCTACCGAAGCTCAATACTTCTCAAGGCACTCATAATCCTTAACTGGAAGTTAATCCACCAACAAAGATGATCAATAACTCAACAAATCTCATCAATAAACTCATGTCACAGTGACTAGTTCTACGCATACGATGTGACTGACCGAGCAGCTGCCTAGCTATCACGCGTCGTATCAAACTGGTGTGATTTCATCTGATTCCTGACGCATAAAAACTTTTGTAGATCCTTCGTGATTCTCAGTAAACTTGAAACGACCTTAAGCATCGGCTACTTCCTTTGAGCCTCGGCTGATATCTAGGCTCGCGTATGATGCTTTGTGTCTTGAAAGTTGGAGAAAACATGATCTGAAACAACAGCGGTGGCTATTTACAAAGATGGTGTGGAGTAATTGTGAGAGAAACGAGTCCGTGCCCTTACCTCATTTGGAAATCCTCGCGAAGAATTAATATAAAATTCTCGAAAGGAAAAGTGACTTGTCATATTGTCCTCGGCGACCAATCGCAAACGTGCCATAACCAATTGATCCTGGACGGAGAATTTCGTCACTGACCGAGGTTTGCTTCCATCTATTCGTTTTTGTTTCCAAATTAGTGTGAAGGTTTTGCGTAGACAAGACGGAGTTTGGTCTGTCTGGGTCTTCGTGACAAGGGACTCCGTCCGGCCTTTGAAGATATAAAACCTCGAGTGAAGGCCTGCCTTGTTGCGAAATATTCCAGACATCAGTCGTTCTTTCATTCCTCCTCAGAGATAAATATAATCCCAGTATCGACAGGTTCGATAATTGTCCTTCTTTTATCCCATCAATTCAACATGAGGCTCTCTACTTTGATTGCTGCCTCTGGTGCCATTGCACCCGTCCTTGCTCTCCCTCAGTTCCTCCTACCCACGGCCGGTGCCGAGTGGACTCCCCAAGAGTGGGTTGCTCCGGGTGCAAATGACTGTAAGTACTTACAGCTTAGTTGAAGTCCAAAATGTCGCCCTATTCCCAATATCTAACTGTTGCATCAAGCTCGTGGTCCTTGCCCCGGCCTCAACACATTGGCCAACCATGGCTACCTTCCCCATGATGGAAAGAACATCGATCTGAAGAAACTTGCGGATGGAATGCTTGCTGGCTTCAACATCGAGAAGGGTGATGCTCTCCTTCTCTTTACTCAGGCCATCAGAACAAGCCCCAACTATCCTAGGACTCGCACTTTTGATCTGGCTGACCTTGGTCGTCATAATATCCTTGAGCACGATATCTCTATCAGGTATTTGACACCCAGAACACCGATTTCTTCATTATATAGTTCTAACGCATCTCATGTAGCCGCTCTGATGCCTTCTTTGCTGACCCAAACCCATTTAACGAAACTGTTTGGGCTGAGACTCTCACATACTTCCCCGACGACATTATCACCGTTGAGCAAGTTGCAAAAGCGCGAATGGGCCGTCTTGCAACCTCCAAGAAGACGAACCCTGAGCACTCGTTGTCTCAGTTGGCTGACGGCTTCAGCTGGGGCGAGATGGCATCCTTTTTCGAGATCATGGCTGACGGTACTACCGGCACGGTAGAGAAGAAGTTTATCGAATATTGGTTCAGTAAGTTGCTTTCCGGTTTACCTGTCGTTATCTCTTCAAACAATACTGATAAGGGTCTCTACTACAGAGAATGAGCGTCTGCCTACAGAGATTGGATGGCAGCGACGTACCACGACCATGCGTGGCATCGAGCGTATCGAGTTCACAAGAAAGCTCATGGAGGCTGCTGGCGTTTCCCGTCGTGATATCAAGAGTGATGCTTACGGTCGCCCAATTGAACACTAAAGTATGGCCGTCACAATGAACATAAGCTGGGTTTTGAATGGGGTCAAATTTCTCTCGATGGAATTTGTGTGGTAGATTTTAGTCAACAATGGATGGCATGGTTTCTGTACATAGCGGAGTTATTTTCTGTTTCTCAATATGATCTCTTTCGGTGACGATCCGATGTTTTTTTGCATCTCTCTTCAGTTGCATTTGAGACCAGGCTTGCTTCATTAAAAACTCTCCAATTCCACTGTTCCCTACAGACCATTGTACCGGGGCGGTCTTGTCCTACAAAGGAGAATTCGGTACAGACTGGGCGGCTTGGAAGTCGAAACTGAAATTATCGCTCTTCTGGCAACTTGTTAGCTGATCTTGTACAATCAGTGTTTCGCGACCATGGCTCCTGCCTTATCCCTCGATACCTCGATCTTGGCATATGGTATTTGTACTTACTTCCTCTTCACTGTCGTTCTCACTTGAGGGCTCTGATACTTTGCCCTCTTTTTTCTCAGCAGCTAATCCGGCAACGTCTGTGTCCTTTCTCAACGGCGACTCTGATGTAAGATTCTCCGGCTCCAGATACGTAGGCATGCCTTTGACATGGGGTTCCTTGGGTGGGCCGAATCTGAGTTTCTGAAGCAAGAGAGAGCGAACATCCGGCTGATCCTGAAGGAATCTCTCCCAGTCGGACATATCTCCATGTAGACGGTACGGATCTCCGAAGTTATCTGAAACAAAGTCGAGGTAGAACTGGGTCAACTTTAAATCCGACGAAGTGGTGCTGCACACATACTGCACATCTTCGAAGCTGACGGGGATACCGAATGCTGTGGCTGCATGGTCTTCAAAGAGACACCCAAAAGCGTAATTTTTGAATCTTCTGCACAGTAGATAGTCGCCTAGAATCCAGCATTTTGCGTTTATGTTGGGGTGTTTCGGTAAGGTAGAGGAATCGTAGCTCCCGTAGTACATCCACTCGACAAACAGGCCAAAAACAGCGGGATCATGCTCAGACAGATTGATTGGTCCATTGTTCTTCCACAGACAGTGTTTTTTGAGGTAGGGTGAGTGATGTGAAACCAGGTTCACGGGAAGAGGCCACGTTTCGCCCTGCGAGGGTGTCGGGCCAACACAGATCTCAACTGCCTTTCCACGTAATCTGTTTTCGTCAGTCTCCATTGTGCCGCTGGTCGTGAAAGATGGCAAACGTACAATTCCAGTGTATCTCTGTTTGTAAACTTCTCAAAAACTCTCTTGTGACGGTGGGAATTAGGATTGGATTCTTTGTAGTCTGCGAATCTATGCTCCTCGAGACTCCAGTTATCACAGCCGCGTTGGAGAGCGAATGTCACATAGCGAGTAATTTCTTCGCCGACGAGTTGAAAGTATTCGTCGATCGGCTTTCCCCACGTGCCTGGGCTTGTCAGTTTGGTATCTGCATAACAAATCAGTGAGCGTTTAGATATCTGTGCATTTTAAACATGTACCAGGAGGCATAATTGAAGACTGTGCCATCATATCGGCAAGGATAACCAGTCGCTCCCAGGATCGCTTGTGCTGATCGATATTCTTACCAAGTCTCAATTGGAGAAATTATGTACGCAAAGACTAAGCGTTCAAAGAGTTGTTCTTTCTATGTACCGCGTGGAGGGTGCAATTATGGGCCTTCCATAATGCTGACTCATTCTTGACCCTGGTAATGACCTTCCGTTACCGGGTGATGATGTCTACCAGTGACATTGCTGAATTTCCTCTTGAATTTCTGTATCATAAATGATTTCTCTGACCAAGCGGACTAACTTAGCAGCCGGGCCAAAAGCAGCGACGCAATCTGTGCCTGAAGTTTTGTGATTATGCAGACAGCCGCAAGAGTGATACAAGTCGAACTTCTATTGACCGAGGTTATTTATGCTGAAGTAGCTATAGTGTTGATTTAACACAGGCCAGCGCAGGTGCATGTTTCTGATTTGGCCATTATCTAAGAAGTGGTAAGTATATCACGTAACGGTTCGTCTTCATACGAGATGGAAGTAGGTAATTATGTTAAGTCGATTTCGTTCATGCTATAGCAATACCTAGGTAGTCGTTGTGATGATAACAATAGAATGGTGTGGGCAAAGTCATCGGTTGTGGCAGTGTCAAATAGAAAACATATCCCACTGTATTGATCAAATATCGGTCAGGAAGAAAACGCCTCAGATCAACGGAAGGACGCAGGTACCTATGCTATGTCTCTCTGTTCATTCACTGCGGCTTGGCAGACATGTCGTTACCCGTTAGTTTGCAAACTAAACTTTCAGTCTCTTAATATTAGTCTACACTACAAACAACGGCTCAGCGGCAAAGGAAGTGGTGTGGTCCAGAAGCCTTTCGCTGAGAAATTAAAATTACTAACGGCTGATTCCAGCTCTATTCAAGAAATGATCGTCACTGCAGGACCTCCAGCTTGATTTCGATTCGTTTCGACCTTTTGTCGGACCGATGCCTGACTGCCAAGTTCATTTTTTTCGGCCAAAGTCTCCCCATCTTCTCATCTACCCTTGACTACCCCAATTCAAATCCACATTATTGACATCACTATCCCCGGACCAGCATGATTTAGGTTAAACTCATGCGGGGGAAAAATGCGTCGTTAGCTCTTGGGGAGGATGATATGGTCCAGGATGAATCCGCTGATGTTTTCTCTATGTATAAATAAAGACGGCTTGCTCCTACAAGCCTTGAACTAACCAGGCAGCTTCTTCTCACCTTAGAACATCATGAGAAACAATCTGTTATCGACCGTTGTTGGTCTCTCACAATTTTACTCCCTGGCCACTGCCCAGTCTTCTGCCACTACAATCACTGTTCCCACTGGCACACCCATTGCCGGTGAATACAATGGCACCTATCGTCCTCAAATCCACTTCTCACCACCTCAACATTTCATGAACGACCCCAATGGCATGTTCCGTGACGCTGACGGTCTGTGGCATCTGTACTACCAGTACAACCCCACAGCTTTGGTCGCTGGTAACCAGCACTGGGGACATGCGACGTCAAAGGACTTGTATCATTGGGTGAACCAACCTATTGCCCTGTTTCCGCCAGAGGAGGACACGTTCGTCTTCTCCGGAAGCGTGGTAGTTGACGAGAATAACACTTCCGGATTCTTCCCGGATCAAGACAACGGAGTCGTCGCAATCTATGTAAGTTCAACATCAGATAAATTATCGCGTGACTCAAAATAATAACAAGCCAGACTCTATCGTCGCCAACAGTCCAGGATCAAGCTATTGCATTCTCAAGAGACGGAGGTTACACTTTCGAGCCTTACAAGGGCAACCCAGTCATCAACAGCACGTCCACCCAGTTTCGTGATCCCAAGGTCATTCGTTACAATGACTCGTGGATTATGGTGGTTGCTTACCCCCAAGACTTTGCCATCGGCATCTTTGAGTCTTCTGATCTAAAGGAATGGACTGCCACCAGTAACTTCTCCCACCATGGTTTGCTTGGCTTGCAATATGAGTGCCCCAACATGATTTCTATCCCGTACATCGATGGAGATGGGGAGAGGCAGGATGACATGTGGCTTATGGCCATAAGTATCAACCCAGGTGCTCCCTTGGGAGGTTCTATTACTGAGTACTTCCCCGGCCACTTCAACGGTACCCACTTCGAGGCCGTTGATGGTGCTGCGCGAATCGCAGATTTCGGAAAGGATAACTACGCCGGTCAATGGTTCTACGGCCTTTCTGAGGATGAGAACCCTGTCTCTATCGCTTGGGCATCCAATTGGCAGTACACACAAGTCGTGCCTACAGGAGATGAGGGATGGCGAAGTGCGATGAGCCTCCCTCGTGAGAACTATTTGACCAAAGCCGAGCGCGTAGGCTGGAAACTGGTATCCAAGCCTTATGACCTCAGTCCAGTTTTGGGCCGTGAGCTTGCTTCCAACGACAGCTTTGGTAACTCGAAACTTATTGTGGATTATTCTGATGTCGATTCCAACGCGATATACTGGGAAGTCAACGTCACCGGCCTCGCAGGCGCGGACGTGTCATCGACTACATCAATGAACTTCACATTCCTGTCTCCCAGTACCGGCGAAAGTATCAAGGCTGGTTACTATTTTGGTGGTGATCCAGTCTACTTCCTTGACCGTGGCAACACCCGTGCCTTCGACAATGTCTTCTTCACCGATAAGACGTCTCTTGGAAGCCTCGCAGCCAGTGATGGCTCATGGAACACGAGCGGCGTGATTGACCGGTCTATCTTTGAGGGTTTCCTCAATGGTGGCGTCGACAGCGTGACCAACACGTTCTTCTCCACAGAGCCATTGACTCTCATGGAGTTCAACACAGTCGATATACCAGAGGACGTTAAAGTTAGTATTGCTGTCTATGCTTTAGAAAGTGCGTGGCAAGAGTTGGAGGGCAAAGACGGACTCGTGCATGGGAACACAACGTCTAGCACAGACTAGAGTGGTGCGAGTCAAGCGACAAATTGACGTTGATACACACGTTAATACCAGCTTTATATGATATGAGAGGCTTTGGCTGCAAATTACGACTAGCAAAGTAAATGCGATAACATAAATTCATTAAATTACCTCACAAGGTACCATGGACTGAATCAATCACTCTCCTAATCCTCCATACACAGCCATTAAAACCACACTCTCTCTTCTCAACCTGGGCGTTCATAAGCCTTCCCCCTTCAATCTCTAGCATGAACCCTGCGCGGCCCTTGATAATATTGCATTCCATTGTTCCATATCCTGCCGCCAGGAAAAACTTTGTTATATCAGTATTGCCATGATCCTCAGCTTTTTTAGTAAACAGCTCCAGTGCCTCATTAGAAGTAACCAGAAAGACCACCTTGGAGTTACCCTTTCCTGCGAGCTTCGTATCAAGTCGGTCGTAAAGGAAGTGTGGAGCATGCATGCGCAGTAGTTGTCTGGCGCGAAGGGTCTGGGGATCTGCGGCCAATATGTCCTTCATTGTCTTTGAACGGGAGTACTTGATGACTGGCAAAGCCTCATGAGAGGGAGCATCCTCACCAAAGTAGGTAAGCATTGGATCAAGGATATTGTCGATCTTGTACACTACGCCGTTCGAAGCAGAAATTCGAATTGCTCTGCCTCTCCTGTTTTTCAAGATTTTGGCTTGCGTACCAGCACGTACAGTAGACTCGGTCAAGCTCGCCATGCCTGCGTTGGTGGTAATTGCGCCGTTCGTGTTGGTATCAATTGATGAGCCCCCATATGCTGTGATGGTTTTCCTGTAAAGCTGTTGCGGACTGAGTTTGCCAGGAAGAATGTGTGAGGGCGGCCAGGAGAGGATAACCTGCTGGAGAACTCAGCTTCTGCGCGAGACCTGGGGCCTTTGCAATCGCTCTATTGGCGGGGGCGAGGATAGTAAAGGTCTGGTCCTTGTTGTTGTCGCTGAAGCACGCTTCAAATGCAGGTTCAGAAATCCCCGTGCCGTGTCCAGTTGACACGAGAAGATTGTAGAAAGTGGTCAGGTCTTTGTGCTGTTCAAGAACAGTTATGACAGTGTTTGTGCGTTCGACCTTACTAAAAGAAAGTTATAAGGTATTGTTTCCTGAATTATAGAGGCCGAGTAATTTATCCTCAGTAGCGGCTTTGATGACGATGTCTTTTGGCGGCTCTGATACTGACCGCGACGATGAGGGGGGACATGAAACTCCTAGCCTCGACAGTGATGATCAAATGTGTAGATGACATGTTGCTGCTACTAACTGTGGTCATGTTAAAGGGCCCTAAAAGTAGTATTGCTCAACCTGGCTGTGTCATTACTGAGGACGGGGCTACTATCATTGCACCGGGCGCTACAGTGGCTTATCCAAGACTTTATTAACTACCATTATTTCTAGCGTCACCAAGGCCACTTAATCCCTTCGTATAAATCACTATTGTGTTGACTTGAACATATGGTAGGATACGATTTCTGCAATCTTTGATCCTTGTGTTATAGCAATTTCATGCCCCCTTCGAGGACAACCAGATCGACGCCGTCCTTTCCAAGGCAGGCTGTAGCATCTCCGATAAGCTCTTCTTTAACAATACTAGGATCAGAAGCGCCAAGTATTAACAAAACTTTGTTCCTCTCTATATCGACGGTATTTACTCGTCTCCTCTTCCTGAGAGAGTTTCCTACTAATGTCCAAGTATCCTTCTGATTGAATATGGGTGCATAATTCATGCAACTGATAAAAGCATCCACGAAACCGGGATGATTCGTGAGTTGCCAATTCAAAACATCAGCGACATTAACGTCAGGATATTTGTTCGAAATGACTGCAAAATCGTATTCAGGCCCACTAGTTGCATCAGAACTACCAGTAGAGATCGTGGCGGGGTTCTGATCAGGAAGTGAGGCTAAAGGAGGGGGAATATGCAGTCGTCGTCTTACAAGCGCCCGCCTGAGACCACCCGGCAGCCACCCATCTTGATAGACGAGTCTTGCTTGCCAGCCGACATGGTAGTCTCTCACAAGACCAGACGGGGCCACAAGAGTGAGGGTGTCGATGAGATTCGGGAAATACTCCGCCAAAGCCATGGCCAAAGCTCCACCAAAAGAGTACCCAACAATGCTGAAGCTCTTGGGGCCCGTCCAGGGGACCTCGGACGAACTCAAAACGAGAAGGATCTGTGTTATATATAGTGCAGCATCATGGCGGATCTTTGTGGGCGCGTCAGAGTATCCTCGGCCGAAGTAATCTACAGCTTATCAGTGAAGTACACCGCTGCATTATTCTTCCATGACAAACTCGTCGAATTACACTGCTGTTCTGGCTATTTCAGGTGCTAACATCAACAAGTCTGACAACTTTGGTGAAACTCCGTTGCATTGTGCATGTTTGACTGGCCGAGAATCCAATACCGCGTATCTACTTTCTGCGGGAGCCGACGCAAACAGAGAAAATCACAAAGGTAGGACACCTCTTATGTCTGCTGCGATATATGGCAATGTTACTGTGGTGCGCTTGCTTCTACAGCATGATGTGGATGTTGAAGTCACGGACATCGATGGGGAGTCAGCAGCGACACTGGCTGTTTGGACGAATCGTCATGATACATTGCGCGTGCTTGTTTTAGAGGGCCGAGCGAGACTTGATGTCATCACACCTTTTGGTCGGACAATATTACATACTGCCGCGCAGCATGGTGATGTCGACATGATTCAGACTCTGTTGGATCTCCCCCTTGGCACGATTCAATCGTCAGTAGTGGATCAAGAAGGATGTAGTCCCCTGGACAAGCTGAGACAGAGGAAAGACCTCACTCAAGAGTTGAATGAAGCATTCGGCGCGTTGATGCTGAAAATGAGTACTGGGCTGGCAACAGGTACACTCCACACTCAAGAGCCGTTACCAGTGGTAGCTTGTGACGACAAAGATGGCCTACAAGATGCCGAAACATTTTCTGAAACAAGCGAAGAAGTGTTTCTGCCAGCACTCGAAACCCAAGAAGACAACTAATCAAAAACACACGAGCTGTTAGCAAGACAGAGTAGAGTTGCATCCTACAATACCACGGGTGCTTCAGTTATCAGGTCTGTTCACAAACAGATTCCATTAATGTTGATCACTAATAGCCCAAGCTGAAAATTACCTGGACTAACCCTTCAAGCTATCATCGTTCATCTTCCCGAGGCATAACCCATTGCTTATCTTGCACTTGCCTTGCCTATTTCTATCATTTTTGATACCGCTTTTTTTCTTTAAAATGATTTGTGGGGATAACTGCTGGGACTGCTTTTGACCTTTACTGGATGACAATCTACATCCTCGTATATTTTATCTTGTTGTTACTAAGCTTATTATTACTAAAATGACACCGTTCTAAAAGAATACCTGACCCCCTCACATCATAACCTTCATCCCCATAGCAGTCTTTCCTGCCATACCCTTCAGCTCGAAATGCTGAACCATCTTCGCTGAACCCGAACCACCAGATACATCGAGCACAGTCACAGCTGCATCAGTGGTACCATTGCCAGGTGACAAAGCGTAGATAAAGTTGCCAGCAGCAGCCAAGTCAATCAGACCTGGATCACCATTGCAGGTCAAGTCAAGCTCGGACACAACGCTTGCATCCTCAAGACTCATCTCCACAACTCGGTTGCGGCCGACATCAGTGACAAATGCGGTCTTTGTGACGGGAGAAATAGCTACCCAGCATGTCGCCGCCTGGCCCTCGACTTCTCCGGTGGCAACAGTTGTTGCTTCGCATGTGTTGGCGTTGACATCGAGGATTGCTGCACCGAATGAGGCATCGGTGGCAAACACCTTTGAAGTACCAGGAATGACTTGTGAACCGAAAAGTACAGCTGTTCCTTCGGGTGAGCTTCGGGCCTCGTTCTTGCTGACAGTCATGGCTCCGTTGCTATCCTCGACGTTGAATGAGGCCATAAAACCAGTGTTGTTCACAGCAGGGTCACCCTTGACCATTGAGAATAGCATACTCTCATCGTCGGAGAATAGAACTTGTGAAACCGTGTTTGTAGGTCCCATGGGAGGTGTAGTCTGTTGGAGATCGAACGGGCGTAGCTCGTCCATGGCGCCAAGCCCTTTGTTGGAGAAGCTGGTACAGGAAACACCGGCTTTGGCGCCGGTCATACCGACACAAACGACATTGTTCTTGGAGGAAGCAGCCACAGTGTTGGGGAACTCGCCGGGTAGATCGACTGGTTTTCCGACCATTTCGAGTTTCGTAGGATCGCTGCGCGAGACAGTCAACATGGTAAGAGTGTTCGACCCAGCGTTGACGGCGAAGACGTTCTAATAATAGGATATCAGCGAATGGTGGAAGGGTTGTGAGAAAGTTGTCAGACTTACATTGCCAGCGATTGTCAGTGAGGATTGAGCAACCAACGCGTCAGGCGTGGCAGGGTTACCATCTGCATCCACAGCGATAGATCCGGCACCGCCAGTTGTGGCAACCTTTCCCTTGGAAAGTGTACCGTCCTTGCCTATCGGTAGTGCAAGGACACCATTTGACTCATCATTGGTGAGGATGTAGACAGCCTTACCCATTGCGGCTGCGTTGTTCATTTTTGGGCGGCATGCTGGGTGGCTGCTGACTTGCCTTGTCAAGCACAGTAAAACTGGGAGGAGGATAGAAGTCGGTGTTGAAGAGAACATTTTCGAGGTATAAAGGGAGAATAATTAGAAAGGAGGGACAAGTACAAAAGAATAGCAGACCGGCTGCTAAGAAAGTAAGACTGTTGAAGCGTGATGAATTGAATGAGTAAGATTGTCTGAAAGAAGATCGGGATTCATTCGTTCTTATAGCAAGTTTGTCCAAACATGTTGACATCAACGCCTTGACAATCAGAGATTCTAAACTTGAGGTCAAAGTAATCGATATTTCCCTTTTAGGAAGCATGTTACTACTCTACAGCCCCCTGTGCTTGACGGAGTGTGGCTTTATCCCTGCATTAAACAAGCGCTCAGAGTGTAATCACACTTTCCTTATTATGGTTCCATTTTACCTCCTGTTTCAATGCAACATCGGGAAGCTTTACTAACCGCAACTGGTTTGACCCCAGAATAACCAACGGGTTGTGAAACTTTGCAGGGAAGAACCGTGAAAATTGATAGAGTTATGGATAACTATATCATTTAAACAAACAAGGTAGACCATCAATTATTTAGCCTTTAATCTACCAACATGCAGTTGAAGACGCTACTCTCATTCAGCACAGCTGAGAAGATGCAAGATGTGGTTATTTTTCATTATCGTCTTTTATAGACTCTGAGGCAATTGATGCCATTGGCTTATCAAACAATAAATGTATGTGATGTTGATAGATTGTCTAGAATTGCCATATGGGAATTTCATCATTGGTGAGTATATATATTATGTTCAGTTATCCGCAAATACCAACTGCTAGGCTTACTATATCCAGTCGTTGTGATTTCCTAGTCATTGTTGAAGAAACTGGCTGTGAGACAGGATGAACAAGCTCCGCATACGCTTAACCCCATCTGGTAATCTTGATCTTCTCATCACCGTCAGAGCTGAAAATAAAATGTGGCAGAAGCCGACCAGCCGACAGGCCAAGAGAACCAACCAAGTCGTCGAGACTTAACTGAAACTTGGTCCCATCTAGCGCTCTCCTGGCTCATCGCATGCAACAGTAACAGGCAAAAGTCAGATTTACCCTGACTAATACGAAGTAACATTAAGCTCTCAGGTGAAGTCACGTCTCACTTTACCTCGATTGATTTTTAATCTTTTCTTCCTGTTTTGCTATTCCCTACCGACCGGTCATCTCGCTTGTATCCGACACGCAATGAGTAAAAGTATCTTTCGAATTTTTAACCCTGGTGGTCAGTTTCAATTGGTTTCATCCTTGTACAGCCCATTTAGTAACGCCGTTTAATACAGAACCCAAGGAAAATCCAGTTGAAAAGAGACGGGCCCAACTGCGACGAGCACAACAGTAAGAATTGCCGGTCATGCCTACTGCATTTTAACTGGTAATACTCACGCGTGAAACAGGACATATCGTAATCGCAAAGACAGATACACGAGGACATTGGAAGAAGAGCTCGCCAAGTCGCGCTCCAAAGAAGCAGAGTTGACGCGCGAATGTCAGCAACTACGTGCTGATCTCGAAAATGCGCTACAACAGTTGTCGAAGCAATGGATAGGCATGGCTGTAGATGGCAGCAATCCTCCCGCAGAAAGCGTCGCGTTGTCAAGGACCACAGGGTCAGCCAGTGGTGCCTCGCCATTCCACTTTAGTGATTTTGGGTCACAGCCACGAGATACAATTCCATCGCCGCAAATGATATCGCCAGAGTCATTCGGTGATCTCCAGGGAATGACTGAAAATTACCAGAGACCTCCCATCCTTTTCGGTCAAAGAGGAGTTGCGTATAATTGTCGTATAAGCGATGTGGATCAAGTGACAGCAGGCGTGGAGTTTGTGCTAAAGTAAGTAATTCTCGTTTTTGTTTTGTTTTGAAAGTATCCCTGCTTATATGGTTGAAGGATCGAGGAACCTTGTCTTGATCACTTGCACGGCGATTTGGACAAACCCTGCGAGCCTAGCAATCACGCCTTGACTGTTTCCGCTCAGCTGATAGCGGCATGCGACTATCCATCACCAACCATCAGCTCACCTCCACCAATATCAACGACATTCAACAGCCTACCAACGCAAATGCTCGAGCGATTGTTGAGTCTAGCGCCAGATTTATCGAGTGAAGGTGAAGTGACACCAATTCAAGCCTGGAACATTATTCGATGTCGGCCAGATTTTGGTGGTTTGGATACGCGAAGTCTTAGTGCTCTGGCTCGAAAACTGAAAAAGGCTGTAAAATGTCATGGGTACGTCAACAAAGCAAAGGCTCATGTGGATATGGGAACACTAACTGTCTATAGATTCGGCGCAGCTGTTAAAGAGTCTGTTTTCGAGGGCTTAGTTTACGAGACGTTAATAGATGGAAAACTTTCCTAATTGTTTGGGTAAACTGAGTACATATTTTGGCGTTGTATAAGAAGCCTGCTTTTACTATTGCTATTTCTTGTAAATTTCATAATGCTCTACTATTAAAGTTCTGAAGCACAAAGTATAGTACCATACATTGTACATAAGATTCAAGTGAAGTTGTATTACTTTATCTATATCTCACTTGATCTTGGTGAAAGTACCAACTCATCGTGTGTACAGATATAGGGTAATGGTAATGTCATTGCAAGGGTCAAGAGAAGGTGATGATAGAGAAAGAGGAAATAAGTTTCAGAAAACTGTGAGCCGATATAGTTCAACATTCCAACTGCCGATTAACTCGATGATGAATCATTTCTCCGTGTTACGGCGTCTATGTCATTGAATCGTGACTCTTGAGCATGAGCTGGAGCGGCATCGGCCTCACGACCCGCATCGACCACGTCAACTTGGCAGGGGTCTATCAGATCAGATGGGATTTCCTCACTCGAAGCGGCAGCTGTAGCATTATCCGCTGGATCAGTTTAACACGTTAATTTTTGCCGAGTCTATTCTTAGTAAGAGGATTTAGTTAACTCCAGGTTGTTTCTTCAATCAGGAAGTCATACCAAGCAGTTGATCAAGTTGCTAGGTCTATATAGCTATCAATGAGAGATGTAATGTGAAAGTCCACATTCTGTAGATCACATGCTTTACATATGACAATCTCAATTGCATGCATTGCTTGCATCTTCCGACGCGACCGAAAGAGAGCGAGACTAGACTAAAAAGACTGGACGCGTAGCTGTACCTGAAATCGACCCCGCGCTGACGCAATGTCTTCAGGTACCAAGATCCGAGTGACCCCACGTATCAAGACAGGAAACAGGCATAATCGACCTGTCATCATGTCAAGATGGAGAAGTCACTCCCCTGTTCCTGTCGATTAGACGGCATATCATGATTTGAGACAATTGTAGGGCAATGGATCGGGCTGTAGACTATGTGACACGCGCAGAAAGATGAGGTGGCAGGCATATGAAGTGTCATGGTCAAGCCTGAAACGTCCCAACGCCCAAAGAGAAAAAAAAGCCTAAAGGCGGTGAAGGTGAAGCCTTTGCCACATCATGTGTTGGCATTAGAAGTCGAGAGAAAACGGCCGACTGAATAGAAAGGCTGGGTCAGAGGCTCACCTAGTGTACGTGTGAGACTGCACTACTTATTCTGTCTACTATACGACAGTCCCGTTTATTTTCCTCACCGCCTTCATCCATGCTCCAGTCAGCTTGTCTTTCATGCTTGTAATTGGTTCAAAATACCCAACATGATTAGCTAATGGTGATACCAGGTCACTGGCATAATTCCTAGCTTTGAATCTACCGAGATACCTTTAAACCCGCGATCTGCAACGAACCACTCAAGCTTGCCAAAGCAAAACAGATCTAACTACTACATTCGCTAGGTTTGTCGCTTCCTGGTCCTTGACTCGAGAGAACATCCTGGCCACTAACCTTTTTGTCTCAGAAACGCTTCCAACACAGGTCTCTTGAGACCACATCGCCTCCTCACCCCATTGCCCCGCATCTCATCTCATCATGGGAGCAAACGACAGCAAAAAGACTTCTCGAAGGTCGAGAGTCACTGAGGCAGCTGCTCGTATCCTCAGCCCTTCAGGTTCTGGAAAGGGCACTATGCAGCAGCTCTACGAGATTCCATTTGATGCTGAGGTTTTTCTTCAGGCCAAGGCTGCACGCGCCAAGGCTTTGGGTGACGAGAGCGAGACTGGCGAGGGCGATGAGATTCCCGAGGTCGTCGACTTTGGTACTGTCCCCACCGTCCACGCTCATCTCAAAGGTCTCGACAAGGTTTGCCGTGGCGCTGAGTGGACAAGACCTCTTCAACGTTTCCTGACCAGACTTCAACTCGGCTCCAACAAAGTCAGCGTCATTTATGACTCTAACCTCCGAAAGATGGGCATCGAGCCCCCAGAGGAAACCGAGTCTTGGGTCGACCAGAGTGAGCCTGCAAAGTTTGCTGGACATGTCTACAGATTCGTTGGTCGACAGTGCAGATCCGCATCCTCGGATAGACATCTTTACATCCTCTATCATCCCGATGCGGAGTGGCATGCAGACTTTTACGAGTTGCTACAGGATAAGCCTCTTCCTAGCAACTTCCTCGGCTTCTCCGACAACCTCGATGCTCTCGTCGCCTACATCCGTTTCATCCGAAAGCGACTAGGACGACGCGCTAGTTCCGCCATGTTCCATGTTCTCATTCCCAGCTCTCGACCCATTGCCATCCGAGACGCCCTTGAGTTCCCCGATCTGGGTGACCTTGCCATACATGGCGAGACTCACAACGGTAGTAACTATGTCTGGATGAACCTACCCAGTTACGACGACTACCCAGCGACTCTCCACTTGAGGCACGTCGAAAACGCTGTTCGTGAGGCTAGTCCCTGGAAGACAACAGCCACAGTCAGCACCTCCCTCGTCGGATTGACAGCATCACTAGCCGGTGCGGCATTCACACTCCGAGTCAAGGGCGCACCTTTCCCGTCTATCAAGACCTTTGGAGCAGCTGCAGTCGCAACCACCATAGCCAGAAGAGTCAAGGGTGCCGATTATTACCCTCTAGCAGTCCTCGGAGCTGGCAGTCTTTGCACCACTCTAGCAGCCTTTGCTATAAACCGAGTTCTCGGCAAGAGAGCACCACGCGTTATTGGCGGCACGGATACACCAAGGGAGCCCAGGGAGGAGAAGGAGAAGGAGAAGGAGGACTCAGCAGGCAGCGATCAGGACGATACCAAGGAGGAAGAGGAGGTTATTCCCGAGCCCGAAATCCCCGCGCCACCAGAGGAACCTGCTCCCAAAATCAAAGACGACTCGGATGCTCATTCTCTGCTGAGCCAGACATCCAGCACCAAGAAGTCATCAAGCAGCAAGAAGCACCGCCGAAGCGAGCGGGGCGAGCGCAGTGAGCGCAGTGAGCGTAAGCGCAGTCACAAGTAAAAAAACTTGGTCGATGTGTTATCGTTGGCAAGACAGAACAAGTAAAGTACACACGGATGGGTCTGGAACTTCTTTATGTGTATTCACGATTTCCATTTCGACGTTTTTTATCATCTTGATATATTCTTCTTGCAATCTTTTTGTTTGCTTTTGTCCTGATTGATAAGCTGCAAAATAAACTATACAACGATATTCTTGATGCACCGGTGAAACTCCTTCCATGAAACAATACTAGCCAAGTATTGAGTTATGTATGCTTTTGCCCCATCGCCACCTCTGAACGTTGCGCAACAACTGTATATGACCCCCCAGCTGTCTCAATATCGACTCGCCTTTCGACTATGATTCCTTTGGAAGGGTCATACCCCGGTTCTGGCTTTGCAATTAGTCCCTGATCCCCCTGCACAATCTGCTCCTGACTTTCTGTCCTAGACTGAACACTGGCGGTTGAGTATGGGCCACGCATCCCAGAGTTGGGCTTACGCGTTAACCAATATAATTCATGGCTTTCAAGTTGATGTTGAACACGTTGCAAATGCCCATTCTTCCCCCAAACGCTGGAGCTGGAGGTTGCAGGCCTCGCAGTGTTCCAAAAACAACGGTTGAAAAGAGGTCTGATCATAGGCGCTTGGCCGACGAAGATCCCTATGCAGTCCTCTCGTAGAGACCACAGGACTGATCCGCCGCGTTGATTCGACTAGATACCCAAATCATCAGCATAATCATTATTGATAGATAGCAGAGTAATGACTATACTGACTTGAAAAACAACAACAAATCGAAGGATTGCAGCAGACATGCAAAGGAATCCTAAGCTGAACAGAAGACAGAGACAGAATCTTTTAAAAGGATTTGCTTTGATACCGAGAACAACCTAAACCAATGTAAGCAAGTAGGATGCAAGTGAATGTCAACACTTACCGGAATTGGGACCAAGATGATACATATGTCAGTGCTCAAATTAAGAGCCAGGATCAGAATTAGAAAGGTCATATTTTGAGGGGCGCATTGTGCTTCCAGTCTCGTTAGCCCAAATATATGTGTTTAGATGATGTGAAGACATACGCCCGGGATCTGGCCAAACCTGCCATAATTGTTTGAGAGGTCGACATGTCAGAGCCAAAGCCAAGATTATGACGACCAAAGATAACAAAACTTGGGCCATTAAAGGCTTGACAAACCGTTCCGTCCACAGTCCTCGAACAACACGCTTGTAGAGGCAAAGCATGTTGAACTTGAGTATCCAAAGGATAATAACATATAGTACGAGGCTGACCAAGAACATCTTCGAGCCATACGCCCATTCCTGATAATCCTTTTCGTTCATGTTCTTCCGTTGCTCAAAGTTCAAGTCAGATGTATGTCGTCCGTCGGCGTCTTGAATAAATATTCGTCCGAATATGACTGCAGCAGTCCAAAAGAACTGATGAAGAATATTAGTTAGGAGCTTTGTTATGGAGTCCATACCTACTAGGACAAGGATAACGAGATAGTCGTCCCAATCATAGTTTCTGTAGCCTACGAGCTTTGTGCGACAAAACACACGTGCGGCTATCATGACGATGCCAACCGTATAGAGAAACCATAACTCGAGAAGCTGTTTAGCTGCACTATTCATTGTAGGAAAATAAAAGAATGATAGATGTTAATACGTGGAAGGAGAAGATTGTTAATTGTCAATCCATTTTGTATCTTATAGCAACATATTTCGAGGCCTACGTCGTTATTAACCTGAGGATAATTAATGTTGCAAATATATGACATGCCCCGTTGACTTAAGGGCAAGTTTCCGGGATTAATAGATCCGGTGTCTTGGGGGATTTCTCTCTGCATGTTGAATTTCCTTTTTCTTAGACCGAAACGAGGCACCAGCATGCCACTCTTTGTCCACATAGTGGATACATCGAGGCACTCACGGCATGTGTGTGCAGACAAGAAGCTTTCTCAGTTAGTAACAACGCATGTTAGATGAGTAAGTTCGCCCCTAGTTGTCTGCATAATAGCTCTGTTCCCGATCGAATTTGCGATCTGTAGGAAAAGTCAAGTGGAGAAGGGTGAGTAGCATGATTGTAGACAGTTTCACACCGGTCAGCATCTGAATCGACAGCTTAACCGATGTAACCTTGATAGCGTTGTGAAACAAAGAACCAATGTGGTACAGTATTCTTTTAGAGCCACCAGGGTACATAGCAGAAAGGATGGCGGCTAGGAGCATAAGAGACGAATTAAGTAGGCCACTCTATATAGGCTGTTTATTTTTGTATCCTAAATCCCAGAGGCCAACTTTTCTAACAAGCAAGAAATACCATAACGATGCCCTTCTCCACCTTGGAGGAAACAACAGATAACTAGATGCAAACATCCTGTGTTGATGTTAGCCACATATGCAACTCCCGTGTTAACGAGGGATGTGGATAATAGAGACTACTAGTTCATCTCATAGACAAGTATCCTGAAGCCAACACATTTCATCATCTTGAAAACGGAGATGGCTTAATCTATCATATTTCCCCACTCGTCAATTCTCACTTTTCCCCTCTTCTCTGCCTTTTTGCTTTTTTCTCGGCCGGTAGGAAATATCTTTCCTTATTCGCGTCGCAGTCATACAAGCTAAGCCAAGCTTGTTACTTTTTCTGACTGTTGGCGGCCTCGATTGGCCCTATCTACCTCGCTTGAAACAGTACATTGCAAAACGAAACTCCACAGAGCTTAGCAGAGGAAGTTGTCAGGATTGTGTACCTTTTTAGTGGGGGGCGTTATTTCTTGCTGCGCCACTTCTTGTCTCACTCATCATCAACGGCGACAACAATATTCGAAATCTTTTACCACTTTTCTCATTATCATTTGTACAAAACGATTTTCGCTTCTCAGCTGTCATGGCTACGGAGGGAATATCACCCGGAGAGGTTAGCGGCCAATCAGCATTTTGGATCCTCACTTCATTGGCCGCAGCAGCAGTTGTACTCCCTTCTACCAGCTGTCGTATGACAGGCCGTGATCTTTTCGGTGGCGGCATTGATCTAGTGCGATGTATCCCAGGAGTTGCCTTGCTCGATGGAATCTGTGACCTAGTCTTGCTGAGTACAAGTACCTACAGAGTCCTCAGGGCACCGAAGCCGGCGCAACGTCTACGGCGAGCTTTGCCAAACATCAGTGTGGTGACCGCTAAGCTGATGCTGTCGGTTATCACTGTGTTCCCTCTGACTATCAAGGCTTTTAGCTTGGAAGGTGTCCCAGCGACACAGTTCTGCGCCTTCTGTTTCTTTTTCGCTTCAACTACCAGACTTTTGGTCGACGTGTGTGGCTTAGAGCCCGAGGAACCGTTCATTCCCCCGAATGTAGGTGATGACGCCCTAGGCGGCGTCGAACTTATCGCGCTACTATTTCAGTCTCCCTTCCAATTTTGGATCTGGTATAACATCGTCCTCTCAACAAAGTTCCAGCTATCAGACAATTTTTACAACATCTGCACCTGGTCCACACTTGTGTGCAGCATGCTGTTGATAATACAGCTGATTATATGGCTGATGTATGTGGCTTCGCGTCGACGATTTGATATCTCGGCTTCACCACATGTTGTCCCTCTTCGAGCGTCCTGGCTTTTTATCGTTGCTATGGCAGCAGTAAGAAAGACAGATAGTCATGACCATCGTCAGTCACAGTCACAGGCCACAATACCACCACCACCTGATACTACGGGTAGATTGGCTCAGGCTACATCGTCGATAATTTGGGCAATTCTTCTAAGTATAACTGTGGCCAAGGTTTTAGGCGTTATCGGCAAACTGGTTGTCTCTCGAACCGACACCGCGGAGACCACGGAAGCTTTGCCAGAAGCAGGAGAAGGACCAATAGATGATGTGCAACGAAGCACCGAAGCGGGAAGAGAGGAAGAAAAGCCTTCACTTAAACCGGCAGGCAGCTGGTTAGGGAGAATAGGTGTCATCATTGATCGTTGGCTTGTGCGCTTTGTCCTCTTGCAATCAACAGCCGACGTCACTATCACGCTGACAGTCTTCAATCTGATCACGACAGTCATATACTATCTTGTATACTTTGATGGAAGTGGAACAGTCAATCCAGGATGGACAAGCGTGTTAGGCTAGTCTAGCATATTACCATACTTATTCAGGGTACAAAGCCTCACTTGCGAAGTTTCCGATCTTCTATCCTATCAGTTGTTGTAAATTCTATGAAGAAAACATATAAGATATTTTTGAACTAGCTTGATTCAAACCCATTGTGCTATGTTGAATGAAGTGATGTTAATCACTAACGTCTCAGCAGGATATAGGTACCATCATACTCCAGACTGAGAACGTTTTGTGCTATGATGAGTCCCAGTATTCAACTCGGCTTTCCATTTATCAGAACTTGTCTTAACCATGATACACATAATGTTAAAAGAATTGAATGGCGGATAGATACGAGCAATACTCCATCTCAGTGGATATACCATGAACTTTTCCTCAATTGTTGACTTGGTCAGGTGAGCTGTCAAAGCCTTGCCATGAATCACGCCAAGTTCCAAGTATAAAAGGCGCGTTGGCTTTTGACCAAGCCGAATCTGCTTCCTTTTTTTGCAACAATGCGGGCGTCCCACAGCAATTGCATAAATGCTATCAAGTATCTTGATAAATCCACAAAATATCAATAGCTCATTTGTTGGTGGTATAAAGAAATGTGTCACCTCATTTATACAAACAATGTCTGTGCTCGGTGCGGACGTTGGCTATCTGGGGAGTGGGACATCAGTCGGTGCAGAGACGCCAGGTCTCGATCACGGGAAGTAAACGATCGTTGCTCAGATGACAGGTGTACACAGAGCGAACTGACCAAAAAGCTAAGTTGGCAGTATTGTTGGTCATGTGTTGATGACTACAATGAATGGTTGAGACGGCGGCAACAGGAGTAATAGATGGCAAAATGTTCTAGAGCATGTTACTCATATAGGTAAAAAAGGGTGAACTAAGTTAATCGCTTTAAACTAAGTCCAATATGAGGCTTGACTGCAGTCCCCATAGACCGGTATCCCACATAATGAAATACTTCTCCCAAGACGATTTATGGTACCCTAAACCATCGCGGCGACAACCTTGGCTCCTTCTGTCTTTGTTCCGCTGACGGGTTTGAACAACCCGCCACCAGTTGACACGTAATAAGTATCCTTATCTTGCTTTGTACGTCCAAATGCTACAGCAGTTGAGCCTGCAACTGTCATCTCGTTGGTACCACCAAGCACAATTCGTGACTTTCCAGACTTGGCATCCAAGAAGACGATAGAATTATCCGAGTTGCTCGCGGCATAGATGTTTCCATGCGAGTCAAACGCGAAGTCGTCGAGAAACTCTACAACTTTTGATAAGTCGGCAACCAGTTGTGGCTTGGACCCCTTGATAGGGTAACCGGCTTCTGTAATAGCGATTCGGTAGATCTTGACGGCATTCGAATTGGAAAAGTAGAGGTAGTCATGTCGAATCTTGATGCCATTAATTCCAAAGGCATTAGCAGCGATTGGAGCCATCTCGTCGAACACAAAGGCAGTGTCATCAAAGAAACCGGTTGATGTATCGAGGCGGCCAACAAAGCCTTTCACAGAGTCAGACACAAGAACCGCATTGGGGACCCCTGGAATTGCCTCGACGCCATTGAGGAAAGTGCTTTTTTCCGTCATGTCGCTGATCTTCCTGACCTTCACCTTGGCTTGATTCTTTTGAAGGTGGAACTCCACGGCAAAGGCTTTGAATGTACCCGGGATCAACTGACTGAGCCCCGTTGCATTGCTGCCGACAAAGATGAAGGTCTCGGGCTTGCCTGGAAATGGAGGAAGCTCGGTGATACCCAGAATGCCCTGGATTGACGAGATTGTGACCAGTTCTTTCAATCCCCCAGAACAAGATGCTGGATTAGTGACGGTGTAGATGCTGGCTGTGGGCCAGAGTTCTGTCACCAGTAAATCGCCATTAGAGCGTACAGCAATGTTCTCGAGCCAAGTACCAAGAGATAGTTGTCCGATTGTCTTGGCAGGAAGAGAGTGCGCTAGCCCAAAAACTGGAATGAAGCAAAGAGTAAAGAAAGACTTCAACATCTTGGTAGTCCGAGGCTTTGGTCTGCAACATGTAAAGATTGATGGACAGAGGCCGTTCTTGGTAAGAAACAGTAGAGGTGACAGCATGTTATATACTGTTATTTTAGGCTGCGGTAGGCAACTATGCTCCAAGCAGCAATGAGATAACGCAGTCTTCGTATAGTAAGATCCATTGTTAGCTGATTGTGGGAACCGATGTAGGATTAGATCACATAATTGCAGGAATTGAAGGCTTAGTGATGCTGTCGAATAATTATTCAGGGACTTAGTCAGCTTGTCGTCTGTTTAGTCAGTCTTGTATACACTATCAGTGGGCTCAGGATGCACAGCTTAAGGCAAGCTGCAGTGACCGGGGCCGCCTGGGATAAATTTATATGACATCAGAGAAGACATGAGTGAGCGAATTGACTCAAAGATAATTTCCCTGCTATTCAGAATTCTGCTGCAGATTGGTTGTTCCCACTCTCTTCGATTGCGCACTCTTTCTGAGCTCCATGTTAACCGTTTGGGAGATCTGTCGATTTTCTTCTTGAGTGTGTGTTTCCATATACACTGCAACTGGCAAAATGCCGAATTATATAATTCTGTAGCCTGTAGCACGTACCCGTGGGTTCAATGATATGCAGGTCACCGTAACCAGCGTTGCGAGACGACATTGTCCACCGTGAACTCGTAACTCTTATGCTCTTAGATCAAAATAATAGCTCCAGTCCAGCAGTTTTAGATTTCGTATTGAAACAGCTTGATGATTCTTTGTGGGTTAGCATTGTTATCTCAAGACACAGATATGGTTCCTATGCAGCAAGCCAAAAGCCACAGCTGGTATGTAAACAGTTAGACTAAACCACCCTGGAGAGGGCTAGGACGTAATGAGTATAGCTTCAGTGGAGAGAAGTGGGCGGTACTGGATTTGGAAAAGCTATCGTAGCCTGTCCACTAACCATCTGGGGCATCTGCTGTCTTTATTATGTTTTGCTCGGTGTTATGTGCAAGTGGAACATGTGTGAATGTAGGTCCTCTTCTTTGAGTGCAGTGGCTCAGCAACAAGACTGAGTTATGAGACACTGATGAGCGCAAAGACAAGCATGAGACATACATGCTTTCCCTAATTTGGAAGTTGATTAATGTCTGACATTGACGAAAGCACCCTACAGGCGCGCCCTTCGTCTGACCGTTGTCTTGTAAGATGACGTTGGAATAGTTCCCGAATCTAAATTAATTCTAGAAATGAGGTTTATTATAAAGCTCCCGGGAATTTGAACGAGTTTCCAATGGCCACGACGTTAACTAAAAACCACTGAAGACAATGACATCTGCAGGAACAATCACAAACAAATTTCCATTGGTTTGTTCTGGCGTACCGAGGCACCAGAATGAGTCCATCGAAATGTCCACCATTCGCCCAGCCACGACAGACCATTCAAAAGACAGTCCCTTAGTGGAAGATGAGGTTCCCGATCATGCAACAAGCGCTATTCCTGATGGTGGCTATGGCTGGACAATAGTAGCTTCGTGCTTCATTCTTCTATTCTGGATTAATGGGTACACTACAGCTTGGGGTGTGTTGCAAGCGGCCATCGTTCAGTCACCTCGACTGCACACAAACATCCGTACCATCACCTTCGTTGGTAGCTTATACATGGCATGCATGGTTGCATTTGGCTTGGCTTCAGTCAGGTTATCGAGACAATTCGGCATTCGATGCACCAGCCTAACAGCGACCATTCTTTTTGGCGCCGGCTTAATCATCACAAGTTTTACTCTAGAGCATCTCGCTGGCTTGTTTTGTGTAGCCGGATTACTAGTTGGTCTATCAACATCTCTGCTGTACACGGCTACGAACACGCTGCCCGTGCAATGGTTTAGCAGCAAACTCGGCACAGCGAATGGAATAGTCAAAGCAGGAGGTGGTGTTGGAGCCACGGTCCTCCCGTTGGCGACGCAAGCCATGATTAGCAAAGTCGGATTGCAATGGACTTTTAGGATTCTTGGATTCTCTATCCTCGCAACTGGAATTCCCTCGGCGTTGTTCCTAAAGGATTTTATTCGCAACAGTTCAACATCCCGATTTGACTGGTCGCAATTAAAGAGCATGCCTTTTCTCACGCTGGCCATGGCAGGAGCCGTTGGAGTGTTCGCCTTGTTCGTCCCCCCATTCTTTCTACCTGTCTTTGCTAGGTCCATTGGTCTATCTGCCTCAACCGGCGCGGGGTTAGTAGCAGGCTTTGGTGCGTCGACGGCCGTTGGACGATTTGCTGGTGGCTGGATCTGTGACAAGATTGGTGCTTTCAATGCTTTGGCTCTGGCAGCTTCGATCAACAGCGTCTCTATGCTAGCCATATGGCCAGTCAGCTCTTCACTGCCGCCACTTTTCGTCTTTGCCATCATCAACGGTTGTGCAAACGGGAGCTTTTTTGTGGCATTGCCGACAGCAGTGGCGACGCTTGCTCCAGGATCCGCTGCAGCATCAATCAGCTTGATGACTTCTTTCTGGACTCCAGGTTACTTGATGGGTGCACCTATTGCTGGTATTCTGATTGACTCGCAGCATGCATCGGAAGCCTCTTCTATCGAACCGTACAGAGCAGCTATTTTCTATGCGGCTGGTGTCGGATCCCTTGCTACATTTTTGGTCATTGTCTCTCGAATGATGCTAAGTAAGAAATTGATCAAGAGGCTGTAAAAACTAGCGAAACGCCGAAGGGACCAATCGAGAATTGTTTGTGAAGAGTCAAAATTAGGTGAAAATAGGTTTCGTTTCAAAAATGTATCTACTGTTTGAACAATATGGAAATACTATGTGTCACAAAGTATATCGAGCTAGTGTAGAACCCTTTAATTTACCTTGGAGACTCTGAGCGATACCAGGGCCACTGTAATGTATTTAGCCATGCGGCTTACTTCCTACCAAACATAAAAACGCGGTATCGTTACCCTGCACTTTCTTGTATGCATTGACCCGGATGCACCTATCGTATAGCTTGCAGAGTCTGCCATACTCTGTTTACTTAGTCCAGGTGTTTCGAATAGCAAAGCAGCAATTCCGAGACTCACAGCCACATCCAGCTAATTGCGATGTGACAAAGGTAAAAAATTAATCTGTTCAACGTAACCATCCAGTTGAGTTAATGGCCAACTCGGCAATTGGCAGTTGTCTAAGATAGCGGCTAGATAAAGTTACAGCCCCCTAGTTTTGCCAATCAATGTGCATGACGTGGACACTGTCTAACCTGAACTGGTTACACGAGGCGCCTATCACCCTCAGCGGTAGAGTATCCCCAGCTTACCACCTGGAGTTTGAATCCTTCTAACCCTTCGCTCTAGGACAAGTAGGCAAGGCTGTTGGCCTTGTGCCTTCTGCGCCCCATGATCTGGCTGACTGTCGGCCAAAGACGACGATCATGGACGTCATTGTATGTAGTGTAATGCTTTTTTTGGTAAAGCTACAGTCTACTTTCGCACGATCATGCGTTAGTGCTCACCCCGACGTTGCCGGACGGCCGGGCACAAAGCTTGTTGGGTGTCACTGCCTCGACCTTAATATATCAATCCCTGCATATGGAACGTGGGCGAGACAATACAAGATGTTTATATCAATCATGCCTCGCTGCGACTGTCCCAACTTCCTTTACCATCGACACTGCTACCAGCACGATGTTGTTTCTATTTCTGACCTTGCTGCCATTCCAGGCTGGAGCATTCGCCGAGTCTAAGATACACGATGACACCTTCACGCCCGACTACGTTCTAGAAGCTACTCAAGATGATATCAAGATCAACTGCAAGTCAAGATCGTCAATCGTATTCAATGGCACCTCTCCTGGACCGACAATCTACCTTCAAGAGGAACAAACAACTTGGATTCGAGTCTACAATAGAATTCCGGACAACAACGTCACAGTTGTAAGCTTGCATGCACTTGGTCTTTCCTTCAAAGCTGACAACATAAGCACTGGCATGGTCTTAGTCAGCGAGCCGCACCTTTCTCTGACGGTACTCCCCTCGTCAGCCAATGGCCTATCCCGGCTGGACAGTTCTTCGATTATGAGATTCGACCACAGCTTGGAGACGCAGGATCTTACTTCTACCATTCTCATGTCGGCTTTCAGATCTTGACTGCTTATGGAGCTTTGATAGTCCGAGATGCTGTTAAACCGGAGTATAAGTACGATGGAGATATTCCTCTTATGGTAGGCGATAATTATGCTGCTGAGGATGAAGTGATAGAAGAAGGTCTGCTTGCGGATCCTTTCAAGTGGTCTGGAGAACCTCAGGCTATCACTATCCAAGGGAATAGCGGCAACAAGAGTTTCTATGAGGCACCAGACTCGAGCTGTATGCCTCATGTGATTCATGTTGACCCAGGCAAAATCTACCGGTTTCGATTCATTAGCGCTACAGCTTTGTCTATGATCAAGCTCGGCATTGAAGATCACGACAACTTCACTGTGATTGAGGCTGATGGGTCATACACAAAACCTGCTCACATTGATCATGTTCAGGTTTCATCCGGCCAGCGCTTTAGTTATCTCATGAAAACCAAAAGTTCGGAAGAGGCTTGTGGGAGCGACAAGTCACAGTTTTGGATCCGGTATGAAAGTCGCGATCGACCGCAAGTAATCAGCGGTTACGCCTTACTCAAGTACCAATGTGGCAAAGTCCAAAATCTTCCAAAATCCCTTCCCCAGACCTCACCCATCGAACTGTCCAACAGCACTTCTGACTACCTGGAATATGCTCTAGAAGGGTTATCAGAAAAGAACAACAAAGAATTTCCTAGGTTATCAGAGGTTACGAGAACCGTTACTATTCAAGTTAACCAGATTCTCACGACCGGTGCCTACGAAAACGGTACCTTGAATGGCACAGTAGCCTGGGCGTAAGTAACAACACGTATAACATCATATCGCATTTGACTAATATCAAACAGACAAAATGGCCTACCTTGGAAAGAAAGTGTCCAGGCCGAACGCCACCAGGTTCCATATCTCATTCAAGTCTATGAGAATGGCACGACTCCCAATTATACTCTTGCTCTGGAGCATAATGGTTTCGATCCAGAGACCAAGGCATTCCCTGCCAAAGTCGGTGAGGTATTGGACATAGTCTGGGAGAGCAACAACGGTCCTACAGGTGGCTGGGACTTCCACCCCATGCATGTCCATGGTTATCATGTGTATGATCTCGGCTCTGGTAATGGTACCTACAACGCGACCGAGAACGAAGCACATTTCGATAACTTCACCCCTGTTCTACGGGACACAACGAACCTCTATAGGTATGCAGTCAAAGGTGTTCCGCATCACACCGCTGGTTGGAGAGCGTGGCGAATCCGTATCACAGAGGAAAACATTGGTGCCTGGATGATGCATTGCCACGTCGCACAGCATCAGGTCATGGGTATGGCCACTGTTTGGGTGTTTGGTGATGCAGAGGAGATTCGTGGCAAGTTCCCTGCTCCGCCATATACTCAGGGGTATCTAAGCTATGGCGGGAGTGCATATGGAAGTGAGGATAGCCAACCTTGGGTGAACCATTACTACAGTACTGTGGATAATTAGTATGTAAGGAGATATTTGATGTAAAACTGTTGATTGGAGAGTGATAGACCTTGTTGCTTGTGTTTTCTCTTCAAAGTAGACTTTTGAAGCTTAACAACTCTAGTTGCCGTCACTTGACTACGTGAAGCCTCGTTGGAATTTGGCCTGGGTTTATGGGCATTCGCACTTTATTGACATCCATCACCGGTAACATAGAGTCCAGATCAACAGTTGGTAAGATAATAAAATTATGTTTGTAAAGCGGATAATAATAACCCCAATAACGCTCAAGAGTCATCAATGTAGGGGCCAAGTAAACTGATTAGATCCTCAATACTTTGCTTGCCATATCCCAGCGATGATGCCAGTTGACTCAGCCAAGAAGTCTTCCTTTGCTGCGAAATAACTGGAGGTAGTAGAATAGAGTCTATGAGATGGATAACTCCATCCATCAGGATAATATCGGGCGTTGAAACTTGGACAAAATCGTAGCTGGTGCCCTGAACTCCACGACCGTTTAAAATATTCAGGTGCCACTTCTTGTTAGCCTTCTGGCTTTCAACCTGCAAAGTCAGGTTGTTGTGCAAGGTTGGTAGATCAAACTGTATTATTATATACTGTCAGTTTTGAGTCAAATGTATCAACCTGGTATGCTTTTCTTGCCTTATGAGAGTCTTTTGTATCAGCTTGGCTCAAATCAATCAATTTGGCTCCATTGTGAGGCCAGTAAGTGTCGCTGAATAGTGTTTTGTTGGCCACGATATGACACTTCAGTAGAGCTCGAAGATAAGGTCTACCTCCATGACTAAACAAAAACTTGGTCACTTTTTTCCCAAGACGATCAAATGCGGCATTGGTTGGAGCAAAGATCGTTTGGGACACATGCGCGTTAGTATCGTATATACTCTCAGATAGTTTCGAGGCTTCTAACCCCTGTCGCAGCTTTGACAGTTCTGGTCTGGTACGAAGCGCATGAGCAGTGGAGTTGGGGAGTTCCAATACGGTGTCAATGTGATGGATAAACCCATTGACGGCGATTGACTGCGATTTGTTCAATGGGAGTAGTCGCGCCGCGTGGTTGAGTGTAAGCCCGTTTCTGCCCTGCTGTACACTGATACGCTGTTTATAAGTGAAAAATATGTCTCCGTTGACAAAGGACGAAACCGTGCCAACTGTCGGGAGGCGCTCAGCTGGCACTGGCCCAGGTCCCATATGACATCCAGCGATGAACAAACCGAAGAATGGTGGTGGATCGGGTGGGAAATAGAAGGAATCGAACGCCTCATCGACAGGGGCATAGACAGTGAAGCGAGCCTGTGGTGCTGAGAGACCGCGGACTATGTCAGGCAATTTGCCCACAATCTCGACAAATTTGGAAACGCGGTCATCGCTACTCAAGACTTCCCAAACAGTGAGATTTGTCTCGTGATGAGCTTCATGTAGCGCCGGTGTAGGTGTAATTCGTGACGTGCTGTACCATTTGAGGATAAGGTATTGTATGAGCAGGGGAATTGATATAATGAACACAAGCGCTCTGAGCGCTCTCCAAAGTGAAGGTCTCTGCTTAGCCATTGTCGCTGGTTTACCCACGGAGTGTGTACCTAGACATTGCTGATATCAATCAGAGCATATAAACCATTCTCGATCAACAGTTTGCCATGTCTGTCAACCCGACCGTTCGGACCGTAGCACGGGGTGGGGCATCGGAGCCCGATGCATATCCCGAGATAAGCGCGGTTGACTCGGGATTGTAATCGCCACGCTGCAGTCATCTGCAGGACGAATTTGCTAGGAGTAGATTAGTCCGTCAAATAACAAAGACCACGAGGAAGAAAAACAACGCTCTTGGAATACGATTTGCAGTTGGTGAAGTTTGCTGAATTTTCAAACTATTTGACACAATAGCTTCAAAGTATGCGTATTTCCCCACGTCTAATATCGCTTTTACTAGCATGGGCGTTCTCAAACATCGTGGCCAGTACCCTCGTTAAACAGGACTGGACCATTACATGGGAACTAGGAGCGCCCAACGGCCAAGAGAGAAACATGATCAAGATCAATGGCCAATTTCCAGGACCAACGATTCTCTGCGACGAAGACGATGATATTGAGGTCACGGTTCATAATAGAATGCCGTTCAACACTACGGTTCACTGGCATGGACTTGAGTAAGTTGGAAATTTCATAGGCATATTGAGTATAGATGGGTTAACTGTATCAGGATGCTCGGTACGCCTTGGTCAGACGGGACCCCAGGAATGTCCCAAAAGCCAATAGAAATGGGCCAAAGCTTCATATACCGATTCAAAGCTTCACCAGCAGGAACACATTGGTACCATTCTCACTCACGGGCTACTGTTCTCGATGGGCTTTATGGGCCTATTTTTATCAGGTACATTCAGTGCAAGTTGATGATATCGTATTATATACTGAGTATGCCAGACGGAAGTCAGATGCCCCAGCACCGTGGCATCTTATTAGCGAAAATCAGCATGACATCGACGCAATGAAGCGTGCAGTTGTCGACCCTAAACTAGTCATGGTGTCCGATTGGACTCGTTTCATGTCTTGGGAGTACATGGCTGCTGAGGAGAGTTCTGGAATGGCGATCTTGTGAGTTGTTATCACATGAAGAAATATCTATGGCTTGACTTATCACAAAGATATAGCTGCTCGGATAGTATCCTCGTAAACGGAAAAGGAAGTTTGTATTGTCCTGACGTCGACATATTGATTAACCACACCAGCACATACATGAAGTACGGATTGTATCCTCGACAAGTCAACGACAAAGGGTAGGTGTCATCAGATCTACCCAGTGATAGGCCGCTGACCGATCAAGGTGCTTTCCGTTTATGAGATCGACCCAAGGCCCATATTTGACCACTGGAAAACCAGAGACGATCCCGCTACACCTACAGCATGGCTGCACGCCAGCCGAGGGCGCCAACGAGACGATAGTTGTAGACCCAGCAGATGAATGGGTTAGCCTTAATTTCATTGGAGGCGCAACTTTCAAGACCATCGTCTTCTCTGTTGACGAACACGACATGTGGGTCTACGAAGTTGACGGACACTATATAATCCCACAACGCGTCAACACAGTACACATGTACGCAGGCGAGCGCTATGCCGTCATGATCAAGCTTGATAAGATAGCCAAAGACTACACAATCCGTGTCGCAGACAGCGGCCTCACCCAAGTCATCTCAGCATTCGCTACGCTGCGATACAAGGGCGGTGTTCAAGGGGGCGAGAGTCAGGGGGTGATTGACTACGGTGGCCAGAACAGCACCAAAGACGGGTCCGTCGTTACACTCGATCGTGATCACCTTCCCCCTTATCCTCCAAACCCACCAGCACGCAAAGCAGATGCAATGCATGTCCTTTCAACGCATAGATGGAAAAGTGCCTGGCAGTATACCATGTCTGGACATGGGATGTACGAAGAAGACCGCAGCGCATATGGACCTCTTTTGTATGATCCTCATTCAGCGGACGCGATGGACGAAGGCCTCGTAATTCGTACAAAGAATGGAAGCTGGGTTGATCTGGTACTTCAGGTTGGCTCATTGCCAGGTCAGCCCCAGGAGTTTCCTCACATGATGCATAAGCATACGGGAAAGACGTGGCAGATTGGCTCGGGGCTGGGGATCTGGAACTACTCCTCCGTCGAAGAGGCTATCGCTGCCGAGCCGCATAATTTCGATCTTGATACACCCAAATGGAGGGACACTTTCGTTACCTCTTTTGACGGTTCGGCCTGGATCGTACTGCGGTATCAGGTCACAAATCCTGGACCCTGGCTTTTCCACTGCCATATCGAAACACATTTAGCCGGTGGCATGGCTATTGCAATTCTGGATGGTACCGATGTTTGGCCTCAGATTCCTCCTGAGTACGGACCTGACCAGCGGGGCTTTATGCCGGGCACGCTTCCAGAGTTGGAGAGCGGGGGACAACATGGTTCAGTACAAAAGCAATGTCCATTGCTGGCAGTTTCTCCTAGCGGCGGTTCTAAGAACGATGCGGATGACAAGTCGGCCAGTGACTCGCGCTGGGAGGCTTTGATCCGTGGCTTGATTCAGGTGTTGCAGGGATGGCTTTCCAGTGAAGGAAGTAGTAGTTCATCTTAGTCTAGTTAGTCACAGCAGAATGTTCCAAAACAGTTTATCTTCTCTTTTTTCTTTTTTTGTGGCTGCATTCAGGCATTTAATCTAAGATTGACTGTGTGCCAATGGGTGGGCGGATGCGTTGAGGAATAACATCAAGTCAAGAACAGCCACCGATTGAGAGATACGATAGATTCAAACCGATAAAATCGACAAAAGTCTAGTTGGATTTTGTGACACTTCATCAGTGCACAAAGAGTCTCAATATCACTCACTCAGTCATTCTAAGTGGACAATGCGATTACTCAAAGTTTCTACCATTGATATCTACCTAAAGAAATTTGTTTACCACCATAGTTAAACATAATGCCTCGTTCCCCATATCTCTTCGCTCTTCGTCTTGAACCCAAACACGCACGCAGAAAGAATCAATCCATAGGTCCAAACCTCGCTTCCCGATCAGCGTTCATAGCAATGATGGCATCTCTCGCTCCTGGCCAAGTCTTTCGCTTACCTGGGAACACGCGGTAGGCATGGGGACTGAGTAGGCCATCCATGAGGATGTTGCAAAACTTGCGATCGCGCAACCAAAAGTTCCATCCCTTCACAGTGTACCCAAGATGTTCTGGCAAGCCTGAGCCAATTACTCGGTCAACCCATTCCATCCACTCCGATGGCTTGACAATGGAAGGCGTAACAGGGCCTTTCTTAGCGAGATCGATAACCCAAGCGTGCTGATCATCAACTTGTTTGTTCATTTCTGCTTGAGATGGGAACCCTGAGGGATCTTTCCATAGCTGTGCGACTGCCATGCTGGCAAGGTCAAACATGAAAAACGCGGGGTTCATAAAGGACAAATGTCCGATGAAAGCGAGAGTCTTTGGATGGTCGAGACTAAAGATGTTTTGGTACAGTCTTGGTAGTGGACGACCCGTGAAGCCCCGAGATTTTTGCCAATCTGTGGTTGTCGCTCGACACGGATCTGCATCCATACCGACGACAGAGTAGTCCACAGTGAAACCTGTACAAAACAAGATAGCGTCTACCTCATACTGTTGACCATCACTTGTCTCGACTGTATTCTCGTCGATGACGCGAGCCAGTCCATGCGTGCTGATGATAGAACCCTTCTCCAGATATGGGATCAACTCGTCGTTGACAAGAGGACGCTGGTTAGTGATTGATGGGGCAGGATCAAAGCGCCACTCCGGCTTGAGGTCAAAAGTATTGTGGACAAGCTTTCCGATGACGCTATTCATTGTTTTCTCCCAGAGGCTTGGCGTGTAGCGATTCATCATGTTGAGCATCACATACTTTCGATAGGTTCGCACGTGATCTACCGGCTTGCCTTTGACCCATCTAGGGACCTGGAATCTGTAATCAGTCTCTCATTCCTTTACAAAAGTACATCTTGCTCAGAACTTACAATGATGGCGCCGTGCCGGTGTGCGAGGTAAACCTGATCAGCGATAGGAGCCAACTCAGTTGCCATGTCAGCTGCAGTGTTGCCGAAGCCAAGAACCATAACCCTCTTCCCCGCAAGCACCTCGGGACTATCATAGTGTCAGAAAAAGATGGCATTACTCGCCATAAATCAACTTACTTCTTAAAAGACATGGAATGTTCCACAAATCCTTTAAAACTCTCAATGCCATCGATCTTAGGCCTGGAGGGTATCTGATCTGCTCCCATTGCAAAGACGACCTTGTCAAACCACTCCATATGCGGCTCCAGAGAATCAGGTGTGGACAGGGATAGGCGCCATTGCTGCGCCTTTTCGTCATACCTAGCGCCGTGAAAGCTGGTGCGAAGCCGACAATATTTCAAGAGTCCAAAGTGCTTGGCATAGTCTTGAAGGTATTTATCAATACCCTCCGCAGGGATGAAGTCAGGACTGTCTGATTAGAGTCAGTCCATGTGTCAATCAGTGAGTTCTCAGCAACGGTGCTATACCTTCAGGGAAAGGGAAATCTGTAAAGCATCCTCGTTGCTTAGAACCATTGGACAGTGTGCCTATTCTCACATGATTAAACTATCACTTTAGTAATGGATAGGTGATAAATTTACTTCTCATCACAGTCAGTTTGTTTCCTTCATCAAAATGCCACAGACCTCCAACGTAGTCATTCCGATCGAGTCCCACCGCATCAAAGCCTTCTTCTCGAAGGTTCTTGAGAGTAACGAGACCTAGGGCACCCAGGCCTACGACAGCAACTGTAGGGGCAGCCATTGCCAGTAAAAGAGGCTTATTGGTCCGTGAGATTGATGCTCTTGAGAAACTCAAATCCGAGAAAGCCAATTAATGTGAAAGATTAATATGTTGTTTGTAGTCTATTGTCTGACATGATATGTTTCTGACACCCAATGTAATTCCTGTAACTTAGTTACATTTGATAACTGATGGCCATCGCCTTTCGGGTCGGGGTGGGTCAGTACTTCGGGCTCGGGAATAGTGTTACAGGGCTTAGTCCGAACCCCGTAGATTCCTCGGTGCGAGTATACCCTCAAGATAACGAATGATTTTGATGATGCTGAATAAAGTCTAGTCAGAAAACATGCCATCCACTGAAATATCCCTGTAGTTGTCATTTCTTTACTCTCCAAGTCCATATCTCATCACCTATCCAAGCCATACTAGCTTAGAGATTAGTCGGCACTCATTCAAGCTACATAGACACAGCAACAATGGGTTCAATTTCAGCTTCTCCATCCCTCATTACTGACCTTGCAAATGCTGTGTCCTCTGCAGCTAAGAACTTGGATACGCAGTTGCAGTCTCAAGGTCTTCCACAACCATCTTTCGCAGCTGACGGTCCAACATATGTTGTTCCCAAGGATGCGCCTAAAGCAGCCCACGAAGCCCGTGTGGCGACCGCAGAGGCGGCTTTGAAACTTTTCAACCTTGTATCCGGGCCTAGCGAGCTTCTACCAAACATGACAGCTAGTGTATGTAGTAGCGCCTGTTACCATTGAATTTTAGCTGAAGCGACCGTAACAGTATCACACCATCTTTGCCCTTCAATGGTTGCACCATTTCGATGTGTTTTCTCGCATTCCTCTTGATGGTACGGTATCATATGAAACACTGGCTACCGAAGCCAACGTACCTGAGTCTCTGCTCAAGAGCGTTGCGCGCATGGCAATGACAAGCAACATCTTGACAGAACCGGCTATGAGCCAAGTCGCGCATACTGCCAACTCTGCCATGTTTCTCAAGTTTCCCAATACACGCGACTGGGCTTCATACATGTTCACTGCCTCTATTCCTACAGCTGCTGCCATGGTTCAAGCTACAGAGAAGTGGCCAGGAAGCGTAAAGAAGACCGAGACAGCGTACAACGTTGCATTCAGTCATGATTTACCCTTCTTTGATCATTTGTCGCAGAGCCCCGTCTTGACAAAGCAGTTTTCTGGATACATGAGAAGTGTGACAGATGGCCAGGGCATGGACCTATCTCATCTCGTCAAAGGGTTTGACTGGATCAGCCTGCCCGACAATTCTCTCATTGTTGACGTAAGTAGCATCAGTACCCTTAATAATTATAAGAACAGTTGTCTAATCTTCACAGATCGGCGGCTCGACAGGTCATGCAAGCTATGCTCTGGCTGCTGCCTATCCCCACCTCCGCTTCGAGGTACAAGACCTTGACGCCGTAGTCAACGGAGAAAAGGCTGCCAAGGAACATGAAGAAGCAGCAAAGAGACATGTTTCAAGTGCTGATACTCGGGTTTCCTTCATGGCACACAATTTCTTCGAACCGCAGCCAAACAGGGACGCAAGCGTCTACATGCTGCGAATGATCATCCATGACTGGCCAGATACTGAAGCAAAGACCATCCTGAGCAATCTTGTCCCGGCACTTGAGGCAGCTAAAGCAACCCTCCTCATTATGGATACGGTTCTTCCATCCCCCGGAAGTATCCCAGCGGTGCGAGAGCGTGTCATACGAACTCGTGACTTGACCATGCGTCAAGTTTTCAACGCGAAGGAGCGTGGTGTGGATGACTGGGAGGCGCTCTTACGCGAAGCAGATTCTAGGCTGATCTTGAGGAATGTGCGACAGCCGGAAGGAAGCAACATGTGCTTGTTGACCATTAGCCTACAGGATGTTTAGCATTGTCAACTTGCAAGACTGCATTTGGATCTCTAGCTAATTGACCGGCACTTTGCGTCTCTTAATTCTGTTTTATTGTCTGCATCCACTCATTTACCAATATCAACATTGGCATTGTTGACAGTTGGAGTGACATAGCACTGGCATGCTTCGACATGCGACCTACTTAGGCATTCTCTTCCCAACCGCTTCACCATCCTTTCAAACGCAATTCGAATTACCGGAAGTGACATCGTTTGAAGTTTGAATATTTGTTACTGACTACCAATTTGTCTGCTATTAAGGGTAGTAGGGTCTTTGTATTTATTCTACAGGCACATTTCAGTCTTTAGGGACAACCTTGCCATCATTGACAAATTCTTCAAAATACCCAACAGTCATACTAATCTCGTTAGTCAGATGAATCATATCCACTGTTGTATTTGAAGGAAACCTACGTTGACCGCTTAGTGTCAGCGAAATTCAAATGATCAGGCGCAATCTTTTCGAGGAAACGTGGATCAGCCTTCATACGCTGAAAGTCCAAGATATCCTTGAAAATGAACTGTACGATGCAATCATAGTCAGACTGATTGGAGAACTGTGGATCGTAGAGCTGATATAACATTGGGCGTGTCTCCCTCGTGTTGTGCGTCATATTGTAGCGAACAATGCCATACTCCTCCATCAAAGGGCTGACGAGTTTAGCGTGAACTTTTGTCATGTGGTGCCTGTACTCTTCCTCACTAAGAGATGGCTTTTTGAAGGCCGTGATGGTCAAACAAATGAGGCTGTTGTGCTGACTGGAGTGAGTCTGCCCCTCCATGGTTTCTTGGATATCACTATGTGGCGACATGATGTAGGTTGATGCTTGTTGGCTGAGAAACAAAATTGAAGCTGATAGATCAGTGGTAACTCTAGCTCCAGATAAACACAGAAGGATAGGAACCTGTACGTCCACCATCAATCAGAACGGTATCACCTCGAGACCATGACCCGAAAGACGAGAGATGGCTCCTCGGCACACCCAGTCTGCAGGGCGCTTATTTCGGGGGTATCTGCGTAGCCGTACCGAATGGCGAACAAGCCCGACTAGCCATGTCCGACGGACCCCGACCGACTCGATCCGAAGACCGTTCAGCTTAATACAGCCCTTACCAATCGAACGGATGATCTGCCTGTAACTTGACTGTTTCGATCACTCAGCTGATCTCAGCCCCGGATCACGTCAAATATCCTCACATCTGTATGATCCTCTGTCGTTGACAGACCACTTTCTATAGATAGTGTATTGGTTCCCATCGCCCCTCCAATAACGCAATACCTTGTTCGCGTGTACATCACGACACCTCAGATCATTCCCAACTCATTCAACATGACTCCGTCCATGATGGAGGTTTTCGTTTTTGGAGATCAAAGCACACGCTTTGCCCCTCCACTAAAAGACCTGGTTCTCAAAGGCAACAGTCCATACTTGACACATTTTGTTGAACAAGTTCATGTACTTCTCAGGAAAGAAATCTCATCCTTGCCAGCAACTCAAAGGAGACTTTTCCCAAACTTTGCCGATATCCAAGAGCTCATCTCCAAGTCGGACTGGAACAATGGTAACCCTGCTTTGACAAGTGCTCTGGCATGCTTCTATCACCTTTGCAGTTTCATCCAGTGAGTGATATGCCCAAGCATCCATTGATTTGTCCTAACCGTCTAGCTTTTACGATGGACAAGGACGCACCTTTCCTCCAGAAAATAGTCGTATTATTGGACTTTGCGTTGGTTCACTCGCTGCCGCTGCTGTCAGTTGCTCTAGATCATTGAGTGAACTTGTATCAGCTGGTGTAGATGCTGTCCGCGTGGCGTTATATGTCGGATTACGAGTATGGCGGACTACCTCCCTTTTCGACACACCAGACACACCCTCAACTACTTGGTCTATAATTGTACCCGAGACGGTACTACCAAGATCATCAGCTCAAGACCAATTGGATTCCTTTAGTAATGAACTGGTAAGTAATCATTTGTCTTTTGTATACTCAAAACAGGTATTCACTATACTGCAGGGGCTTGCTCGATCATCCGTTCCTTATATTAGCTCGGTTGCACACCATAACATGTCCATCAGTGGCCCGCCATCCGTTCTAGAAAAGTTCATTCACAGAATATCATCATCACCAAAAGATGCTCTTCCAGTCCCCATCTATGCTCCGTACCATGCCAGCCACCTTTACAGCCAGGACGATGTGGATGAGGTCCTCAGTCTGGCTGCGCCTGCTTTTGCATCAGAGTCTATGATTCCACTCATTTCAGGCTGCTCCGGAGAAGAGTTCCAACCACTAGACTATGCGAGCCTACTTCATTGCTGTGTGACTGACATGCTCATACATCGACTGGACCTTACCAAGGTTTCTCAAGCAGTGGGTCGGCTCCTCACAGACAGCTCAACGGGTATACATGTCATGCTTAGTCCTATAGCAACTAGCGTCTCGAGCAGTATAATCTCTGCTTTAGAGCCGACACTGGCAGAAAGATGCACGGTGGACAACAGTATAGGTTCCTCAGCGACAAGTCACTCATCAAGAGGTCAACGGCCTGACACACCAAGCAAGGCCTCAAAGATCGCGATAGTAGCTATGTCTGGTCGTTTTCCGGATGCAGCTAACTTGGGCGAATTTTGGGATCTCCTTTACCAAGGTCGCGATGTTCATCGGCAGATACCTGAGGACCGGTTCAACGCAGAACTCCACTACGACGCCACTGGGCGACGCAAGAATACCAGCAAGGTCATGAATGGGTGCTTCATCAAGGAGCCGGGACTTTTCGATGCCAGGTTCTTCAACATGTCCCCAAAAGAAGCTGAGCAGTCGGATCCCTGCCAGCGGATGGCTCTTGAAACAGCCTACGAGGCACTTGAGATGGCAGGTATTGTGCCGGATAGAACACCTTCGACTCAGAGTGACCGTGTGGGTGTGTTCTACGGAATGACTAGCGATGATTGGAGAGAGGTCAACAGCGGTCAGAATGTTGACACATATTTTATTCCTGGTAAGTTGTTCTCACATACTTCAAGAAAATACTAACTCCAGGCTCTAGGTGGCAATCGAGCTTTTACTCCTGGCAGACTCAACTACTTCTTCAAGTTCAGTGGACCTAGCGCCAGCGTCGATACAGCCTGCTCTTCCAGTCTCGCTGCTCTGCACTTGGCGTGCAATGCCCTATGGAGAAATGATTGCGACACAGCCATTGCTGGTGGAACTAATGTCATGACCAACCCTGATAACTTTGCTGGCTTAGATCGAGGCCACTTCCTGTCAAGGACCGGTAAGTCTCTTGCAGATGACCAAAGGCTCCTTTCTCGTTCATTTTACTGACTCTAGCTTAGGTAACTGCAATACCTTTGATGACGAGGCAGACGGATACTGTCGAGCTGATGGCGTCGGGACGGTCATACTGAAGAGGCTCGAGGACGCAGAAGCTGATAGTGACCCTATCCTCGGGGTGATCCTGGGAGCTTACACAAACCACTCAGCTGAAGCAGTCTCCATCACCCGACCGCACGCCGGAGCCCAGGAATACATCTTTTCCAAGCTCCTCCGTGAATCGGGCGTCGACCCCTACAACGTCAGCTACATTGAGATGCACGGCACGGGCACGCAAGCCGGTGACGCAACCGAAATGGCATCTGTCCTCAAGACCTTCGCTCCTACTAGCGGCCTTGGTGGTCGTTTGCCTCACCAGACTCTTCACTTGGGTTCAGTAAAGGCCAACATCGGACACGGTGAATCCGCGTCAGGCATTGTTGCTCTTATCAAAACGCTGCTTATGATGCAGAAGAACATGATCCCTCCGCATTGTGGCATCAAGACGAAGATCAACCATCATTTTCCTACGGATCTCACGCAGCGCAATGTCCACATCGCTAAAGCTCCAACATCTTGGACAAGATCGAGTCAAGGGAATACACGCACTGCTTTTGTCAATAACTTCTCTGCCGCTGGCGGTAACTCAGCTGTGCTGCTGCAAGATGCTCCACAATCATCGCTGGTTACAGACTTCTTAGATCCTCGCTCATTCCATGTTGTCGCCATGTCTGCTCGGTCGGCAGACTCCCTCAGAAGTAATCTCTTCAATCTCAAGGAGCTTGTAGAAGGCCAAGTTGACCCAGGCGTTGACTTCCTCGGCAAGTTGTCCTATACTACCACCGCCAGGCGTATGCATCATCAATTTCGAGCTTCAGTTACAGCCCAAAGTCGTGAGCAACTGCTGAAAGGCCTTAATTCCGCTATCCAGCGACAGGACTTGAAGAGAATTCCCGTCGTCGCCCCTCCTGTTGGCTTCGTGTTTAGCGGCCAGGGCGCCCAATACCGTGGCATGGGCAAGGAGTACTTCACACATTTCACTGTCTTCCGGTCGGAGATCATGTCTTACGACAACGTCGCTCAATCTCAGGGCTTCCCTTCTATCCTCCCACTGATCCGAAGGGAGGTAGAGGCGGATTCGCTAAGTCCTGTTGAGATACAGTTGGGTTTAACATGCTTACAGATGGCACTAGCCAAGCTGTGGGAATCATTTGGTGTCGAGCCTAGCTTTGTTCTTGGGCACAGCTTGGGTCACTATGCTGCTTTGCAAATTGCTGGCGTTCTTTCCGTCAATGACACCATTTACCTGACTGGAATGAGGGCACAGCTGCTCGTGGATAAGTGCCAGGCAAGCAGCCACTCAATGCTGGCAGTGAGGGCATCCTTGCTGCAAATCCAACAGTTCCTAGATGCCAACATTCACGAGGTTGCGTGTGTAAATGGGCCACGCGAAGTCGTCATCAGCGGACGAGTTGCCGACATAGACCAGCTGGTAGACCTCTTATCTGCTGATAACATCAAGGCCACACGCATCAAGGTGCCATTTGCTTTCCATTCGGCCCAAGTTGACCCAATTCTCTCGGACTTGGATGCGGTGGCCTCGCGCGTCACCTTTCACTCACCTCAGATTCCTGTTATCTGTGCGCTTGACAGCTCTGTCATCCACCCTGGAAACCATGGAGTGATCGGTCCACTTCATCTCCAGCGTCATTGTCGCGAGACAGTCAATTTCGCGGGCGCTCTGCATGCTGCGGAGCGCGACAAGATAATCAATAAGAACACCACTCCCTGGATTGAGATTGGTCCTCACGTTGTTTGCTCTACCTTTCTCAAGTCCAGTCTTGGCCAAGACACGCCGACTATCGCATCGCTTAGGCGAAATGAGGATTGTTGGAAGGTGTTGGCCGATGGTTTGAGCACTCTCTACAATAGCGGACTGTCGATTGACTGGAACGAGTATCAACGTGACTTCAAGGCCTCTCAGCAGGTACTACGTCTTCCTTCCTACAGCTGGGAGCACAAGAACTACTGGATACAGTACAAATACGATTGGTCCTTGACAAAAGGCAACCCTCCAGCTGCTCCCAACAGCTCAATGGACACGGCCTCAACTTTATCAACACCCTCGGTCCAGAAAATTCTACAGGAGGCTTCTAATGGTCAGTTGTTGACCATTGTTGCTGAATCAGATCTTGCAAGCCCTCAATTGGCAGAGGTTGCCCAAGGCCATCGGGTCAACGGTGTCAAAGTCTGCACATCTTCCCTATATGCTGATGTTGGTTTGACACTGGGTAAGTACATATTGGACAACTACCGCACCGACTTGGAAGGTTATGCGGTCGATGTTCATGGTATCGAGGTTCACAAGCCACTTCTACTCAAAGAGGACGTGAAAGGAACACCTCAGACTACACCATTTCGCATTGAAGTACGATATCCTATACAGAGCACTACAGCGCTGATGAGCATTTTCACTGCTGGTCCGAACGGTCAGCACATCAAGCATCTTGACTGTGAGCTTCGACTCGAACATCCATCGCACTGGGAAGCGGAATGGGATCGCCAAGCCTACCTCATCAATCGCAGCGTCAACTACCTTCTGGAGCGATCCGCCCAAGGCATGGACAGCATGTTGGCAACTGGGATGATCTACAAGGTTTTCTCATCCTTAGTCGACTACTCTGATGGTTACAAGGGCCTTCAAGAGGTTGTCCTGCATAGTCAAGAGCTCGAGGGAACAGCGAAAGTGCGATTCCAAACTCCGCAAGGAGGCTTCGTCTGTAATCCTATGTGGATTGACAGCTGCGGTCAGACGACAGGATTTCTTATGAACTGTCACCAAACGACGCCCAATGACTACGTCTACGTCAATCATGGCTGGAAGTCGATGAGACTGGCCAAGCCGTTTCGTCAAGATGTTACATATCGGACTTACATCCGGATGAGGCCTATCGACGGCACCAAGTTTGCCGGTGACCTGTACATACTTGACGAGGATGACACTGTAGTCGGTGTTTATGGTGATATAACAGTGAGTTGCACGAGCCATTCCCGATGACAATGCTAACACCAGGAACAGTTTCAAGGATTGCCACGCCGGGTTCTCAACACAGTCTTACCTTCTGCCAACACGGCTCCAATTGATGCTCCTAGGGGTCGACGAGATCTGCCACCGTCCAGAATGGATGCATCTCCTATCAGAATCGGAGAAGGGCCACCGACTTCAGCACCCACACAGCCGGCTCTGACGTTGCCATTCGCAGCCGATTCATCCATGAACACCCGATTGAGGCCGCTTCTGCGCATCTTGTCGGAAGAGATTGGTCTCGGTCTTGATGTTCTTTCTGACGATGAACTCGATTTTGCAGACCATGGTGTCGACTCACTTCTCTCGTTGACCATTACCGGTCGCATGCGTGAGGAATTGGGTCTTGACGTTGAATCTTCAGCATTCTTGACCTGTCCCACCCTGGGCAGCTTTAAAGCCTTCCTTGGACTTTCCGAGCAGGACAATAAGAGCAGCTGTAGTAGTGATGGCAGTGGTAGGAGCAGTTCACCGCCGGGTATCGAGTCTGGCGCTACTACACCACCGATGAGTGATGAGGAACAGGACAAAGCAGTCAACAGGCACTCGCTTCACCAGTTCCAAGCCACTTCAACGCTTCTACAGGGTAGTCCCAGCAAAGCTCGATCGACTCTGTTCCTACTTCCAGACGGTTCGGGCTCTGCTACATCCTACGCTTCCCTCCCTCCAATCTCTCCAGATGGTGATGTTGCTGTATATGGGTTGAACTGTCCATGGCTGAAGGACGCCAGTCATCTGGTCGAGTTTGGACTCAAAGGCTTGACGGAACTCTATGTCAACGAGATACTTCGGCGCAAGCCACGAGGTCCATACAACTTGGGAGGGTGGTCAGCTGGTGGAATTTGCGCCTATGAGGCTGCCTTGATTCTCACCAGAGCAGGGCACGAAGTTCAGCGTCTTATCTTGCTTGATTCTCCCAATCCTGTTGGCCTTGAGAAGCTACCTCCTCGCTTGTACGATTTTCTGAATTCACAAAATGTCTTTGGATCGGACAACCCACACGGCACTACAGGGACGAGCACCAAAGCTCCAGAATGGCTTCTTGCACATTTCCTGGCCTTTATTGATGCTCTGGATGCTTATGTTGCTGTGCCTTGGGACTCTGGTCTTGTCGCTGGAGATGGTCTTGGATCACCACTCCCTGCACCGCCACAGACATATATGCTTTGGGCGGAAGATGGAGTGTGTAAGAGCCCAGATGACAGTCGTCCAGAGTACCGCGATGACGACCCGCGCGAGATGCGATGGCTGTTGGAGAATAGGACAAACTTTGGTCCGAATGGTTGGGAGGCCCTGCTTGGTGGTAAAGAGGGTTTGTTCATGGAGCGAATTCCGGAAGCGAACCATTTTACTATGTTGAAGAGGGGACAGAATGCGGAATATGTCTCAGCATTCCTAGCTCGGGCCCTGGCCTCAGTATAAGGGACGAAATTTGTAGGTCAATTTATGCTATTTAGACTATGAGCTTGGTTTATTTATTTTTGCACCACAAAGGTCAAATGTCATTTCTTCTGCATGTGCGTGCTTCTTCCTTTCTTTGTTTGATTTCGATGTTTGCTTGTCTTTTTCAATATTTAGATCGCAGTAATCCATATTGTCTTGTTTCTTTACAATTCCTCTTCCAAATAATCCCGTCAACGGTCTAGGACATAAAGACTTGTTATTCGTTTTCGGTCTTAGGCCGTGTTAATAAAAGACGAAAAATAAAAAGTCTCCTGATCATCTCTGGCTCGTGCATCATACCCATTCCCATCCAATAATTGCTGCCAAAAGTCCCAATCTACATCGACCCCCTTCATCATGCCCAGAATATCCTCCCCAGTTGCCATGCCCAAATTTTCCTGTGAGACGAGCTCATGCATCGTGCCTAAACCACCGAGATGGCCACTTGGTGCTTCCTGTGCCTGAAGGAGGTTCTGTGGTGTAGTCGGTCCAGAGACGTCTGTAGTTGTCGAAGCTTGTTGAGAGGCTTCACCAGCCAGTGTCGCTCGTGCATGAACAAGTTTGCTTATGCAAAGTGGCTCACGAGGAAGAGGTATCCCTCTCGTCCTGGCGCTTTTAACTCTCTGATCCCATGCTTTGAGGGTGATGTTGCCCAAAGCCCAGTATAGAGGGTCGCCAGTATCTGAGATAAATGATGGGTGGTGCTCGTACACTTGGTCAATCACCTCCCACGCCGTGTCAACAACTTGGCCTGCTGGACGACCAGACAAAGTGCTAATGAGAAGGACAAAGGTTTCGAACGGGAAGAAATTGGCAATGTGCCACAAGTAGCATTGTAGCGCTGGGGTCGAGTGTGATAGAATGTCATAGCGTATGACTTCCAGACTGTTTTCGAGCAGCATATCGATTTGTTCAGCACTCAAGTCAGAGGCCCTCTCGGGGCGATGAATGGGATGATAAACTGAGAGCCGTAGCTGACAGATGGCAGATCGCGCGAGGTATGCCGTCAAAAGATTGAGTGGAAGTTCTTTGTCCATGTTGCCGAGATATCTATCCTCAATATGACGCTCTAGCTCATCTATAGCTTTGAAAAATTTGTCTTTGCCAGCAACCGACGACTGAGAATCAGAGCCAAGTAGACATTTTTGTTGGATCATCCACACACCAATTTCGATGCGGACTTTGCAAAACAGCATATCAGTGGTGATGGGTGACGGCAGCGGTACTGTGCTTGCCGATGGCACAAGGTCAGCGTCGCTCAAATTGACTGGCTGTTTAGTGTCTCCATAGAGCTGCATGTTTGGGTTCATGGATGCCCCCGTCAATTGTGAAGCCCGGCCATCTAGTATGACGATCTGCCACCACACCCGGCGTCGTAGTTCAGCTTCAAATGGGGGCAGGTCTTTGAGTGAACTTTCACGATGAAGACCCATTCTCTGACCCATGCGTGTCGCAAGACCTGTCAGGAGCCATAGAATATCATGGTCACAGATGTGACGCAGGGAAAGCTAAGAAACATCAGTACATCATTGAGACACTATCATCGCTAGGTTTGGTACCTACCAGGTGAAGAGTGAAGGCTTGAAGTACCCTCAGATCTGTAGATCTCAGGAAATCGGCTTTGCTCAAAGCTATTTCGGTTGCGTCGCAGTATCGAGCTAGTAGATCCTTTCTGGGCTCGCCAAATCTAGTACGACATTCGTCATCTGTCAAAGAGACAACAGCAACGAGGTAAATGGAAAATATGAGGGCCTCTGTGGGTCTGGGGGTTGATGACGGTTCAGAAAAGGTTTCAAGTATGTCTTTTTGAACTGTCGGGCCATGAAGGATTTTGGTGAGAGGATGGACGTTGCTGATAAAGACTTGCCACAGTTGAAACGAGTGCACGGCTGAAGGATATTCAACAGAAGAAGTTGACTTTTGATGACCAAATATGAGGTTTACTTCGGTTGACGGCGTGTCATTCCTTGTCCGCAGAGATGGACGCTCTGGATCTGGGCTGACATCTTTGCTTCGCATCTGCCATAACAAAATAAGCCACATTTTCCAAGCCAACTCTGCGTATTTCTTTCTTGGGTGATACTCACCTCATCGCCTAGAGACTTCCACAATTTATTACTAAAGAATTGTTACCAGATGGTCGAAAGGAACACAAATTGGTCTTTATATAAGGGAGGACATACTCTTCGACATAGCGGCGTTGGTCTCCACTTACAATAACCTGTCCATCACCACTAGGACCGCCCGTCTGAGCATTTGAAAGGCGGCGGTGGTTCAACCGGGCATTGCGCGTGTGAGCTGGCGACAAACGCATGCGCACGCATTCTTTACCCGTCCTGATACAATATGCACATGGAGTTTGACCGTTGCATCTAATCTTTCGGTGCTGACACGGAACACATGAGTGTCCCCTGGTGATTTTTGTTTCTGTCATGGTTATTGAGGGTGATTGGGGAATTGTTTGTGTGAAAGATTAGAAGAAATGGTACCTAGTACCGAGAGTAGGCATAAGCCACATTGTTTGTGGATGGAATTGATTCCATCCGCCAGCGGATTATTTCCTTAGTTTGTAAACGATAAGATAAGAAATATTACTTACCAGACAAATGACAATTGTCAGATCATACCTATCTATCTAGTTAGTCATAACCAGGGGAATGCCTGGTCTGCACATGTCGACGCCACCAACGACCAATTTTCCATGACCGACCCAGTAATCGGAGACTAATGTTCCCCTGTTCTCCCCCGCGCGGGACCGCTTCCAGGGCTGATGGAATCCTTCGGTCCCGAAGCTTAAATTTGGCCTGTTTATACCCGACCCTGTCTCTGACACCCGCAGAGCGGTCCCGCGCTGGAGATCGTATTGACAATGAATCGTCTTCCGTCGCCGAGATGAGGTCTTCCGCTCCGTTGTTAATTTTTCTTTCCTTTCCGGAGTCTATCATGTCCCGGAATCACTCTACAAAATGTTTGTATTTCAAGGCCCTTCTTCGACTGCCAATTCTTCAGTTTTATCATCCATCACCAACACTGTTCAATCCTTATTCATCATCACCTAATACCAATACTCTCTCTTCCTCAATACCATGACTGACAAAGACAACACCGACGTGGAGAAGCTCGACAGAGCAACCACTCCAACAACCACCCCTAATGAAGCCCCCCCAGCATCTGAGCCCTCTGAATCCAAGCCCGAGGAGGCAGAGGACGAGTCCAAGTACCCCCACGGTCTGAAGCTGGCTGCCATCATCCTTTCCAACATGGTGGCCATGTTCCTCGTCGCTTTGGACCGCACAATCATCGCAACCGCCATTCCTCGTATCACTGATGATTTCAAAGCCCTTGGTGATATCAGTTGGTACGCCAGCGCTTATCTCATCACCAGCTCTGCTACACAGCTTCTTTGGGGCCGCATTTTTACTTTCTACCCGACCAAAACGGTCTACCTCGTTGCCATTTTCTTCTTTGAACTCGGTTCCCTTCTTTGTGGTGTGGCACCTAACTCGGTTGCTTTCATCATCGGACGCGCCATTGCTGGCGCAGGTTCTGCCGGCATCTACTCTGGCTCTACTATCCTCATCACCACCGTTACGCCTCTTTCCAAACGTGCTGGATACGTGGGCATGATGGGGGCCGTCTTCGGCATTGCTTCGGTCATCGCGCCCTTGATCGGAGGAGCCTTTACTGATCATGTCACTTGGCGATGGTGCTTCTACATCAAGTGAGTCTCGATCCACCTTCACCTTTAGGCTAAAATAATACTGACTACCTCTTTTCCAGTCTTCCCGTCGGAGGAGCCGCTGTGGCTTGTCTTATTGTTCTCTTCCCAAAATTTCCCGTCAATGAACCCGTCTCAATCAAGCAACAGATTAAGCAGCTCGATCCATGGGGAAACCTCGTCTTCCTCCCTGGAGTTATCTGCCTCATCCTCGCCCTCCAGTGGGGTGGTGAGAAATACCCCTGGGACGAGGGCCGCATCATTGCACTTCTTGTGCTGGCCTGTGTGCTTCTCATTGTCTTTGTCGGCATCCAGATCTGGCAACAAGAGAACGCCACCGTTCCACCTCGTTTATTCAAGATCCGAAACGTCTGGCTCGGCACAATCTTTGCTTTCTGTCTTGGATCTGTTCTCATTGTTTTCTTGATTGCCCTGCCCATCTGGTTCCAAGGTATTCGAGGCACAGATGCTATCACCTCTGGTATCGACACGCTCCCCCTTGTCCTGTCACTCGTCTTTGGCGCAATTGTCTCTGGTGGTCTCATCAACGGCATCGGCTGGTTCAACCCCGTCTTCTTCTCGTCTGTGATATTCATGTCAGTTGGCGGTGGTCTCATCACCACCTTTGTTGTTGACACACCCACCCGCACTTGGATCGGATATCAAATCATCCTCGGTCTCGGTATTGGCCAGGGCATGCAGCTTGCTAGTTTGGGGGCTCAAGTTGCTGTCAAGCAGAGTGATGTGCCTACGGGCGTATCCCTAATGTTCTTTGCCCAGTCCCTTGGCGGTTCAGTACTTGTCTGCGTTGCCCAAGCCGTCTTCAACAATGACCTTCGATCTCGGCTCACTTCATTTGATGGGCTTGATGTTGCAAAGATCATTGGCGCTGGTGCCACCCAATTACGCCATGTCATTCCATCTGATCTTCTTGCCGATGTGCTCATCGAGTACAACGCAGCGCTTCGCAATTACTTCTACGTCGGCCTTGCAGCTGCTTGTTTTGCCATTGTGCCTTCACTAGGTATTGAGTGGAAGAATGTTAAAGGGCAAGAATTTGTACATTAGTTTTATGGATGAACATTTCTCTACTCCTGGGGCTGATACGATGTAATGTAATACAAAGGTAAGTCTATCTGGTCAGTTGAGTAGCAAAAGAGGAATTAGAAGATGGATAATCCAGGCTATTTAAAGTAGTTACACTACTATAACATGATAAAAGTTACAATATATTTTAAATTTTATTCAAGTTTATTTTCTATTTCCCACCTATATTTTGAGCACTTGTCTGCTTGCTGTGTCTACATATCATTGGCCTTTTCTGGAGCCTCCTTCGAACTTATAGATAAAAACTCACTACACCATGAGAAATGGGGTAAATGTGAAAGATGGATGATGAGGTTACCTCATTTGTTGACGAGGAAAGTGGACTATCTACTTAGAAATCTCGTGGCTAAATAAGAGTCTGAGACACCGTAAACTGACAGGTGTTTTTCAAAGTAGATGATATGTTGGCTGCAATGATGTGATTACTCCCAATCGAACATATCGTCGATCTCATGATGCACAGACTGTTCAGGCGGCTGGGATATGACCATGCACGAATCTAAAAACATCGTTTGGGTCAACCTCACTCTTGACAGCCTTCAGCCGATCCCAATTCTCCCCGTAGCAGCCCCTGGGGTCTTTCCCTGACTCCATGAAGCTGACGTATGTGGATCCGATACTATCTCCGGTTGCTTCCACGCCTTGAACCAAATGATCTGCCCATGCGATAGCAATATCTTCATGCGCCGCTTCCTCAGTTATGGCGTTGATGTGGAACATGATATGCGGCTGTCGGGTGCCGAAAGCAGATAACGCGTTCTGCTGGGCCGCCTTTCCGTGCAGGATCGTGCAGGAGATGGAGCAATCAGCCTCAACAGGCATCGACTCACAAGCGTCAATCAGTTGTCTGAGCGTGTCGCTGGTGAACTTGGAGATACTGATGTGCCGAGATGTCACGTTGACAGGGTTGCTGATAGCGCTGGAAATGCTACGCTGGAAAGCCTCAAATGTCGCTATTTTCTCGTATTAGCAGTCTCTCTACAGTAGCTGATGGGTGGAAATAGGCAAGGATCAGCCAAACTTACTTTCCTGGACAGTATCGACAATGCAGGTGCCAAGATCTTTCAGCTTCTGGAGCCACTTCTCACTTTCAGGCCCAATGGTCTCGGCTTCAGGCCAGATGTAGGTCACGGCCATGCCTAGACCCCATTCGCCCTTGCTAAACCCTGCCTGTAAACAAAGTTTGTCGGGGACCCCAGAGTCCAGAAGGGCCTGCAAACGCAACAAGACGTCTGCAGTTTCTGGCCAAGGATACACGATAAAGCCAGCCTGGATTGTGGACATGGGATAAACCCGTACGTTAGTCTCGGCAATGACACCAAAGTTCCCACCTCCACCACGTAGTGCCCACAGCAGCTCCGACTCCCCGTCTGCGTGAACAAGATCGCCGCTAGCCGTGACAATCTTGGCGCCGACAATGTTATCTACGCCTAGTCCGACATAGTCCCCCAACGGGCCGTACCCTCCCCAAGACGCCCAGGACGTCCATCCAGCTTCACCCGCGAAGCCGTTTGAGGTGCAAAGATTGTGCATCCCCAAAAAGCCAACGAGGTTTTTGCTGGTGATACCACCGCCGACACGGACTGTCTTCTTATCTTGGGAAAGCTCCTGCGTGTCCAACTCTCTCATGTCAATAGTGACAGAATCGGCAATGCAGCCACGTCCAAAGACATCATGGCCGCCGCCACGAACCCCGAGCGGCACGCCCAACCCCGAGACAGCTTTCACAATGGCCTGGACTTGAGCGACCGAAGTGGGTCGGCAGATGGCAAGGGGTTGAGCCGTGATGAGCTTGTTGTAGACCCCACGAAGGGTCTCAAAGTGAGGTGACGAGCGTGTGTAGATCTTGATGTCTGGAATGGCATCCGTCAGCTTAGTAAGTGCCGAGTTGCCGTGAGTCTGAGCATCTTGCTCTGCACTGAATGGCATCATGACGTGCCGATACGGCGCAGCAGCAACAGAAGACATGGCTTTGTGGGATGATATGATTGAGTAATGGTTGTGGGGTGATGATCTGATGGCGGCGCTTCTGATAGTGAGGTGAGCAAAAAAGAACCTCTTGTTAACCATGACTGTAAAGTTATACATCATTTCCCGATGAGGTAGATAAGGTGCCTTTTTGAGTCAATTGGCCATGAGCTGTTAAGCCTCTTTTCTTCCCGTCCCTCCTTGCATACGCCGCTGTCGCTGTCGCTGTCGCTGTCGGGCTAAAGATAGAGAGAATTCGGGGCTTGCATCGGACCGAAGGCACGACAGTAGAGAACTACGGCCCGGCCCGGCTACTGAGTCCCCGAGAACGGACTACGGCGGCGTTAATAACGCCATGCAGCTGTAGCCTGATTGTCCAATTTTACCAGTTGACTTGGATTACTTGTTATCTTGGTTAAAATGTCCTTTTTGAGCGCTGATTCGAGTAGTCGCCATGTTGGTGGCTATTGGCTGAGATCCGTGTATGCATCTTGTCTGGAACTTTTGTCCTTTTTCCGCTTTGGTTACTTCGTTTAAGGTTGGGTTTTGAATTGGATCACCTTGCAGTTTTCGTTCAGCTAAGCGAAAACCTAAACTAATCCTCTTACAAGTTCATGTACAGGCATCGAGTTATGGCAATAATGATACGTGTCCGTAGAGTAGTCGTGTTCGCTATTTCACTGTTTATTCAAGGGCTTGAAAAAAAAACGAATGCATTGTACAAGTCTCTAGATAGTATCAACTCTAGACTAATTTCAAACGTAATAAAACTTCAGGCCATAAGGATCGCTCGTTATTGGTGTCGGTATAACGTAAACCTAACAGGTCAAAAGTCAGTATACATGTGAAGTAAAATGGGTCCGTATTACTGTCACGGCACCAGTTATCCGTCCTGCATATGGCTATGGCTGCGTATATGTAGTCTTGCGGAAGCGGGCCATGTCCCTGAAACGACCTTCCTGAACGGAACCTATCAATGTATGAAATCATATCATGATACAGGTGCATACAAACCCTGGTCTCTTGAAGGAATCAATGCATGCTGTCATCTCATACCCTGCCATGGTGGGATTCATCCCACAAGTTAGCGATGACATGTATCATTTTTAATGCGAAATGCAGTTCGCAGCTTCTTCTCTGCTAGCTGCTTTTTGATTTTTCAGCTTACTGTAGTTGTTATACCAGATCGTCCTGGAACAGTATCCCATATCCTCGATCCAGATCTGTGGCTGAACAGGTCCTTTCTTATGTATAAGAATGGTCTAGGTCCGTCTGAATAAATCGACGATCTGCCAGGAAGTAACTAGGAAACTACCACTACAGCTTACCATTGTCATATTCCCCAATCACAGTCTCTTGACTGGGTTGGCCCAAAACGCTCAGCATTCATTCACCCTGTCATATCACATGCACCACTGTCTGTCTATCCACATGAGTTCCACGGACCCCCTTCTCCGCAGGGTAGAGAACTACCGCGAGAGTTGTGACAATTGTGCCAAGTCAAAAGTTCGCTGCGGCAAGGAGCAGCCTTGGTGCCAGAGATGCGAGCGACGCGGCCAGGTCTGCAGCTATAGTCCCTCTCAGCGATCTAGAAAGAGGACACTAGACACTACGCACCCCGAAGGCGACCAGCGGAATGGCACTCCTCCATTTACGGCAATCAGCAGCGCGGCATCTATGGCTGCGGTGAGCAATGGCTTCAGTACCTTGCTTAGCCATGCTGACAGCTGGGGCTCTTGTCCCGACCTCGTCGAGCTATTAACCAGTGGTAGTAGCTCTGAGTCTCTCACGCCTGACAATACCAATCTGGTGTGGCTATCGGATATGGAGTCAATTGCTGGTGATGCTAGTGCCGGCAAGAGTATGGAGAGAATGGACGCTTTCGCATATCCAAAGGGAAATGCCACGGGTACCTTATCAGCGGCAAGGATGGGCAGTGGCGGTGGCAGTGGAGCTGGTACCGACACCGCGGGACCAAGGTCAAGATGCTCCGTCACTGACAGACAGCACTGCGAGGCCGATCTTATATCCGCATTGGCAAAACCTGATCTTCCTTCCCTGTCATGCTGGGGTAACCCCAAAGATTCCCAAAATCTCGGAACCATCCTCACAGCCAGTCGTGCAACACTCAAGTGCGTTACCACTGCAATGTCATGCACATGCACCCCGAATGATAACGTCGCATTGTTGGCTACGGCTGTGCTGTTGCGTATCTTATCCTGGTACCACATCGTGCTGAAAAACTGCCGCGGTCCCAATGATGGCAGCGCAGCAACAATCGACGACCACAACAGCCCTACTCCGTCCAATGATGGTAAGGACACTGAGAGATCGTTATCGCGGGACACAGATGTGTCGCAAGACAGAAGTGAACAATCAAGTCTCATCATGCCGCCTATGACGATCGGGGCATACGAGCTAGATTCCGAGAATAGAGAGCGCATGATTGGGCACATCATGCTCAGCGAGTTAAGTAAGATGGGGAATTTGTTGAGTGACTTCTCAAAGAAGTTCTGTGATCCTCAGTCGACCACGTTGGGTAATGATAATAGAAGCCAGTTGTTTCTCGCTTTAGAAATGCTGATTCGGAATAAACACATGGCAACGGTTCTGGATGTGCGGAAGAAACTTGAAGTTAAGTAGATAGATACACAAATATACCCTAAAGAAGAAATGAAACTTGTATACCAAATCGGTGATGTTAACAACATCTACTTTGAGAGTTCAGTGATTTTGCTTCGTTCTCACTGTTGCTTACGATCCCGTTCTATAAACTCCTGAAAATCAGCCCGAACGGTGAATGGCGTGGTATCGAAAGAGATGAACCCTACTTGGACACGATGTGGCCTTCCTCCGTTAACACTTCCTGATTCGGTTGAACGTATCGTCACTTTTTATTACCAGCTCGACTATACAGGGTTGCATTCTAGGCCTACAACGTAGTAGAGAAACAGGCCTCAAACTTGACCTTGACCGTAGTCATCTCGTCATGAGCCTGGCTCGCATTATGTGATCCGTCAAAACGTTCAAAACTTATCTAAAAAGTGGCAAAATGACAGTAGAAATTAGAACAAGGCAGTCAGTCCACTATCAACAACCCTAGCTATACCCAAAGAATCAGGGACCATTGCTTGTTCTACTTCTGCTGCGTTTCCTCCACTAATTACTGAGCCTCATCGGAAAGTTCAGGCGTTGAAAGACATTCCAGGTCTTCAAACAGAATTTTCTTAAGCGTGTTGTGATTACATTGCTTCGCCATTCAGACGAAGTACATCTAGAAAGATACGCCGTCGGAGTTGTTGCATACTTGTGTTCCAGGAGACGGCAGGCAGAAAGACAAAGTTCAAAAAAATTATATCTTCAATATATATAGCCTTGATCTATCTTACGACATCACAAGCGTATATGATCAGTTATGTTCGTAATAATATCCCTTGATCGTACAGCAGCGTGAGTCAAGGCCGCACCTGGCTGGCCATTGATACGAGCTCACTCTGCCGATAGCCGCGTTGTAATATCTTTAACAACAGCATCCTTTATCCTCTTGACCGATTCGTCACTGACTTGACCCTCTTGGATGAAGTTCACAATTCCCTCCAGTGAGTGAATGTCGTCGCGCAATTCAGTCAATTCGTTATCATATGTATCCATAAAGCCCTCGGTGGACCTGTTGAGAACTTCGAAGCCATCTTCCAAGGCAGTGCATCGCTCTCGGATCTTATCCATGCCTCGGACCAGCTCTTCGTTCTCCTGTCTTAATCTCTTATTCTCCGTCTCCAAGGCTTCAATCTGTTCTCTGTCCCGACCTCTTGTCTCTTTTAAAAGGCGAAGCTCATCCCAAATAAGGGCGATATCACTGTCGCGAGGGGACTGGCTGTCTTGTCGAGGGCGCTTCTTGCTGTGGTTGCAATCGATCGGCGGCGGCGGTGGTGGTGGCTCGGTTTGGTCATAGGCCGGGGGTGGGATTGCTGTTGGAACCGAAAGATCGACGAGCTTGGCTCCGACGCCGCCGTACATACTAGCAAGCTGATATCGGAGACTGCGAAAAGACTTGAGAAGACCCTCGCTGGCAGCATCACTAATTGACTGAAGCGAAGGGGGCGCAGCCCGAGCCTCGACATATATGGATAGAACAGTGGCATTGGAAATATCACGGATAGCGTCAAGGACTACGCCTGAATGTTTTCGGGCTGGAGATAGCGGCTCTAGTGCAGGAGTGGGAACGAGGACGTTGAGGTGGTGGTCCAAGGTGAGGTTGAGGCAGAGAGTGGCAGACTCAAATTCTTGTTGTATTGTGACGGGAACCGTCGGATTCTTGACCACGTCCAAGGAGATAATGGACGAGGCGCATGCGCGTAATGTAACGGCTGTGGTGGTGTCTAATCCTTTGAGCTTGACAGGAATGCTCAGCTCGAAGAGAGCACATATCTTATCGAAGCGAAAGTTGAGCGTTATAGAGCTGACTTGAGGGTCGGGCTTTGCCAGAATATGTGTCGTGGTATCGGACTGCCATTGAACTACAGCCTTGGTGGAGTGGTGAATATCGAGGCATGGTGAAGACGACATTCCTGCAACCATTAAGTCTGACGATAACCTGCGTTACTCACCTGGCTACCTATACCTAACCCTAGCCGCGACCAAAGGAGGAACAGCTTCGCTGCCAGGCAACCCGTCAGTCTCCAGCGCGCTGCGAGACTAAGCAGGTCCCTTCTACAGACCCCGGTTGTTCCAACAAAGGACGCAACGCGCTCGTTTGGAGGGTACAAGCCGGAATTTTAATGGTCTGTAGCGCGATTTACCGCCTCTTTGGACGCGGTTCGGGTGATGGTTTCGGTTCATGAAAAGGTTGTTTGATGAAGGTCGGTGACGTGAAGAGACAAGGACGGCGAGGGGAAGACAAAATAGGACCCCATCGTGATTGAAGGATGTGCGAAGAGTCAGCGTGGCATCGCGTGAGGGAATGTGAGTACGGATGGAAATGATGGTGGATAGTCAGACCAATAAGAACGAAGGAAAGGTCGACGGAGGATAGTTATTCCGTCGGCCGCGCGAGACTCTCAGGCAGCAAGGCACTAACGCAAGATGTGGGTTCTGCTTAGTAATGACAATTGTCATCATATACGGTATTTTTATTGGTTAGTCTCCTTCTTATCCTCGAATTCTCATACCACCTGGAAAACAATACAGATTGAACATGAATGCAAAGCATCAAGTTACATAAATCTTTCAATATGCTCTAGTTCTAGAGAATCGCTATAAACACCAACCATACTGGTTGAAATTTTATAAACTAAAAAATTATTAAGTAATACCATATTCACTACCAAAGACCATGCTTTTCAGTACAAATAATATGAAATGTATTGAGTAGCTATTGCTGAGAGGCTACCCTAAAGCTGAGTAACTTCGAGGCTGTTGAAGTTCTACTCGGATAAGACATGGTGACGAAATAGTCCAGCCTTGCTTGAGTACTTGACCAATCAATCATTTTTTTGCGACGCGTATATGGGTCTCATTAAACCGTGCTCATTTAGCGGCTGATGGAAATACTAAACCAGCTTCAGTGGAAATCCAGCATAGGAGTGTGCTAGTATTTCTGTCTATGACGCGCTCTCATCATCTTTTCCAAACTACTGCTTGTCCTCCTTCTTCTCTGTCGCGACACTCTGATTCTGATACATCGCGGCAAACGCCGAGGCATCGGGTCCCTTTGCCAAAAGCTCTTGCGGGTGTCCGAATTCTTGCAGCTTGCCCGCGTCAAGGACCACCACCATGTCAAAGTCTTCGAGGGCAAACTCGAGCTTGTGAACGATGGAAATGACTGTACGACTCTCGAATCGCTCTCGCACCAGACGCTGGACAAGCTCGTCGACACGCGAATCAACGCTGCGTAGATATCACATTAGCACATAGTTCACAACCATAGGATGAGCAGAAGCTGTGTCTACATACCTGCTTGTTGCTTCGTCAAGAATCACAATGGGCGATGGTCGTAGAATAGCGCGTGCGATACAAAACAACTGCCTCTGGCCGTGTGAAAGATGAAGCTCCTCAATCGCCACATCGAGGCCGCCATTATCCGTCACAATATCCCACAACTCGACCGCTTTCAAAGCATCTTCAATTGCAGCATCTGTTAGTCCCCCAGCCGGATCTGCATTCAACCTCACATTACTTCCATCAATGAGAAATGCGTCCTGGGGCACGCCGACAAGTCTAGTACGAATCTCCTCGCGAGGAATCGTGCTGATATCAAGGCCGTCTATCATTATGCGACCACCATGAAGGTCTATCATGCGAAAGAGGCATGAAACCATAGAACTCTTGCCACTGCAGGAAAATCTGATCAGCTGGTGAAATGGTAAGAGAAAATGAATGACATACCTTCCAGTCCGTCCACAAATGCCAATCTTTTGACCAGCCTCAATAGTTAGTGTTATGTTCTTGAGGACATCTTCGGATTCTCTGGAGGATTACAGATCAGCAACTACGTCGGCACAATAATCAACCATAGACATACTTGTATCCCGCCGAAACTTGATCAAACATGATTGTTCCTTTAGACGGCCACACGGACGGCGGCTGCTCTTTTTCCTGCGGCTCATGCTCAGAAACAGTGTCTGATGTAAACGACTTGATCCTAGAGATTGCACCAATGTGCGTCTCCAAGGTTGTCCAGAAAGTCAGCAACAGCTTGAGGTGCTGACTGAATTGGATGATGTTGACGAGAGCTACGCCGATCAATCCAGCCGGCAGTACGCCTCGCAATTGTGTGACAAGAACCACTACCAAGACAGCTATGACAGTGACAATCATGTCAAGAACAAGAGTAAGCCACCGCTGAACCGCGTAGAGGAGGTAGAAAGGTCTCTGCGACCGGTCAAGAAGCTCATGGTGCTTTTCCTCAAGAGCGTCGCGCCAACCAAAGGCGCGCAACGTGGCCAGTCCAGTGACAGTCTCGGTGAAGAGGGCGTAGAGCGGACTTTTTGCTTCCAGATCCATGAACCGGAGCTGGCGGGACGTTCTTAGGTATGCATGTTGAACCACCCACAGCGTCGCAAGGAGAAAGGGGAACGCAATGGCGGTATAGTGCGACCCAACAGCGATCAAGATCATCTCGGCAATACAAAGAACAAATGTGGCAAATGTATTGAGGGCCGAGAGGGGCAAGTCCATGTCGATGAGCTGGAGATCCTGACTGAACCGGTTAATGGTGGTACCAGCGTCAGTGGCTGCGAAAAAGGACATGGGCGCATCGAGAACTGTCTTGAGTAGACTCTGGTGGAAGTTGTTACCCGACAGTGGTACCATGGTGACAATCATTTGCCAGGTGCTTAATACCAGGAAAATGATGGACAATGCGCCTAGCATAGCGTAGATCCCCAGATAGTAGCCAAGTCGTGTAAATGGTTCTTTCGCATTGGCGGCAGCCCACCAGTTGAGCCAGATAGTAGGGAAGCACTGGCAGAATATGTAGGCACATATAGCCAGGACAAAGATCAAAGTCGGGATCCAGCCAATAGCATGCATATAGTACATGTAGATTGCCACATCTCCGCTGCGACGACTTGCATCATCCTGTTTGCCCTCAATAAGTGCCATGTCCAAGTCCGCCAATGCGGTAGCTGAGGAATCAGGAAGAGGAGCAAGCGTAGAATCAGGACCAGAACCAGGCGCTTTCGACTGCGCCCCATCAGTGACAGACACGGCGGAACGAGACACATAATTGTCCGAATTGTTCATCTCATCAAAAGTTCCTTGGACACACCGTGTTCCAGTACCATCAAAGCAAATAATGTGATCTGCATATGGAAGGCGGTTGACTGTGTCAAAGTTAGCTAGGTCTAGAAGATATTATGAAGTATCGTACGTACCACGAGAAGATGCGATGATGACAGTTGTGTTCAAGTCTCGGAGAAGACCATGATCGCCAAGAAGATTGTTGAAGACGGCATTTTCTGTATGAGCATCTAGGCCACTGAAAACATCATCAAGGACAATGGTGGACATCTGGGCGTACACGGCTCTTGCTAGACTGACTCTTTGGCTCTGGCCTCCACTAAGGACAATTCCTTTGCTTCCTATAGTGCTGAGATCTCCCCGAGGTAACTGAGACAGGTCTTGTTTCAAGGCACAAGCTTCCAATACTTTCTGGTACCATCGCTCGTCCGGGCGAGAGAAGGCAATAATACTATCTCGGACTGTGCCATTCATATGCCAAGGGGTTTGATCGCAGTAGGCAATCTTGGAGTTTGATACATGTATAGACCCATGCATGATCCCGACCTCACCGAGCAATGCCTTGAGAAGAGTCGACTTGCCGCTCCCAACCGGTCCAACAACAAGTGTGAGTTTACCTGAAGGGACCACAGCATCAATGTTGCTAAGGGTCGGGTTTTCGTTCTTGTCGTATCCAAAAGAGGCATTCTTGATGACGAAGGCGTTGCCATCCGGCGAATCCTTTAGCGGTATAGTCTCCATCATTCTTGATTCTTGAATAGGTGAGGCAGAACGCTTTTCATCACTGCTGGAAATCTCAGAAACCAAGGTATTCTCACCCTCACCGTCATTTTGCAGTATCCTACCATCTGCACGGGCGTCTGAATTGAGGAAAGCTTGGATACGGACAAAACTTCCAACAGACCCCATGAAGGAGGATAGTGAGGTAACGAAAGACGCCAGAGGGTCTTGCAAGAGTGCGAACAGCGATAAGGAAGTGAACATGCGATTTGTGTCTAGATTTCCTCTTCCTCCTTGTGATTGAGCCAGAAGACTATATGTCATGAAGCTCAGAATGGGGGCGAAGATGGGAGCGAGGTATGCTGTATGTACGTACAAGAGTCAGTAAAAATCGTATCGAAAATTGCAAAGGCCAATACAATCACAAGCACTTACCTAACACCATGTTCCAGATCAAAAGTCTGCGAAACTTGCCTGAAATATGCAATTCCTCTTCCCGCATGGCTTGAATACGTGTTCCTAGTACTTGGGACAGCCCGCACATCTTGACGCCCTTCATACTTCCTAGCATCTGCGACGTGACAGAGATTCTCCTCTCAATAGCCTCAAGCCATATGGCTTGACGAGCCATGACGAAACTGACAGCAATGACGGACCCGACGATGGAAACTGAGTCGATATCTAATCAGAATAACTCTCAAGAATGCTTGAAGGAAACTTACAAATGGCGGCTCCCACAGGTATAAGACACGCCAGTCCGAGCTGGCGGCCTAGCAGGTAGACTGCGATGACAATCTCGATCAAGTTTGCCCACACATCATGAGCCGTTCGCCATCCCGTGTCAATCCTCTCAATGTCAGCGCTCATCAGAGTCAGGGCTGCCGTAGGGTTGGCAGCTGTAATGCTCAAGTTTGTAGCCTTGTCATACAACATTGATATGAGCTGGCCACGTGCCATGGTAATGGCGCGGACTGTCAAGTGCTGATACTGGCCCGTTGTCACCTGTTATATAGTACGTCAGTAAGATCTCTCTAAGAGTCATTAAAAAGATAGTCTCACAGCTAGACCGACAAAAACAAGAAACCAAGCACCTATAAGGCCATAGCCCTGGCTCATGTCATCAGAGTTGGGCTCCTTCTCGGCCCACGCCAACGTTGCCGAGATGAGAAACGGCTGACAGAAAGTAAAGCCGATGAAACATAGGCGCGGAAAGATGATGGACAAAACCTGTCTCTTTAAAGTTTTAACAACAGCAAATAATAAATCATAGTCTCCTTTGTTGGGTGCTAGATACCCATTAGCACACGATGTACTTGTAGGATAAGGAAAACAAACTTTTAGCCCACGCAGTTTGCAGCAGTTTCTGAAGATAGGAAGACTTGAAATGCTTCTCCAGAGGGGATAGACTTTCAATCTCCAAGTCGTGAGAATAGCCAACCCGGAACAGAGGGAGTTGCCAAGAAAAGAACCAATGCGAGAAAACGCCACTCGTCACCTCCAAGGGCAGTTCGCGATACTCTGGACGCAGGAATCCACGTTTCTCGATAGCTTCCACCGACAGCATCACAATCTTGACGATGGTTGAAACAAGGGCGGTGATGGCTGCAGGTCGATTGTAACCTTGCAACCAAAGGGTACGCGTTCGCGCAGCATCGAAAAGAACAGAGAAAAGCAAAAAGAGGTTAAGCACAGTCGATGGTCGATACGAGTAAACGTGCTCCACGTAAGACAGACCTAATAAACTAATTGATGCAACAATCGATAAGGCGGCAGCGGGCAAAGAAGCTTTGGTGGCAACGGCTGGAGACTGAGTCCAGCAGATGAGGAAAGCGATCTGCGAGGCCAATAGGAGTAGGCATAAAATCTTTGAGTTGTTACAATATGCAGCATAGGGTGATTCGAGGCCATCAACTTACAATCTTGCAATACAGCCAGTAACTATCTTCAACTTTGACGCTATTCTTGCGTAAAAGGTAGGAAGCTCGGAATGGGGCTGCCAGGAGCAGCAAAGCAGTGACAGGTACGACAAGTATGGATTCCTCAAACAGTAACGTGAAGTCAAAGCCACCTCTACAGCCGTCTGCATAAGGGCCAAAAGATTTATCACACGACGAGGAATTCATGGTCGTTGATAGCAACAAAAAGCCTTCTAGATCTGATCTACCTGTTTGATCGATTCAGTAGATTTTATTTTGGCTGTCGTTACAAGTCAAGTGGTGTGGAAACTGAAGCGAATGACTACTAGTTACCCTGCAACTCGCTTGGAAATCGCCCCAGTGAAATGGTCGGTTACAGGAGAAGAAGCGAGGTGGGACACGTACGTCAAACACAGGAAAAAAGAGTGGAATGAGTCTCGCCACTCTTGAAAACTCTGCTGGATGTCCCGTGAGCGAATCATGACTGTTTGGATAATTATGTCTTGGTGTAAGTACAACCTACCTACCTGATCTGATGTTGTACCTGATTAAGAACGCTAGATACGGGACGGCGCGCGAGAGAGTTAGTCCATATGGGGTAAAGATGTGCAGAGCTAGAAGAGCTGAACAGCATGTCCTGACTGAAAACGGCGCGCCTTTCGCTCCAACGCACACACATTACATCCTGGCTCGTGCTAAAAAAGAAGACTAGCCGGTTATCCGGAGGCTATGCCGGTTCGTTTAATTTGTTCTCAACATGACCCGAGCCAAAGACCCGGCGCTAAGAAGTCTCCTATATCCAATCATGTAGTAGAAACAGTCTATCTTCCAGGATGCTTGTTTCGACCCCAGACTTGTCTGATTTCGCGTAAATATTGAGTAATGAGTAATACATCTCCGTACCGGAGACTGGATCTTCTCTTATTGCCAAGGAAACGCACCGTTGTGAACTAAACAGGCACAATGACTTGACCGTTGTTCGCCAAGTTCCTTTGGGTACATGATGATCGAGTAACATGCTAGGATAAAATCCTTCTTTACCATTTTGTGATCTATAATTTTAGACAACGTAGAGATCTAATCCTTATTTAATATAACTCGTCAGATCTTGCTCTATAATAAAACGAGAAAAGAGGCAAAGACACTATGTAGAGAGTCTAGTGGGTACTAGAAAGGTTAGCCCCTGAGCTTTACCTAGGACTCAAAAATAAACAGCTTAAGGAGTCTGATCTAAGTTGCATAAACTCACCAAGTAATTTTGTCTCTTATGCTCTTGGCGACGGAACTTTTTGCTACTCTAATGAGAGTATGCAAACAATAGTAGTATTCTCGAATGGTAACCCACTTATGTACCCAGTCCAAAAGACCTCGTATTGGCAGATCATGCAGTTAGTATCGTTGCATCATCGTGCTACAACTAGAATCCGCTCAAACCTCGTAACCCTCGAGGGCTCCGAGAAGAGATGGTCCCACTATAGAAGCCATCCTGACTTCTATCACTTGTAACCTCTTGTGTAAGTGGCTTGCGTGATGTACAGAGGCGGAGCTCCGTCGCGGTTCCGCAACTGCATCTCAGAACATGAGTCATCAACCCCGATGTCAAGGGCCACAAGACTAGGTATTCTTTTTGGACCTGCGCAACCCACTGAGCGCAGCTGAATAACTGTGCCACGCGTGAATGCAAGTACATGGCGGCGGCGAGAAAAAGAGATTTTAGCAGGATCGCATCAACTCCACTATGGAATGCAAGTCGATCATGTTATATGTTTTAGCGGCCGTTCTAGTCCGCGTCTGAGTGGAAACCGGACGGGCCTCACATCTACACCGGTCGGTGCCAATCTCCCGATCCTCTCTTGCGAGGAGTATATTCCTTGCTTGGTTCATTAGTATGATATGATTCCAAGGAGGGTTAATTCGTTGGTTGCATTCAAGTCAACGACCTGTCTCCCCATTGCTCGCCGGCTATGAAATCCTTGTCTTGTTGAGCTGACCCTCAGGCGCTCCATCGTCATAGTGTCAAGTTAAAGTGATGACCCATGACAAAGGTCTTAATGCCCAGCTCTAGAGGCAACGTGACAAAACGGTTTAGCTGCATTAAACCACCCTTGTTACCAGGAGACATTACTGAAAGTTGTGGGTAACGAAATTTGACAAGAGAATGTCTCGGGAAGTCTAGAAGCCGTAAAAAAGTAAACATCTTTCAATTTTATTTCTATCATACCATGTACTAGGCTAATGTTCGTATGATGGTGTCCTCACGGTCTCAGAAAAACTGGTTGCTTGAAACATAAATGACAAAATTAGTGGGTGAGTTTATGTCATTTATTTTTATACCTTGAAGCTCAGAGGTCATCTTTTCTCCTACCCAGTAGGGTGTGTATCTGCAGTTCAGTTTCATTATCCTAGAGAGATATCGCGTGATACGACGGAACTGGTGACCGGGCTTGAGTTGCAGGGCCACGGTGTTGCGAGAGTGAGGTATACAGAACCGAGGCAATGATGCCAACTCCCGTTGGTTGGTTCACACTTTTCGTCCATGATACTGTCGTACATGTTGAGGAGTGGATAGTGAGTGGAGAAACGTGTTGCCTTATCGTAAAAGGGAGAAAAATTCTAAGGAACTCTTGGAGTAAATCGAGATGCTGCCTTTCCGGCTGATACGCCACGCATGTAATGAAACTAGACACAAGGTTCTATCGAGCTGAAAGCCAAGGTAGGCCTTCGGAGTGGCCTCTTCCATTGTACCCCTGGACTCTATACTGTAATCGTGAATCCTTCCTGTATGACCAGGTATTTGCAGCAAGGATATATCCGGCTTGTTGTCCGGTCGAACTACGTTCTGCCGTTTCTTTCTGCAAAGTGCAACATCAACCTGAACTGTATCACTTCAAAGAACCGTTCGAAAGCATCGTTTTTCGATATACTACTTTAATAGAAATTTGTTACATATTTTTTGGACATTTTCCTGCACAATGGCCCCAACTGTTTGTGGCTGTGCCGACTTCGAAAGTCAATCTACCTTGGATATGGAGCCGACCATATTCATAGCGTCTGAAATAAGGGACGAAAATCAGACGATCATCTCCAACTATTCAAGCCATCTGGAACACGACGTCGATGGAGATCTTACCAAGCAGTGTCACATGTTCTGCATGGCATGGGCGATCCTCCTGGAACGTTTCACTGGACTCGATAATGTTTGCTTCGGGTTCCGGAGCGAACACATGCCGACAGCAGGATCGGAATGCACAGACGGTGTCACATCTGCCATGCAGGTACATATCGCTGCCGATCACAGCGTTCATGACATTGTTTCTGGGAATCATTTCGCCTCGGCAATGATACCAGAGGTCAAAGCCAAGACACTTTTCAACACCACCCTTTCTATATGCGACTTGAGCAACGAGCTTAAGTGTGACGATGGAGCCTGTAAATCCTATTCGTGGTGCAAGATTCACATGTCAATGGATCCTGCTACTATGAAGACTTTGTTGTCATGGAATTCCACCTTCGTGACCAGAGAACAGGCAGAGACCATCAGCAACACCTACAACAAGATATTCAGGGAAATTGCTACAAAAAAGAGGACTGTTATCTCCGAACTCAACTGCTGCAGTGAACAAGATGAACTCAAGATCCTGACTTGGAACGGCTCTCCATTGAACAATGTACACAAGTGTATTCATCAAGTTGTGTCAGAACAGGGAGTGCTACGGCCTGACGCAGAGGCAATCTGTGCCTGGGATGGGAGCTTTTCATATGCTCAGCTACTGTCTCTGTCAGATCGCCTTGCCTCCCACTTGCAGACATTAGGTCTTCAACCCGAGACCTTCGTACCTATCTGCTTCGACAAGTCTAAGTGGACCGTTGTTGCCATGCTAGCTATCCTCAAAGCTGGTGGCACATTCGTTCCACTTGATCCAACCCAGCCGTCGATGCGCTTGCAAAACCTGACACGCAAGGTAGATGCAGAGACTATCTTGTGTTCGCCTCAACACCAAGACATGTTGGGGAGCATAGTATCCAAGGTAATTACAGTCGATGCTCAGCTATTCGAGAGACTCGAAGAGCGGGTAGGAGAAGTCGACTGTGGCTTATGGAGTTCTGGAGCGTACATGATCTTCACATCCGGAACCACTGGGGAGCCCAAGGGTGCCTTGATACAGCATGGGGCTTTGCTATCAAGCGCGCTTGCTCACGGACCTGCTATGATGATGGATAGCAACACAAGATCACTTCATTTCGCTGCGTCGACCTTCGATGTGAGCATTACTGAGATCTTGACATGCTTGATTCTGGGTGGTTGCGTTTGTATTCCCAGTGAGGAGGCCCGGCTAAATGCTATTGAGGAAGCCATTACGCAGCTTCGAGTGAACTGGGCGTTATTGACACCGACTTTTGTCAAATTCATCAACCCTACCAATGTTCCATCGCTGAAGACTCTTGTCACTGGAGGAGAAGCCATGACACAAGCTGTCATCCGATCGTGGTCTCATATCAATTTGATCAACTGTTATGGCCCTGCAGAAACATCTGTTGTGTCACACGTCCATCGAGGTATGAGAGAGGGCAAGAACCCATTGAACATTGGTCATCAAGTCGGCATCCACTGCTGGATTGTTGACCGGTACAACCATGACCGTCTTATGCCAATTGGAGCCGTCGGCGAGCTCGTCATAGAAGGCCACACGCTTGCCCAGGAGTACTACAAAGAGCCCGAGAAGACAAGTGAGGCTTTCATCGTTGATCCCCAATGGGCTATCGGTCAGCCTCAATATGAAAGCCCAAGAAGAATGTACAAGACAGGTGACCTTGTCAGATACAATCATGACGGCTCCTTTCACATTGCTGGACGGAAAGACGCACAGATCAAGTTCCATGGACAGCGAATTGAGCTGGGCGAGATCGAGTACCACATCAACGTCAGTATCAGTATCAAGCACGGCATGGTCGTGCTTCCCAAGACAGGATTTTGTGAAGGGAGATTACTGGCCATTGTTCAGTTGAGTGATGCATCAGGCCACGATCTAGTACCAAATGGCCAGCCTTACAAACTGGTTGATGGCCCCCTAGAAAAGGTCGCACTTGCCAAGGTTGAAGAGACCAAGCAACTTCTCGTTCAGAGGCTGCCTTCCTACATGATTCCTTCCACATGGCTTGTGGTCGAGTTCATCCCACGTCTGCAATCAGGAAAGCTCGACCGAAGGCAAACAGGGAAGTGGGTGGAGGACATGACGGAGACTATCTACCGGAAACTCAACCCTGTTGCTATCGGCAGCCTCTCGGAGAGTTTGAAATTCTCAAATGAGACCGAGTCCCAGCTACACGACATCTGGACTCATGTTCTCAATCTCAAGACAGAACAACTTGGCCTCAGCCAGTCCTTCCTGAGTGTCGGTGGCGACTCTATCTCAGCCATGCAGGTCATGAGTGAGTGCAAGAAACGTGGCTTGGGATTGACTGTCTCGCACATCATCAGTTGCAAGTCTATCAGCGCCCTTGCTAGACATGTGAGAGATATTGAGAAGCCACTGCTGCTTCAGGAGACTACCGATATACCATTTGAGCTCTCGCCTATCCAGAAGCTCTATTTCTCCAGACCGAATCACGACCAAGGGCACTATAACCAGAGCTTCCTTCTTCGCATGAGCCGGCGCATTGATGAAACAGCTATGCGCAGAGCCATCGAGGTTACCATACGGAGACACTCCATGCTTCGCGCTAGATTCAGCCGAGATGCTGGTGGAATTTGGCAGCAGAGGGTCACCGACGAAGTTGAGAGCTCTTTTCGATTGCGATCCGTTCAAGTAAGCTCTGATGAAGGCCTCCGCCATGTTCTAATGGGCAGTCAGACATGTCTTGACTATTCCAACGGCCCACTTCTCGCTGCCGACCTTATTGATCAAGAGGGCCAAGACCAATGCTTGTTTGTCGTCGCTCACCATCTAGTCATAGACCTCGTATCTTGGAGAATCATCCTTCAAGAGGTAGAGGAGCTATTATTGCGGCCTGAACTGGGTCCTGATATGGATTGTCCCTTGCCTTTCCAGACTTGGTGCAAGATGCAACATGATCATGCCAGTTCTCAGACACCACAACAAGCACTTCCAATTCATGGAATCCCTGACGGGGACCCTACGTACTGGGGAATGGAGGGTATACCCAATGTCTATGGTCAGATGGTCTCCGAAGGATTTGAAGTCGGATCTGCACAGACATCTCTCTTATTATCCAAGTGCCATGATGCTTTGCGTACTGAGATCCCGGACGTTCTCATGGCGGCAATGGTCCACTCCTTCGGCCAGATATTCGCGGATCGTCAAATTCCCGCAATCTTTGCAGAAGGCCACGGTCGAGAGTCTTGGGACCCTTCTGTTGATTTATCCAACGTTGTGGGATGGTTTACAACCATCTACCCGGTCTTTGCTGGCACAAATACATCATCTACTCTCATCGACACCATCAAGATGGTAAAGGATGGCCGGCGGAAGGTTCCTGATAACGGGCGGCCTTACTTTGCCAGCCGCTGGTTGACACAGGACGGCGAGAGTGCTTTCTCTCGTCACTGGCCACTGGAGATCACGTTCAACTACCTTGGCCAATATCAGCAACTGGAGCGTGAGGGTGCATTGTTTACACCTGTCGGGGATATCGCAGGAGAAGTCAGAAGTGCTACCGATGGCGCTGACGTAGGCTCGTCAACGACTTGCATTTCCCTCTTTGAGGTTTCCGCTGTCATCACAAGGGGAACTCTACGATTCTCATTTTTGTTCAACCGCAACATGAAACACCAGCCCGAGATTCAAAAGTGGATTGCTTTGTGCGAACGGAATATCGGTCTTCTGGTTGAGTCCCTAGCTATCATGCCACTAGAGCCCACATTGAGCGACTTTCCACTCCTATCCCTGACTTACGACCGCCTTCAACTATTGACGCAAGAGAAGCTTCCCGAGGCTGATATTGAAGACATAAGCAGGGTTGAGGACATCTACCCTTGTTCTCCAATGCAGTCAGGACTCTTGGTTAGCACGACAAAGGACAGCGCCACTTATGCGGCTTACACACTTCATCAAGTCAAGAGCAGGAGTGGTGAATCGGTAGATGTGACGAAGCTTGCCAATGCCTGGAAGCGTGTTGTAGACTACCATCCTATGTTGAGAACCATCTTCGTGGAGAGTGTGACTCTTGACGATTCTCTATTTGATCAAGTGGTTCTGAAAGAAGTTCAAGTCCCTCTCGTTATGTCTGAAATGGAAACAGACGATGAAGTGATCAGTACCCTGGACATACCACGACGGCACAAAGATTACTCTCAGCTGCTTCACGTGTTCGAGATTTGCAAGTCCAGAACTGGCAAGGTCTTTTGCAGGTTGGACATCAGTCATGTAATCATGGATGGGACCTCTCTATCTATTCTCTTTCGCGACCTCTCACTGGCCTACGCAGGAATCCTGGGGCCTGAAAAAGGTCCTCCTTACAGTGAATACATCAGAAGCCTCCAGTGTCAGGATTCCCAGCATGGAATAGAGTATTGGAAGTCATATCTGATGGATATAGAGCCTTGCCACTTCCCCGTTCTTGATGATGGCGGTGTTGCTGAGTCAAGGGAGATGAGGTACTTGAGAGTTGAGTTCGAAGAACTGGCTCAGCTACAGAGCTTCTGTGGCGAGCGGGGAGTAACCATCGTGAACGCCATCTATGCTGCTTGGGCGTTAGTGCTACGCCTGTACACTGCGTCTGAGGAGGTCTGTTTCGGCTATCTCACATCCGCTCGTGACACAGAAATCCAAAGCATCGAGGATGTTATTGGGCCTGTTATCAACATGGTTACCTGTCGTGCCAACATTTCCAATTCGACGACTCTGGCCGATTTAATGGCTACATTGCAGAAGGACTTCCTGAACAGTCTGGAGTATCGCCACATTCCACTCGCCCAAGTTCAACACGCCCTCAAGCTATCCGACACTGCCCTTTTCAACACAGCATTGTCGTACAGAAAGCTTCCACCAGTACCGCAGAATGCCCCGGATGTTGTGTTTGAAGAATTGCGCCCCACGTACGATCCTGACGAGTACGATGTATCTATCAACATCGAGGCTGGTGAGAACGACATGGCTATTGACTTGATGTACTGGTCAGACACAATGTCAGACGGACAAGCTAGAAATATCACGAGCGCTTTTACCACGGCGCTCAGTAATATCCTGCACCACAGCGACCAACCTATTACCCAGCTCAACCATCTCGGTCCTCAACATTATCGGCAAATCTCACAATGGAATCATGTTATCCCCGAGGGTGTTGAAAGCTGCGTACATGATCTGTTCAAAGAGCAGATGACTCTTCGCCCTGAGGCTCCTGCAGTTGCTTCATGGGATGCCAACTTTACCTATGCCGAGCTTGATACCGCGTCTACCAAACTCGCTCATTTTATCGTTGACCTAGGCGTTAAAACGGAGCATTGTGTTCTGGTCTGTTTTGACAAATCGGCCTTTGCAATCGTTGCTATGTTGGCCGTTCTGAAGGCCGGCGGCGTATGTGTTCCGTTGGATCCAGCACACCCAGATGCTGCATTCAGACTTCGCGCTGAGGATACAAGCGCCTCCATTGCCGTTGTGTCTTCATCGATGGCGCCAAGACTCAGCAATATAGTCGAGAAGACTGTGGTCGTGGACTCACACCTCCTCCAAACCATCTCAAAGAGTGCAATTCTCCCTCAGGTCCATCCTCACAATGCATGCTTCGTCATCTACACATCCGGAAGCACTGGACGACCCAAAGGTGTTGTACTAGAGCACAGGGGAATTGCTACCAATGCGAAGTACTCCGGACCGAAGCTTGGGTATAATGAGGAATCGAGGGTGCTTCAATTCGCCTCCTATACCTTCGATAACAGTCTCTCTGAGATGTTCACCACGCTTTCTCTTGGAGGTTGTGTATGCGTGCCTTCAGAACATGAGAGGTTTCATGACCTAGCTGGTGCCATCAACCGCTACAGGGTGACACTGGCTGACATCACTCCAACAGTTGCCTGTCTGATCAACCCGCTGGACGTTCCAACCCTGAAGACTTTGGCTCTGGGCGGCGAGGCCGTGACTCAGAAGTGTGTTGAGATCTGGCGCAACTTTGTGTCTCTACAGTGTTGTTACGGGCCATCTGAGTGCTCTGTCAACTCCACCCACTCTGGTGAAATCGCTCAACCGAGCAAGGCTACCAACATTGGCCGTGCAGTCGGCAGTGTTACTTGGATTGTTGACCCTATTAGTCACAACAACCTGGTCCCGATTGGTTGCATTGGAGAGCTCCTCGTTGACGGTCCCATTGTCTCTCGTGGCTACCTCAACTTGCCCGAGAAGATGACACAGTCTTTCGTACCACCACCCTCCTCCCTTGAAGGCATGTGCCATAATGGAAAAATGAGTCGCAAACTCTACAAGACTGGTGATCTAGTGCGCTATAACTCTGATGGTACAATTACATACCTTGGGCGTAAGGACACACAGGTGAAGCTTCATGGTCAACGTATCGAACTCGAAGAGATTGAGCATCACCTCGAGAAAAGCCTCCCCAAGCACTGGACGTCTGCTGTTGAGCTCGTCCAGTTCGAGGGTAAAAAGTCTCTCGCCAGTTTCATATGTACCGATCCAGACGCATTTATTCGTGACGGGAACGGAGAAAGTACTGTGTTGGACATGGACGATTCGTTCAGATCACTGGCCAAGGAGTTGGAGATCAGCCTCTCAAACACCATTCCCGCTTACATGATCCCTTCTATCTGGTTCCCAGTTTCAGAGATGCCCTTGACCTCGTCAGGAAAGCTGGACCGCCGAAGTCTTCGATCTCTAGTTCAATCAGTGTCTGTAGCACACATGAGCCCCTACAAGCTAGCCTTGAAGAGCGGAAGAGCCCCATCAAGCGACATGGAGAAGCAACTGGCTGCTCTGTGGGCCCATGTGCTAAACTTGGATGTCAACACTATTGGAGTCGAGGATCACTTCTTCAGACTTGGGGGAGACTCTATCGCCGCGATGCAGTTAGTGACACTGGCGAGAAAGTCAAACATCAGTCTCACTGTCACTGGTGTCTTCCAGAAAGTATCTCTGCTCGACATGGCTCAATCGGCGCTCCCATTATTTAGAGCTGCAGTCAAAACCGTCAAGCCGTTTTCACTGTTACCCGACGTGGCCTCAATGGATGCACTGAAAGAGGAGATCGTAGTCGCAGCTCGAATTAACGTTGGGGATGTTCAAGATATTTACCCTTGTACTCCTATACAAAAGGGACTCATGGCTCTGTCGGCCAAAGACCCTGGCGCATACGTCGCCCAGTTTGTCTTCCGCTTGCCGAATGGTACAGACATCGAAAGCTTCAAGAAGGCATGGGGACTCGTGATCGAAGCCGAGGGAAATCTACGCACTAGAATTGTACAGACGACTAACGACGGTATCTTGAACGTGGTCGTGAATGGGGATGTTCCTCAATGGCCCAACTTTGGTAACCTCTCGGATGTCCACGGTCTTCGATGCCAGCTTCCGACAAACAACGGTGGAAAGCTGAATGACTACGCCATTGTCGAAGATGGTTCTGATGTCTTATTCGTATGGACTATTCATCATGCCATCTATGACGGGTGGTGTCTGCCTCTCGTTCTCGACAAGGTCAGGCTATGCTATGAGAATATCCAGAAATACATACAAGAACCCCTCACCAGGGGCCCCAGTTACTCCAGGTTCATTCGGTATCTTACAGAGATTGATTCCAACCAAGACATCAAGTTTTGGGAGTCCTACTTGTCTGATATCTCGGCCCAGCACTTTCCTCGCCTCCCCGACCCGGACTACAAGTCAAGCGCGAGCGGTCTTATTATTCACAAGACTCGCTTCGACCATTCCAGGGATGGTGCGAGGTCTTCTGGATTGGGAATCACCTCAGCTACAATGATCCGGTCAGCCTGGGCATTGACAATGTCGGCCTACGCTGCATCAGACGATGTCATCTTTTGGGAAACGATGACAGGTCGCGATGCTCCTGTTGAAGGAATTGAGGAGATGATAGGCGCCACACTGACTACCGTTCCATCGCGGATAGTACTGGACCGGTCACAAACGGTCTCTGACCTTCTCAGCTCAGTTCAAGCTCAGTCTGCAGTAGTCAGAATGCACCAATTTACGGGCATCCATCGTATCAAACGTATCAACAATGATACCGCCTTTGCTTGTGGCGCACAAAATCTTTTGGCCATCAACTATGGGCCACGGGAGCTGACAGACTCGTTCTGGTGTGACCAGACTAACGAGATGGCTGGGACCAACTTTTACTCTTACCCGCTTATGCTGTCTTGTCACATAGCAGATGGCGAGCTTGAGACTGTTGTCCACTTTGACCCCGACATCATCTGCGAGTCACAAATGTATCGCATTATGGATCAGTTTGCATTAATGTTGACATGCGTCACATCCAAAGACCTAATGGATGAGAAACTGGATGATCTCGAACTCATAAGCACTCGGGATTTTGAGATGCTTTCCGAGATGAGCAGTCAAATGTTACCTCCATGCGATATGCTAGTACACGATGCTATCAAAGCGACAGGAATTCTCCAACCGCATGACAAGGTGGCCGTCTGCTCGTGGGATCAGGACCTCACGTACTCAGAACTGGATTCCCAATCCACGCAACTTTCGTCCGTTCTGATTGAAGCTGGTATTCGCCCCAACACGTTTATCCCTTTCTGCATGGAGAAGTCATCTATGGTTGTGGTGTCAATTCTCGCCATCCTCAAGTCTGGTGCCGCATTCGTGCCCCTGGACTATGCTCATCCCGACGCCCGTATCAATGGCATCCTCAACGATGTTGAGGCGAAGATCGTTCTATCTTCACCCCAATACGCCGAGCGCCTGACAAAGCTTGGTCCAAAGGTCATCTCTGTCTCCAAGACTACGATGCAGGACTCGGTATCACTTCAACAGCACGACCTGTCTGTACTTCCCAAATCCCCGGCCTATTGTATCTTTACATCTGGCACGACTGGGCGGCCCAAAGGTACAATCATCGATCACTCTGCCTTTTCTACTGGAGCGCTGGCACATGGAAATGCTATGGGCATGAGTGAATCATCCCGAGTGTTGCAATTTGCTACGCATACTTTCGATGCAAGCATCATGGAAACTCTTAGCACCCTAATTCACGGCGGAACTGTTTGCGTACCTTCTGAGGAAGAGCGAAGCAACGATATTGCTGGAGTCATTCGTCGCATGCGCATCAATTGGGCTTTGTTGACACCTTCTGTCGCCCAGCTGATTGAGCCATGTACCGTCCCTGAGCTCAAGACGCTGGTGCTTGGAGGCGAGGCTATGTCTGGTACCCATATATCAACTTGGGCACCGTCTGTTCAGTTGATCAACGCCTATGGACCTAGTGAGACTTCGGTTGTCGCTACGGTCAATCCTAGCGTTACACCAGATTCTAGCCCTGCTAATATTGGCCGTGCTGTAGGGGGTCTTTGCTGGGTCGTTGACTCTACCGACCATGATAGACTTTTACCTATTGGCGTCGTCGGAGAGCTTTTGGTCGAGGGTCCAATTCTCGCTCAAGGGTATCTCAAGAATCCACAGAAGAACGCAGAGTCTTTTGTTACCAACCCGCGATGGTGTAGCAAGTTTCCTGGTAAGACTCCGAGTAGCGAGCGCAAGTTCTACAGGACCGGAGACCTTGTCAAATTCAACGAAGACGGGTCTCTTGAGTTCCAAGGGAGAAAAGACAACCAAGTCAAGATCAACGGCCAGAGACTTGAGTTGTCCGAGATCGAACATCATCTGAGCGCGGACCCGACTGTTCAATCGTGTCTGGCATTTATCCCGACGACTGGACCACTCAAAAACCGCCTAGTCGCTATCCTGTCACTGCATTCCACCTTCGTTTCGAAAGCAGCCGATACGATGCAACTCGCGATTGACTTTGCGTCTTCTGAATTGACGAGCGTGCGTGACAAGCTCACGGGACATCTGGCTGCTTACATGATCCCATCTACCTGGATCGTCGTCGATCGCATTCCTCTCTTACCCTCTGGGAAGCTTGACCGGAGAAGGGCTGTTGAATGGGTTGAAGCGATGTCCTCTGAACAATACCAAATGACTATCTGTGCCCAAGACGAGAAAGAAGCGTCTGACCTAGACCGAGAAGCTACAGACATCGAGTCTAAGCTTAGGGCCGCTTGTGCTAGGGTCTTAGGCATCGAGGCCAACAGCGTGCCATTAGCGCGATCATTCATTCAACTGGGAGGAGACTCAATCTCGGCGATGCAACTGGTGGCGATCTGCAGGTCTTTCAAGATGGCTATTTCAGTCAGCCAAATCATGCAAAGCAAGTCCCTCATCGAGCTCGCGACGTTTGTTCAGGCCGTAGAGGATGTGCAACAGGAAGATGAACAAGTGAACAAGTCGTTCCCTCTGTCTCCCATCCAGAAGCTTTACTTTGAGCACATGTATTCCGGGTCTACCCACTTCAACCAGAGCATGATTCTGGAGACCACGCGGAAAATCACACCTCGTGATTTGTCAAATGCCTTGGAAACCATCGTCAAAACCCACAGCATGTTACGCGCTCGCTTCTCCGATATTGATGGGGCCTATTCCCAACGTATAACTACCGATATTAATGGTTCATATATTCTCGAGTCGCATGTGGCTATTGGTCAATACAGCGTGTCTGAGTTCATTGAAAAGACCCAAAAGTCTTTAGACATCTTCAAGGGACCATTGCTTGCAGCGGCGAGTATTGAGATAGAGGACCCGGACAAGCAGATTGTCTTTCTAGCAGCTCATCACCTCGTTGTTGATGTAGTTTCTTGGAACATTATATTGCAGGATCTGGAAGAGTTGCTATCATCGAAAGTCTGGAATCCAGTCAAACCACTCTCGTTCCAGACATGGAACTTGCGACAACTCGAAGAAGCACACAAGGAAACACTGCCTCATGTCTTTCACAATCTTCCCGTGCCTGCACAGGATCTCACCTATTGGGGAATGCATACTGTACCCAACCTCCATAGCGATACGATTACGGAGACGACACAAATAGCTTCTGATGCATCGCTTCAGCTGTTGGGCCCCTGCCATGAAGCTCTCAACACGGATGTTGTCGACGTCTTGCTTGGATCTTTGCTATCTTCATTTTATGAATCATTTCCGGATAGACTCTCCACGCCTTCTATATTCAACGAGGGTCACGGTAGAGAGTCAACAGATGACAAGCTAGACCTATCGCGCACGGTCGGGTGGTTCACAACACTTTGCCCCGTTTATCTGCCCGAGTCATTGCCCGTTGACCCAGATATTCTTGACATCGTTTGCTGGGTTAGAGACTTCAGACAGCGATTTCCTGGCAAGGGTCGCCCTTATTTTGCCCATCAGATGCTGTCTGAGGTAGACAACGCATGTTCTCCAGAATGGCCTGTGGAACTAGCTTTCAACTTTCTCGGTCAAAGGCAGAAGACTGAAATGGAAGGGTCAGCCTTCAAGTCGCCTACCGGAATGTTCCAATCAGTAGCTTCGGAGACTGACATTGGAGGGGATGTGCCGCGACTAGCACTGATCGAGATGTCTGCCTCATTCTGTAGAGATGTCTTGAGCTTCAGCCTTTCCTACAACAGACATATGAAGCACCAGTATCGCATTAGAAAGTGGTTCGAGACCTTCTCGGAAACTCTCCAGACCGCCGTCGGACGAATGTCCCAGACCAAGCCTGTACCTCAGGATCCCGATATCTCTCTCCTTCCGCTTGCATTCAGAGGTGGCCCCAAGGTCGATACGAAACTTGCCGAAATGGGGGTTTCTTTTAGGAATGATGTCGACGCTGTCTATCCTTGCTCCCCAGTTCAGATGGGCATTCTCTTTGCCCAAATCAAGAACTCCGAGTTTTATTCGTACTCTGTCACCTTTGGAGTAGACCACATCGAATCAAGTCATGTCGTGGACGTGCATCGCTTAGCGGATGCATGGCAGCGTGTTGTACAACGGCATTCAACTCTACGAACTATTTTTGTTGATGGTCTCATGGAGGAGGGCGGCATCAGCCAAGTAGTTCTGCGCAATCATTTTGCCGAAGTTTCTGTCTTTGAAGGTACCGATGATAAGCAACATCAGATGATTACTGAGCGCTTCGTACCACAAATCATGAGCGATAGGCCACCTCACCATTTCAGGATCTCTAAAAGTACAGAAGGGAGGGTCATTTGCCTTTTGGAAATGAGTCATGCCTTATGCGATGGGACATCTATGCCGATTCTGTTTCGTGACCTGGCAATGGCTTATGAAGGATCTTTGGACTCGACAATTGTCTCGACTTATAGAGATTATGTCTCTCATCTGCAATTCCAGGGTCCTCATGACACCGAATACTGGCGCGAGTATCTGAACGGGGTTGAACCATGCCACTTGCCATCCGCGTCAGGATCCGCACTACCCAAGGTCTTGCGATATCTTGACCAGACTATCTCCCAGGCAGACGAACTACAAGAACTCTGTACCGGGGCAGGTGTCACATTGTCTAACGTTCTCCAGCTAACCTGGGCGTTGGTTCTGCAAGCCTATACAGGCCATGACGATGTCTGCTTTGGATATCTCGTTGCAGACAGAGATGTCCCTGTTTCCAATATCGATAAGGCTGTTGGGGTTTTCATCAACATGTTGGTTCTTCGCGTGCGCCTTGATGAATCTCAAACGGTTGGAGACACCCTCAGCATGGTTCAACGAGATCTCAGCGTCGCGATGGCGCACAGGAACGTCTCACTCGCCGACATGCAACGCGTGACAAATTTATCCAACGAACCACTTTTTAACACTGCCTATTCCTTCCAACGAAGGTCCATCGACAAGTCCATGAAATCAGGATCTCTTTCATTCGATGTCAGAGACGCGCAGGACCCCAATGAGTACGACTTGACCGTCAACGTTGAAGTTTGGGAACAAACTGCAGAACTGCAACTGTGTTACTGGACAGACAAGATATCCGACTCACAGGCTAGGAGCATCGCCTCTACATTTGACAAGATTCTGACTTCAATTGTCACGAGCGACTTGTCGCTTCCCACAAACCAGCTCGATATTCTTAGTGACGATTGCGCGCAACAATTGATGCTTTGGAACAAGGCTGAACCAGCTCTATTGAACGAATGCGTACATCATGTATTCGAGCGAAATGTCCAACGTCTTCCCCACGATGCCCCAGCAATCGAGGCCTGGGATGCAAGATTCACTTACAGCGAGGTTCACGCGATATCTTCGCGACTGGCTCATCATTTAGTATCTCTTGGGATCGAGCCTGAGATGCATGTGCCCCTCTGTTTCGAAAAGTCTGCATGGACACCAATCGCCATGCTCGCGGTCCTCAAGGCCGGCGCTTCCTTTGTCCCGATCGACCCCAGCCACCCTCCTGAGAGAATCGCCTTTCTCGTCCGAAACACTAATGCGAAGCTCATTCTTTGCTCAGCGAGCTTGATGAACAAGTTTGATGCGGATATACCGTGTCTTTCTGTCGGCTTCGAGACCGTATACGCACTATCTGCATTGCCAGCCATTTCCCCGTCTGTCTCGGTTCAACCCAACCACGCAGCGTACATCATCTTCACGTCGGGGACGACCGGTGTGCCCAAGGGCACTGTCATTGAACATAGAGCGTTTACTACCGGAGGCACTGCTCATGCTGCAGCCATCAAGATGACCGCTTCCTCTCGCGTCTTGCAATTTGCGTCATACACGTTTGATGCCAGTATTATGGAGATCCTGACTACCTTTTTGGTAGGAGGGTGCGTATGCGTTCCTTCTGAGGAGGAGCGCATGAACAACCTCGCAGGTGCCATATCCAAATACGATGTTAACTGGGCCTTGCTCACACCATCTGTGGCAAATGTGCTCAAACCAGGCAGTGTCCCAGGACTTAAAGTCCTTGTTACTGGTGGTGAAGCAATGTCAGCCGATCACATCATAAAGTGGTCAAGGCATGCTGCGCTCATCAATGCTTATGGTCCAAGTGAGGCTTCGGTTATCGCTGCAGCCCATACCAAGGTGGATCAGAATGGAGAAGTCCTGGACCATGAGCCTGCCAACATCGGTTACCCTGTTGGCTGTCGAGCTTGGGTCATTGACTCTCACGACCACAACCGCCTAATGCCCATTGGAAGTATCGGAGAGCTTCTTATTGAAGGCCCCATCTTGGCCCGGGGCTATCTTGGTAACGAAGACAAGACAAAAGACGCCTTTATAGACTGTCCGCCGTGGCGTGCAAATATGGGACTCTGCGGCGACCGTGTCGACCGGATGTACAAGACTGGTGATTTGGTCGCGTATAACTCGGATGGCTCGTTGAATTATCTTTCACGCAAGGACACACAGATCAAACTCAACGGACAACGTATTGAGCTGGGTGAGATCGAACACCATGTCAGATCCAACTTGCCAATACACGTTCAATCCGCTGTAGAATTGGTCATTCCTCAAGGCAAGACATCGACCAAGACGCTGGCCGCCTTCTTCACTGTTGATGGTGTCGACGAGTCTGTCATGAATGAAGTGAATGGCCCTCTCTTACCAATGTCGAGTGCTTACATGGAGATTGGCCAGTCACTAAAGACAGCAGTTAGAGTAGCTCTTCCAACACACATGGTACCAACTATGTATGTCCCAATAGCGACGATGCCTTGGACATCGGCTGGAAAGCTCGACCGCCAGAAGCTGAAGGCCATGGCCCAGTCTTTAACGCCTCAGGACATTGGGCGATACAAGCTGGTTGGGGTGAGAAATAGCCGAGCTCCGACTACCATGGTAGAGCGCAAGTTACAGAATATCTGGGCAAGGATTCTGAACATCCCGGTCGGAACCATCAGCATTGACGACAGCTTCTTCAGACTTGGTGGTGATTCTATCAGTGCCATGAAGGTTGCCTCTTCCGCCAGGATGGAGGATATCTCCCTCACCGTTATGGATATACTCAGGAGCCCCACGTTGTCGGAAATGGCCGCCTGTTGTGGCCATACTGAGCACACTGCCATTGTGGACGTTGAGCCCTTTTCACTGTTGCATGACGTCGAATCTCCCTCCCTTCTTCTCGATGAGATTGCAGAGTGCTGCAATCTTCATACAAGCCAGATACAAGACTTGTACCCGTGCAGCTCCCTTCAAGAAGGCCTCGTAGCAGCCTCTTTGCAACAGCCCGGTGCATATGTCGCTAGGTACATCTTCAAGGTGCCATCATCCATCGATCTTGACCGTCTCAAATTGGCATGGCAGAGGACTGTCGACCACGTCGACATTTTGAGGTCACGCATCGTCAACTCTCGATCTCTCAAGACCTATCAAGCTATTCTGGAGCCACAGGCGATCAATTGGGAATGCTGCTGCAGCCTTGAAGCTGCCACTAACCAGGCAATGTCATTACCGGAACGAAATGGAGGCAGCTTGGCCAGGTATGCGATCGTGGAGCCATCCGATCATGACCTCCGGTACTTCGTGTGGACGGTACACCACGCCCTTTACGATGCTTGGAGTATGCCTTCTTTACTTAAGCTTGTCTCTCAATTTTACCAAGGGGTGAATAATGAGCAGCTCGCGCCAATTGTCCCATACGCCAATTTTGCAAGATACCTGGTTGGCACCGATGCATTAGCCTCTGATGAGTTCTGGAGGGCCGCGTTTCAAAATGCGTCTACTGTATCTCACTTTCCAACCATCACTCCATCAGACGTTGAGTCGTCCCATTCATCGCTCCAATATAAAATGCAATACCGGAAGGATGATATTGATGGTGATATCACTATCTCAACAATCATCCGTGGAGCTTGGGCGCTTCTTCTGGGAGCTCATACTGGGTCCGATGATGTCGCATTCGGTGAGACACTGTCTGGCCGCGACATTTCTCTGGAGCATGTCGAAGATATCCTCGGTCCAACTCTTACTACAGTGCCCTGGAGGGTCCAGATCGATCGAGACGCCACAGTTGGTCACTTCCTGCACACTCTTCACAAGGATTCAGCGGAAGTCATTCCCTACCAGCATACTGGTCTTCAGCATATCAAGCGTCTTGGAGGATCAATCGCGGTTGCTGGCGATTTCAGGAACCTGCTTGTCATTCAGTCCAGTGATTTAGCAACAGACCAACAAGACCTTCTGGAACCGCTAGAGGAGGGAGCGAATCACGAAAGCTTCTTCACTTATCCACTGGTTGTTGAATGCTCAATAGAACCGAACAACTTGGTCTTGACAATTCATCACAACGAGATGGTCATCACAAGCTGGCAGGCAGAGCGTCTCGCTCAACAATTCGATGCTCTTGTCAAACAGCTCAGCCATCTATCCCAAGACCCCAATTGCAAGGTGGCGGAGCTTCAGTTCTGCAGCCATGAAGATATCCAGATGATCAAAGGATGGAATTCAGGGACTCACGATAAAGTGCATGACAGTATCTGCAGCCTATTCTGGCTGTCAGCGGTCACGCATCATGATGCCACTAGTATTCGCGCCTGGGATGGCCATCTCACCTACGATTCCCTCGCCCAACACGCTGGACGCCTCGCAAAGCGCCTTGTGATGGAAGGCGTCAAAACTGAAACCACGGTACCATGTTGTATGGATAAATCTCTCTGGACTACTGTGGCAATGGTTGCTGTGCTTCTTGCTGGCGGTACCATTATCCCGTTGGACCCCGCGCATCCTCGTGCTCGACATGCGGAGATCGCCCGCGAATGCAATGCCAGCATTGCTCTTTGTTCGCAACAGTATCAAGACCGCTTCAGAGATGTGGCTCATTCTGTTATTGTGGTCGACCAAAAGCTCTTCCATGAAGAGCTGTGTCAAGAGCATGTCACGTCTGAAGATCTACCAACTGTCACAGACAAGGATGCCGCCTTCGTCATATACACTTCGGGCAGCACAGGCAAGGCCAAGGGCGTTGTAATTGAGCACGGCTCATTTCTGGTGAGCTCTAGAGCCTACACGGAACGCATGCAACTTGTCCCTACCTCGAGCGTCTTTCACTTTACGTCATACGCTTTCGACATCGCTATGGGAGAGACGTTTAGCACCCTCATTACGGGCGCCTGTCTCTGTGTCCCCAGTGAAGAGATGAGAATCACCAATTTGCCGGGCGCTATGAATACCCTCGGGGCTACGTGGGCCTTTTTGACTCCGTCACTGGCTAACATGCAAGATCCCTCCAACTTCAAGACACTTCAGACCCTCGTCTGCGGAGGTGAAGCCATGTCATCCGAAACTGTCAGCAAGTGGTCACGCAAGGTCAAGCTGATCAATGGATATGGACCTGCTGAGTGTACTGTCTTTGCCGTTGCTAATTCCAACGTCACTGAAGACCGGGATCACTCGAACATCGGTCGTGCCCTGTCCAGTTGTAACACTTGGATCGTCGATACTAGAGATCACAATCAGCTTGTTCCTGTGGGCTGTGAAGGTGAATTGCTCATTAGTGGGCCCATACTGTCTCGAGGCTACCTCAATGACAGTGCAAAGACGTCGCAACTATTCATCGAGGACCCTGCCTGGATGCATCATTTTGTCGATGATGATTGTCAACAGCCGGTTCGATTGTACAAGACTGGCGACTTGGTTAGGTATCAATCGGATGGGACTTTAACCTTCATTGGTCGTAAGGATAATCAGGTGAAGCTTCACGGCCAGCGCCTGGAACTCGGCGAGGTTGAGGCTTGTCTTGAGTCTGACTCGCGCCTTCGCAATGCTATGGTCGCACTGCCAAAGTCCGGAATCTTCAAAGGCCGGCTGGTGGCTGTTGTCTCTTTCAAGAATCGTGAATCTCACAATCCGGGCCTTATTTCTTCGCAATTCAGTCCAATTTCCGAATCTGCCATGGAGGAAGCTCGACTAAATGTTCGCGACTTGCAGCACATTCTTTCTGAGAACCTACCGCCTTACATGATGCCCTCATCATGGCTCGTGGTCGAAGCTATCCCCTTGTTGCTATCGGGGAAGCTCGACAGGGTCAATACTCAGACATGGGTTGCCGAAATGAGTGCGGAAATGCCAGAGTTTCTCGTCACTCCAACCCCCAGCCAGGATGATGTAGAGTCTGACACAACATTGGTTGGACGACTCTTGAGACGTATCTGGTCTTCAGTTCTCCGCATTCCGGATGAGATGACACTTAAGGGTCGCTCGTTCATCTCTCTCGGCGGTGACTCCATCATGGCCATGCAAGTCATGTCTCGTTGTCGCGACCACTGCATTCAATTGACTATGCGAGAAGTTATGAGTGGCAAGTCCATCGCTGATCTAGTCGCTCTCATTGAGAAGGAAGGTCGCGGAAGACAGAATGCAATTCTTGAAGATGAGGAAGACAACTCACAACCATTTGCGTTGTCACCGATTCAGCAGCTATTCTTCGACAAAAGCTCCAACAAGGACCACGGAGACCGTTTCAACCAAAGCCAACTGTTTTCGGTCGAGGAGTCCATTGACGCTTACACTCTCGACAACGCCATTCATGCGCTGGTTGAGAGACACCCAATGCTTCGAGCGCGCTTCAGCAAGTCCTCGAGTAATGGGCAGTGGTCCCAGCACATTGCGCCAGATACCGAAGATTCCTACGGCTTTCAATTCCACGAAGTCAGTAACGCCTCTCAAATGGCTCAATGCATTGCTGCCAGTCACGAGAGCATCAAAATTTCCGGCCCAGTCTTTATTGTTGACCTATTCAAAATGCCCTCCGACTCTTACCATGTGTCCATGATCGCTCACCATCTTGTCGTCGATGTTGTGTCCTGGATCAACATTACTCAAGACCTCGAGAGACTGCTTTCATCGCCTACTTCAATTCCGTCAAAACCTCTATCGTTCTGGAGGTGGAATACAGCACAGATCGAGCATGCTATATCAATGGAGAAGGAGATCAAGGATTTACTGCCATTCCCTGTGCAACCTGCGGATCTAGACTTCTGGGGGGTTTCAAACGCCTCGAATAGCTATGCAGATGTTATTCAGCAGTCATTTTCTCTTTCGGACCCCGGCGCTGTTTCGCTACTATTGCAAGACGCTCACCAAGCACTCAGAACTGAGACCCTTGACCTTTTTATCTCGGCTCTGCTCTTATCATTTGGACAGTCCTTCCCTGGTCGGGAGCTTCCAACACTATTCAACGAAGGGCATGGACGTGAATCCTGGAACGACACTATCGACCCTTCTCAAACTGTCGGATGGTTTACTTCCCTTTGTCCTATAGATGTATCACATCACAACGTCGACCCTACTGACATCATTGACTACGTTCGTAAAGTCAAAGACTTGCGACGCGCAATACCCGAAAACGGCCGACCTTACTTCGCTCAACGCTATCTGACCGATTCCAGGAAGCTCCATATTGACAGCGATGAGCCAATGGAGATTTTACTGAACTTCCTAGGCCGCTCACAAGAAGTGGACGGAGCCGTATCGCTTCTACGCCCTTTCAACCTTTCCATGAGCGAGGAAGACATGGCTTCTATTTCAGATGTCGGCCCCGAGACTCGTCGTCTGGCTTTATTTGAGATCTCCATCTCAATTATGAATGATGGCATTCATTTTAACTTCATGTACAACAAGAACATGCTACACCAAGACCTCATCAATCAGTGGGTGATTACCTGCAAAGAGGTCCTTAGCGATATGGCAATGGAGCTCAGCAAAGCTCCATCTTGTCCGACTATCAGCGACTTTCCACTCATGTCGTTGGATTACTCCGAACTTGACAGGTTGGTAGCCAAGTCTCTACCCACTGCTCATGTTCGATTCGACGACGTGGAGGACATATATCCATGCTCGCCTATGCAGATGGGTATACTACTCAGCCAGCTGCTTGATCCGTCGCAATACTTGTTCCACGCTATCCTCGAAGTTTCTGCCTCTAACAGCCCAACCATTGATGCTGCAAAGCTTGCTCAGGCCTGCTCAAAGGTCATTGAGCGTCACGCCGCACTTCGAACTGTCTTTATCGAAAGTGTCCGCAATGGAGGCTCCTTCGATCAGGTCGTTATACGTCCTGGAAAGACTCGCATCACCACCATCAAGTGCCGAGAGATCGACGTCATGGCAAAGTTGAACGCAAAGTCACTTGCAAAGATCAACAAGAGACACGGAGCACCCAATCTTCCCTATCAGATCACGATATGCGAAACGACGCAGGGCAAGATCTTCATGAAGCTTGAGATGAACCATGCTGTCACGGACGGTGCTTCCACAGCAATCATTCTTCGCGACATCTCTAACGCATATGGCAATTGTCTACATAGCGCCAGAGCTCCATCGTACAAGGCATACATCAATTACATCTCAAAACAACCAATTGATTCAGGTTTGATGTACTGGAAGAGCTATCTATCCGGCGCCAGATACACCGAATTTCCAGCTATGAACTCGGATCATATGGCAGGTCCAAGTCTAGGCTCCGTTACCGTCGAGTTTGACAGATTTTCCGAACTACACTCACTTGGTTCAGATGCTGGTGTGACAATCTCAAACATGATCATGTTGGCGTGGGCACTCGTGCTTCGTAAATATACCGGTTCTCAAGATGTTTGCTTTGGGTATTTGGCTTCTGGTCGCGATGCTGACATTGATGGTATTGATGAAATTGTCGGACCATTGATCAACATGCTTGTCTTCCGCTTCCAATTCACGCACGGCATGCTTCTGAAGAGGCTCTTCCTAGACACGCAAGAAGATTACGCCAACAGTCTGCCACATCAACATTTTTCTCTCGCTCGTCTAAGTCATGAGATGGGACAATCGAAACGGGGTTTCTTCAACACGGCCGTGTCCATTCAAAACGCCGGTTCATCGGGCCTCCCAGATGCCAGTGCGCTCAAGTTTCAGTCGGTTGATGCTTTCGATCCAAGTGAGTATGCTGTTACGCTCAACGCAAATACCACTCGCGGCGACGAAGGCATCGTATTCCGATATTGGACCAACACTCTTTCAAACGCGCAAGCCAAAGACCTCGCCAACGTCATGTCCGAGGTATTAAGTGATGTCATCGACTACAGCGAGGAAGCTTTGTCGCATCTGCGGGTATCGCGAGATCTGTCACTGCCCATGAGTACCGCGGGGGCATTGGATGGATGGACCTTTCAGCACAGCCATATCAGTCGCCAGGTTAGTACGCCTACCTCAACAACCAGTAGCTACTCTACAGGGCCCGGTGGCACACTTTTCTCGCCATCGACGTCTTGGGGTTCGTTGCCCCGAGGTAAGGATCAGCTCCACAACAAGCTGTCCACGTTGTGGAAGCATCATCTTGACGTTGCAACAACTGAGATGACATACGAGATGAGCTTTTTCGAGTGTGGCGGTGACTCTATCATTGCCATGGCGATGGTGGGCGATGCTAGAGATCAGGATCTGCCGCTCACCGTGGCTGACATCTTCAAAAACCCGGCCTTTGGCTCCATGCTCAATTGTCTCAGAGATAAGTCATACAGAGACGGAGATATGGTGTCTAGTGATGGGAACACATCCCTTCCCAGCACAAAGAAGGAAGGCATTGTCACTGATGAACATACTTATGAACCACTCTCTCTTCTGTTGGAACAAAATGCGGAACATTTTGTCCGAGAGCATGTTTGTCCTGTTGTTGGAGTTTCCCGAGCCAGCATTACAGATGTTCTACCAACCACCGACTTCCAAGCCCAAGCCGTCGAAGGATGCCTCCTTGACTCACGATGGATGCTCAACTATTTCTACCTTGACGGCGCAGGGCCGCTTGAAATTCCCCTTTTACAAGAGAGTATCACGAACGTGATTGCTGCATACGACATATTGCGCACCGTATTTGTCCCATACCAGGCGACTTACTTGCAGGTCATCCTCCGTCACGTACAGTCCGAGCTTATTGTCCGCGATGTTGATGACATTGAGCAGTTCACCTTGGAACTTGAATCAGATCACCTACGTCAAACTCCCAGGCCTGAGCAGTCTTCACTCTGCTTTATTCTTGCCCGACACAAGTCCTCAGAGCGACATAGGATCTTCATCAGACTGTCTCACGCCCTGTATGATGGTGTTTGCTTCCCCACTATCCTCAACGCTTTGAAGGCTTCATACGAAGGCGAGCCTATCATTACGACGCCTTCGTATGCGACTTACATCCACGGCTTGTTTGACAAGGCTAGTTCTGACCATTACACCTACTGGGGATCTCTGCTCAAGGATTCCGCTCCCACAAACCTCGTTCCGCGGCAATGCCACTCGATGCGCACAAGTCCTACGGAGGTACTGAAAAGGACTGTGGCTACACCCTCGCTCGCTGCTTTCAACATCACGACAGCTACCGTTGTCAAAGCAGCTTGGTCTATGGTTTTAGCAAAGAATACTGGAACGAATGACGTCGTCTTTGGTCATCTCATTAGTGGACGCAACTCACGCCATGTTCCTGGAATTGAAGCTATTGTTGGCCCTTGTCTCAACGTTGTTCCTGTACGCGTTCAATACCAAGACTCTTGGACCGTGCTTGACCTTCTACAACACATTCAACATCAACAGGTGGACAACATACCTCACGAATTACTTGGCTTCAGAGAAATCATCAGGAATTGCACGGACTGGGACGATAATGGAGCGAACGGTTTTTCCACTGTTGTTCAGCATCAGAGTATGCCTCAAACTGGGAGCCTAGACATCGGACAAAACACTTACGAGGTTGGTGTGATAGCTTCCCAGGAAGATACCGCCGACTTCAGTGTTGTCACCACACCACTTGACTCGAGTCGCACTGAGGTCTGTTTCTTGTACCGACATGATGGAGCTGGAAGAAAGGAGCTTGCCGAGGAACTGTTTGGTTGTCTTTGCAAAGCAATAACTGATTTGTCCACAAATGTTGAGAAATCGGTAAGGCTGTAGATTGGGTTTTTTCTTTACTTGGATAAGGGTTCCTCTGTTTCACGTGATTTTATTCATGTTTTTATTTTATTTTATTGTATGTGTCTTAAATGTAATGGTGTATTTCTATCCATCATGATCTCGATGAGACTTGACAAGTTACCATGAAATCAAAGAGTAATAAATTCCTATACAATAAACTTCGATTATCATTGCGCTATGTCTGTGATGAGAAAAATTGAGAGAAGAGGAATTCGCATCAGTTTGGTGCTGTACAGGGTTAGTGTATGGCAACCATGTTACTTGACTTGCCAAGTACGTGGGAGCTCTATCCCTGCCCCTGTGAGTGGTAAAATGAATGGGTCAGCTTATGCCGTTTAGACGGGGAGTTTAGTTCATTTATTTTTGTATCCTAAAGGTGAGCGAGAATGCTCAGGGAAGTTGAGCCCGAGATGCTTTGATGTTCTTCCCCATTATTTCCACCACGGTGCCTTTCTTTGACAAGTCTAAGAGTTCAACTTCAATCTCCTCAGACGGAAGTAAAGTAAGATAATTATCTGACCAGGTCAACGGAGCCACGTCATCGCCATTTTTATCCACAAGGTTGAGCTGGACGAATACCGCCGGAACTGGACTGGTGTTCTTCACTCGGATTTTCCACTTGCCAGAGGCTTTACCACCGGAGGCTGTCACAGTGATGGCTGCTCGATCCATCTGATTCAATGCAGTGAAATTGGCGAACTGCTTGATGTCGGAGACGTACCACGTCGTGGATGCCCAGTCTACTATGTCATTTTGTCTCGATAGCCAATACGCGTTACGGCTGAGTACCGCGTCGCTGCCATCATCGACCAGGGTCAGGCGAAGCACAGCAGCATCTTCAATTTTCTTGATGGAGTTGGAAATATCGCCGACCTTCTGAGACTTGTTAGGCTTTGTGGATAAGCGAAGAATCTGACGAGAGATCTCTTTTCCTTTTAGATCCACAAGTTCGATGTGAACTGAGCGTGGACCAGACTTTTCCAATGAGCGGTTGATCACCCAGATAAAGTTGTTGAAGTAATCAAACGTGACATGTTCGACACGATTGGCAATTTTGGTACCGAAATAAGTCCCAGCTGGATGGAGATAATAATCGAATTGATTCCAGTGAAGACTTGGCCAGGCGTTGTTCAACATCCAGTAGATGAGGCCTGTGGCTGGGCGAGAAGAGCTCCAGTGACTTCCCCAGCCTTCAAACTCAGAGCGGATTGCTTCATAGTCCATCATTTGCGCGTTAATGAGATACTCGTCCAGAGATGTAGGTTTGCCGTACCGCGCAAAAAGTGCCTTGTTGTAGATGGACCGATCGTGGAACTGAGACGTGTCTTGAGACATATGGTAGAGGCCTTTGTTAGGCTTCTTCCACAAATCGTCCATGTCATCATCTGTCAAGAATTTCTCTAGACTTCCTTTGGTAGGCGTTCCAACACCTGCACCGAGCTCTGATCCGAACCCAAAAGATGATCCAAACCTCTTGGCTGTCGGCTCTCTATCAAACCAGTAAACTGGCGGAACCCAGTCATAAGGCCCCTCCATCTTCATCCCGGATGGACCAACAAGCTTTGGATAGCCACGTTTTGCAGCCGAAGATACGATGGGGACTTGCCATCCCGCGTCGTGTAAGCCGCCCAGGTAAATCTTTGTGGCCCGGTCGTCGGGCCAGTAGTCACTCCCAATCAGAAAGGCAATGACGCTAGGGTGAGGTTGCATGATGGCGGCTTCATGCCTCATTGAAGCGTTGACGGTATCGTAGTCAGCGTCATACCACAGAGGGGGAGGGTCCTGAGATAAGTCATGATTGTAGGGCCAGCTTTCCCATCGATCACAACACTCCCAACCTGACATGAGCATAAGACCCAGTCTGTCAGCAATATCATAGAGCTCGGGCTGCTCCATCTTTCCCTCTAGTCGGATCGTGTTCATGCCCATGTCTAGAGTATAGCGTGCTATATCTTCAAAGCGTTGAGGGTCCCACCGCAAGAACATGTCAGAAGTATAACCACCACCTGTAATCTGGATAGGGTAGCCATTCACTCGAAACATAGTGTCGTTGTGTGAGTTGAGTTGGGAGGTAACGGTCCGGATGCCAAAATTGGTGACAGGGCTCATATCCGAGGTGTCGTGTCCGATAGAGTAAGTCAGTTGAGCAGAGTATAAAGGCTGTTGGCCCCAAGCAGAGGGCCACCAAATCTCTGGGTTTTGGACTTTTGTAGAAAGCTCGACTATGGTTGATTCCCCAGCTCTGAGGTTAAGAGTCTTGGTCAGTACCGTGAGGGTCTTCCCGTGGGGAGACTTGATGTTGGCTTTGGCAACGAACTTGATTGGGCCCTTTTTCAAATTGCGAGCCTGAGCTCTGACGGTAATGACTGCGTGGTGGTTTTGAGTCTGCTTGATGGGTGCATCCATGTCCACAAGTACGCTCACAGCACCCATAAAGACGCCACCAGTCTTTTTGATAGTGATGTCCCTCCATACTCCCGTCCCATTATCAGGTGGATAGGGATTCCAATCGACGAAACCGACAGCAAAGTCATATTGATAGTCTGTAGGATATACCTTGACTACGAGCACGTTTTCCTTCGCAACAAGAGGCGAAATGTCGTATGTATGGCCGCCATAAGAACCGGACTGCGTGACATTATCCGCGATTTGCTTGCCATTGAGGAACAGGTCCGCAGCAGGTGTAATTCCGTTGGTTTGTAAGAAATAATGGACGTCTGCAGGTTTGTATCCGGTTTGCAAGTTGAATTCATTGCGATAAACCCATGGAACGTGAAAGAGACTGTCGTCAAATTGCGCGAGATTGTCAGAGTACCACAGGCCGTCAGGACCGTCCAATTTGTATACGCCTTCGGCCAGGAGGCAGGCCATCAGGGTACACCGGGAGACAGGAGCGTGATGCCAGGAAGAAGTATCAACATCGGGTAAAGAAAGAGATGTAATGTTTCTGGTGACTTTGTTTATCGGTTGGAAATCCCAGTTGGGAATTGCATCTTGATGACCGACGTCGCTAGCCAGTGGTTTGAGCTTTGCAGTTACAACAGCCGTGCCAAAGAGGAATAGCAGGAAGGCAATCATTTTCTTTAGAACCACTCAGCAAGTGTTGTTCAACAACTGGTGTGGTGTGAAGGTAAGAAAAGTAAGCAATATATCGTCTTGTTATGAATGTGAGCCTACCCTTCATCTGTACAAGGTGTTTGTATATTGTGTGCTACGTTACCGCGAGATCAATACCTATGCTACGTTACTCCAGTAGACCTTGCATATAGCTCGCCGGGTATACTGACTTGGCGCGAGGAGACTCTCAGTTTGTTTCTTAATCAGACCACAGCCTGAACGGAGAGACTCCCCGCATTACTATATGAGGCGGGTGATGCGGCTCCAGATCCGGATGAGATCAACAGCAGTACCCTCCTTGCTTAATTTCCGAGCGGGGCTAACCATCCTCGCTCACTTGCAAATCGCACTACCGGGTAGTCGATCAAACAGTTGAAGAGTAAACCGCTCAAAGTATATATGAGGAAAGCCAGTTAGACAAGTTATGATGGAAACGTACGGTATGAGTATTTCAACATGGACTGGTTCGTGACACAACTTCTGTCGGTGAGGAAGTCGTGTTACTCAAGACTGTACCATAAGCAATGAATTCGCTATGGCTTGAGGTTGGTAGATGGCCATGCAAAAGGGCAAGGCTTGCAGTAGTTCGATCAGTGCCTAGGTAATGTGTTTACAATGTTTATTATCTTAAGCTTCTTATGTTCTTTATTCTTTTATACGCACGTATAAGCATGAACCCTAATAGTTCTGCTCTGTAGTTTGTGTGGTTAATCATGTTAATACAAGAACAGGGTTGCTGGGTTAGTATTTCTGCCGGTATCTACCGCCTTTTGGGATTAGTCTTCCCCATCTTCTTGTTTCTAAAATTAGACTCGCTTTCCCTTGTCATTGATCACGCTTCATCTCAATTAAGAATGGCGCGTGTACGAAAGCGTGGGGCGACTACTGCTGTTGAAAGAAGAGATCCAAAGAAGAGATCAAGTGATCTGCCCAAGTCTCAATCTCCATCTACCTCTCCTGGCCGAATTACATCCGATGTGCTAATGTCGATCAAACCACATCATTTAGCCAACATCATCAGCCGCGACAAGAATCACGAATATCGCAAGTACCGCCTGAAAGATGGCGTGTCACGCCTCTGGCTATACGAGACTGGTAGTGGCGGAGGACGCTCATCAATAACGTAAGTCATTTGTTATTTTTACTCCAACCTCTGGATTGGTACTGAATCGTTGACTTAGCAGTCACATCGCCATCATCCCACCTACAACCCGCCATGAACCAGGCTCCGTGCCCACCGAACCAGCTGGTATTGGCAACGACGACTTTAACGCAGGTCGCAAAGAGTCCAAGTACGGTTATCCCATTATCGAGCTGTACAAACTCGTCAATCCAGTCACTCTGAGTGAGATGAAGACGCGATGGGGAATGGGCGGTGCACCTATGGGCTGGCAGTACGTGACACCAGATCTTTGGGAGAACAGATGGGGTGAGCGAGAGGAGGAGAGGAGTGACAAGGTGGACAAAGTCTTTTAAATAATACCCTGGCATTGTTTGGCGTTTAAACTATTTTATCTGAGCACGCGACTCATTTCTATTTCATATTTCCTTTTTCTCTTGAGCCTTCAAGCATATTGCTGTTGCATGGCGAGCGGCGCAGATTCCTGAACTTGGTGAGGCTGCAACTTTAGACCCTTGAACTGCCTCGCAGGCAGCTTCATCTCAAACATCTGATCAATCTCAATCGCGCTTCGTCCCTTCATCTCAGGAACAAACAACCATGACAGAACAGCACCGATGACCGAAGTCCCACAAAAGATAAAGGCAGTTTTGGCTCCAAGGGCTGCCTTGTCTCGACTAAAAAGCATGGGTAACACAATAGCCAAAGTAATAGAGAAACCCTTTTCAGCTATACTGGCCAATCCCTGGGTAAGTGATCGAAGTTGAAGAGAACTTGTTTCTCCTACGATAGCATAACCGGCTGGCCAGGCTCCAAGACCGCAAATAATAATGACAGACATCATGATACCGCCTGCAACCCAAGTGAGTGCCTCACTGGACCAGAAACCCGTGATTCCCATGGCGAGCCAGAGAACAGCAGCTGCGCCCATAGATGGAATGATCATGTTGCGACGACCAGTGCGCGAGAGAAGCCAGAAACCGATGGCATTGCCAAACATTCCCGCAACTACACCAGCAGCCATAAACACCAGTGAAGGAGTGCTTCCCATGCCCATACTCCGAAGGAAGAGGTTTGCGTTGGAAAGAAGTTCCATTCCAAATAGTGGGGGGAAGATGGAAGCCAGGCCGACGATGAGAGTCCTTCGGAGGTTTGTTCCCCGAAGACAAGACCAGTATGTCGCAGATGCCGTGTTAGCCTTCTCCTCCTCAATTGTAGCACGAATGCGTTCAAGTTGACTGTAGGGGTTGATCTTGGGTGCGTAGAGTCGAGTTGCTGATCTGATAGCGCGCTCTTCCTGCCCTGTTCGGATAAGGTGCGCTGGACTCTCAGGCATGAGGATAGAGAGAATGAGAGGTCCGACAGCGAGGATCCATTGCGATCCAAAAGCTCCAAGGTAGCCGGAATTTCCTTCAATACCGTTGATAGCAAGTGTGACAAGGAGACCGATTAGTTGACCGAGTAAAGTGAAGACGGGAAACAAGGCCATGGCTGATCCACGCAAAGCTGTAGGTGTGTTTTCTGAGACCCAAGTAACACAGACACCTCTGATGATACCGACAGTAAATCCTTGGATAGTTAGACCAGCAGTAAGAAGCATACGCTTCGTGTCTAGAGGCTCGGGAATGTGGGAGAAGAACATGCAGGCAATGGCAACAGCTGAGACAAGAGTACCCATCATGAGCGTCCACTTTCGTCCAATCTTGTTCTGGAGCCAGCCTCCAATCAATGATCCAATTGCTGCACCTGCAGGAGGAAGACCTAGCCATAGAGATAGCCAGTTACCGGGCATATCCATTTTGCCACGGATCATTTCTCCGTAGTCTTCTAGGAAGCTGTCTGTGCCGACAATGGCTCCAACAATGACCAAATCGTAGCCCCATCCGACGATTGGAATACTCATGGCCAGACAATAACCTGCAACCTTGGGATACAGCTTGATAGCCTGTCGTAAAGGCATCTGGTCGTCATTATCTTGAGAGTTTTTGCTATGTGCTGACGCTGACGATGAAGCCGAATAGCCCAAGTCCTGTGTTTGAGAAGTGTACGGGTTGTATGATGTGATGTCTTCTTCGTTTTGGGGAACCTGCTGCCAGGATCTTGATGTTTCCATCTCATGGTCACTCGGCTTGATAGGGTCGCTATCGCGACGGTCGTGGTAACTCATTGTGGTAGTAGATAGATCTAAACAGTCGGAGAATTAAAACAAGGGGAAAAAAAAACCAAATTAACTTGAACGTTACACCGTACGGACTAGTGCTCAGTTTGTGTAAAGACGATATTTTTCTGATGATGTATAAAAACAAAATTGGAAAACGAGGATTGCTTTGGGTATTAAATTATCCAATTCTCGCATTTTGCACCCTCGGACTTGGTGATCTGCCCTGCGGACCTCGTCCAAGTCAGAGTCGCAGCAAAATCCCAGCGCGAATCCTTCCGGCCACGATGTAACACTGAGTACTTCCAGACCAATCGCAAAAGAGCCTGTCTGGAATTGAAACAAGGTTGGCTTATTTGCTGACATGGCGCAGTCAAAGTAGTGGGACCCTACGATGTGATCCTTGTCGCTAGCCCTACGGACCTCGGACTTGGGAGGAGATCAAAGTGTTTGAGAACGGAATTATCCGAAATTTACAGAATCTGTATGGATCAGGAAAGGATTGATATTATCAGGGAACTTTTGACAAACTTGATCCTGAAAAAAGAGAATAGAGATCGGATTGTTTTTAACCTATCAACAATGAACGACAATATGGCAGCAGGGTTTACTTCTGCAACTCAGTCTCCACAAGTTGCACTTCGCGGACACACTTCGATTCATAGTCGAGGAATTCACATTCTACAAGCTTAAATCTGAGAGATGATGGTTTTGGGGGCCTTTTTGTTAGCGTAAATGTTAAAATGATCGGCACGTTCAACTAGATCGATCTATCTGCCGCAATGCCGCACTAATTGATGCCAGGGTTATCCGTAGGACCAACAAGAATCTGCAGCTTACCCGTCGGACTTGACTACCAGGCGGACAAACGAGCTGGTCCTTGCCTATCATGCTAGATAGCAGGCTAGAAAATACTGATTGATATCACTCTTGGCAGGGTTTTGGACGAATATGTAAGGTCGTCGTTGCACTCGATACAATAAAACCCGCAGATACCACTCTACTAGTCTTCATTCCGTTGGGATCATCAGTAACAGCCCAGTATCAGCATAACAACTCGACGCATTCTTGTCAGCGTGCATAAGACACGCATCAGTTCTCATAATGGACCCAAAACCAATCTGCCAGATCATTACGCCTGTTGGCATGTTAGGTTATGGTTTTGACGAGAAAATCATCCATCACGAACTTAGACGCCTTACTTCAAATGGCATACCCACAGCCATGATAATGGACTCGGGGTCTACTGACAGTGGGCCACAGAAATTGGCTCTTGGGTCTATGTCATGCCCTCGTTCGGCGTATGCTCAAGATCTCACCAAGCTGCTTCGACTTGTCGACACTTTTCAAGTGCCACTAATCTTTAGTTCAGCTGGTGGCGATGGAACTGACGAGCACGTCCAAGTTATGCACGATATCATCAGAGAAATTGCAGAGGAGGAGGGAAATAGGTTAGTTGTAAAATACTGAATCGAGGCGACGTGTATTGACTTTCTGGTTCTAGTGACTACTCTTTCAACACCATTGCTTTATTTTCCAACATCGATAAGACGACGATCCTGAAACGTTTCCAGCAAGGCCGTCTTACAGGGTGTGGACCTTGTGTACCCTCGGCAGATGCAACCGAAATTGAAGCTTCAAATTACATAGTTGCTCAAATGGGCTACGAACCTTTCCTCGACGCGATGAATTCCAATCCCGACTTCGATGTCATTATTGGCGGTAGGGCATATGACCCGTCCCCATACGCTGCATACTGTATACACCAACTTATGCGCCAGACGAGCGACTTGAGCAACGAACAACTTCATTCCAGCCTGGGAGGGTTCCTGCACATGGGAAAGATCTTGGAGTGCGGAGGGCAATGCTCCACCCCAAAGTCTCACGGAGCTGTGGCCACTGTATATGCGACGGGGCTATTTGATGTTAGGCCTACGGCCCCGGATTCAAAGTGCAACCCTCTCTCCGTTGCTGCTCATACACTCTATGAGAACACGAGACCGGATATCTTAAAGGGACCAGGAGGTTCCATCCATCTTCAAGACTCAAAATATGAGCAATTGTCCGATGGGAGGTCTGTTCGTGTCAGTGGCAGTAAATTTCGCTCTTCAGAGGAGGATGGACTGCCTTACCAGTTTAAACTCGAAGCTGCGAGAATTGTTGGATACAGATCTATGTTCATGGGCAGCATCAAAGATCGTGAGTCATTCCACCCGTGATATTGACAGATTCTGATTCATGTACACAGGTATTCTCATACCTCAGATCGACAAGCTCCTCGCCCGTGTCAAACTTTATGTTACTCAGCAACACACAGAGCCCACAAGCCAATGGAAACTTGACTTTCACGTTTACGGAAAGGGTCAGTACGGATCTACGGGACTCGGAGAGCTCTTCGTCGTTGGTGAGGCACTCGCTTCGACTCAAAAGTTGGCAAATAGTATTGCGTCCAAGGCCAGAGTTGGGATGATTGTAAGTTCTTTTGATACAACCTTTTCATAAAACTAACCTTTAAAAGCACGCACCGTACCCCGGACAAAAGGCTACAGCTGGCAACTTCGGGTTTGGACTTGGCGGGCTTATGGAGTTTGAGATGGGCCCTTGTGCTGAATTCTCTCTTTATCACCTGATGGACCTACAGCCTGACGAGCAACGTTTATTCCCCATCAATGATGGCAAGTGCCAGACACTTCAAGGCCCACTATTGCGAGGCAGTATATCTCGCATTGGCAAGGAAAGCTCGAAAGAGAAAAACAAGAACCCATTGGAGATACCAACCAACATCAATATGCCTTCGCTAGGTGTTGAACATATCGCACCCCCTCCGAATGAACCTACCAAGGACCCTCAGATACTATCAGATATCTGTCGTGTTCTTCGTTCCAAGAATGCCGGCCCATACGAGATCACTATAGATGCCATGTTCTCGTCAAAGACAAATTACGATGCGATCAAAGCCTCCGGTATTCTCTCGTCAAACAATGTAGCCAAATCGATTGGTATCTCCGACAAAGACATCGTCTGGATTGGGTTCTTTGATCCTGCCATGTCTTTCAAGGTAACAATTCCTAGAATCCGAATGGGTGTTAAGAAGTCGGCGGGCGGTTTCATGGAGAACGATATCCATGGCTCACAGGAGCATACTGGACTTGCCAACATGAAGTTACCTAAAGACGTCTTCGTTCGTTAGGTTCTTATTCTTATCTGAGTCATTGGTGTGATGTTCTTCTTTGAGACATCATTTTTATATATTTTTAGGCGAAATCTCTTATACTCAATATAAAGATATTTTTAGAGTACCCTATTCCTCATCGTTATTGTCGTGTTATTTCAGAGCTACGTTTCGTGTATTTCGAGGGCGGACATTTCTTAGTCCGTTGCATCACCCCTCACAACTGGATATGGGGCTCCAACCAGAACAGTTCTTCCTTGTTTGTCATATTTAGAGATGTGCTATTCAGAAGGGTATCAGAAAGTGCCTTTACTGTTCAACGTTAATTCATATCGTTTGATACAATTATATAAAAGTGCAATAAGATTCTGAGTTTGGTTTTATTGTTGTGAAGAGTGAGGATAACATATTAAGAATTGGACTTGATATTCCACGCGAATCGCCATCACTCAAATCCAGGAATGCTTGAGCCCTTGAGATTTGACGAAGCAGTCTAAAACAGGCCAATAACGTTATCTCTCTTGTAACATGCACAGACTAGGGCTGACGGTTTATGGCTCCATCTGAACCAAGCTTTAATTAGACCCTTCTGAGGCAGTGCCTGTCCTTCTCGAAGCCAATGAGTGGTACAAGTTGTAAATGAAAATGGAGACAAGATTGCGCCACAGTGTGTTCAATGCGTTATCCTTGTTAATTAGAGGTTGAAATATGAATTGGTGCTGAGACTACGTAGAAGGAAGAGGTTTCCCATAGACTGATTACCCTGTATCTCCTTTGTTATTTCTGAATACTGTAAATTCCTACCCCATCCAGTTTTGTGTATGACTCATCTCCTGGCGGCCTGCTAAGATAATCATTAAACTATTCCGCGTACAATGAAAAGTCCGCAACAAGAGTGAATAAATACCTATCAATTAACCTACCCATACGCAAATCAAACAAACAAAACATTACCTCACATAACAACGTTATCCATCTCAACATGGCCATTCCACAAAGGCAAACTCCTCCAATCGAGGAACTGCGTCAATTTTACGTTGGCAAAAGCATCAACGACGTTCCCAAACCAGCAGTTATTCTTGACAAGGCTAGGATCAATCGCCATTGTCAGTCCATGTTGGACTCTGTCGATGCGCTAGGCCTGGATTTTCGTGCGCATGTCAAAACGCACAAGGTAAATCTCATGTCGCTTGCTTGAAGTACAGGTGCTGATTCATGCAGACGATAGAAGCCGCTCGTCTTCAATTCGGACAAGGCAACCGTGATGTGAAGCTCATCGTGTCCACACTGGCTGAGATCGACCATCTTCTACCTTTACTCAAAGAATACAGAGAATCAGGTCGTCGACTCGACATCCTTTACGGTTTGCCGCTTCCTCGCTCCCAGATCCCACGCTTGGCAGCCTTGGGCACAGAGTTGGGCCCAGGCACTATCTCTGTTCTCATAGATCACCCATCGCAACTCCAATCGGTCAAAGCATTTTACCAGCATGCCAAATTCCCTGCAAGAGTGTTCTTGAAGGTTGACACAGGCTATCACCGCGCAGGACTCCCGCCACATTCACTAAACAAAAATGGATTAATCGAATCCCTTGCGCAACTTGAGGCGAGTGGGGAGGCCGAGCTGTTGGGGCTGTACTCGCATAGTAGTCTTAGCTACAAGGACTCGACAGCAGAACAAGCCATGGCAAACTTGGAGGGTGAAATCCAAGGGTGTCTTGATGCAGTCAACGCCCAAGCGCACTTGTTCGCAAAGAATAAAGAGATTGTCATCAGCGTTGGTGCTTCTCCTCAAGTTACAGCTGCCGAGAACCTAGTAACTTCGAACGGCGACCTATCGCCCGCAGCTGAGTCGTTGCGAAAAGCCATCAAGGTTGTTGTTACTGGCCAGCCTGGTGGCCTACAGACTAAGCTCGAGCTTCACGCTGGTGTATACTCCATTCTTGACATGCAGCAAATTTCCACCAGATCAAGAAGACACCTAGGCTCGTATGAAGAAGAAATTGCCATTTCCGTCATTGCAGAAGTTTGCAGCATATACAACGACAACGAACGAGCTCAACCGGAAGCCCTAGTAGCTGTTGGCACACTAGGCTTGGGTCGTGAACCTTGTGCTGCTTACTCAGGATGGGGAGTGGTGAGCCAGAGGTCTTATGATGCTGGAACGAATACAGCGAGGCGGTTAATTGTCGACAGAGTAAGCCAGGAGCATTCAATCGTGGCATGGGAACACGACGAAAACGAGGATATGTCCAAGTTACCGTCTGTGCCTCTAGAAATTGGGCAAAATGTTGTTATCTTTCCGAATCACGCTTGTGTTACTGGCGCTTTGTACGGGTGGTATCTTGTTGTGGACTCGTCTGAAAGCGACGCTGAAAGAATTGTTGATGTGTGGGTAAGGGCTAGTGGCTGGTGAAGCAATATCAACATATAGTAGTATGAATCTGAGCTCAACTTAAAATGACGATGTTAACAAACTCTAGTCTGCAATTTGGCAAAGGAAAGTAACTACCTAAAAGTCCCATTCATTGACCCACCTTTGCATCACCACTCCCGTGATAGGCTCCAGGCTTGTTACACATACTTAACCTTGGGGGAATCAGAAATCAGTCTCATACGATAGGAGAGTGTTGAAGGTTTTAGCCAAGTTTGCATATATATTTCCGGATTCATCAATTATTTTCATAGCGTCAAAGGTGATATACATTGATCGGTTGGCAATCACTTCAAAGGAATGAGTTTCTAAGTATCATCTTGATATTATTGTGCACGTTCAAGGCTGGTGATATCAATCGTTTTAGGGATCACTGTCCTGGCTGGATTTGGCTAGTCATTCTGGCTATGATAGCAGCCCGTGTGGATGAAAGTCAGTTACCTCCCGACTGATGCTGCCAAATTTCAAGGATCATCGGTAGAAGTTGGTAGAGATGTTCCTCATATAAAATACCATCGGTGGAATCAAGAACACTAGCAAGCGCCTTTACGTTATTGGTCATACCGGAACCTCCTCCAGATTCTTTCCGAGCTGCCAAACTTCAAGTCACCTCTACGCATCCAATCATATGTAAAACTCGAGATTCCTTATCAAAAGCGGACGTACATTGGCGCCGGAGATGATTAAACCGATTCCGCGGCGTTTCGAATGTCCATTTTAGTGTGTTTGGTGAATCTGATGTGGCTTACAAACGAAGTAAGCAGCGGAAACCTCGGAATGAGGTTCCGTCCTAACGATACTATATCACATATTTATGTTTTTGTACGCTTCTCCCCTGGTCTATGTAGTTCAAATATATTTTTCCTCAGTCGATTGTCAAGTTGATACAAGGGGCACATTCTCCTGTCGTATAATAAACATTTCGCTGTGCCAATCGTGCGACAGATCTCCAAGCAATTCTTTACACGTCACCTATCCGCCCATATCAACCACGGGCAGAGTTATCAATATGACTACAGTTACCATTACTGGTGTAGGTGGACGCCAGATAACTGGTAAGCTTCAATCTCTCATACCAATGGCTTTTGTTGTGTAAGCTAAAAGCAGACAGTCCCCACCGGACTTTTCATCGACAATGAGTTCGTCGCTGCACATGATAACGCCACCGTGCAAATCGACAATCCTTTCAACGGGAATACTCTTGCGCATGTTTCAGCGGCTCAGGTCTCTGATGTGGATAAGGCTGTTACAGCCGCAGAAAAGGCTTTCAAGGGGACCTGGAAGTCGACTCAGTCTACAGTTCGAAGAAATTTGTTGAACCGTTTAGCCGACCTGATCGAAAGAGACATTCAAGATTTAGCCTCGCTTGAATCTGTCGATGCTGGTATTTTGTACCGCGATTCTAGCACTTTGTTCATTCCTCAAGCCGTAGAGACGCTCCGCTATTATGCTGGATGGGCTGACAAGGTCGATGGTCAATCTCTACATATTCCCCAGGGTATCTCGTACTCACGCCGGATCCCCTTTGGCGTCTGTGCTGCCATCGTTCCCTGGAACGCACCGCTGTAAGTGGCGATATACCTTACGTTTCGCACTACCGTTTCCTTAGGGCTAACTAATGATCGGATAGAATGATCACTGTCTGGAAGCTTGCCGCTGCTCTGGCCACCGGGAATGTTCTTATCATCAAAACACCAGAGGCTTCACCCTTGTACGGCCAGAAGCTTGCCGAGCTCATTGCCGAAGCAGGGTTCCCTCCAGGCGTTGTCAGTATACTCTGTGGCCTAGGAACGGTAGCTGGATCGGCCATATCTGCACATCCAGCTATTCGTAAGCTTTCTTTCACGGGAAGCCCTGCCGTGGGCCGCCAGATTCTAGCTGTATCTGCAAAGACAAATCTCAAGAAGATCGGCTTGGAGCTCGGTGGTAAGGGTCCTAGTATCGTCTTTGATGACGCCAACTTCGAGAATGCACTGCAGTGGACATCAGCTGGCATCACCATGAACAATGGCCAGATCTGTGCTGCAGGAAGCCGCATTTACGTCCACGCCAATATCTACGACAAGTTTGTCAAGGCCTTTTCAGAACAGACCAAGGATGCCATTGCTGGTGACCCGTTGTTGCAAGAAACCACAAAAGGCCCAGTTATCAACGGCGGGCACAAGAAGCGGGTTATGGATTATATCAAGAAAGGTCAAGATGAGAAAGTCCAAGTCCTGCACGGAGCAGATGATTCCAAGCTACCTACCGAGGGTCATTTTGTACCCAACACTGCGTTTTTAGACGTAGATCCGCAAGCGACTGTGATCCGGGAGGAAATCTTTGGTCCCGTTGCTTGCATTGTCAAGTTTGGTACGGAAGAGGAAGTTGTCAGGCTGGCCAACGATAGTAGTTTTGGACTTGCTTCGGCTGTCTTTACTCAGGATATTAATAGGGCAATACGCGTGAGCGAAGAACTCGAGAGTGGACAAGTTACCATTAACATGTGGGGTGCTGTTAATGCAAACGTAGCTTTTGGTGGCTGCAAAGAGAGTGGATTTGGTCGCGATTTGGGCAAGGAGGCGATTGAAGATTGGACACAGGCCAAGTACATCCAAGTTATGGTCTCAAAGCTGTAGGAGGTACACTCGAGGAGTCACTTTGTCACAAGACCTGCAATTACCTTTTGATCCGCGTTCAGAGATATAGCTTCGTTGGGATTCAGAGTGTAGAATTAGAACCATATTGAAGCCATTTCGAGTAAACATCAGACCGTTGAAGATGATAAGGGTACTCGCTACAGTCTTAGCGGTATCCTGCATTGAGAAACGAGGAAAAGAAAGTAAATGGCCCTAGCTTATATCAGTTAGTGCCATACTACTGTCAGCGTCAGTTCGGTGCTGAAGTTTCCGAAGTCCGATATATTTATCCCACTTCGTCCGTACTCCGTTGCCGATGAATTCGACGCCCAGTGACGTATTGCACTGGAATTAGTTTATGAAGTACCGAGGTTCTCGACGGATTTGAATCCAGTCATTCAAGACTTTCAAAAGCCAATTGACATTATTGACGCCAATTACTCACCACTCGGCAATTGACATTGACTGTTTACATTTCCCTCATATAAATCTTTCAACTTCCCTCAGTCTAGCCCTCAGTGCATCAATAAATCTAGTCACTCTTCACTGTCTCATCCACCAAGCAAGTTCGGTCTAGAGTGCTTCTTCACAATGACTTCCTTCGCAGCGTCCTTCGTCGCATTCTATGTCAAATGGGTTCGACAAAGCAAGGTTATAATGGGAAGCCCGGAAAACACTCGCAATGCTCTCCACGAGGTGTATATCCGGCCACAGAACTTTCATCCTCCCACCAACCTCGGGACCGACATTGTAATTGATCGCGTCGATGTGCACGATTGGCCTCTATACAAACTATCCGCGCATAAATCCTCAGCTGAAACTGAGCCTCGCAAAGCGCTTCTTTACATTCATGGTGGCGCCTTCTTCCGAGAGATTGTTGCACAGCATTGGAATCTCACCGCACAGATTGCTCGCGAGACTGGTCTGGATGTTCTGATCCCGATTTATCCACTTGTACCACGGCCAGGAGCTACGGCAGAGAAAGTCGCGGCTGGACTGCTGGATATTTGCCGCTTCTCTCAACATCAGGTTGTGAGTGTAGCTGGTGATTCGGCTGGTGGAATGTTCGCCATGGCGATTGCCCAGCAACTCCGAGACGCAGAACCGGACCTCTTCAGCAAAATTAAATCTCTAATCTTGATTTCGCCAGTTGTCGATCTTGGGTTAGATCATCCAGAACTGGTGCGCCTGGAACAAATCGACCCTTGGCTTGCCATTGATGGCTTGCGCGATGTTGTGATTCCGAAACTAGCGGCGAATCTCCCCATCAAAGACCCCATCGTCAGTCCTCTGTATGGCAGCATAGAGAACCTACCTCCAACGCTTCTTATGTGTGGTACTTGCGATATGCTCTGCAGTGACGCTCGACGATTGAAGTCAAAGTTTGCTGGGAACGATATCAACGAGGCGTTGCCGGGAAGTACGGAGACAGATAAGTTTATGTATGTTGAGAAGGAGGACATGATTCATGTTTGGCCTCTCCTACCGCATCCTGAAGGTGCCGAGGGACGGCAACTCATCATGCATTTTATAAATAAGTACTTGGAGGATTAGTCTGTCCCTGCCTGGACACGAACTAGATATTAATTTCTTAAAACTTGACACATTATTTGTGGCCCCAGTGAATTGGTTGTCTTGATCTAGTTGCAAATGGTATCGAATGATAACAACCGTCATTGACATAATGAAGAGAAAAGACAGCAACGACAGTTTGATAATCAAGGACAAAACTTGACTTTTTATTCAATATGGAATTCCTGGCTTGTTTTGTATACTCGTGGGGACATATTAACATAACACGTACTCACTGTTCTTAATCATATGTCAAATCCCATCCATATGCCTTTATAAACTCCGATGCATAATTAAATGTGCCCTAGTATTCAAAAGAAAAAGGAATCATAGTCTTTCAATATTTCGGCCATATCTGGAGAACGAAAAATGGCGAGATGCTCGGTGGTGAAGTCCATCTCATGTGGATCTGATGGATCTGTGGAGACAAGTGGCCATATTCCTTCAACCCTAGGAACACTTTCGAATGGTAATCCATGTGCCGGGGAACTTCCATCAGACAGATTTCCCGTGGCTATAACGTTGGACGAATCCTCTTGATTGATCCACATTGGCTGAGAGGGTGGTGGGCCAGATATCGGCGGCGACGGAAGTATTGTTTCTGCTGGCAAATCTGCACCGGTGCTTTTGCTTCTTTGTTGTAATGGTAGTTGATGGAACGCTGCCCATGTGTCGACTGGGTTCGGTAGTGACTCCACTTGTTCCAACTGCTGAAGTATTGTAGCGGGCTTACTGAATTCCGAATGGATAATTGCCGCAGTATCATTCCTTTGTGAGGAGCTTTCCGATGTTGCGGCGTCTCTGGCCATTGTGTGAAGATGTGAGGGTCTCAAACTCTGCCCGTTGGCTTCGAAAATCAGTTGTTGAATGCCCTGCAGCTTATTCTTTAATCTTTCGGATATGGGTGACCTTTTGGCTAGCTGCCTTATGAAATCCATTGCCATAAGGACATCTGTCAGACACGATGAGTGGTGGGACGCCGCAGGGGAACAGAGGACCAAGAGCAGTGAGGATAGGGCTGTTTCTAGAAAGTGATTGAAAGTCTTGTGCTGGGCATAGTAGATGTCTGTCTCGCGAGCGATCGAAAGAAGTACATGAATGGTTCTCTGGGCAACTTCAATCATGGTGCGAGTTGTTGAATGGTCAAGAGTATCCGTCTCCGACCTCGTAGCGAACTTGCGATGGATGACTATCCTCATTTGATTGGCCCTCAAATAGAGCAGCAAGCGAAGTCTGAATTCGCCTCGTGATTCTTTAGAAGAGTCGAACATGTCCTGTGGGCCTTGGAATCGTAGTTTTTCCGGCAGATTCCGTTGCCACTGCAGTACTCGAAACTCGAGAAAGTCGCGCGTGGATGTGGATGACGCAGCTGATGGAGATGCGTTGAGCAATGACTTTCGAACATCAGAAGCGATATTACAATATGAAATCATCTGGTTTAGGTATGATGATGAGATCATTCCGTCCTATTCAATCGTTAATAATGTTTCTTCATTTCATTCATCCTGGCCTGACTACTGGTACTTACATCCGGCTTCGACTTGCGGGTGATGTCCGTATCTGAAACGGCAAAAGGCAGCCCTGTGCCAAAGCTCCATCTTCGGTCCAGTGTATAGACTGTCCAGAAGAGTTTGTCGTCGATTTCATTGTCATGGCCGCTGTTGTTCTCACAATCAAGTTCCTGGAGCAAGCGAAGAGCCGTTCCTGTAGTTCTCCATGCCAGAACCTCTCGGTCAACAAGGAACGAGTAAACAGCCTTCCAGATATACACGATCAGTATGCTGTACTGTAGAAAGTAGAAGGGAGTGGGTCGTAGGTATAGCGATGCTTACAGTGAGAAGTAATAGTACCACGGGTTCGCGCCTAATGCTTCCAGTGTGAACTTGGACCAAAACAATTCCATGGAGCTCTTGGACCGCGGGATCAGCCACCTCGACGGCACTTGCGTCCTTGATACACGAAAGTATTGCTAGAATAAGAAAAGCGATATCAGAGGCATACTGGTATTTGGAACCCGGAGATGGCTTTGGTGAAGCAGCGTCTTGTTTTGCTGCATTAATCTCGCCGAGAAGCTGATGTATGTTGAGAAGAGGGTATTGAAGGCCGACTTCCTCGTCCCAAAGTTGCAACACAGCCATCCAGGTCTCCATACTAAAAGCTGCGAGGGCACCTCCAATTGAGCCAACAGTCCTGTTTTCAATAGCTTGGCGAATCTGATCAACTCCCACAAAGTTGGAAGTAGGCTTTCCATGCGGTCTCCCTGTCGTATCGTCGTTGACAGAACCAAAGTTATTCTCGCCAAGGCGGATAGAGTAATCATAGTTTTCAGGCCTCAATGGCACTGAACTAGCACCAGAACAATCACTCAAGACATCGTTCGTAGGGTCCCGTTGCTGGCGCACAGGATTTACCCTATCTGCATCTGTTGTTGAACGAGAAATAGCTCTTCCATTCCAAATTAGTGAGTCGCACATGTCTATTAATGTAAAAAAAACGCGTGAGGAGGCTCTGCTATAAGCTATTAGTACTTACGAGTCTCGACGACCAGAACGGTATCGCGTTGTTCGTGGATAGGAACATGTTGCTTTATGCTCACGACAACGGTTACAGGGATCACCACCGCTGCATTTGCTCTTGCGTTTTCGACATGTATCGCTGAGATCGGGACATCAGTATCTGACTGGCGAATAGGGCAGCAAATGGGGTCGTAAGATGCTGCAGTGTAAAGTCAAGGGGTAGGCATACCATGCTACAGTCGTGTATGCAGGTCGCCGACTTCGCTGTTTCGTTGTCTCCATGTACGCAGCAGGAGCGACAGCAGTCATGGAGGTAATTGAAGGGGAGGGTACATGTGAATTGGAGCCAAGTCTGAGATGTCGGAATGAAAGGGTTACACGGTCAGGAACGGAATGAAAATAAATTAGGCGGTATATGGGGAAGAAGGCTCAATGCGGGGTAGAAAGCTAACCAAGACACTATCCAGCTATGGGAAAGATTAACAACAACAAGGGTCAATAATCCAATTAGCGCTCGATAATTACCGAAGCCGAACCCCAGACTAAGACCCATTACTGATGTCAGTTACACAGCCAGCAAGGGAAAGAAAGCTCGTGACTCCAGCCTCCTGTCCGTTCTGTAGTTCAGAGGGCGTAGAATTCCTCTTCAATAGTAGGAAAGACGCTGGAGGAAAAAAAGTCAACTAAGTAATCATTGAAGTCATAGTACTTGAAATCTACTCAAATAGGTAGCCTATCTCATCATAAAGTCATCCTCATATAGTATTTCATGGTTGAGCAAGAACAATATATAAATCAGGATTGCCTTCTTTATTTATTCCATTTAGAGTACCTGAAACTTGCTAGGAATGTCAGACAAGCCAGTCGCCTGGATGCTGATATCTATGCTGTCAAAGGTAGCTTTATGTTAGCTGAGGACACCATTAATCAAACAGTAAAGATAAATTGCATCTTACAGTTCCTTGAAGCTGTCATCGCTGAGACCACTCAAGTCATACTCAGTTTCATCCGGTAAAACAAGGACATCAGGCCTCTGACACCCGGCCTTGCCATTTGAGGAATCCTTTTTAGATAGGCCAGACCTGTAGTCGCACCCAGTGTATTTGTACTGAAGCCCAAAATCCGGGATGCAAAGTATAGAATTCCCATTTCCACGATTGTCAACTCTAGTCAGACGGTTGGTGCAGTTGCCCCCGTTGTACCCGTTGAGAACTGCTCCAACTCCATCTCGAATTCCGATAATAGAAACGGATTGAAAAGGACTGTCGGCAATATCAATGCCACAGCAAGTATTTGGTCTCAGGTCGTAGCAGCGTAAGTAGCTGCCAAAACCTCCACCAGAACCGGTACCGAAAGTGCAGTTAGGCGTCATGAATAGGTAGGCGTCTAAAGCTGCAACTACAGGCAGCAGTATAGTGAGCGCGGCAAGTTGGTTCATGGTAGGTATTGGGGTATGAGAAGGACTATTGAGGTTCGGGCCTTTGGAATACCGGAGTCGAAGATTGTGGATATCAAGGCCAGTGATGTTTAGAGGGTGGGAACAGGGCCTTTTAATCTACTTTCGACTACTGTGGCAACGCCAGGCCTCAAGAACAAGATGGGCTATTTATGAGCGGCGTATAACTCGGTGCGTGCTCTTTCTGGGGCAGTCGTACGATACTTCTACCTCAGAATGTTACCTCTACGCCTGTAAGCGACATATTATTGATAGGAAGAATTGAATAACGTTGACCACGCTTCGCGGGGTTACATTCCGAAAGTATTGATATAGCCTAATAATATTAAACCAGAAGAAGTTCAGGCTGAAGCAAACAGTTTCACAACTCTACAGATATGATAGTAAACGAGTATTTTCAGTACGTAGTGTTCGAAACCTAAACATACAACCACTCGATTTTGATCATATGGGGGGATAAGTGGGCAGAGTGGTAGCAGAACTAAAGGAGCTTTCACTTAATCCCAAGTGTCTCGAGCATCCATTGATGTGACCCATTGGGGGCCAAGATGCCTACTAGAGTATCTAAGTTGTATCATAGAATAGGTAAGTTCCATAGTACCTGCCTCTATGAAAATACGCATGAGGATAGATATCTATTTTTCATGGCCAGTTTATTATGCTGGCAATTTCTGTGTCTCCTACCAGAACCAAACAGCATCTTGTACTTGGTGAGATACACCAATACTGATGTTAGCAATACCAACGGCCATTACTATTAGCAATAGATGGGATAGTTAGAATTTGAGGAATTAGTAAAGCTCGGGCATATCTTCATAAACCAGATGATTACTGGCTTTCGCATTGCTTTCCAATTTCGGGTCTGATGGACGTGATGACCATCGAATTGATTCTACAGAGCATTAGCATGTAGACTACATCACGTTCTGTTACACAACTGGGTTTTTGAGTAATAAAAAGAGCAAACTAAGACACTCTCAATCATATGACGTCCCATGATCGCCTTCTGATAGGGCGTCCCCGCATTTCCCATAGAGAAATCGCCGAAAGGATTTTCGTCAACCCGTCAGCCAAGAACCCCATGGGGTAAAATCAATCGCTGCCAAGCCAATTTGACGTAACTTGGAATCGATAACCTTGTAACTGTGATCCAGCTTGAAGGAATGTAGTAAAAACGACGCTTGGCTAGCTTTTCTCGGGTTATTAAAACGCCAGCGTTGCCTCTTTGCTTGGTTCGATGAATTCGTACACGATCAGCCCTATTTCAATCATCTGGTTTTGAGGCCTGTCGAAGTTTTATTGGAGTTTCAGTCACTATGCCTACTGCTACAGATTTCTGGGGCTACAGCGCCCAAAACTTGGGTCCTCTGACGACAACTTACACCGCGCCGTCCAGTTGCGCAACGGGGACAGATCGAATTGTCTATGCCAACGCAAGTGACCCAGTCAGATGGTTCGCCGCTGTTACCTGCGGTCCTAAGACGTTCGGGGATTGCCTTCCTAGCGGCAGTTCTTTGGACTCTATCCGTCAACAGACTACTGAGTTTGTGCAAGGACAATACTTCTATTACTCACCAGGTATCGCTTGTCCTTCGGGTTGGCGTACTGTGGGAGCTCTTGCGCACGATGGCGATGACAGCGATAAGGCCAGTGCTTCAGGTGCCCTTGCAACACCAAAATGGGATGAATTTGTAGGACGTCAACCTCTGCATCCAACAGAGTTCTGGCTCGGGATTTTGGAGCCTTCTGAAACTCTTGCATTTTGCTGTCCTAGGTGAGTTACGAATCTGCCTAAAGACTCGAGCTATGACTAACAGGCACAGTAATTACCAAGCAGATGCCCATGGACAGTGCGTCTCTACACTCGGTCCCACCGAGTCCTACACCTACTCCGAGATGTGCTTGACCTACAACGAGAACGAGCTGGTACCGATCCGTACCTGGGATGGAACCACTTTGGGGGATAACCAGCTGATATCTTTTGCATCTGGAACCGCTGAGCCCAGGACCTCATTGGATGATCTTTTCTTGACTGGAACCGCTGTTGAGGAATACTGGGCTATTGCCACTTATGTACCTGCCGTGCCGCTCGTATACAAAGAGAGTGACAAGGAGAATGATGAGAATGACAATGACAACGACAATGACGACGACAAAGACGATGAAGATGGTGATAGAGATGCAGATGATGACAATGCCGCTTCGGTTGCGACTCCACGACAGGGAGTTGTGAGCGTAATTGGTATTACTTTAGGACTACTCGCAGGAGCCGGCATGCTGCTATAGTGGTGTTTGACAGTCCCCATTTTGAAATCACTACTCGCTACACTTTCTCATACTTATACATCCTTTCTTGTACACAGTCCATATGATTCTTCTTCGCAATATTTCTTTTCTAATTCTATGAGTCATCTGAGCGAGCAGAGGAGCCGACGTGCCAGTACCTGTAGCCTTTCGATTAGCAAGGATGTTTAAAAGAGGACCTACTGCCCCGCATACATTTGCCTTTGTTAATTGCCGATCACACACGGCTAAGGAGACTTCCAGCTGTTGGAAACGACAAAAGATGGAATACAAGCCCAGTGACGCGTCTTTCATGGCAACTGATCTTTCCTCTACACTACGATAATGTTAGCGACATATAGAATGGCACGACGATCAGCTTGCGTAAGGGAGTTTCACATACCCATGTTGTTTGGTAAGATATGGGGCTTCAATTGTCTCGCCGACACTTGAAACCTCCGAATCCCTGGCTACGCTTCTGTTACATCCGGCCTAGTTGACATCCGAGTTCCAGGTGTCCGCTACTCCACCATGAAAATAAGTCGCCAAGGGAAAGCTTAGCCGTAGATCTGTGGGATCTGAAACTACCACACGTATTCTAACTACACTTTCTGGGGTAACATGATACTGCAAACGAATCAAGCTTGGCGTTTGTTGTCTCAGCCATGTTTACGAGGACAAGCTTTTTTCAGATGATCTATTTCGAGATGTATCTTATGATATACCACCTTAGAAAATCTTTCGGCTGCCATAGATGTATCTCCTATAAGAAGCCTGCCGTTGGATGTAAGTTGGCGTTTTTTATTAACTCATCAAATCACACTTCGAGACTAAAAGAATCGCTTGACGCGATATTTTCTTTCTTCCGTTCTACCATCAGTTAGATTTTCACTGTCTTGTCTTTTTTTCTTTCACTTCTTTCTCATTCTGTCTACTAGAACTACTGCTGCGCAGTAATCCTCATTTTTACCGTCCTCTTTCTATCTAATCAACATGTATTTTACCAATGTCGTCGTCGGCATCTTAGCCGCTCATGCCGTATCAAACGCCAGAGGACCAAGCCCAGCGCAAGCAGGCAAGTATGCAGTACGTATCTCAGTCCACTTTCTCAGCACTATTCTGACGGGATAGCAGGCCTTGATGGCTGCTGGGGCTCTGCCAGTCTCTGGTGCACCTTTGATGGGGCTCATTGAGCCAGGAACAGTAAGTCCACGTCCATTACTTTCTTTCTGTCCTTGCTAATAACAGTGTAGTCACACCATAAGAGAGGCCAAAATGCTCAAGGTGGACAAGGAGCACAGAACGACAATCAGGAACAAGATGACCAAGCCGATCAGGACAATGAAGACGATCAAGATGACGATAATAAACAACGCGGCGGACAGAACGACAACGGTCAGAATGACCAAGGCGACAACGCCCAGAACGGCGATGACCAAGAAGATGGCCAGGATGATAACCAAAACAACGGTAATCAGGATGGAGCACAAAATGGCAATCAGGGCAATCATCAAGGCAACAATCAAGGGAATGACCAAGGCAATGGAGGTGGTCAGCAAGACGATCAACAAGGCGACAATGCCGGTGACGCCGCAACAGAGACTCTTGCCACCCAAACACAGACTGACGCCGCTGCTGTCGAGACGCAGACTGATGCTGCCAACGCCACAGACGATGCCGCTGCTACCGAAACCTCGGTCCTTGCTGGGACTGGAGCTGCCAATGAGACTTTGGCTGCTACAACTACTGGTGCTGCGGCCACGGCAGCTCCTAGCGCTTGCAAGGCAAAGAACAAAAATGGCAACAACAACAACAACAACAACAACAATGATAACAATGATAACGGGAACAATGCTGGTAACGACAATGCCGATGGTGGCAATGGAAATGATAATGGACAAGATAACGCGGACGATAATGCGAATGGCAGCGACAACTCAAACGATAACAACGCCGGAGATGCGGCCAACAACGGTGGTGACAATGGCGATGGCGATGCGGCTAACGACAACGCTGGTGGAAACAACGACAACGCTGGTGGAAACAATAAGGATGCTGCTGAAGGAGATAACGCAAAGGATAATGGCGACAACGCTGCAGACAACGCTGGCAACAATAAGGACGCAGCAGACGGTAACAACGCCGAGGGAGACGCTGCTCAAGACGGAAACGATGCGAGCAACAATGAAGACAACGCATCAGAAGACGGAGCCAAAGCAGGTGGTAATGCAAATGGCGATGCTGCTTGCAAAGCCAAGCGCGGCATTCTCGGCGACATTCTTCAAGGATTACAAGGAGGTGGTGCCGATGAGGGTGATGCTGCAGCTGATTGCAACAACTAAACCGATATTGTTGCATTTTGATAGGTGTAAATGATTCTTGAAGGATCTTCTGAGCACTGACAATCGGTCTGCTGGTACAAGACTGGTCTCACGATTCATGATGGGTGCTGGACACCAACGGGCAGGCCCAGGATCAGCAAAACTCTTCCTCTACATAAATACTATGTAATAATATAATCTACCTTGGACAGCATAATGGGACCATTAAATACTCGGTAAACACAAATGAAGAACATCGAAAATATCGTGAAGTAAAATTGTTTGATCATGTATTTCCATCAACATGTGATTATCTACAGTATATAGTATTAAGAGTAAGTGAGCCATCCATGCCAAGCGTTCCTCATACGCTCGGCTCTATCCACAGTAAGGTAAGCAGAGTTAGCCAACCTCTGCTGTAACTCCTTGAACTTGGCCGTTGGCGCACCCTTCTCGAACAACATGTCTAACTCAAGGTACGAAAGACCCTGAGTCTCTGGCAGACGGAAATAACAATACAGGAAACAAAGGAGAGCGGTGGCGGCATAGACAAAACACGACTTGCCCTGCATGTTCCATGCAGTTGGGTTCAGCATTTGTGGAACGACCACGTTGTTGATGATCATGAAGATATTATAAATGACGCGCGCAAGAGCAATGGTCTTGACGCGTAGACGGGTTGAGGGAATCTCAGCAACAATGACGTAGCATGTTGGACCGATGCTGAGGTTGTAAAGAAATGTGGTTGTGATGAGGATTGCTCCGAGTGACCAGTTGAGACCCTTTTGGCCATCGAGCACAACAGAAACGACACCACCGGCGGTAAGCATGACAACGGCGGCACCGAGGCCAGCAAGATATAGCTTACGACGACCAATGTGAGACAACAGGAACCAAGAGATGATACCTCCGACCAAAGCCATACCATACATACCAGTGGATAGACTAAATGAGTGGGAAGAGTCAAAGCCGGCTTGTTCAAGAAAATAAGGTGCGTAGCCAGTCAAGATCCAACCACAAAGAGCCTGGACGGACCAGACCATGCACGAGATCTCAGTACGACGAAGGTTTGCTCCTTTGAACAGGTCCAAGTAGCTTGAACCGCCGTAGTTGAGCTTTCGTTCAATGCGATTGGTATGTTCCATTACAGCAATGGTATCATCGATATCAAGCTGGGATTGTTTGGTGAGGCGCTGAAGCGCGTGTCTAGCCTCGACCTTGCGCTCACGACGGATAAGCCACCCTAGTATGTTTGTTAGATCCATTCATCAAAAGGAAGAAGGAAAGTGCGAGCTTACAAGGACTCTCAGGCGCAAACATGATGCCAATGAGAAGAGGGATGGCAAAGGCCCATTGAAGAGCGAAAGGCACACGGTAGGACCACTCAGAATCGTTGTGGACGAGGGATCGCAAGATACCAGTACCAAGGAGTTGACCGATAACCCAGCACATGTTGACGTTGCTGAGTAGACAGGCGCGGATTGCTGATGGCACAACCTCAGCAGCATATGTGGCTGCGAGTGTTTGGATGACACCCCATGAGATACCTTTTACTGGTTGTCAGTACACGGAGCCATGGATGATGAAAAAATAGAAGTCGAGACAAGGATAGGAACTTACCACAAAGAGCCTGAGAAGCAACCAATACAGCAATGTTGTGTGCAAAGAAGGCTGGAAAGACAGCGATGCACATCCAAGCAAGACTGATCAGCATCATCTTCTTGTACCCAATACTGTACGTGATCCATCCATGCAGCAACAGACCAATGACTTCACAAGAAATAGCAGACACTTGCAGTGCTGTCTGCCAAAGTGGTGAAATCTCGTAGATTGGTCCCGTCGGCGTCTCAAACAACTCGCCATAGCGTCTTCGAAAGGCAGGAAAAGCCACGAACCCGGCAACAAGACTCTTGTCATACCCCTCCATGACTACAGTGAGAAAGAGAAGCAAAGACCAGAAAATAGCTTTGGGGAACTGTCTACAGCAGCCCAGGATTGTCATGTCCTTTTCGTTATTAAGTGCACGACGCACTTTCTCGCCCGTGTCATCGGAGCTATGTGATCCACGCGGGAGCCATAATATCTCGACAGCGTTCTTGTTGGGGTGGTTATCTGGAAGGTCAAAAGTGGTAGATGCATCTTGGACGGCAGGGACTTGGTTGCCCTCTGGGTCGTGCACTTTGGTCTCGATTTCTGTGACCCGAAGGATGCCAGCTTTGGACTGGACAGGGAGGAGGACTATCTCGTCTTTGCTACCATTGTCGGACGAGGTGGGTTTCCCTGAGCCAAACATGGTGATGGTAAAGAGAGACTGGGATTAAAAGAGACGGTATAAAGGAGTGTTTGCCATGTGGCAATTTATTATTAGATGATTAGTGTCATCAGATATGAGACTGTCAGATGCAGGTCCTGGTTCTGGTTGCATTTATCCCGCGGCTACAGACAGACATATATAGGATCGACAACACATGGACCCTCTCGGTTAGAACTTGGGATGACTGTGCGGCTTTGCATCTTTTGCATAAATCACCAGCTGGGGTAATTGACCCGTGCACCCCAGGTTGGTTGACGTCCATAGATAGTAGATAGTGCGCGACTACGTACAGATATAACGGCCGTTCTTCGGCGCTGCTCACTCTTCTCCATGGGCAGAGAGTGGATACTTTTGTGAGAAACTGGAGAAAAAAGAAAGGGTCGAACCAGAAAAGAATAAGACTAGCTGGACATTTTCCCTAATGGGTTTGGTTCTTGCGGGGGAGCGTTTGAGAGGACAGAAACGAAGGAGAAGATGGAAGAAGAAAAAACAACATTCCAGTCATGTTACGGCTTTAATGGACCGTGAGATCTTTCTTCCCTCGGGGGCTCTAGAAGCTTGGACAAGGACGATCGCACAAAGACGATGCGGCTCTTTTCTAAAGCTGTTTTTCTTTTTTTTTTTCTTTTTTTACAACTGCCTGTCGATCTCCCAAGTAAATGGCACAGACAGGGATCGGAAACATGACACCATCTCTCTCAGGTTCAGTCAGCCAAGATTTGTAGTTAGCTACTGTAGACTACCGGGGACCCGGATCACCAAATCAAACTGTTCTAGATCCGATCCTTCGTCTCTTGTCACTTGGTTCTTAGAGTCAATAGTATCATGTCTAGCGCATCCTACCTCCCTCTTCTGGAAATGCCTAATCCTTGAAACTGATAATTTAGGTAAACGTCAAAGAGCCTCATTAAAGAATGAAGAGCTTTCACGGGTAGTTCTCGTGTGCTTGTCTCACCATCCATGTCCACAACTGATTTTGTAGGTATCCACTCGTCTCTTCCCATGGGGAACATGAATTGTGTGCGGGGATTGGCTCGGAAGAAAGGAGAGTCGATGAGTCTAGTTTAGTTTGATTTTAGTCGGTGCCCCCTATTACGTACTAACAGTCAGACACAATGGACTGATTTCTCTGTTGGAATTTCAGCCCCGAGAATACAGCATCAGCAGGTCAATTGTGTGGTGTGGCGTTATGTCTCCGCACATTCTGGCTAAAAAGGATTTTCGCCAACCCCTGCTCATCATGCAACCGCCAGCTGAAGAAGAAAGGTCCATCAACTTTGACGACGTCAACTCTTCCCCATTTTCTGTTACCCGAGGCAAAGCGGAACTACACGTGATGCCGACTAGCAATCCTCAAAAGCCCTTTAAACTCCTTCCACGACCTTCCCCGAGTCTAGAGTGGACGCAAGTCCAGTCTGTTCCCCGTTTTAGACATTCAGCCCTCGGAAAAGCGTCCCGGATCTGCTGTGGCCAGAGCAGAATGCTACACAGACCAGGTTGAGTCATGACCTCCGTCTGGCATCTGACATGTTTCTCCACCGTTATTTAGCTTTCAACCAAACCTAGCCTTGATCTCACCTCAATTGACGTGCTAACCATCAAGAGACGTTATTTCCGAGGGGCATTTGGTCCAGCATCGGATTATGTCGGCTTTCTTGACTTGAACCCACAGCACGATAACTACCAACAGCTGCAATCATTGAGAATACATCAGCCAAGAAATGATGTGACATAGGTGCAAATCAAGCGCGTGGGCTAGTTGCTTAGTTCCGTCTTCTGCAGGTGTTCTCTCCTGGCTAATGCGAAGGTGTGGTCTCTGAAACTGCCAGAACGGTGATGGCGGATGATTAACGCCATGTGTCTTTTCGGCGCGTCTCGGATTTAGGTTTGATAAGACATTTTCAAACATGGCTTTCCCACAGACACCAAGACGCGACAATGTGTGTAGACGTACTTACCCTAAAGCTTGAATGCACGTCTTACTCATGAGTCGAGTTCTAGAGCGTCACATTTAGCTTGGGTTACTCGTAAATAAAATATAAAAAAACTAATTTGTTTTCCTCTACGCCTTTGTTTCGAAATCACGTATCGACGCCAAGGGCAGGTGGAATGTGACAGCGGAACGTGTTTGCCAGGTGCACTGGTGATGGCCTCGATGAAAATGACGGCTGACTCAGAAACATGGGTGAGCATTTACTACAATAAATAGCCTTCACATAGAACTGCTGGGTCGTGTAAATTTCGTCTAGTAACCAAAATTAATTCTAGCCACCAATCTCACCCCTACGTCTGTTATCATTGTCGATTGACATCAATGGTGATTGCTGTGAGAATGAGACGTGACCTTGGATTCCCCAGATTTCGCTGTCACTAGAAAACCGTTAAGATTAAAAATGACGTCTGCTAGTGACTTTCCTTTCGAGAAGGACATTCATTCGGCCCTTTTTGTGAAATGTTGAGGGGTAATAAAGTTGGCGATACTTTGCGGGCCTAGGCGCGTGGGTTAACGGCCCTTTTATTGTGAAAATGAGGAGGCGGGAACTTGACAGAATCCGGGGTTGAAACGGTGATGCAGGATGCAGATATGAAGGCAAACATGAAGTCGGAATATAAAAAAGAATGAGAACAGCAGATTTGGTGTGTATAAAGAGTTGCAATAATGAATAATTGGTAGGAATATATGTCACGTATTTCAGACATGGCAGTTTGAAGTATATATAGCAAAAAGATCCACAGTGAGGAGTCGTGCGACGATATCTGATGATATCTGTTATACAAAGTACCGTACTTAGTTAAGGGGGCAACAATATGACCTACTCTATAAGAGAACTTGCGAAGCCAATCATATCTCAATCAGTTATCCCAGGATGTCAACATCGGCCATCACAATCAAGAGCGACATGAATACAATCCAAGTTGAAAATACGGGCAAACAAGAAATAAAAAGTGTGTCAGGTCGCATGACAGGTATGTTCCGCCTGCCTACAGAGATATACTGAATAAAGTGACGTTGTCGAATAAACCCATATATCTCATCACACTCTAGGCAAAGCACATAAATGCCCAAGTTGATTGATAATTAACATGCTGAGTAAAACAACACCCTCGACTCACTAAACAGTCAGTTCTTCCAATCCCATCATGCTGCAACCTGAAGAACACAACGACCTGCAACCTGACCAGTCGCCAACTTATGTACCCATTCATCAAGGTCCTCCAGCTTACCCTTTGACAGAATCGGCTATAATCAATCAGTACAAGGATGTTGAAACCCCGTAGATGATACACTTACATGAACAAGCCCTCTGGCAGTAAAGTCAAGAGCTTCTTCGACATCCTTCAAACTGCCCGTGACACTCCCCACAATCTTCAGTCTTCGCAGCGCGACAAGCATCGGAGGTGCACCAGCGAGAACAGTGGGATCCTGAGGAAGTCCGACGGCAACAACTGTTCCGTTTGGACGGAGATAATTTGGTGCTGATTCGTACGCTGCTCGGGTTGCAGCTGTGACGATGACACCGTGGGCGCCGTGTCCAGTGACCTTGAGCACTTGGTTTGCAATGTCTTTGGTGGTTTTGAAGTCGATGAAGACCTCAGCGCCGAGTTTGTGACACAGGTCGCGCTTCTCCTCGCCACCGTCGATAGCAATCACACGCATGCCCATTGCTTTGGCATATTGGATTGCGAAATGGCCAAGGCCACCGCCTGCACCAGGAATGACCAGCCACTGTCCTGGAGTGACTCCAGATCTAGTATCCACGTTAGAACATCCCGAAATCAACAAAATTTCGACTTACCTTTTGCAAGCAGTATAAGCGGTAACGCCACCGCACATGATAGGGCCAGCCTCTTCATCGGAAACACCATCAGGTATCTTGGAAGAATATCTTCCATCGGCAACAACGTACTCCTGGAATGTGCCCGCCACCGAAAAACCACTGTTTGTTTGCTCGGGGCAATGCACCTCATCAGACCCAGCCCTGCAAAAGTCACACTCGCCACATGTGCTAGCAATCCACTTCACACCAGCTCGATCACCAATCTTCCATCGCTTCTCCATACCCTCACCCACTGCTACAACAGAGCCGGCTCCCTCATGACCAGCAATACCATCGGTGGCGTCCTTCATACTAATGCCAAAGTCACTCCATTCATCATGAAGAAGAGATTTGTCTGAGCCGCAAAGGCCAGTCCAATTGACCTTGACGAGGATCTGGCCTGGGCCTGGACTAGGAACGGGGATGGTCTTGACGGGAGCTGTTGCATCTGGACCGGATCCCTGACGAACTGCCGCGCGTTGATGAGAGGGGATTTGTATAGACATGTTTAAGATGTGGTAGTAAGCCTGGAAAGTTTGTCAGATCAATAGATATTGGCATAACATTACGGGGAAGATTGGGATATTTAAGGGCCTCGCCGGCAGCAGAGTATAATACGTAACCGAGGCATCGTAGGATTTGTTGGGACTCGGGGAATACAAAGCCGCCACCTCGATCACATTATCCAATTATATCTGATATATGACCTTGGAAACGTCTATATGCAAGAAAACAGCCAGTAATAGAGTCCTCTGAGTCCGAGGTACGGGTAACACACACCCGGGCACCAAGAAGATATCTGTCATGAAGATGAGAACATGGGGAAAGCAGGGATGCAAGTTGCGACGATCGAGAACGGACGAGTCATACAGTCTGAGGTGGTCTGAGAACCCCTCATGATCCGCGGAATAACAGCGGAGAGACGAATCCTGGCAAGGAAGAGGGGACCTTGTGCTGATCATCGTGAGCATATCTGCAGGTTTGGCTCTAATAAGAATGTCCGTTGGCCCGACTTGCATACCCTTTCCTCTCCGCAAAGCAAAACGTGGCAGTGGGCCCGGGTAACTAGTAAATGCGACTATCAGCTGTTGAATCAATGAAACTTCAATTCTGAGTGGATAGAAGTCAAAGGAACGACTCCATAGCCACGTTCTGTTTTTCTCGACAGAATGCGGGGAAGTCGAGTTGATGTCATGATCATGGTAGTTCAATGAAATCACCTGATGTCGATCTGATCTGTTAGAGACTTAGCGGCGCACAGGACTTGTAGCTTCTTTAACCTCCAACTTACTTTCTATCACGCTTAAACGTCAAAGCTCTGTATCAACTTGGCGGATCTAGTACATTATTGTAGGATGAATGACTCGGCAAAGACCTCGGCATCGTATCCTCCGAGGAAGCTTGTGGAACTCAACATCGGCATTCCAAATTCAGTCATCTAACGTATTCAGCATGTCAAAGTCCTTCATGCCTTGAACTAGTGGACTGTTCCTGAAGAGTGGGTGACTTGTGATATTGAGACTCAAGGCAACATTGTTGCTGAAAAAGCCCTCTCGACTAGCTGATGATGAAAACTTTTTGAAAGTAATTCTAAATTGAGAAGAAACAGCGAAGTTGCGACGGATAGGTAGAAGATAAGAATTGCTCTGAATGTATAAACCGCATGATATGACAACCCGACTTCCAACTCTTCGACTGGCCGTAGATTCAACACCTCTGGTAGGGCAATTGAGGTATAATTCCCAGCTGGGTCTAGACCCCTACCATGCTTTACATCAGTTCTACCCATGGTAGCATATCCTGCTGTCCCCTCTCCGCAAACTCCTGCCTCCAAAGCCTCTTGTGCTTCTGATTCAGTAGCCCTTCTGGATTGCCTCTCTTCACAAGAACCTGAAGAATCGCTAGATTACCTTGTTCCATGGCAATTCGCATCGCTTTTCGCACATTCTTCCTATTCTTTTCCGCACCAATGTCGAATAGCAGCTCAACCATCTCCAAGTCCCCTCTGCTAGTGGCAAGCTGCAAAGATATATCCCTTGGTTTCTCACTATCCACCAACGTTTTGAAATTCTCATTTTCAAGCTCCTTGGCAGAGTGTGTCGGACCAAGGTGGTAACCTAAACCGACCAGCCTTTTGACCAAGGGCATGCAATCATCCAAAACAGCACGATGAATCCTCGCCGTTCCCCAAGAAGCCAAGGTGTGCGCCGCGTAAAAGTGTCTGTGGGAAGTCTTGGTCCACCAGACACCTTCTCGCTCAGTGAAACCTTTCATGATGGCATCGTAAACAACATCAAATATGCCGATACTTGTAGTCGTGTCCAGGATCTTGCTCAGCTCAACAGCTGCATACTTTCGGCCGCTGTAGTCTGTGCGCCCTAGCCAATCTAGCTCATGTTGGAGTCCTGGGAGAACGATGGTGTATTCTGTCAACGATGGACCACAAGACACTGCAAAGCGCAGCCATTTCAGCCTTTTGACGGTTTTTGATTCGGCGATGATCTCTTGTCGGATAAGGTCTTGCTCGCGAGAGTCTCCGGAAAGGCTGTCTAGTAATATGGTAGCACAGTTCATGTTGTCTATCTGTACGACCATTCTAGCAGAGTCTGCAAGTCGGGCAAGGGATCGCCCGCACTCGGGGGGGTTGAAGCCGAATTTTATGTTGGCCCCGATTCGGTCGACGTAAGGGAGCCAGGGTGTAAAGGGTGCCAGCCGTTGGATCTCTTTTTCAGAAGATTGGTTGCTGTTCTCTTCATCGCATAGATGATCTGGACAAGCCACCGATTGCTCTTTCGAAAGTATAGTTCTTAGTATGTCAGGCTCATCGAGATAAATTGCCATAGCAACTAGTCCGTCACGCACAACAGCGCACGTTTCATTCGGGCATGACAGTGGAATATCATCATCCCACAGTGGCTCTCCAACGAAGAAATCGTGTCTATCATGAATGTATCCATAGTTGACTGCGACTTCGCAGACCGCTTGGACTTCTTCCTCTATTGTGGTATTGCAAGATGCGTTATGGTCAAGTTTATACTGCTTCATATATTCTGCAATAACTTTTAGCACAATGTGGTCTTTTGTGGGTGGCTTGTTTCTGATCTTCCCCAAAGTGCGAGTTGTTAAGTATCGTACGCAAAACTTGTTGCTTGGAATGAATTCGCGGTGTGTATCGCCGTCGGAATCCTCAGCAAGCGGTGACTGCGTTTTAAAGTACCTCGGTAGTTCATCGTCTTCATCATCTTCGGAGTCGATATAGCCATCAAGAAGGCATGGGTATGTATAGCTCTCATCGTCGTCGACAATCCTCTCATTGAACACTTTTGTTCCGCGCACGGGATCCCAATACACCGCGTCTTGAAGTATGTCAGACTCGAAGATAGCTTCCATTCCCATCTCGTAAAAGCCCTTGTTGATAAGACATAACTCAAACATCTCGCGAATGTTCAAGATATCTGCGCAGGCGTGGAAGATCTGAAGCTTTATCTCAGTGGGTAAAGCCTCTAGGCTACTCAACTTTTGGTTACTGGTTGGCGACATCCTTGGCAGGGGTTTAGTGGTGCAATCACCGTGATGGTCGGTATCTCGTCGGCTGAATGATTTTACGCGATGAGTCTCTTTGTAAAGGTAGGTGAACGCGTGGATGTAATTATGTAAAGAGATGATCGATCCATCTTGAAGGGCCAATCTATTTTGGTACGAGAAATCCTTTGGTCTTGGTGACTCAGCCCGAGGCTGTGCAGTTCTAATCTCCCTGCCCCATTCCATTGATCCCCTGGTCACTCCACTGTCATATACGACTTTTCATTTAATTGGTCAGAATCAAGTCTTCAAGACTAGGTAAGGGTACAGTACAACAATAAATCATCAATCATGCTCACAGGTCCTCGTTTCTCAAACTTCCCCATCCCTTGGCCCTCTGCCTCACGATCCCTAAATCATCCATATTCAACAGTCCAATCTCATTATCGATCAGCACCCGCCAAGCAATATCCCTCACATTAGGCGGCTCTGAAGGGGTATCCCAGTACCGAGCCAACAACCCGCGAGATTCGGCCTGCTCAATCTGTGTCGATGTCATATCTCTTTCTCTTCTCGGCAGAACATCGAGGGAACTCTCATAATCAGACCTGAAAAGCTTAGCGTTTCGGAACCTTGTCGATGCAAAGTATGAGTTGGATTGGTTGAAGCGAAACGTCGGAGGGTTGGTCTCGAAGTTATCTTCCATGGACACCAGACGTTCAAGTTTGGCGTCCCAAAAGATATCTCTGTGCGTTGAGTTCATGCCTATGACCGATTCAAATGGCGCGTTTCCGCTTACTACAATAGTAAGTGGGCGCGTGATTCTTGCTGTGCCATTCCAATAAGTGAGATAGTTCAGATCTCGCAAGGGCTGTAAATGCCGATCCAGCTCAGCAAATGACTTTGCTCCAGAAGACTTAAAGTCAACCAGCAGAGTCAAAGTTTGTTTTGGAGCTTTATCAAACAACCCTATCCATTCATCTGTGAGTCCCGCGTTCTGGGCCTCGATCATGCGTCGTAGAGGCTCCAGGTACAATGACTTGAGCGTTTTCTTACTGCTGAGACCCAAGCTTGAGTGACCAACTAGTAAGCTTGACCTTCTTAGATGAACGTCTGCTTCCACGCTGATGCATCCCGAGCCAAGAGCATCAAAGAGGGGAATGTGACGCTCGTAGTCGTTGTGGGAGTGGATTGGGACGGGTTCAGTATTGCGGAGGAAGGATTGATGGGCATCGTCCCATAGTTCAGGGCTTTTGTATGTAAGGTCGCTGAACCGAATGTCGTATGGGTCGTTGGAAACACGGACTAGACCGTTGCTAAGGTGTTGGATATATATGAGTTCGCCAATACACCTGCAGGATGATTAGCTGAGGCGAGATATACATGTGAGGGTATGGACGCACAATCCGAATAACAAGCCGTTGATGTATCTCAGCCAGGTTTTTCGCAAGTGATGTCGCAAGATCATCATTCTGGAGGGACGTTTCTGGATATCGTCGAGCATTGCAGCTTCACATGAATTGACAATTTGGTAACCCAAAGCCATGACAATTGTGTACCACAAAACCTGACATTGAAGTTATAGAGGCCGTTGAGGGGAAGTTAGTCAGTTATACGAGCGATATCGTTAGCAGAAGTTCTAGACCGACCCTCGACTCCAACACCGAGTTAGACCAGCGGGGTGCCTATCGAAGGATCAATCAGGCAACTCTATTCGGCTAAGCGGCTTTGACCAACGACGCCTTTTACGCTTCGGCCAATTACATGATGATGGACGAAACGGTAAATTGGGAATACTTTACAGACACGACGATGAGTCTCATTGAAAGGTTACAGGATCAACATCTGTTAGTTTCAAGTTACGCAATCATGTTCCCAGACAATCACTCAAAACAAAAAAAAAACCTTTGTCTTTATTCACACTGCTAAGTGGAGTACAGGATTGTCTCCAGCCAGGTGATGACAGTTCTAGATCGTCGAGGAGCAGGGGCACGGTTCCCGCCAAGTCAAAACGAAGGACTTTTTGAGTTGTTCCATTGAGCTACGCCCTAGCCCTGCGTCAGCATGGCTGGATTTATGCAACCATTACTAGCAAAATCTTTCTGCCTTCGGAAGGAATACGAAAAAGGCAATGGCCGGAAAACTAAAAGTCCAAAACAATCGGCAGGAAGAAGGGGAACACGCATAGGATCTGTGTTGTATGTGTAGCCGATGGTCTATCTACAATACATACACTGACACTTTGAAGCTTGAGAAACACTTGAGATGAAGAACAACAGATCAATCGTGCGAATTGCAATACTTTTCCCATTGGTACGGATGAGGGTTTAGAAGATTACGCAGATGGAAAAGCAGACGTACTCTTTGGTATCTCAATCTAGTCGTAATATATACAAACAGAATCGCCAACTGCGTTAAAAGGATTGACAATACATCCGTATCACAGTATTCCTGTGATGTTACACCATTGGCGGCGGTCGCATCTATTGTAGAACAGGACCAGGGCCTTGACTACCCGATTCTGCTGCCTAAGCGCCCATAACGATTAACTACGCCACTACTGTGCCCATTTGGTCAATAGCTGTGCTGTGCTGTTTTACATCATGGCCAGCCTCCTGGAGTATTACATGCGACAGAGGTGTATAGCCAATCAATCCTAGCCGCTGCAGCTGCTGGACGTCCACGACCAACAGTATAATTATCCCAGCAATGTCAGTTCCAATGCAAACGCCCGGTCGGCTTTGAGGGACCTTTCAGCTAGGCCTAAAATAAGTCTTTTGTCTTTATTAGGCCCTTTAAAAATGCAGAAAATAATAGAGTCAATAATATTCTAGTTATCATATTACGTGCTTTGTCATTTCTAGCCTTCACCGTCATATACTTTCCTAGGTTAGACAAAATTGACTGTTCATCAGATGATCGCTATCTTGACTGTCGGCTGTAGATCCCCTCCATGCTTTCCTGCAGAGGATCAAGCAAAATCAGTTTGTTGGTCCACGTATCTAAGACTTTTTACATTTTGACTGCAGGAGGCCGACCATCGCGGCCAACATGACTGGCCACCAACGATAATCCCAACCAACAGCAGCTCTTTTCAAATTGTCTCTGTTCACATAAAGGTCACCCTGACCTAGTATTTACCTCCAAAAATCATGAATCCCTAAACTATTTGACTAAATAACACTCAGTAACTTATTACCTGGTAACCTTTTCCGCGTTGTATTAGCATAGCAGGAGCTTGACAGTAAGACCACCCTGCCACGGCAAAAGATTTTTACTAACTTTCTAAGAAACGTCTCAATGGGTTTTAATTCGAAAGGTCAAGCTCGCGTGTGTCCGCACTTTATGCGAAATAGATGCACATTTGGTGAGAAGTGCCGGTTCCTGCATGATACTTCTAGCACACAGAGATCCGCAAGACCCAATCATACCATCAACCCCAGCGCTCCTCGAGATGGGAAGTTACAACAGTGGAAGAGACTTATCAAGCTGGGAGACTCGGGTTCCAGTTCGCCCGAGTTGACCAACGCTGTTGTCAGCCAGTTCTTCCATCTTGGTCTAGACTTGTTGAACGGTGACATCGGTGCTGCACAGGAGGCCATCAAACTTCTTACCAAAGATTCTGGCCTTACATTCATCAAGGTGTTGGCAGAACGCCATATTCCACAAGCCGACAACACTGGCAAGTTAGCTCTGTGGGAGTCTGAAGTCAAGCCCCTATTTTCTCTCATCACAAACCCAAGAGTTGTAGACTCAGCAGTGCTTGAACAGCAGGTTGCCGACTTGTTCAACTTTCTTCTGGGAGTTCAAGGTCGGCGCATGACCAGATTCTTCAATTTCATTCTCCAGCTTGTCACTGAATTGTCATCTCCTACACACAATACTTTGCGACTTGGAATACTCGAGCTTTCACTTAGCGTGCTAGCGAAGATCATCGATTGCAACACCAACAATATTGTCAATCCAGAATGTGGCAGGTTGGTGTCTGCATTTGCCCAAATCTTATATCGCCATTCCAACAGTCAAGATGACTTCTCATTCCTGCAGGCATCCAAGTATGTCGAGTACATGCAACAGCGACTGGACACTGGCAACAACATTCCAGACATGACATTCAGTTCTAACATCCCTGTTTCAAGGGAGGACTTTGTGCTCAAGCGAAACGGGCCAGGCGGACTCTCTGCTGACGGGCGCCGCCATGATAATGACCATACCGACATCAGAAAGATCAAAATCATGCCTACCTTTGATGAGATTGTATCGCCCCGCGCCGAGTACCTGCCAACCAACGATCCATCTCAATGGCATATCAAAGGAATCCGAGGTCGTCTGGATCGAGAGTTCCGACTCGTTCGAGAGGACACAGTCGGTCAGCTTCGAGACGTTGTGCGTGACATGCTGGAAGCTGCTCGAGACCCAAAGCAAGGCCCTCTTCAAAAGTCCAAAACCATGAGGACTTACACTTACGAAAACTCTGTGCCCATTCACGTCGATTGGCATCGGATTGGAGGTCTAGAGATGGTTGTGTGTTGCAATCAACCCTCAGTTGTCAGTAAGCTCAACGGAAAAAAACGACGTGAATGGTGGGGACATTCCAAACGCTTACAAGCTGGTGCACTCGTCTGTCTGTTCGATATAAACGGTACGGTGTTATTTTGCGTCGTCTCTGATACTACGATGAGATCGAAAGACGACAGAGAAGGCAGGAAAGGGCAAACCAAGTCCGAGGTCCAAGGGCCTGATGAAGAAGTCAGAACCTTGTCAGACGATGAAGCATTTCTCTTTGTCAATCTCAGACTTGTAGATCCGACTGCCAGAGAGATATCCCAAGCCATGCAATGGTACAAAAGCACCCGATCTTCTCCGCGTCGATATCTTGTCGAGTTCCCAGGAGTCCTGCTTGACTCGTTCAAACATACTCTATCTGCCCTTCAAAGGATGCACGAGAAGCCTGACATTCCATTCAAGAATTTGTTGGCGCCCAAGAACGATTCTGACTCTGACGCGGATGTCGGACTACCGCAATATGCGAGAGTGCCAGGCTTCGCTTTCGACCTCGGCTGCCTTACCAATGATAAATCCACGCTCACTATGAGCCCCCGCTCACCTATTGCGCCTGAAACGTTGGCGCTAAAAACAAGTCTCGATCCCACCCAGTCTACTGCCCTGTTGAACACACTTACCAGAGAATTATCACTAGTTCAGGGTCCACCAGGCACAGGTAAAAGTTACACTGGAGAAAAGATCATCAAAGTTCTGTTGAACAGCAGAAAGAAAGCGAAACTAGGCCCGATCCTCTGCGTCTGCTACACAAACCATGCTCTGGATCAGTTACTAGAACATCTCCTCGATGACGGAATCAAAAGCATCATTCGTATGGGGTCACGCTCTAAATCGGAACGACTCGAGAATTTGAACCTACGCTCTATCGCCAAAGAGACGTTTCTCACAAAGTCGGAAAAGAGTGGTCTGTGGGAAGCAGATCAACGAATCCGTGAACATGTCAACGAGGGACAAGAGCTGCTGCACGAGCTTGCCTTATGCCAATCATGGACCTCCGTCAAGGCCTTGATGTCGTCCGAATACCCTCAACAACACGCAGAGATGTTTGGGGAGGGCCGCGACGGTTGGAAAACAGTCATTCATAAGCCTGAAATGGCTCTTCATCGTTGGCTTCAAGAAGGACGACATATCCCAGGACGCCGGCCTAGATCGCTTGACCAGCTCAAACTTGCTCCACTTCAAACTCTGACCAAGGACGAACGGGCCATACTCCATCGACACTGGATCGAGTCAATCAGAGATCCAATCATAAACAAACTCGCAAGACTGGATCTAGAATACAAGGATGCCGTGAGGCACAAAGACGAAATCCGCGGCGACATCGACCTGCGCTGTCTAAATGAGGCAGATATCATTGGCGTGACAACAACAGGTTTGGCTAGGAACATGACTCTCTTGCGAAAGCTGCGATGCAAGGTGATGCTCTGCGAAGAGGCGGGTGAGGTTCTTGAAGCCCATATTCTCACGGCCCTCCTACCTTCCATAGAGCATGCAATCCTTATTGGCGACCATCTGCAGCTTCGCCCTCAGATACAGAACTACGATCTGCAAAGTACCAACCCACGTGGCAAACAATTCTCACTCGACGTTTCCTTGTTCGAGAGACTAGTTGAGCCATCGCACGACACAGCGATGAAAATACCTTATAGTGTGCTCGAGACACAAAGACGAATGCATCCATCGATCGCTGAACTGGTCCGGTCGACCCTGTATCCGTCCCTCAAAGACTCAGAAAGTGTAGAAGGCTATCCACAGGTAGTGGGTATGAGACGGCGTCTCTTCTGGTTCCATCATGATCATCCCGAAAATGCAAACGACAACAGCGAGTCGATTAGTACTTCCAGGTCCAACAGCTTCGAGGTCGACATGACAGCTTCTCTGGTTTCTCACCTGTCGCAGCAGGGGAAGTACGGAGCAGGGGATATTGCGGTTATCACTCCATACCTGGGACAGCTTCAACTTTTACGTCGTAAGATGGAATCCATGTTCGAGATTTGCGTCAACGACCGGGACTCAGATGAACTTGAGGCCATTGAAGGAGAGGGAGGGGAAACTGGTCTCCCAAACGTTGGCCCTCTTCGAAAGACAACACTCCTCAAAACCGTCAGAGTAGCGACTGTTGATAACTTTCAAGGTGAAGAAGCCAAGATTATTGTCATCTCCATGGTGCGAAGTAATCCTCAGAAGGATTGTGGCTTCCTCAAGACCTCGAACCGTATCAACGTTCTGTTGTCTCGTGCACAGCATGGCATGTACATCATTGGGAACAGAAGCTCGTGTGAGAGGGTGCCCATGTGGAATGGGGTCATCAAAATCCTGGCTGCCAATGACAACGTTGGCACGAAGCTGGAGCTGCAGTGCCCCAGACATCCAAAGACACCTATACTAGTCTCTCATCCCGAACACTTCTCTCAAATGTCTCCGGAGGGAGGATGCAAACTTGTTTGCGACAAGCGATTAACGTGCGGCCATCCCTGTAGGAGGAAGTGTCACTCAAACACACTGCACCGTGCTGTCAAATGCTTGGAAGCCTGTCCACGATTAAAACAAGGGTGCAATCACGCTTGCCCGCTTCGATGCGGAGACCCTTGCCAGAAGCAATGCCTTGTCAGACTTGAGAACCGCCATGTAACACTTCCATGCGGACATCAACTCTCATCTCCAAAATGCTGGGAAGCACAACATCCAGAGTCTATCCGCTGTATCAAGATGGTCACCAAGAAGGTCCCCGGATGTGGCCACGAAGCATATGTCAAATGTCATGAGGATGTCACAACGGATGACTATAAATGTCTTTCACCCTGTGGGAGCCATCGCACCTGTGGACATACCTGCAAGACGCGTTGTTTCCAATGCAACACGCGCAAAGGTACGGAGATCATGCAGCAAAACCATGGTATATGCACCCAACGCTGCGGTCGGAACTACTCGACCTGTCAACATAGCTGCGCTCAAAGTTGCCATGGCGATGCACCTTGCCAGCCATGTAAGGAGCGATGCGAAGTGCGCTGTATTCACTCAAGGTGCGATAAACCTTGTAGTGAACCATGTGCTCCCTGTGCTGAGGCAACGTGTGGTTCAAGCTGTGTCCATTCGCAGTGTACTGCGCCCTGTGCCGCCCCCTGCAACTGGGTGCCTTGCTCCTTGAGGTGTGATAAGTTCCTAGAATGTGGGCATCAATGTAAGTAGTAACCCGGTTTGGCATTGTAGTTTCCCCGCTGACTATTATAGGTCCATCACTCTGTGGGGAAGTCTGTCCTACTTCGAAATTCTGCCAGGTTTGCGCAGCTGATGATATCAAGTCGGTATGCGTCGACTTCATCATGCTGACGGAATACCGAGACATTGATCTTAACGAAGAACCTTGCGTGTTCCCTAATTGTGGCCATTTTCTTACTGTCTCTTCCATGGATGGTCAGATGGAGATGGCAGCACACTACACACTCGATGCCAACGGTCTTCCCACACAGATCCTTCGAAGCTCTGAACCCTTCTCCTTGGACGGCAAGAATATCAAGTCTTGTGCTACCTGTCGTGGATCCCTCCGCAGTATCTCACGATACGGCCGGATTATACGCCGAGCAATGCTCGACGAGGCTACCAAGAAATTTATCTCGTGGTCGAATGAGGGGTACCACGTAGTGGCGTCAAGACTTGTCACTGAACAGGAACGCCTCGCCGCTATGAAATCGCCAGTGATACTGGAACCCAAGTCTGTAACAACTGCCAATTTGACTGTTGCTGGCTCACGGCAGAGGCAACTCCAGGTCCTGAAAGATCACGTCAATGCAAGATACGATTCCATTCTCAAGTTTCGGAAAACTGTTGTATCCTATGCCGCCAAAGTGAAGAAGGAGGAGCAACCTTTTCAGCGCGTTGCAAACCTTGTCAGGCACTCCAACCTTCATCGGGGTGGGCAGAACGAATTCCGATACGACCAAGCTGTCCTCCAAGCAAAAGGGACACTCCTCTCTGCGGCCTTGCTTTTGAAGTGCGATATATTGATTCTTTCTGACTTCTTTGGGCTCTTAGTCGGTGGGAAGGCAAAGTTGCGTACATCAGAAGTTCATCTCGACTTTTCTTGCTTCATGAGCGATTGCGATACCTTGATCAAAGATGCGCAGACCGCTCTGTATCCACGAGAGGAGGCCCAGGGTCACATATTTTATGCTCAACTTTGCGCTTTCTCCCGCCAATGTGCCTCTGCACCCTCGGAGCCGATCCAGCCAAATGTTCAGGCTTCGGTATCTGTATCCACAGCCATTCCTGAATCACTGGAACAGCTACGCGATAGAGGTCTTGATCATATTCTCAAAGCGAGGAGGCTTCTCGAGAAGAGCCCGTCGTGTATTATCCTCCAGAACGACATAGACGCTGCGGAAGAAGCTCTTAACGAAGGCGTTTACCGTCCTGTCACGGCCGAGGAGTTGAGACAAGTCTATGCTGCGTCTACGGGGGAGCTTCGTGGAACGGGTCATTGGTATACGTGTCGTAACGGGCATCCTTTCACTATAAACAACTGCGGTATGGCGATGGAAGAGGCGACGTGTCCAGAGTGTGGTGCTCCAATTGGTGGAAGAAACCATAGGTCCGCCGAAGGTGTAAGACATGCGGCTGAGATTGAAGAGATCGCGAGAGGGATAGGAGAAATGCGTTTCTAGTCGCTTTGATGATATCGTAAATGAGAGGGCGTCAAAGGCATCTTGATGAAAGACATGGTAAAGAAACCTGATTGCAATGCAAAGTTTGGACATGCTTGACTAAATTTAATCTATGTGTAAAGAGTACTAGTACAAATAACAACCAACATTCTAAATGACGTGATATCGAACGCTATTACAACTTGGCCTTGGGGCCAATCTTTCGGAACAGCACATCCGAAGCAGGATTAGAGTCAAAGATGATATCGTTAACAGGGTTATCCTCCGAAGCACGGCGGAAGAGGTCCTCATACACCTTGCCGTCAGATCGTCCCAGGGCACTATCAAGTTGCCAGTCAGGGAACGACCACGCATCGACGAGGCGTACAGCGTGAGGACGAATCTCGTCCAGGAGAGAAAGGGTGCGCTTTGTGCGCGCAAGCTGGATCTGGCGAACCGTCGTGGCAGCGCTGGTAAAGAACTCGGAAGCAGAGCTTTGAAGATGGTGCAGGGCGAAAAGCTCGAAGAGCTTGTGTAGAAGAGTAAGGGTGTTGGCGTCAAGAGAGGATTTTGTGGATTCCTCCTTGAGGGCTTCGTGGAAGTTCTTGACGACTTGGTATTGAGCATACGCAGTAGAGAGACGCCAGAAGTCGATCAAGAGGCTGTTCCACGACTGCTTCTCTTCATCTCTGTGCTTAAGAGCTTCAAAGGTGAGGAAAGACACGCGCCAGGCGAAAGCGTCAACAAGGTCCTGATCGCTGTCGAGAACATCGAACGCAGCACCAATATCTTGTCTTCGGATGAACTCCTTGAAGATACGAGAAATGCCGTTGTCGGGTGCCTTTCCTGCGAGAACTGCGCGGGCCGACTTGAGGAGATATCGGGCGACTTGCTGGGTAAGCATGTAGTTATCACCCTCCCATGTGACGGTGGGGAGATAATCGGCGTACCAGCTGCCAATGCCAGAGAAGGCCGAGTAGCCATGGCCACCGCAAGCGCGACGACAGACTTCAAGACCCTCAGCGGCGGTGGTGGAAGCAAAAGCCTTGAGAGAGCAGGAAATGGCATGCAGATCAGCCAAGTGGTCGCTGCCAGGGTTGAGCTCCTCAGGTCCGGGAGCACGCTTGGTGTTGTTCGCGTCGCGTGCGTCTCGGCCTTGAGCCATGCGCTTCTGGTTCGCGTTGTAGAGGTTGATCATCGCGCGACCGGTGAAGTGAAGAGCATAAGATGATGCAAGGAGAGGCAAGAGACGGTGCTGCACCATGGTGTAGTTAAGGACCTGGTTCTCGCCCACCTCACCAGCATCGGCGTCGCGGTCTTGGAACTGTCGTCGAACGGCACAGTATCGGGTAGCGATGGTGACACCACGAGCAAGGACAGAGCCAGACTGGAAAACGATGGATGATCGAATAAAGGTCAAGGTTCCGTAGATGAGCGCTGGGTTTGAAGGTCGGATGTACTTTGAAGTCTCGGGGTCAATACCGGAGAATCTGTTCAGCATGTTGACGTGGGGGATCTTGACGTGGTTGAAGAGAAGGAAACCGTTATCCATGGTGTTATAGCCGAACTTGGGGCCAATATCACCGACGTGGATGTTCTCAAGAGGCTCGTGAGTCTTCATGTCACGAATTGGCACGACGAAGGGGTGAGGGCCATATGATTTGCCGTTGAGGATGAGCTGGGCGACAACGACAGCATGGTTGGCTGCCTTGCCGAGAGAACCGATCCACCATTTTGAAGCAGTGAGATGAGGAGAGTGCAGAGTGAAGGTCTTGTCCTCGGGATTCCAGGTGGCGGTGGTCTCAAGACCTCTCACGTTAGATCCGTGACCTAACTCAGTCTGGGCATAACATCCGATGATCTCATAATTCCTCGCTTTCTCGAGGAAGAGCTTGTGCTGGGCTGGTGTTCCTTGTTCTTCTAGTGTCTTCAAGAACATTGTCGCGTGCAGACCATAAGGTGTAGGCTCGCTGATGAGGTCATTCGCAACATGATGTTCCTCCTCGGTCCAGTTGTGCTTGGCGCTTAGACGCTTCAGGTGCTTTCCTCTTGCGAGCGCAGCCTCGAGACGATCTGTGCGGCCGCGGAAGTAGTTCTGCGACTTGTCAAAGACGGGGTCTTCTTGGAGGATCTTGAGGATTCTGGCATTGCGCTCGAGGACCTCCTTTGTGAAGAGGAATGTGGCGAGTTGGTCGACATTGATGTCTGATTGAGCGCGTTCCTTTGCGATGAGCTCAGATCCTTGAGGACCTGAGGGAGTCAGGGCCTTGACCCAGTCTGGATTAGGAGGAGGCATTTTGTGATGTATGAGTATTGGGTTATAATTATTAGATGCTACCCCGGATTATGAGATTTACCCCAGAGTTGATAAAGTCGTGGGGGAGAATTGAAGAAAGGAGGTTGAAGTGAACTTTATGGGGAATCGTTCGGCTGAGCGATGTCGGAAAATCGATGAGACTAAGACTCTCAAACCTCGGCTGTGTCTAAAAAGGTGGGTCATGACGACGGGGCCTTTATCAGTGGGTGTGCCGAGGCACGTTAGTTAACATCTCTTGACATGAACAAACCAAGTGTCAGAAAATGAGTTTAAAGACCGAGTTGTAGACCATCATGTGTCGTCTTTTCATTGACCGTTATCGGCATCTTCTGATGCACTTTTGAAAGCGGCACAACCATTTCAGTTTGATCATCTGTCGGATACGGAAGATGGTTCTTCCGGTATAATCTGATAAGATAAGATGCGAGGGGCTACGCGTCATTATAAACACCGTCGGCATTTGTTCCAATGTCAATTCCCCTGAGTATAGGGTGGCCACATGTCTATTTTTCATTACTGGGAATAACCCAGAAACTCAACCCGTCACGGTCACGGTAATAAAAATTGTTGAAAAGCTAGTAACTGTAAAGAAATAGTACATGGTGAATATCCGTTGCGTTCTTGCTTTAGGCAGCCACGTTGTCCTAGCCAATGAAATGGATCTAGCAAAGTTTATCTTGTCAGCTTCAAAAACGTAACTTCACACATTGGGTTCGACTGAAGTTTTTATCATTCAATAATGTCACTGCATCTACCCAACATCAACATGGCCGACTCCAAGCAGCCCGAGATCATCCTCTACGACTTGGCTTGCACCAAGAACGTGTGCTTCTCTCCCGTGGTATGGAAAATCCGTCTCATGCTCAACTACAAGAGAGTCCCATACACTACCATTTTTCTCGAGTTTCCTGATATCGCACCGACCTTAGAAGAGCTGTAAGTTATGTTTGTCTCTGTAATAAATCCATACTTACTCCATGCACCAGTGGTCTGGCCTCGCATCCATCAGGCTCTGGGTCCCATGCGAACTACACAGTACCTGTGATCAAACATGTTCCTACTGGCGCGTACCATATGGACTCGCCTGCCATTGCCAAGTTCTTGGAGACAACTTACCCCAACCCGCCTCTTCCTCTCGCATCTGACCTTGGTCAAGAGATCGAGATTAAGGCGCGTAGCGCAATCGGCCCAGCGTTTCGGATCTCAATCACACCACGTGAACATCTCATCCTCTCACCCCGATCTCAGGAATATTTTCGTGCCAAGAGTGAAACCTTACTTGGCTGCAAGTTGGAAGACCTGATGAATGAGGAAAAAGAAGAGAAAGCTTGGGAAGGAGTCCAAGAGAAAATGAAAGAGCTTAATGATTTGATGATGAAAAACAAGGAGCAGGGGCCGTTCCTACTGGGAGATTGCCCTAGTTACACAGACTTTTTCATTGCTGCTTCACTTCAGTCTGCGAGGACTATTGATGAGGGTGTGTTCCAGCGGTGCGTGGCACATCCTGGTTTCAAGATGATTTATGAAGCTTGTCTGCCATGGATGAACAGGAGGGATTAGACTGTCCAACAAAGCCTGTGCCGCCAACCGATACAAGTTATTTAATTATAGAGAAAGACTTATACTAGGCAATATCGACTGTTTTGACAACTAGAGAGAAACCGGACAGACCAGCTCAAACACTGTATACAGACTGGAGAGATGGCGTGCAGGAGGGTCGAACATAATTGCAATGTCTTGGATGGTGTCTCTGATTCGAATTAGCCGTTATAGTTCAGCACGGGGTGTTGATGGATGGACATTGTGTTGATGGGTGCTCACATCTTGGCTACCCCGAAATTCCCGCAAGGCGATCAAACTTGGCAATGCCGAGGCCTCGACGAACCAATCACACTCTTTATGATAATCTTGAGTATCTTAAATAGGGCTGAACGGAACTGAACCCCGCAAGTTTAGGATAGCATTCGTCGGGTATCTATGTCTGGATCTTGCAGGTGCGGATAGTGCCTTGCTAAATACTGCTCCCCGCAATGTTGTTTGTGGGGTGTACTCGGCGTACTCCTATGCAAGACGTTATGTCTCGGACCTCCATTGTGTATTGACATCTGTCTATATGAGTATCGTTTCCATCTTTATGGTTGATAGTATGTGGCATGAGACTGTGCATGACCAAGTTTCAATATTGCAGGTTATGATGCTATTGTAATCAAGCAGCAGATTACGCACCATCACATGATCGCAGAGCCTTACCTTGAATGGGGGACGATCGAAACCCCTCTGAGGGATAATTGCTACAACGCATGACAAGAAGGACTCGGTAATTTGCGGGATTATCGCTGTTCTCGACTGCATTATCTGTATGTGCTGGCAGGTCTAAAAGCTGGCTTCTGATGGTTGAATAGCCTAGACGTTTTACAGAAAGTAGGGATCTAACGAATTTCTTAAAACAAAAGGTTGCAACCCTTTCCGAAAATTATGCCGACACATCATCTCTTGTCGTTTCTCGGCAAAAGGTGGCACCTCGTACGTAAAACCCATAATGTAGATGACAATTACTTCACTTTTTGCCATGCGGGGAAATTATTCCGTTTATTTATTGTTCTTGACATAGGTATATCAGTTCATGGTCGGGTTTGAGGTCTCATACGATATCAACATGACAATCAGCCATCGGTTCATTGTTGAAGAGTCTTATTTTTAACCTTGGGTGTTAAGCTTAAAATTACCCCCAGAAGACGAAAACCGGTAACTACAGGACAGTACGGTTAGGGCGGAATCAGCAGACTTGGCAGCTAATGAGTCGATCCCTAGTGGGCCTCGATGGGTTTGGTCCCTAGTTACAGCTTAGTTTAGTTGTGTGTGTGTGTCTTGGGTTTAGAGGCGTCTAGCACTGAAGTGAGGCGCTGGCGGCCTCCTTTCCACACCTGTTTTTGGTCAAAGAAAGATGTTACGACGAGGCCAATCCCGTTCTTGGCTCTCGCTATGATCTCATTTTGCTTGGCTTGGCGTCGGCTCATGATCAGAATTTGCTTCACGTGGTGACGTTTTGCAATGACCCCAGAAAAGAAAAGCCCACTTCTTGGTTTTTTTTTTGTGTCTCTGGAGGCGATATTATGAGTCTCAAGCCCTGATACAATAACGGACCCGACTCTTTTTAGATATCTTGAAGTTTTGTCACTTACTCATTCAACTCTCTCATCTCCTCTCCTCTCAACTCTCTCACATCAACACAGCTCTCTATACATACCTCAGCAATCACAACAGTTATGGGTGTCAGAATCGCTACCCAGCAGGATATCCCTGCCTTGAAGGAGATTATCCTCAAGGGCTTGTCAGAAGACTCCGTCTTCAAGTACTGCTTCCCTTTAACGCGCTCAGAAACAGCGTCAAATCATGTCGAGACGGTTCTCAAGAGAGTCATTGACGCAGAAAACGTCAGCTGGCTCTGTTTTGTGGTTGATGCTCCCAAGACTCACGACCCTGTCTCCTTGGCCATCTGCCAAACCATCCACCAGAATGCCGATGGACAAAAGGGCGTTGCCGAGCAGGCTGAGCAAGGTACGTAACGTTAAATTGGCTGCCCCTCATCTCACCTCCACTTTCAAGCTAGCTAGCTAGCTTTGCTCTCCACAACCTGCGAAACCTTGATTTCTTTCTCCTCCTTGTTGGGATGCTAATTTCGTATTTGCAGTCTTTGCCCTAGAAGCCGATGACAACCAGACAAAGACGATAAAGAGGCTCTCGGCTCTTCAGCAGGGCATTGTAGAGACTCAGCAAAAGTACCTCGTTCGTCACAACGAGGTCATCTTTCTTCATGCCGTCATCACGCATCCGCACTGGATTCGCCAAGGTTTCGCCAAGACGCTCTCCAAGCAAGCCCTGCAGGTTGCCCGCCAAAAGGGCGCCGTAGTAGTGGCCTTGGCCAGCCCCTTCACCGGCTACGTCTTTTATTCTGGCACCAGCTTCGCCAACTGCGGCCGCACAAAGGTTGAGACGGACAACGACATTGAGAACCTTGAGCTCCAAATCATGGTCTGCACTCCTCCTAAACCTCTCGAGCAGCGACGCAGCTCCATCATGGATTACCTGGGCGGAGCTGGTAAGAAGATGTCACCCGCCGGCAGCAGACGCGAGTCATACGACCAAGACGCTGCAGGCGCCCAAGAGCAGAGGCGGAGCTCGTTCCTTGACATGTTTGGTTTTGGCCCCAAGACACCCAATGGTGTTGACAATGATACCCGCAGAAAGTCTCACGCTTAGAAGAAACATGATTCTTTATAGAATGGTATACGCGGTGTTTTCCTTTATGTAATTATTTTTCACTACTATCCCAACTACCTACGATCTTACGACCTTTGCCGTCTGCAATTATATACCACTACTCATTTAGAACCCCGCACTACTGTGGTTCATGCCCCATCATGCTTCACCGAATTTCATGTCTCATATCATGCATTTACAAATCCTTGACAACACACAATCAGTCAATTGGCTCAATTAGGCCACGAAAACTGCACGTAGTACAATCTAAAAAGAAAGGGAGTAACGAGACTTTTGAATACCGATTATCCCAAGAAAAGACCAGGAGGTAATTTGAAATTGACTCACAGTACATGTCAGATTTGCAACTATTTAGACCCAGAACGACGATGGTTTATAGAATGATCTCCCATAGATCAAATCAATCAACAAGCATATAAGTGTATTTAAAGAGCGTAACATGAATCATCAAAAGTATCCCACTACCTCCAGTTCATTTTTGCATTGGACGCTATATGTTGAGTTACTAAATTATCCTGTTGTATAATCCCGCAGGGAATTGATGTTCACGTCGAAGTCAATAATACGACGCCGTATGCTGAGATATGTTTCAAATGCCTATATTCCTTACTTGGCCGCTTGCAACCTCTGACGAAGGAATAGCATAGTCATGCCCAAGAGTATAATGCTTACCTTTCCTCATTATGAACAATAACCTCCTTTCATAATACCCGAGGCAGTATATGGCTCTAATGTGTTGCTGGACACAAGCTCTCTAAACAGGTAAGCTTATGTTTTCACATACAACCCTAGCAAAACTAGCTGAACTATATCTTCGATGCTGGATTCAATTGCAATAATGACAACGGGAAGCCTGCGCATAAGGGCAGGAATGACTGCCCTGCCAACTGAGAGCGGGGAGAACGTGTTTGCTCTGATCTATCGGCAACTTCCTTTTCGGTAAATGACGTGAGATGATTGAATGGGATAGTCTCAAATCTTCGACTGTCGCTGCTAACAAAGGAAATCTAGCCAGTGCAGTTGAGAATTCAAGCATTGCTAAATTCAAACTCGACTGGAAATTAAAACAACTGCACGAAGCGATGGAGTCTGGAGACAACAAAGTGTATGGTTGTCGCTATTAGAAACATAGAGAGGATTGAACATCTCAGGACAGGTTGAGGACGGCTGCCAGGACGTCAATAGGCTCGGAAAGTTTCTCGGCCCTCGGCACTTTTAATAACTCAGGGCAAAAAAGCGTAGGAAGAGAGAGACTCCTGACTCGCGTGTAGCTACAGGAGATCGTATAAAGTGCCCTTTTCAGCATATGCCTCGACTTTAGGCCGATTTAGACACAAGTTAGCTCAGTTGGTATGTATTTAGATCAACCACGTGGACCGTCGATCGTCATGAGCGGGGAAAACAAACAGTCAACAAAACGAAACAACCCCATGAGCTTGTCCAATAATGAACTCACCAGACAGGGTTCATTGCTTATACAGGCAAAGCAAGATATCAAGTTTACAACAGTAGCTCAACAAGCCAAGGGATACTGCGCCGCATGACCGCGACTGTCAGTCTAATCGAGTAACCTCTGCGAGTTGCGTATCACACTATATATAAAGAGATCCTGCGTCGGACGTCCTTCTCCCCCGGTCAAACCAAACCAGTCAACAAAGCCAAGATTCGCATAATATTTGTTACTATTCGAAACCATGCTTATCCTCATCGCTGGTATAACCGGAATGGTCGGGCAGCCGTTGGCCCGCGCCGCCATTGCCCAAGGCCATTCAGTCCGTGGTCTCAGTAGAAACGTGGACAAACTCGACACAGAAATTACCCCCAAGCTCGAGTCATTTGTCACCTGTCGAGATTATTTCGACACAGAATCTTACGCAAAAGCTGTCCAAGGAGTCGATGCCGTCATTGCTGCTTTGCCAACTCTGCCAAGTATTATTGGAGCAGGCCAGTTATCTCTTCTGTTGGAGGCAGAGAAAGCAGGCGTCAAGGTACGGTCGGCCCCCAACTTTTCGACATGGATCTATGCTGACTTGAATTTCAGGTTTTCCACGCTGCATCTTGGAACTTTGATTGGACGAGACTAAACATGGGTGACCATGAAACCTACGACGCTTATATGTCCTTCAAGCGTCTAGCCGAGCTCTCGAGTGGTCTCAAACCCATTTACAGTTTCTGCGGGTCTATCCTCGAATATATGTTTATCAACTGCAAGAAGGATGGGCGTCGATCTGCTATCGATTCTGAGTCGAAGACTGTTACTTATTGTGGTACCGGCGAAGACAAGATGTCTTTGATTAGTGCTGACGATCTGGCAAAATATACCCTGGCAGCGATAGCCGATCCTGAGATCATACAGCGAGGTGTTTATTACGTTGAGTCTTTCAGATGCACCGTCCCCGAGCTTGGTGAGATGTATGGAAAGGTACGGAATATCGATATCAAGAAGCAGCCCGTTGGTGGCCAACCTGAGCTCGAAGGAATGCTGGCCCAGGCGAGGCAGTTTATGAGTCCTTTGGAATCAAACAAGTATATCGACTTGGCATACGCACTTGCAATCCTCAAGGGTGTGGCACTTGTTGATCCCAGTGATTGTAAAAGATGGGAAGAGTCGATTACTCCCATGGGATTTGAGCAATGGCTGAGCGAGCACCCCGAAGTCTAAAGTACTACGAGATATGCTTTCGGATTTTTGTGTTGAACGTCTGGGCTAATTAATATAGCTTCATGAAGGGCGGATTGGAATTAATTTTTGAGGCTAGGCTTAATAAGTTACGAGTAAGAGATAGCTTCCAATTGATAGTCTTGAAACCGCAACATTTGGGACCTGTCAAATCCATGATATACAAGTCCTTACTAGCCTAGGATACTGTGTATGTAAGCGTCTCGACCTAGCCCTTGTTTTCCTTGACATCTCGACTAGTTATTGACGTCTCGTTTATCTTGGTAAGGAAAGAGATATACTCAGAATGTTTCGAAGTGACAATCAGTGCTTGAAAGCTTTCTGGTGTTTCCCATACTTTCTACTGGCAAGCAATCGTAGTCTTAGTTGATATCTATTACTCTATCTATAGGCCTTTTATTGAACTCTAATATTCATCATCGATTACTTCCCACATCCGACTCCGCATTTCCAACCGACACAGTGACCTGCTTTGTCATCATTATCCCCCGATTCATAGTATTTAACTCTGTCTCGCTTCCCGCCAGACTCTCCGAGCCCACTTCTACTACGTGCCTCCGAGGGATCTTGTTCCCCCCCGGCCAGTAAATCGAACCCCTTGTCAGCCCTGTTTTCCTCGACGGATTCCCCGAGCGATCATCACTGCTCGTGGACATTGAGTTAGTCATCTTTCGGAGGAGTGGTCGGAGAGCTGTTAAGGCGACGATCATGACAGAAATGCAAATTTCGGCAGTGGCCCAAATATCTAAAAAGCTGTCAGTAAGAAACATGCATAAGTTGGAGACCTGGAGAAATTTACAAATAGAAATGTCATTGCTGACGTAGAGCATCGTGACGAATCTGCCAATGCTGACGGCAATGGTGATTATACCCATTCCAAAGACGACAGCTAGTCCAATCTTCTTCCGTGTCGAGGTCATAAGGCCTTGTAATAGTGGAATAGGAAACACGAGATCTAGTTGAAGAGCGTTAAAAAGGACAGGACCAGGTGATGGGACTATGGAAACATACTAAGTACTTCTGTTATAAAATTTAAAGACCAGTTCAACCTCATGAGCGTCATCGACGTAAAGACCGTGCATTTGTGATCTCCCTCGGCCCTGAGAAGTTGTTAGTCATTTGGGTAAATATGATATATCGAATGGATTACCAATTGATTGAAGGATTCGGTCCACACCAAAAAGTATCACAAAAGGCAGTGATAAACGCAAAGGCCACCGTTATGCCAGTCAAGGCAAAAAGGGATCGTCTCATCGTTGGATTCGTAACGGGCACAAGATTGAAGTAAAATGCGATGATACTAAACTTTGGGAAGTAAATTCCCACGTCGAAGACGTAGTTCGTCGCGAATCGGATCTAGAATAAGGAGATCAGTTCAACATTACCAGTAAAGCGGTAGGGATGTATCGAACCTTCTTTATAGGTATACTATTATCAGCAAGTACAAAGTTATCCATGGCATGCATCCGGAACGTCAAGGTATCGCAAATAAGGAGACCTTGGCATGATATCAAGCCGACAATCAACCAGTAGTCAGCTGCGTGCAAGCCAACGCCTCGTAGGAACATGCGGACATAGACACGGCATGCGACAAGGATATACGCAAGGACGAGGATTGTCCACTCGAATGCCTATATAGATAACATCAGCAAGATTGGTTCCCTTTGATTTTATTTATGAAGGGTGTACGTACCATAACGGCAGAGCTGGAAATCATTGCGAAACGACGCAGCCTGCAAGTGCAGGCCCAAACTCAAACAGGGTTACAGGGAGGAACGAAAGAAGATGAAGAACAAAGACAGCCAGGCACACCAGCGGTAGCGTGCAGAGCATATAATATATGCTGCACAACTGTGACGGTTGCATGGACCCATTGGTTAAAGTTAACCGTTCGAGTCAAGGTAGCCACCAGTATGGGCGAGCCTAAATTGTTAGCACCAAGGACACGTTATTTCCAGACCAAATGCTTACGCGGGTGGCGCCACGATTTGACCTGCCCAGTCCAGTCTTAGGCTGGAGAGTAAAGGGGTGTTGAAATGCCACTAGGGGAGATTAGAAGCACGAAGGATCAGGACACTATGAGTAATGGTTTGACTTCACATTGAAAGGCAGGACTATTGTACGGGGAATAATCGATATCTGGGACAGGAGGATTGCCAGTGCGATCCGAAGCTCGATCAGGTTAACCGGGTTGTTTTCTGCACAGGATAGCCAAGCTTGCGATAGGCGAGAAAATGGTCAGTTGAGTGACTAATTCCCAATCAAGTGCTCCATCCTGGTAGCGTGTTTCTTCAAGAAACTCTATTTTACTAGTGCCCAGGCTTTTTGAACAAAGGATAATAAGCTAGGGGAGCGTCTCCGGGCTGCCAAGAAGGCATTATCGAAGCGCCAAAATGCTACTTCCTGGTTATCAGTGGCCGAGGAGACTCGAGATACGCAGGGACCGTTTATGCCAAGCTCTTTTCCTCTTTGTGGCATGGTAAATGGCATTCCGCTGTGTGTTCTAGGGTGAAGACTACTGCAGCCATTCCCACAAAAGGAAATAAATGATACATGAAATTGAGTTATATGACTTGGCATCGCTAGCTGACGGAAATATGTATTTACTGACCCCTATACAGGCGTCGGAGTTGGCCGCACGTTTGATGCCTCCCGACTTTGCAAGTGTTCAAGCTATTGACTCGAGCGTGGCTGACGCGACCTTGGCAAAAAGCGTGGCTCAGGCGAGACGAGGAGATAAGAGAATATACCTATGCGTTAGGCGCTCAGAATTCAGTAGGTAAAAAAACCGAACCAGTTGCAGCCTTGGTTCCTATGGTAGAATCGTGAGCTCATTGATATGACAGGCCTCAAAATCTTTACTTGATAGGTTCTCAGCTTATAAAAATCCAGGAAATTCTCGTCTGAGCCTGATTGGCGATAGGGTTGAAAATGGCCTAATGATTGGCGGACCTTCTTGGCCAGCGCAATATGATCTGATCTACAACATGGGTATAGTGCCCACGGTTATACCAAAACATGGCACAGGACATTTATTATCTCCACCAATACACGGCAAGGTGATTCCCTGGAAGGTGATTTGATAGTGGTAGTGGAAGACGGCCTGTTTGTGTTGGCCACACTGGCAGATTGAGTATGGGGAAGTCAATCGCTCCTCAGCGTCAGTCGCTCTCCAGCACTCAACGCATTTGCGTTGGACGCAAATGCGTTGAGCTTTAAGCGATGTGCCTTTGTGTAAACGTAGTGTCCATAGGAAATAGAGCACGACTTTCTTAAAACTAGAACACCTCCTAGATTGTCTTTTCTCGAAACTTGATGCTTTGCTTTGCAGCGTTGCTCTCTTTTCCCGTCCCTCTTAGTCTCGACGACAACTGTACCGAAACCTCTCGACTCACGAACCGATCCCCGCCCGACACAATATACCCTAGCCTCGAAGACTGCACCAGTATATAAGCTTTATGGACATGATCCTGCTCTTCAGCTACCGTGTCCTAGGTTTTCCAGCTCCCGAGTCATCTTGTTGTTTTGCTGTTCCTCGCTCGCTGCTACCGGTCCCTGACCTAGTGACTTCAAATGCCTCATCATCTCTGCGGTCTTTTCCGCAACGGTTGGAGCTGGTGTCCCTGAAGCCAGTCGCCTCTGTACATCCGACTGACCATCTCCGAACACATAACGTCGAAATATCGTGGGCTTCTCAGCCTCTACTACTCGGCCGGTCGTCATTTCTATTTCCACTCTAGCATCAGCCCCTTGCTCTAGCTTCCCCGCCCTGTTTCAAATCACTATTGACGACTTTACCTTTTATATACTGCTGCCCGTCCCTTTTCTTTCCACCCGTCGTTTCGTTCCTCAAGATATAGTAACAAGGTTGGGGTATGAAGAAAAAGCCGTTGTTTATCTCCTGACTTTGTTCGATCGAACTTATCCAACATGCACCACGTCTACCACAGTCAATGTTACCTTTAGGAGTCTGACAGCCATCAGTTACGGTATGCCGGCATCGCAGGACGCATGCAGTTGCGATAGGTCAATCTGGATGACGGCTCATTGGACCAGGACAGGTGGGAAATGTCCATCTCGACATTTCCCACCACCATCAGTCCAATGTCCGCCTTATTTTGTAGATGAGGGGTAGCTAGAATGCCTCGCCAGGTGGCTCGCTGTAGCTCCTGCACACGACGTTATTTTCAACCTCGATCCCGTGATATATCATCTAGCTCTCAACCAATTGTTAGACACATTGTTTTGTCCACTCAACCAAGGCATTTTGGAGCTGAGACAGCAACGAATAGGAGCAGTTACTACCTACCATCCAGAAAATCCACCCAACGGGAATCCCAACGGCGGATGTCTTCGAGCCCAATGGACGTCATCGGATGCGTTTACCATGAAAAGACTCGAAGGTCCGACCGCAACATGCATGCACGTAGAGTAGAGGGAGTCGGAATATGTGCTTTGGCTTGTTGCTATTTATTATATAGCATTACCTACATGTATCTGTCTTTAATAAACCATTCTGCTCTTTTCTGGGGCAGCCCTGGTAACCTTGATATCTGGGGGAAATGGTAGCAGCCCCAACATTCTCAATCACCGCTCCCGCTCAACATTATGAGTGCTTCGTCAGAAACAGTGACCCCCTCTCGTTTCGCCTGCATATTCTTCCAATCTTACGCAGAGCCCACATCCGTCCCTGAGGCATGCCGTACTGGGGAGCCTGACTGGAAACATTTTCGGTACGCAGCATCGATCATACATGTCAAGGTTTCTGACCAGAGTCATAACACAACAGTGACCATATGAAGAAGAAGCATATATGCAAGTGCGTCAATAACTGCGAAACACCAATGCACTTCTCTGCCAACCACATTGGGAATATCCTCGAATTGCGCAAGAAGGCAGGTGATCCATATCATGTGCTGTGGACCGATATGTACCGACTCGCCCATCCTAACACCGTTCATGCACCAGCACCATATCTCCCGACTTTCAGCCAGGCTTTAGCAGTTGCGCGTGACCCCACGGATGATTTTGCGAAGCTATTGGTCCTCAACTTTGCCAATCAAGGTGGTACGAGTCAGGAGGAAGCAATCAAGAACATGAATACCTTTTGCAAATACCTACCAGTCTTCCACGACACCCTAAGCAGAATAGGTCCACGCCCTGCCAGTCACACGGCGTCTCAAGCAGTTACTGTCGAGGATCACCCAAGTACTTTTCCATCCACGTCCGACGAATATCCACTCCAGCTACCGACACCTGCTGCAGACACCTACGCACCCTCACTGGACCCGGAAGGCATGCGAACAGATGGACGGATCGTTGGTGAGATGGCGCAGGACGTCCAGGAGCATATGGACTTCTTAGATAAGGAATGGGAAAGTTACTTTACTTAGTAGGACTGGGCATATCTAAATAGAATCATGGCAAAACATGGTCCAAAATATACTGCACTCCTTTCACTCACAATTCGTGACCCCCGTGACCATATGTAGACAATCGCCACGATCAAATCTACCACCTCATAGTGAAATACTTTTTATAGACATTGCTACTCTCTGGAATGCTCTTCACTCCAAATATACTCACTTGAGGGCTGTTCACTCTCAATACACTCATAGTCGAACCATGGTTCCAACGCATCCATGCGAAAGTTGCCACCGCTAGTAAAATCATCGTCAAAGATTTCCCATCCATCATCATCGTTCTTGGCATGGAAGCCGCTATCTGGAGCTGCTTCCCATGAAGAATCGCTTGTATCTACCCCTGGACACAAATCATCCGCTCGTGGATTAGATTTGTGTTCCGGAACTTGACTGGCAGAGTCAAATTGAGACAAAGCCGTCAAAAGGTCGACAGGCTCATATTTGACCGTATCGTCAACGTGAAGTGAGTTCTGTGCTTGCGCATACCGCTCAGTATTTTCAGTCCATGATCTTGTACTAGAGGTTGCTGTGTGCCGCTTATCATCCGAGGGCACATTTGCCTTTGGTTCATATAAGGCTGAAAATGTCCTGACGAAAGCAGACATGACACCCGGCATTATGCGATCCATCAATCCAGTGTCTGTTAAGGCCTCTGGCGGTAGTGTTTCTTGGAGATTGTTACGAAACATTTCCTCTGCAGTACCTTCCAAAAGGTTTGGAAGCCCTTTCTCCTCCAGTTCGTAGTCTAATATAATGTTAGTCGATTCGTCGTTTGACTATTTGGGGAAACCTGCAACTCACAAGGGCTCGGAATTTGAGTGTCATGGGGAAATATGATTTTATACACCGTGTACCATTTATCTTTCTCCGTCACAAGACCCGAAGGTTTCTTTCTCTGTTTCAACAGCTGCATTGTCCCCTCGTCAACATGAGGTGGAGCTGATGGTTTATCACGAACTTCGCATGCCACCGTGCTCCGTCTGTGCTCATCTAGTTGCGAATGTTGTTCGAATTCGGTAAAACACCTTGTGCACTGAAACTCTGGCGCTCTGTGCCTCCGGAATATATGCTCTCTATAATTACGTCAAAGTTAGTATAATAACAATAGACATAGACAGGAGTTGTGCTGCCCTACTTCACTCGTTGAACGTTAATCCATCCTGGGCCGCAACACGATCGTTCGCCAATGAACTTATTAGGGCTGTGCTTGAAGAAAGGACAAGCAAACTTCATGTTTTCCTCGCTCTCTAGACGAGGTCTTTTATTAGGGTTTCTGTCACCTGATCCGTCATTTCCATTGTCTCCCGGGAGCGGTTCTGAGGTCGCTGATCGTTTCTGGCCGGACTGAGAAGGCCAAGTCGATGGTCTTTGGAGTTGCTGGGTATTTTCCTTCTCTTTCCTTCCCTTCTGTTTTGAGTTACTTCCTGCGTTATGAGTACCATCTTCACAGCCTCGTCCTTGGCTGACGTCTCTGGTCGTCCCATTTGAGAACCGCCAACCATCGGAACTTGAGCTTTTCGCGCATTTGATCCTGCACTGAAAGGATAAACTCTGCTGACGCATGGACGATAAATAATATGGCAACCGAAGCAAAAGACGTAGTCTGACGCCAGGAAGCCTTTCAAATCCTTGTAGCGTCAACCATGTTTGCATATAGTTGGTGATAAATCCTTCATATTCGATCCTACGTGTCTGCCTCCTTGCTTGTTGCATCGTCCCTTGAATCTCCATAATCAACAGGATTTTCCATTTCGTAATGCCACATGTTGTCAAACGAAGGGCATGAGTCAGGCGCTTGACACATGTGAACAAATAGAGCTCTATAGCCCAATGGCTAGTGTATGTCCAATGTAGTTCGAATATGTTCGTTTCGAGTAACACTCCAAACCTAGGAACTGTATAGCACAGTGCTATTAGTATTGCCCAGCTACCTTCTCCATCTGTGTAAGCAGATCTTCTCAGAGGAAAATAACATAAAAGCTCTATGTGAATAGCGCTATCACTCGAGAGTACTGTGAGTGCACGGGAAGAGTGCGGCTCGTGGCAGTCGCATATCCAATCAAGGTAACGTGAATAAAAATCGATTGGGGTTGGAAACGGTAGGAATTCATTAGGAATACTCAACACCAGATGATCCGCTTGAGGAAGGACTCCGAATGCGATCAGCATTTGATTTTCATGCCGCAGTTCACTGTGGTATATTGACGGCCCTTGCAACTGACGCTCATCGCCATATAAAGCTTTGGTCCAAATGTCTTCGGTGAAGTCTAGGGTCTTGTGTTTGTCCCGATAGCTTGCCCTGTCAAGTAAGAGGGAGACTCGAGATGGTTCGCGATGCTTTTCACAGAGAGAATCCTCCCAGAAAGTGCGACCGAGTGGCGGAGTAACAAACATCTGAAGTGTGGTGTTGGATGCTATTCAGTTGTAGAAGCGTCAGGTCTGAATAACTAGAGACGCACCGAAGTATAGATGATACCCAGATTCTGTGATAGCGGGCGGGTAAATGCCAGCAAATACGACACGTATTGAAATTGCGAGTGATGTGATGTAGGTGGAAGAAACAAAGTGGCGGGGATGATTAATTTTTGGGCGTTAATAATATGCCCAAGGCTTTGCTTATTGGCCAAATCAGGCTGCAGCTCTGCAGGTCAGCAACAGCCTTGTGTTTCGAGGAAGAAAGCCAGTGACTGGTTTGATGGAAAACTTCGGAACGTCATCGAGCAACACGTACTTCAGGCGAACTTCTGCAGCGTTAAGTAGCATGGATAAACAAACAAAAGAGAACAAGGTACACTCCTTATTGAAATGCAGGAAACAGTTTCACAATTACCAGTTCCGCCGCTCAACAAGAGCACAACAGTATTAATCCGACATCGTTTCCATCGCAATGTTTCTATATGATGAATTCCTCCCTTCCTTACAGCAACTGTCAGACTGCTGCAATTAGTACTAACCCAGTCACCTAATTTTGGATTACAATTAGATTTGGTGCCCGGGTACCTAAGTTCCTAGTAAAATTTTCAAGTGTTGTGGTAGGTGGCGCGCTACAGCATGGTATGGGAATAATAGAATAAGGAAACACATAAGTCTATTTCACTACATCCAATTTTCTTTGCATGTTAGCAGACTGAGGAAGTCAGAATAATATAGCAACCTATACTGCTAGATGCTGCCCGGCCTGTCATGTTAGGAACCCGAAGCGGCATGGCATTCTGGTGGATCTTGATCCAGGTATGTCTACATGAAAGAAATGAGGAATTGCCAAGTGCCTAGAATTCAATTCATTACTGGCTCGGTGATAATACTCCTTTCCAGGGCGGAGAGCAAGGGCAACTTGGACAGAACCAACATCCAATAGTTTCATCATTCATCCTCAGTGTCACTCAAAACAGCCACGACAATTCAAAGCGTCTTCTGTAGTTCATGTGGCGATTGCTGTAGACGGCATAAGTCGACGGGACTTCTGGAACACATCCCACCTACTCTACTTAGTGATGATAGCACGAGCCTAGGGTCTCAGTGGGACTCCGGCATTTCGGGTCTAGTAAGTGCCTTATCTTGACACACTTAACTAGCGGAAACCCTCAAAAGCGCAGGGGACCCCAGAATGGCCGGCCTGTTTTTTAGTCGACCACTTTTTTACCTTTACTATGATACTGAGACTATATAACTAGACTCATTTGTACTTGACCATCATTGTCCTTTCCCTCCCATGTCTGTGATTCTTTTTCAGTTATGGAAGCCAACCAAAAACGATCAACAGCCGACTCATCCGAATTGTCTAATCGACGCACCAAACGCGCAAAATACGCGCCCATAGCATGGTAAACCACGCGCGTCATACCCATTAAACGATGTGTAAACTGACGTTGACAGTGATACGTGCAAGAAACGGAAATTAAAATGTGTAAGAGAAGAGGGAGAAGACATCTGTAGGAGATGCGCTGCCACCCGCGTCGAATGCGTCTTTGCTGCTCCTTCTGTTACTCACTCATTAAACGAAAGTAATGAGCCTTCGCCGAGACGACGGTCAACACTAGGGCCTCAGTCCGTTAGACCATATTTCCTTTGCGTTTCAAAAGGGGACAAACTAATTCACCCAACAGACCAGATCTAACAGCCTTGAACCAACAAGTTGCCATCCTCCAAAACCAAGTCAGCGCCCTGACATCAGCGCTACAGGACGTGTCTCAGCGTCTTCCTCAACTCACCGACCCATCTACCACAACGTCTGTATCTCAAGGCAATGGATCGACATACAGACAAGAACTTCGAAATGTCAGAAATGAACCCAGACAACCGCAGTTTGTCGGTCCAATGAGATCTGCCTACAGCTTCCAAATCGCCGAGAATTCTCTTTCGGGCATGGGGATCGAGCGCCGTCCTGGTAGAGCTATGAGCTTATCCGCTTCCCCATCAAGTTCAGCGCCAGACGTTGAAAGTGACCGTGGATCCCTTCCTTTGAGAGACGTTGATGTTCTCCCCAGTTTGGGTGCAGTAGAGATACACCGACTTCTCGAACTATATCGTGAAGAGGTTGTGACTGTATATCCATTTATCGAAATTGACGGACTATCTTGCAACGTTACATCAGTCCTTGAGACTCCTGAGGAGAATACGCTCAAGGAAATACAAGCTATCAAATTAGCTGTTGGTACAGCTCTGGCAATCGAAGCCCAAGGGCAGAACAACCTTAGCAAAAGGCTCATTGACGACGTTGAGCCTGTGATATGCAGTGTCTCAGGTGAGGCGTTTATCGACATTCAAGAGCTGCAACTCATGATGATGTTGGTGCGTATTTCAGTCTCACTATTTTCTTAACTAACATACGTCAGAGTATTTACTGGTTTTACTGTGGAGAAGAACTTCTCGCCTGGAGGGCCATCGGCAATGCAGGAAGGGAATGCATTGAGACTGGACTACATCGTCGGGCCTCACTTCTAGAAAACTTCAAGGAGCCCCAAGAACGGGATTTAGCTTTGCGATGTTTTTGGTGCGTTTATATCCTTGACCGAAGGTGGAGTTATGGAACGAGTTTGTCCTTTGGGATTTCGGATCGCGACATTGACCCTCATCTGCCAGAGCCGGTATGTCTTTCTCACCATTTGATAACTTACAGAGAGTGTCATATACTGACGACTTCTTCAGACCCATCATCCATATCTCTTGTGCATGGTTTCCTACGCCCGGTTGTGTTCTAAAGTATGGGAAGAACTCCCCCTCGACTCATCACCTCTCTCCGTCCCAAAAGATAAAGTTGATCTATTTGACTTTCTCACTCAAAAATGGATGCATTCCATACCACATGACTTACAACTCGTCTTTCCGCGTCTCTCCCAGGCACCACAGCAGCAGCCACGAACATTACAGCGTTTACGAACCCTCCTCTATCTGAGAGGAAACCATATACGGAGTCTGGTTTTGCGACATCATGTTCTAAGTACCGCCAACTTACGGGCCGACATGCAAGGTGCACAGCTCGTGGTCAGTCTAGCTCAGGACACTATCCAAGTGCTGGTACATTTGAATGAGACGAGTGATATATACGCTCGTCAGAAACCGACGTTCAATTATTTCCTCACTGCAGCTTTGGCGTCCATCTTGTTGGCGGTATGTAACGCACCAGACGTATTTGCGAATCGCTGTAGACAGGACTTTCGGGATGCTGTTAAATTGCTGGAGAATATCTCACAGCAGGGACAAGTGAGTCGAAGACTCTGGAGGTCCATCCGTGGAACAATCAACCGCGCCTTATCGTTGGAGACGTCTGTTACAGCAAATGGAAATACAGTCGTGACGAGAACACTTGAGAATGAAACTCATTCAGGATTGCAGAGGGATACTGGACATCATCATAGGGATGCTTCTGCGGGTAGCCTTGACCTGGGTGATCTGACATCAGATGGATTCGGCCTGGAGACGGATTTGTTGAATCTATTCAGTGCTTTTGAGGAGGATAATTTTCTCAAAAATTCTTTGACACATGGAGCATTAGATGGGCAAGCAGCGCTTGGACTGGACGGTGATTTGACTAGACTCAACAGCATTATGTAGAGCCAGACAGCATAAGTACTGACAGAGCGATGATAAATTGATAGCATATTCGTAATTGAGTATTCGTAAGTCACAACTCCACAAAAAACAATCATTGACGGAGAAAATCTCAATATCCCGAACCCCGATCACCATCAATAACAGCCATGTCGACATTGGGTACCTGGTACTTCTTCTTTCCCCAGACAACGTAATACAACCACCCAGAAAGAACCCAAGCGGCCATAACAACTATGGAATAGTTCATGTTCTGCGCTGTAACAGGCATAACAGAAGGGAAAACACTAAACACAACAACAACGATAATCCAAATCAAGCTGATAACATTGAGTATCGGACCGGCAATGCGTCCAAGCCTAAATGCACCAAAAGCATTGACAGACAGCAGACGCTTTCTAGCAAATAGCATAGCAATGATAGGAAGTGCATAGCTAGTATACATTCCGATGATAGCCATGGACAAGAAGGCATTGAAGGCAGTCGTGTTACCCAAGTAAATAAAGCCAAGCACCATTTGCAGTGCAACTGTGACAATAACGGCATAAATGGGGACTTCGTACCGCTGATTAACTTTGCTCAGCTGTTTGTCAAACGGTGTAGATCTATCTCGTGCAAAGGCCCACAGTGTTCGCGACGTCGATGTAGTACCCGCGACAGTAGCAGCTCCAGCGACGAGTATGATCAACAGGGATAGAAGGGTAGTGCCGACTTCGCTCTTTGTTGCATCGAGGAAAATTTGCATAAAGGGATATCCCGTGGGGGTTTTGACAAGGGTCTCCAAAGGACCAGCAGAATAAAGAAGGATGATTACGTATACTAATCCAAGAAAACCATTAATTCCGACACTGCCAATCATGGCAATGGGAACGTTGCGGCTCGCGTGGGGCATCTCTTCCGCCAGATGGCAGGCCGCGTCGTATCTAGACAGGGTCAGTTGCTGTTATCCTAGTTACGCGGAGGTCAGGCATACATACCCGAGGAAGGGATAAACGGAACTCAAAAGGCCAACTAGCCACGAGACACCATCGTCTGCCCAGCCACTCTGATTGGCGACATCTTTGAATACAAAAGAAGAAGAGTTCTTGGGTGCCATTACACCTAGGACAATGACAACTATGACAAAGCCGAGGACATGGATAATTCCTAGTCCATCAATCAGTACCCAATTTATCGTTACGAGCTCAAGTACTTACCAGACACGTAGTTATGCCAAGGAAGAGCTCGATGGCCCCAGATATTGAGCACAAGAGCGTATACCAAGACAGCCCAGTAAAACAAGAGGCCTTGCCACCGCTCTGGTACATATGACGAGTCGTTGACTATGATGAGTGATTGTGTTTCCAGACCGGCTGCGAAGGCTGCGGAAGCTGTCAAGACTAGCTGGCCTCCTATGCTGATCCAGCCGGTCATGAATGATGCGGACGTACATATAGAGGAGGGGGCGAGGGCTGCTACCCAATGGTATTGTCCTACATGACCAAGTTAGCAGTGAATATTGAGACGAGGAGAAATGAAACGTACCTCCTGCAGTAGGATATATAGAAGCTATCTCGCCGAGGGAACTAGCAGTACATATCGAAAAGATGGCTGACAAGACACTGGACGACTTGTAAGTACAGTTCCATCAGAGAGGGATGGAAAGAACATACTAATTGTAGAAAACACAGGGGGCGCCGCCGTTGACCAAAGCAGTAACAACGACAGTCGACAGGGCCTCCCAGGTGCCACCGAGACAGAGGCAAAGCGCACCTAAAGAGAGCAGAGAGTACTGCCTTCTCAGCTCCTGCTCATGTCCGAGCTGTGCAAGGCGCAAAGCATCTTCGCTCGCCGGAGGCGCGTCAGTGAGACTATCGGCGCCTTTGTCCATGGTTTGTTTTTCGAGGATATCTGCTTCGTTCTTCGTCATAGTGGCTAAAAACGCAATCGTATTGTGTTTCCTCGGTGTGTGTTGGTTTGTATGTTCATCAACGGAAAACGATATACTGCTTCCAGAGGATATGTAGTTAATAAGTAAAGCAATGATAAGAATATGAATGGAATTAGAGTTTTCAGGCCCTGGAATATGCTTACGGGCCGTACTCCAGGATCAACAACTCACTGTAGACCCGCACAAACGAAACCGGTTGGTTGTAGCGATGACAAGGAGGTTCTAACTTGTACTGTTTGAAGATTAGGAATCAAATATGGTCTCTACGACTCTACGTACAACACCCTAACCGCTGGTATTACCCTATCTCGGAATCGATTCTTACTACTGCATCGTGCTTTTAGGTACAGTCTTGTCAGAGTGTAACATAGCAGTGATAAGAATACGTTCCCCTGGATAGCGCGGCACACACATACCTGATAACAGATCTTAACTCAGTCACTACTGCCGCACTAGACAGGGGGTTTATCAAAACATGGGGTAGCATGTAACTGCTAACTACATTGGAAGACAGACCAAGTGTTCCGCATTTCCGAGCTCGATTCCGCATCGATTGCTCGGAATCTTCATTCCGAGAGCCAATAGCGGCGACTATTTTAACACCCAATGACAAGAGAACCCTTTCATTGTTATTCGAATACTGAGTCCGACATATATCGTTATCCACCTTCCTTAAACTATTCATTTCATCCAATTGTATTGGCTTTTGTTGTCCCAATCATTATGTCTTTTCCACACCCACTCTCGGCATTGAGCGCCAGCGAAACAAACCTTGCACGCGATATTGTCAAAGAGGCGCACCCTGGCGCGTTGCTGTACTTCAGACAGTCTTATCTCTTTGAACCGCCCAAGGAGGAAGTCCTGAAGTTCTTGGAACTAGAGCACTCTAATGCGTTGCGATCTACCTCCCCGAGACCTGATCGCTGTGCCCAGGTGTTTTACGACATCATTGGTGGTGAAGTCAAGACGCAGTACTATGAATCCGTGGTTGATCTCACAAAGAAGACCATAAAAGAGCAACAAATTGTTAGTCCTGAGCATCAATCGAGCTTGACGATGTAAGTAATTCCTTGGGTTCCATTCTTTTTATGATTGGGCCGGGCCACTAACAGCAACAGCTACGAATTTGAAGACGTTGTCAAGGCAGTTGGAGAATCAGAGCTCTTCAAAGAGAAACTCGCAAAGATCAAGCTCCCACCGGGCTTTGAGCCTGTCATCGAGCCCTGGCCCTACGGTGCGCCAGATCTTGAAGATGATAACACGCGTTTCTTCCAAGCCCTCATTTTTGCGCGAGATACTCAAAATGGACACCCTGACTCCAACTTCTACGCCTATCCTGTACCTCTCATTCCCGTGATGGACGCGAGGACCAAAAAGATTATCCGCGTCGAAGAGCCAGCTACAGGAGGTAAAGGCGATAGTCTGACAGATAAGACTCACGCGCCAGGTCTACTAGATCATTGTCAACCCGCCGAGTATATTCCTGAGCTTGTTACTGGCGGTACACGGAAGGATCTGAAGCCTTTGATGATTGCGCAGCCTCAAGGCCCAAGCTTTTCTGTCACGGATGGGAACTTGATTCAGTGGCAGAAATGGCGCATGAGGGTAACTTTCAACCCTCGTGAAGGTGCAGTTGTTCATGATATCCGCTATGACGGACGCCCTGTCTTGTATAGATTGAGCATCAGCGATATGGTAAGTCTTTCATGAGATAATTAATGTGTGATTGTGCTAACCGTGGACAGACTGTTCCTTATGCTGATCCTCGACCGCCTTATCATCGCAAGCAAGCGTTCGACTTCGGTGACGGAGGTCTCGGACACTGCGTTAACAGTCTTGCTCTGGGTTGCGACTGTCTAGGAGTCATCAAGGTATGTCCGTCACAGGTTCAAGATAGAAGTCAACACTGACCAATTTATTAGTACTTCGATGGTGTCCTTATCGACTCAGACGGAACAGCACTAGATACGAAGAACATGATCTGTCTCCATGAGCAAGACAATGGCATAAACTGGAAACACACCGACTGGCGCACTGGCCGAGCCGTTGTTACTCGCAGACGCGAATTGGTTATCCAATTCATCATCACACTTGCCAACTACGAGTACATCTTCAACTATAAGTTCGACCAAGCCGCGGGCATAGTCGTGGAAGCCCGCGCAACAGGAATCGTCTCAGTCGTAAACATTGATCCTGGTAAGACCAGCGACTGGGGAAATGTTGTCAGCCCTGGAGCACTGGCTCAAAACCATCAACATGTCTTCTGTGTCAGAATCGATCCTTCTATCGATGGTACGGAGAATACTCTCGTGCAGGAGGAGAGTCTTCCATTGAGAATGGATAGACGGACGAATCCCCAGGGCAACCTGTACGAGGTTTGCCAGACACAAATCACCACATCTCAAGGCATCGACGCAGCCCCCTTCAACAACAGGGTCTTCAAGGTGCAGAACCTGAACAAACTAAACCCCGTATCTGGAAAGCCCGTCGGCTACAAAATCACTCCCCCACCCACCCAACTCCTGCTCGCCGACCCCAACAGCGTCCAAGCCAAACGCGCACTCTTTGCAAAGCATCACATGTGGGTAACAAAGTACAAAGACCACGAGCTCTATGCGGGAGGTAGGTACACTTTGCAATCCAAGATTGAAGTCGGGGGTGTCAGCGACGCAGCCAATCGGTGCGATGATGTTCTGAACCAGGACATTGTCTTGTGGAGCGTCTTTGGACTTACGCATAATCCCCGAAGTGAGGATTGGCCAGTTATGCCGGTTGAGATGCTTCAGTTGCATATCACACCTTCGGACTTTTTCACAAGGAACCCGGCAATTGATGTACCGAGTGACAAGGATGTGGGATCAAAGTTAACATCAGGGTGCTGTAAGGAAGACGGGCCAAAGTTGTAAATTATCTGTTTGTAAACATATCTACTGTTGTATAGAACGAAAATGGATTCACAACGAGTCCCCAGAGTCTCAAGCAGTGTATCAGTGCCGTCAATAGTTCATACATGTGCTCCCACGTCGTGTGACACCATCTGAGCCTCATCGTAGCAAATTTCAATAAATTAACTTCACGTTTAGTTTCATGATCGGAATCGGCAACTCGGAATCGTTTGACAATACGGCTGAAGAATGCTACCTCTCTTAGTTTAGTCCCCTCTAATCCTAGCTGGGCACAACTTAAAATCTCCGCAATCATAGGAGATCTTGTTGCAGATACCATTATGCACTCTAATCTCAGGCCATGATCACCTGCGCCCCTTGACCGTTAGATCTCTTTGACACATAGCCTGTCTCAGTCTAGAACAGCAAGCATTAAATCTTATGTAATAACGTCGTAGTGGCGGTTAACAAATGGAGGAACAGACTCGGGCCGTGGTCCAAATCACCCTGGATAAGTCTAGATTATGGTATCGTAGTGTCGCGATGTGGCAACGACAGAATAACATTGGTTAATCCCTATCTTTGGTATCTAGGATTGAGATACGTTATCTGTTCCCCGCGAAACCGAGATTGGAACCTTTCCGTTATCTGCTCGGAATGTGGTGCTCGGAAGGGTTCCGACGTTGTATACATCACGTATGCGAGGTACAACTCCGCAAAACCATTGCAATAATCGGTCTTATACAGAGAAGCCGGAATCAATAACAACGTTAGCTCCTGTAACAGACTCTGACTTAATGAGGAGAATGATCTGATCCGCCACATCCTGTCAACTGTTAGCGTTTGGTACCCAAAGTGGCAAAGTAACATACTTCAACCTGAGTAATTTGCTTGAGTAAAGTCTTTTCCCTTGCGTCATCAATCTTTGACTGTGGAAATCCTGCAATCCAGTTCTGTGGCCATTGGTTATTAGTTGCACATCACAGGGTCACTGTTCTCCTCACCGTTTCCATAAATCCTGGAGACACAGCATTTACACGGATTGATGGTGCCATCACCATAGCCAGGGACTTTGCCAAATGAATTTGTGCAGCTTTCGTAACTGAGTACGCCTGCAGTTGCCGTTAGTTCGACTCAAAAATAGGTACAGAGAGAGAAACTTGCAATCGAGCTTCCACTGGGCTTGACACCAGCAACGGAAGAGGTCATAACAAAAGAACCATTCGCATTCTCAAGATAGTTCTTCGCAGCATGGCAGAGAAACAGATGGGACTTGACGTTGGCCGCATAACACTTATCCCAGACTTCTTCATCGACATTATCATCAAGATCAGAAAAGTTGGCGAATTGAGTCCAGCCAGCGTTAGACACCACAGCGTCGAGCTTGCCCATGGCAGCGACAGTTTCAGCTACGAGGCGCTGGATTTCAACTCTTTGAGTTACATCGGCCTGAATTGCGATGGACTTTGGAGAAGGGTCTTGTTTGCTCGATAACTCTTGAAGGTGAGAGAGTGCGCAGTCAGCGCGGTCTTTGTTGGAGGCGTAGTTTATCACGACATTTGCACCGAGTTCGATGAGCTTGGTAGCTACACTGAGACCAAGCCCGGATGTGCCTGCTGTGACCAGGATGACAGAGTTTGATATCTTGAAGGGCATTTTTTTTATAGAAGGGGATTGTCGTATATGGACTGTGTGTTGATACGGTTGAGGTATGCTCATGAAATGGTGAGGAGAGCCTTGTTCTCCGCAACACGGTAATAGGTCTAGTTCCATAATGCGGAGTTGCATCGTTCACCTTGTAGAGAAATACTTTTCTCCCCTTCAAAGTGGCTTATACTTGATCAACTTAAGAAACAACAATTATCACTCGAGATTTTTATGCATTGTATCATATTAGCAGCAGCTCAAAACACACATGCTTCACGGAGAAATCTTGATGTGTGTATTGTTGACACAAAACTATACCCGTCCAATTCCCGGGTCTTCGGCTCTCATCCCTCTGGAGCCGAGACTACCCACTCACCGTCGATCCTTACCGCCAACCGGTTCCGATTTCTCCTCTATCCATACCCATTGACACAGCTCTACATCATCATGGACCTGACACCGCGAAAAGGGCAACAAGATAAACGTCGACGCCAGCAACGAAAAGCATGTGACATATGTCGTCGCCGCAAAGTCCGTTGCGACATCGTTGACCGACCGTCAGGGCCTTGCTCAGTCTGTGAAAAATCGGGCTTGGAATGCCGGTAAGTCTCGAGTATCGCGGTTCCGAGATCGCATAGCACACCGCGTGTCTGCGAAAGGAGGAAGCATAGTGTTGATATTGGATAGATCGAAATGGACGGACGAAAGAAGGAGTTCAGTCTTGTCTAGACATTCCTTGCACGACAGAACAGCAAGTCAATCACCGGGGATATCTCATCCGGATCCGGATCCCGGAGCCGTGCAAGGCCAGAACACCAACGCCGGTAATCCTCTTTCTATCACCGGACCCGATCAGAACTCATCTCAACAACAAAAAGACAAAACGCAAAACGTCCCTCAATCGGATGGCCAAGAGAAACTCGCCAGGGAAGGTTTAGCTCGTTTCTTCAAACACGGTATCGGTGCAGCAGCATGGGCCGTATTTGCCTCTACCAAGAGCTTCCGTATTGCCTACGTCGGAACAGCTGTATCAAATCTGGTGCATCTTGTCGACTTGCATAGATCCTTCAGACAGCCTTATTCTTCCATTATAGGAGAAATTTCGGGACCGACAGGACCAGACACACATGGCTCGTTTGCGGACTCTGCGGCAGATGGAAGTTCAACGAGTGATAGGACTGGTGGTGGGAAGCCACTGCATTACCCGTATCCTCCTATTCGGCAGGTAAACTCATGGAAGCCAACACCGAGTTCGTGGGGCATGACGCAGGATCTCGTCACGGAAGTATCATCTTTTCCTGCTCAAGAGGTCCGCGATGCTCTGGTCACGGCATACTTTGAACACATCCACCCTTTTCTCCCTATCGTGTCTAAGCCAGAATTCCTTGCTAGGTATCGCACTCCTGACAACCCACCACCATTGCTTCTGTTTCAATCAGTCCTTATGGCCGGTGCTCACGCCTGCCCTCATCCTCTTGTTGCAAATGATCGTCACGCTGTGCAAAACATCCTCTTCCGAAGAGCAAGTATGCTATATCACATGCGCCATGAATCAGACAGGATGCACCTCCTACAGGCTGCAGCACTGTTTACATGGCACATTGGAGATGGAGATACAGTTGCCGGGGGACCTTGGTACTGGGCAGGTATAGCAGTACGTATAGGAACAGGTCTTGGTGCGCATAGAAGGAGCTTACAGCTCCCGGCTGCTGAAATGGCACAGTATCGAAGATGTTGGTGGTCTGCCTTCTTCTGTGAAGTTTTCTCAGCCCTGGAAACAGGAAGGCCTTGTGCAGTGAGGGCCGAGGATATTGATCAGCAACCGCTTCGGCAAGAGGACATGACAGATACAGCAACTACCGATCCTTCAATGGTTGAGACTCCCGGCGTAAATCCAGATTTCCTGAATCATCTCGTCGATCTGGCCTATATTGGCCTAGACGTCATTGCCCTCAATGCCCCGGCAAGAGATCGCATGATAGACATCTCGTCCATCGATGCTCGGCTAGGTATCTGGTCTTTACGATCAGGTATCTCCACCGTCGCAGAAGACGACGACTCGTGGACGTGTCATCTGCGCATGCATTACAACCTTTTGCTTCTCCATCTCCATCGCAACCTCCCTTCTCCCAGCTCCTCGTCGATATGTTCCGCCGCCGCTCAAGCAATTGTAACATCGCTCGAGAAGCTGTCCGCTCGAGACGAACTGCGTCAATGCCACTTTACATCAGTCAGCGCTGTGACGGCAGCGGGTATCCAGTTTGCAGGAGAAATACGCGCAGCAGTAACATCGCAAACCTTTCTGGTGGCTATTAACGCCTTGGAGAGGTTATCGAGACTTTTACGGTGCACCATCTTGCTTGCGAGACACTGGCCCAACGCTGAGGCCGTGCATAGTGTTTTCGAGGAACTGCACCGCGAGTATGAGACTCTAGTTTCGCAGCGGCTACAGGGTGAGCAGGTCATGGTCCCGGAGAGTCCGCCGGATTGGAACAGGCTGCTTGGGGCGGAGGGCGTGCATCAGTTTAACAGTTTTACTTCGGATCAGGATTGGATGAACATTAATAGCTGGACTGATCTGCTGTGAGACTGGAGGTGTTGAGCGGTTGTTTTTGAGGACCTGACATAGGTATTTAGCCTGACTCCATTGCAAATTGTCTACATTTCAAGAAAAGGTCATAAATTTATTTGACTACCAATTATACCCAAAAGCAAATGCTATAACACAAATCATTTGGAACAATTCCCTGAACCCTGAGATCATATACTATTTCGATACGTCATCGCCGGTAAATGCTGGTAGGTCATCGACTGTCTGTGATGCCCAATATATCGGTACTGCTGATTTTCTATAATTTTCTCAACTATGATTGTTGTTTATGCTTCGAAATATTTGACAAAGCCTACTTTCCTTCCAATGCCATTGAGGTTCTATCTCGTCCATCTCCTATTGTCGTGGAGAGTCATCGGCGAAACCGTCAGTTTGCCCGAGTTTCGCCGAAAACCGGAGCAACAGATTTAGAAAGGGGGAGCAGCAACTTCAGAGTCATGTTATCGGCCCTGTTTCACGGACTCGTAAGACCGTGGCCCCAGCGATTACGGTCCAGGCATCATAAGAAATTCTCGTCTGATTCTGGAAAAGTCTCTTGATCGAAGCCCTGCTGTCACTTTATTGCCTAATGCTTAATCCCTGTCGACAGGCACCGAAGGCTCTGGCCCGGCTTGGGCCGTAGTGGTGTGTATGCCATTCGTACAGCAAACTATCACGGTGACAATGGTAGAGATCATGATGATTTAATGAATTAGAATTATGTATGTATAAGAGGTGTCTGTGTAACTCTAAACCTAGACAGCTCTTTTGGTCTTTGTAACCTTTTGTCTATCCTGTATCCCGTGGTATCTCTAAACACAAAACCCATTACTCCATCTCTAACAAAACTTTTAGTGGTCATCAGCATCCTCGTCCTTTCCAGGATGCATAATGTCTCGTACAAATACAGCTCTAATATTAAATGAAATGACGATAAGAAACGTAATGACAAGGAGAATGCTCATGGCACTCCCAGTCCAAAGAAGACCCTCAGACTTGAACGCGTTCCCAATGGAAATAGTAGCTAGTGTAAACCCAGTGTTAGGAAACACCATGGGCCACCAACCTAAGTGAAACGCCTCGGGTGGAGATGAAATGACTGCGACTGCGGCGATGCAGAACCACCAGAGACTCAACGCCCAGAGGAACACGGCGCATAGAAGCGCTACGGTGCGGACAGTTTCGACGTTGAGAGCGAGGTCATCGATGCCAGAGATAGTCTTTGGCCAGGCCTTGGCCATACCAATGAGAGCCAAAGCTGTGAAGGATGGTGGACCGACGTTCATGAACAAAGCGGTGCGATGTTCACGGTTAGGAAGACCGGATTGCATGAGTCGACCGATCATGTGAGCGTACATCATCATCGACACGCAAAAACCAAGTCCTTGACATGTCAGACCAGCAAAGATGATAGGCAGAGGGTTAAGATGCGTTTGCGTGTCGAGGATAACTGTCGCTACCGTCCCAGCTAGCATAACAGGAAAGATGGGCAACAGCCAGCCAGGCATCATAGCCTGTAAGCTAAAACTGTGACCTGCAAAGAGAAAAGAGTATTGCCAGATAGCCAGGATGAATGTGGCAACGACATAGATCCAGAATATGGTTTGCGTTGCCCAAGAGTATGACGGATTGTCTTTGGGAATGGCATAACGTTGAGTACTGGTGATTAATGAAGCGATGGCGAGAAAGAAGGTAGGAAGGAAGAACCCTTCCCGATGATGAGCGAGTGATCGTGTAAAGTCACCGCGATTGAATGAGAACCGGAGGATCATGCCAATGCAGCAGAGGGTAAAGATGAGGAGGTTGATGCTGTACAACACTGTACCAATTATCCTCAAGCCGGGGAATTGATGAGGTTGTACATGGATAAGCAGCGACAATCCACCGGCACTCATCGGTAATGTGAACCAGGCCCATGTAAAATGATGCAATCTTTGTCGAAACGACAGAGGCTGCTGCTGCTGTTGTTGTTGTAGTGTTGTATCACTGTCGGTGCTGGAGTCATTACTGCCCTTTTCGGGATCTGGGGGTTGTTGAGATGAAGCTGTTTTAGCAGCATGATGCTTCAAAAAGGCCTTTGGGTCATTCTGATGATCAGGTGGTGGCGAGGGCGCGGAGAAGTCGATAGAGTTTCGCCTCGTGGGTGAATTGGAGTCTACCCAAGTGGTATTGAGATCTCGACCTAGCATATCCATTTTAGGGAGTCTAAACGATGGAAGGCTTATCAAAGGCTGGTGTATGATGATGCAATGGTTGGTTGATGTGAAGACCTGTAGAAGTATCGAACCGAGAGTAGCGGCATGGTTGGTGTATTTATAAAAGCCAGGGCTTGGAAAGTAAAGTCTAGATATACTAAGTTATCAATGCTCAGCCAAACCGACCCATACTCGTTGTCGAAAGGGGCGATTGCAAAATAATTTTGACCCAAACTCTGAGAAATCTCGTGATGGAACCGTGACTCGAGTCAAAGCGAAGCTTCCATTCCCTGCCCAAAAGCGGGCTCTGGTCCACTGTAAATGCCGTAACCTTGAGGCTCATCGGCTGCTGTCTACAGGGGGCGGACGCTAATTCTTGGTGGAAGGATTAGCGCAGTCTTGCTGGCCGGATTTGTAAGTCCTGGGAGTGAGTTGACGCAAATTGACAGGCTATTCCTGGACATCAACATGATGCTGTGGCTACACGGAATGTGAATCTGGTGCGCCGGGTCCCGGTAGCCAAATCATCGGAGAGACCAGGGAGGACGAAACACGAAGCACGAAGCAAGGGCGATGAGATAAGGCCGAGCCTCAAAAACTTAAACAGGTTTTCGCCACAAGCACGTCCATAATAAGAGATTAAGAGAGAGGCCTCACCACGACAACGCGACAACATGACAACAGAATATTCTCATTAATAGTTAGAATATGTGCTGACTTACTTTGGTTCATCATAGTATCTGTTTGAACTTCTGTCGGGTCAGCAAGATTAAGAAACACATCGTACTCTAAAAGACCAGGTCAGTATCGAAAGTGGGCTGTCTTTTCGGCGTCTATTCCCTTTCGCCGCCCAACAAGAACCAAGACAAGGCCTTCTAGCCCAACTTTCCAGGATTCGAAATTAGCTACAGGGCCTGCGGGCATGATCGGGTTGCGTTTTGAGCCTCAAGCGTCTGTGCCATTTCTCTCAAACAACATGTCTCAAATTTAAAGATTCTTCGCTTCCCATCAACACCCAATGCTAGGATTGTAGTGGGGCATTATAATTAAAGTGCTTGATAAGATAATCTTTAAACTAAAAGATCAATTTTCTTGCTTTGTTCGTTGGGCTGATGTTTTATCTATTGGGAGAATTTTCGTCGGTTTAAACCTTGCTGTATTAATCGGTAGACAGGGGCTGTAATAAAGGGGTCATCACTCTGTTTATGCGTGGTTGTTCCAGTTTTGTCCCTTACCATGATAGATATGGATGGACACAATCAACGGACGAGTCATGCTCTCCCTTGTTGGATTGATTGTTTGGGTTTTCGGTAATCAACCCTTGATGCAAGCTTTTCGCAACGTGCAGAGGTTGCCCACCAGGGTAGACCACTTCGAGCATTTAACAGTCCCCTGGTCAGTACCTTGTATCCCTGACAACACAACATGAAGCCTCCAAATCATGATGAGGCAGAAACTCTAGCCTGGTGACTTTATATTTGATCCCATATCTCGCGGATTAAACAAGTAAGATAACACAAAGCTTATCAATTATTGAATTTTTTTGAGGGGTCCCCGTAGACGAACAAGTCAACCTTGAAGTGAAAGATATCGAACATATCGAGAAGAATTGCGCACGGATTAACAGCTAGTAGAAAAAGAAGAAAACCAAATGAGTTTCATGAGTAAGTGGGAGGTCTTTTTGAACTCTCTGGGGATATGCAATGTCATACAAGACAAAGCTCATATGCCGAACTAATCTCTTCATTTGGCACAACACATTGACAGTAACCTCACCACTCCTCCAAATTCCTCACATCTACATAAGGCTGATCCCGCCTCGTGTCTCCCTTAGAACAGTTCTGTGATTCATATTAAGTGACTGATGTGTGAGAATACTCGATACTACTCTGCTCTGGAACTAGTTATAATCAACCTAATCCGATGTTTAATCTGTTGCGCACAACGAGCCTATCTCGTCCTATCTTTCAACTGTGTAAAATTATACAGTTAATTTCTATACACCTTCCGACTCAAGTGACTGGATCTAAAGACATTGCAGTTGGTACTTGAACATCCGCAATATATTCATAAAAAGTGCAACATTTAAAAACAGCGACTCGGCTTTAAAGTGATGTGCACTATCCGCGCGCGTACACTATTATCTCTGTATTATATTCGCCCGGCTCTTTGAGCCTGTTTTGAAAAGCTCAAAGCGGCAACTGCAGACTTTGTCAGGCGAGAACGGACAGCAAATTTACCCACCAACAATTCAACCAGGATTCCCATTTCAGCTGAGCGTCCAGACCAGTGCTGTGATAGGCTTTCATGGACTACACGTGACAACTTACTTTACATCTACCATCTTATTCCCTCATCCATCTTACTTTCTACACCCTGTCCGATAATCAGGACTGAATTCCACATTCTCGCCATTCATCATCATGGCAGCACAACAAGAAATAGATCCTGAAACATTTATTAAGGACCCGCGTTTCTCCCAAACATTCAATCTCCCTCCAGACCCTTCTGATGATCGTACCACTGCTATTCGGGTCAAATACGCAGACTATGGCTATCGTAACCTCTCTAATCCCCAAGAGGAAAATGTTCTTCTCTTCTTTGCACCGCTCTGCGCATCGCGCATCATTCATTGTGCCAAAGACGAGCTAGCCAAGAAACACCGTGTTCGCATCGTAACAATGGACCGTCCTGGCTTTGGTGGAACGGATGCTGTCAAGTTGGAAAAGCGCGCCATTTTATGTCGAAGTATGTCATGCCGTTGCTTTCTTCTATGTTGCGGTTTGATCAAGTAGTGGCTAACATGTAGCAGAAATGACACTAGCTCTTTTGAAGCATCTTGGGATTGAAAAAGTGTCTGTTGCATGTCACAGTGGAGGAACAGTTTACGCGCTTGATATGCTGCTTCACCATCCCGAGATACTCCATCCAGGCCGCTCATATATGGCCATCGGTGCGCCTTGGATCTTACCATCCAGGTCAAATATTTGGTCCATGTCGTTTGTAAAAGCACTTCCTGTGGGTATGATGGCGCAAGCAGACAAGGCGATTGGATTTTTCAACAACACTCTCGGTCCAGCGTTTACTTCCTCTGCCGGATTCAGTCAATTGTTCACCACGCCAGCTCCAGTCAATCCTGAAGAAGATACCGAATTCTCCAAGTTCGAGGAGTCTCTCGAGCCTTCTCTGTTCAAATTCGTTCATGCTGAGAGTATTAAAGGGTTCTCGGATGAGTCTTTGTTTCTCATGCAAAAGATAAACGGAGTACCTGGATTTGGCGATTGGTTTGACTATGACGATCTAGTTCCAAAGTTGGTAAGTGCTTTGAGAGAATCTGGCCGACAACTGACCATCGACGTTTTCTACGCCGAAACAGATTCCATGATAGGTGCGCCGGGGACAGCAGGACCAGAATGGATGAACAATTGCTGGAAGAGCGAACACGTTGGCGACACAATAAGTTACAATGCAGAGACTATCAAGGGGACTAATCACGATACTGTATGGAGCATCCGACGGGGTGTCCCAGAAGAGGTCTTCAAGAGGTTAAGTGGATGATTTTGCTCAATCTAACGATAATTCTACGAGTGCAAATCTCTCGCACATCTGTCTATAGCTTCGCCGCAATATTGACATGTACAGCCTTGATGTTAGAATAAGCTGCAAGGCCAGCCTCTCCCAATTCTCTACCAATGCCACTTTGTTTCACTCCGCCAAAAGGAATTCTCCAGTCACTGTCATTACTAGAATTGACCCAGACCATACCCGCCTCGATCCTCTTGGCGACCTGATGCGCCCTTGTTAGATTCGTTGTGAAGAGCGCACTTCCAAGGCCATATTGTGTATCATTGGCCAAGTGAATAGCCTCGTCTTCAGAAGAGAACTTTGTAATGACCACAAACGGACCAAAGACCTCTTCTTGGAAAACACGCATCTTGGGTGTGACGTCCGTGAAGACCGTCGGTTCGACAAAGTAGCCTTTTCCATCGCCAACTTTGAACGGTTGACCACCGAGGGCAAGTTTGGCTCCTTCCTTTTTGCCAACATCAACAAAGGACAATATTCTTTCATACTGGGCCTTGGTGACTTGGGGACCTTGAAAGGTGCTCTCTTCAAAGGGATCGCCGACCTTGGAGATCTTCTTGACTTGCTCTCTGAAGGCAGCCATGAACTTGTCGTAGATACCCTCTTGGACCAGGATACGGCTTGTAGCAGTGCACACTTGACCCTGGTTGTACATGATACCAGCATGGGCCCAGTACGCAGCCAAGTCGACATCGGCATCGTCAAAGACTATAAGCGGGCTCTTGCCGCCAGTCTCCAAGGTGATGTTCTTCAGATTGCTGCTCGCCATCTTCATGATTTGGCGTGCTGTGGGTGTAGAGCCTGTAAACGCAATCTTATCGACGTCCATGTGTGACGCAAGAGCGGCACCGGCGACAGTTCCTAGACCGTTGACGATGTTGACAACACCAGGTGGAAAGCCTGCTTCAACGATGAGGTTGGCGAGGTACAGGATGGAGAGAGGGGTTTGTTCTGCGGGCTTGAGGATCACAGCGTTACCGCAAGCCAGAGCTGGACCAAGCTTCCAAGCTGCCATTGCAAGAGGGAAGTTCCATCTATCAACGTTGTTAGTGAATGGTTTTCAGCAGCAGAGGAGGCATTGCCTGACGTACGGAATGATTTGTCCACAAACACCAATCGGCTCGCGAATGGTATATCCAAACTTGTCACCTGTCGTCTCGATGACTTGTCCAAACACTTTATCCGCAAAGCCACCGTAGTATCTCAACGTCTCGGCAACTTCAGTCACGTCATCGTTCAAAGCGACAGAGTAAGGCTTTCCGTTATCCCAAGTCTCGATTGTCGCGAGGATCTCCTTGTTCTCTTCAACAAGTGTAGCAAGGCGATTGAGTAGTTTACCGCGCTCGGTTCCTGAAAGATCTCGCCATGTTGGGTTGTGGAGGGCACGGCGAGCTGCGCGGACGGCTTTGTCGACGTCCTGGGCCGAGCCTGCGTAGACGGATGTGATTTCCTGCTCGTTGCTGTCAATGTTAGTTATGGCTCCGATACCGATAAGAGATGGGGTAGCTTACGTTGGATTTATGGAAGCGATCTTGTCACCATTGGATGACTTGACCCATTCGTTGTTGATGAACAATCCGGTAGGCTGCTTGTAAGTGCGCCCATTTGGGGCAGTAAGTTGGACTTCTAGACTCATTGTGGATGTGTGGATGTACTGATGGGCTCAGATTCTAGAGAAATCTGCTGAGGATGAAGCCACCCTTGTATAGATTATAACACCCCAGTTATTTATCCGTTTACGCGTCTGTGTAACAACGGACTAATGGCAAGTAGCTTTCTACTACCGACGTGGGGTTCCATCGTGATGACTCTCCGGGTAAAAAACATGAGAAGTATCGCCCCGTTTCGGAATAGTGGCATGCTATACCCCAGCCGGCTTGGTGTGGAGAGGCTTCAAAATACCCTGTATCAACACCAATATCTTCGCATTTCCGTATTTGGGAGTCATTCGGCGAAGAAATGGAGGAGAATTTGGGTAATGAAATGCAGAAATGATATGACAGTGTTTGACCTACCATCCTTTGGGCCGGAACCTCCAAATTTGTATCCCTGTTGGTAGCATTGTCAAACTGTAAGTCGTATGACAGTTGCGGTTCCGTGCAAAGTGTTACCCAAATGGAGGAATTTGACCTCAAAAATGGGTCTATTCCCAGAATGGCAGCAAGATAGGACAAAAAGACATTGCATTTTAAATAGAGTGATCTTCGCATGTACGATCTTCACTCTTTGTCATTCAACTACCAACAAAATATTTACTACCCACCATTTGATACAGTCACCTATTCACCCTCAACCAACAACGTCTCTCACTGGCCACTTGCCTCACCCGCCTGGTGTGATTGCGGACTTGCCGTATCCTGCTTACCGACGATATCGACATAGTTGGCCCTCTCGGCCCTCTGTGCATAGATAATGTTCCCTTGCGCCTCCTCTGTCTCGAGATAAGTGACTCGACCCTTGACGACCCAAAACACGAGCGTGACGACAAGCATGATGCCAAAAACAGCAATGGCGTAGTTCATGTCGGCCACTGCGGGGTTGGGTGCAGATGGGAAGAAGAAGAAGACAGTGGTCACTGCGCAGTATACTACTCCGACCCAGTTGATCACTGACCCGAAACGTCCGAGGCCGAATTCGCCTGGCGGGAGCTTGTCTCGGCCAACGAGGAGAAGAGTTAAGATGGGCATACCATACGAAACGGTGAGTGCGATGGTGCTGACGCTGAGAATGGCTTCAAGCACGGTTGAGGCAAAGGTGTAGAGAATTCCGATAAGAGCCATGATGGCACCTTGAAGCCACAAGGCTCGCACAGGCACTTTCCAGTAGTCATCGACGTGCGCAAAGTAGCCGCTGAACGGAAGACCACCGTCTCGAGCAAAACCCCAAGTCAATCGGGAAGACGTCGTGACGATTCCAATGCCTTGACCGAAACCGTTGACGATAAACAGCGTCAAAAGGACCGTTCCACCCTGGAGGCCAACAGTATCCTTGAGGAGATCCATAAAAGCAAGACCAGTAGACGGGTTGAGGTAGATGTCTGAGTTGACCATGCAGAAGAGACAGACGACCATGAAGATAAAACCAGTGATGGCTCCCATGGTAACCGAGAGCCAGATGATTCTTGGTATGTTGGTTCGAGGTGAGGGGATTTCTTCGACAAGATGGATGGCTGCATCGAAGGCCGTGAGACCGTAGGCTGCTTGTACAAGACCCATAAACCAAGTAACACCATCGGGCCAACCAGTCTGGTTGATCCACCTCCCAAACACGAAACCCGCAGATTCGAAATGTAAATCTTCTTTGACGCCGACAGAAATCAGCATGGCCATGCTGATGATGACAAAGAGACTGGCAAAGGAAATGCCCACAAAGTTGTTAAACCAAGGAAGAATGACATCCTTGCGACATGCCACTACGTTGAAGAGTGTCATGACAAGGGTAACACCAACATAGACTAGAAATAGAACCCAGCCTTTGTCAGCGCCTGTCCAGTCCGGCTTGAAGAGGATCTTCATCTTGAGCAGAAACTCAGACATGAAGGCAATCTGCGACGCGGACAAGGTGATCCAGCCCGTCATGTTGATCCACGCGCAAAGATACGAAGTGAATCTACCAGCAGGGGTAGGCCACAGCCTGGAAATCCAATAGGCCTGTCCCATAGCGGTGGGCATGCTGCTACACATTTCGCCCAGCGACACGGCGACGCAGATGTTACATACAAACACAAGCACAAGACCCCAGAGGATGGCGATGGGACCTCCAGCCGTCAAGCCGCTGTCGATTCCCTGCGCAAAGGTCGACCATGTGCCCAGTACCGAAAAGGCGAGGGCAAGCATGCTCCACATGCTGAACTTGCGCGTGAGGCTCTGGTCATGGCCAAAGTTGGCAAGATCTTCTGCATCGCGAATCGCTTGGGGGGTTGAAGGTTGGCGCTTCAGCGCAGAGTTTGTCTCGACGTCGTTGGTCATGGCCGCGTCTGACAATGACCGCGTCGAGATGGATATATAAATGACGTAAATGAGGAGGAAAGGCGACGGGCAGCCTTGTAAAGGTGAAAAGGTGAGTCAGATGGGTTTGCGACTCTGGATGAAATGGGATATAGAGGGGAGGGGAAACGAAATAAAGAGTGAGTGTCGCTGCTTATATCCAATTTACCCCAGCTTGGCTCGCCGACGAACGGACCAAGGGGTTTGATGAGCTACAGAGACGTGGGTAGACAAATAGAGAGGTATTGGAGTAGAGAGCAGAACAGATTGGCTATCTCGTAGTGAGCGACGGGCCGGGCTGTGTGACAAGCCGAGAATAACACGGATAATACTGTATAGAGTGCGCGTCTAGTCCAAACAACCTTCTGTAAAGAGCGTAGACTACCTAACTAAAACCCCAAACGTGCCCTACTTTATCACTGAAGATGGAGAGCTGGTAGGAAAAGGGCGCATTTGGATTAGCTGGGTAGAGAGATAAGGGTGTCACTGTTATCTCTGACCCCGGTTTATAGTGCCCTACCCTGCCCTGACCTGGAGAAGAACGAAAACTCTTTAGTATGTACGTCATTGCTGCCAGTGCCCGTTTCGCAACGCGACAAAAGCCATGAATTCTTTTGGAGGTTGTAACCTTACTCATGCAACTTATGCAACCACAGGGAATGATGATTGATCTGCGGGGAAGAAAACCTTCCCCATGGGGAATACCGATTGACGGTTGAGCGATGGCATTCCATTACGTGATAAGTAATCTAGAGTTGTAGACAAGTCAGATCATACTTTGTCCCCTGTTGCAATCTTGGATAATTCAGCAGTGACCGGCCCGGTCGTGTCAAAGGGGGAACGGCATGTCTTTAACAGCTTGTGGCGAAGAGCATGGGACCTCGCTCGGTTATCTCGGTGCATTTAGTTTCTTATCGTCTGTTACCAAAAAACCTTCAAAACATTACCCCTAAAGAGTTTAGCCTGAAAAACACAAGTTACAGGGGACAAAAGCTGAGAAACAGCTACTGCAAACGGTTAGACAACCTTGAAATGAGGGGAAGCCACAGTCTAATTGGCTCTACAAGGTGTCAAGTGACAGAGAGAGCCTCGTCCAGGTCACGCAGATACAGATGCTTCTAATGATACTTCCAATGATACTTCCAAGTTCTAATCTGTTGGATAACGGCATGATAGGGCAATTGGCGGGTCACCCCTCAATTGGAAACTTTGTTCCATTCAATGCCTCTCTTCGGATAGCTTGAGTATTATAGCGTGTATGTAACTGCCGGGGACGGGGATCAAGATGGATCTGGGAAAATGCAATTGTATTGCGCTTTTGGGGTAACAGACAGCAAAAAAACAAGACAGATCTGATCTCGGCTAACTTTCCATAGCGTGGAGTGGCCGTGAACGTGTCGTTTCCTCCTGTCTTACTTACATGTACAGCGGAGCCATTGTAAGGCGAGACGGCGGGGAGTGGAGATGGGAGCGGAGCGGTGTCATGGAACGGCGGCGCTACAGTGGACTCTTTTTCCTCTTTCTTTGTTATGTACTGTTTGTACTTGAATCGTCTATAAGAAGCTGTCATCCTCAATTGAAGTCTTTGTTTCTGTCCAAGATCCAACGAAGCTTGTCATTCTAACCTGCAACTCATACACAACACCAATCAATACTTGCAACACACTTGCAACTCTTGCATTACAATCTACCGTATGGCACAGTCGCTTAGTCCAGACAACATTCATCATGATTCCAGACACCTCTTCTATCGCCGGCTACACCATCTTTCGGGAAGAGCCCAACGATGCCGCTCCCGATCTGTCTCAAATTGAGCATACTCATCCTCTTGGTAATTCATCTTTTTATCCCTTCTACCCGATCAACCGCTTACAATTATAGACCCCCTTTCAATTGATGAGATCCGCGCCGCAACAAAACTCATCCGCGACTATGCAAGCCCCAAGACTCTCAAGTTCAACTGCCTCACCCTTCGTGAGCCCAAAAAGGCCGAGTATGCCGCTTTCAAGGCCCGTACCGGCCCTCGCCCTGCTCGTCGCGCTTTTGCGATTGTGATTGAGCGCGGAACAGGTCAGGTCGCTGAGGTCATCGCCAATATCCGCGAGGGCAAGGTCGAAGAGTGGAAGCCTGTCACTGACGTTGGTCCTACCCTGACTCTGGAGGATCTCGATGTCTGCGAACGCATTGCCCGCAAAGACCCTCGCGTCATTCGTGCCTGCGAGGAGCTCGGAATCACCGATATGGAAAAGATCTTTATTGATGCTTGGGCTATCGGATTTGATGATCGTTGGGGTTACGAGAGACGTCTTCAGCAGGGCTTGGTGTACTACCGTGAATCGCCCAACGACAACCAGTACGCTCACCCTCTGGACTTCTCCGTCGTTCTTGACACAGAAAAGGAAGAGGTTCTCGCTGTGGATGTTCGTCTTGTCAATGGCGAGCGGACCAAGATCCCTCTTGCTCAGCACAACTACATGCCCGAGTTCATCGGCGAGAACTATATCGATGGCACTCTCAAGCCCATCAACATTACACAGCCCCAGGGCGTGTCTTTCCGCATGCGCGGCAACGAGATCTCCTGGGCCGGCTACAAGATGCACATCGGTTTCAACTACCGCGAAGGTATTGTTCTATCAGATGTCCGCATGGAAGACCACCACGAGCATCGTGAGCGCACTCTCTTCAACAGAATTAGTGTTGTGGAGATGGTTGTTCCCTACGGAAACCCCGATCCTCCTCACCACCGCAAGCACGCCTTTGATGTCGGCGAGTACGGAACCGGTCTCATGACCAACTCATTGAAGCTGGGATGTGACTGCAAGGGAGCTATCCACTACCTCGATGCCGTCATGGCCACTGGCGAGGGTGATCCCGCCGTCATCAAGAACGCCATCTGCATCCACGAAGAAGACAACGGCCTTTTGTACAAGCACACCGACTACCGCGACGGAAGCGTCATCTCAGCTCGTGATCGCAAGCTTATCATTTCGCAAATCATCACCGCTGCCAACTACGAATATGGCTTCTACCACACCTTCACACTCGACGGAACATACAAGCTCGAGATTAAGCTTACCGGCATGTTGAATACCTACTGCATGCACCCTTCCGAGACAGCTGCTCCTTACGGTACTGAAGTTGCTCCCACGATCAACGCGCACAACCATCAGCACATCTTCTCCCTCCGCGTCGACCCCGAAGTCGATGGCCCCAACAACACAGTTGTCCAAAATGATGCTCTCCCCTCGGAGGAAGAAGTCGGATCTCCCGAGAACCCCTACGGAAACGGCTTCTACTGCAAGAACACGCCTTACAAGACTTCCAAGGACGCATCTTCAAATTACTGCCACGAGACAAGTCGTTCTTGGGCCATCACAAATCCCAACAGCATCAACCCCTCGGCAAAGAAGCCCGTCGCCTACAAGATCCTCAACAACAGCTGCCCCGGTCTCTTGGCCAAGCCAGGCAGTGTTGTATACAACCGCGCTGCCTTTGCGCGCAAGAGTCTCTGGGTGACGCCTTACAAGGACTACGAGATCTTCCCCGCTGGTGATTACGTCTGTCAGTCGACTGGTATCGAGAACCACCCTCACAACAGCAACATCATTGACTGGGTGAATCGGGATGAGCCTATCGAGAACACAGATATCGTGTGCTATATTCAGTTTGGATTGACACATTTCCCCCGCACGGAGGACTTCCCTGTCATGCCTGCTGAGCCCGTCAGTGTCATGCTGCGAGCATCAAATTTCTACCAGAAGAACCCTGGTTTGTGGGTTCCACCTTCGGCGCTCTGTGTTGATGCCGCCTCGAAGGATGCTTTTGGTGAGAAGAAGGAGGAGCCTTCTTCTTGCTGTGCAGGCAAGAACGGGCCTAAACTTTAGAGAGGGGGATGGTTTAATTGGTTTAATTTGAGGTTAAAATTGTATTAGCATTGTTTGGAGTCTTTAGTTTCGCATTATCATCATAAGTTAGCAGGTTGTAATACCTAAAATTGGAATAGTATTTGGATTGATGCCAATTACCAAATGTCTTCTATTTAATAACGTTCTGGCTATGCTTTCCTAAAGCAATTTACTAGTCTTTGTGAGCTCAAAGAATGACGAAACACCTTATGAGCCAGCAATACCCAGCCATGTCTTCCATCCCGACGCTGGTACTATATATCCTTTCGTATCAATGCTTCGATACTCTAGGTCTTTCCAATTGACAATCGCACTCCTTTCAGTTTTTTTCTCTTCCTAACAAACAACTACCACACGCAACAAGATGTATCCATCGCCACAACTTCAATTCTTCCTGGGCAGCCTAGGTTATACTCTTATATTGCCTTGCGCCTCCATACCAACCTCGTTGCATTTCCTTGCACATTGCTTATATCTCGTGCTTCAGCTTCAGGTCTGACTTCGATAATGTCTGTTTTGCCTGCGATGATTGGGTGAATGATGCGTAGGGTAAAGCTAAATTCAGATAAAGTTGAACGATGGTTGATACAGAAGTAATGGAACAGGACTAAATGTGTGATACACAAAATGATAAAATGTCTGAACCGATAGATCTTGAATTTATTTATAAAATGACTTGTAGTCTTGACCTTGGGTCAATCCATCTCTTCGACCGTTTCTGCGCCGTGGTTATTATTTGCAGCCATTACATCGACGACTCTCCCCAGCTCAAAGCAGGAATCAAGCCGAGGTGTTAGGAGTACGTCACTTCCATGCAGAGATGTTGAGAATCTCGGCCGAAAGCATATGAGTTAGACTTCGGCTTTCCCAGCAACAATGAATGCAGACAACGACGAGCGGGGGTTGCATTCCCGTGGGGCATCTGCATGCAAGGAATCAGGACAAAACGGTGGCGTGGGAGGGGAAACGAGAACAACTCAGACATTGGAGATCACTTGACTACCGCAAGTCACTTAATTTAGTAATCCGTACATGCATTGGTACCACTACAACATGTGAGGGACGTATCACAATTGGGGAATAAAAGTGAAGCTGATAATGTATTATGCGCAAAGCAACGTTGACAAGGACACAGAATGAGAGACAGAATGATCTCAAGATGCACAAATTCCCTATCCGGTATCACCGCAGCAAACTAACAGCCCAGCTCGAAATCACAACTTGTAACCCCAAATGTCCTTCTCACCAAGCCAATGCCAAACATTTGCATCCCCTTCCTCCCAATTACTGGTCGAAAATCCCTTGGTAGGATCCTTGTAATTCGGTCCTGGGTCGTTGAAGACCTGGACTTGGCGTGTGTTATCTTTTCCAACCTCCAATACAGTGCCCCCAAGATGCTTTTCGCTCACCATACACTCCAGCATCGCCTCTGCGCATTCCTGAGGCGTGACCCACGCATCCTGTGATTCCTTCACGTACTTGATCTTTTCAGCGTCTTCCGTCCATAGAGGTGTGCGTACTACACCAGGAGCAACTGCGTTGACTCGTATACCCACCTGCTCGAGATTCTCCAAACATCGAACAAAGCCTGTGATGCCAAATTTGCTCGCGCCATACATAGGTGCTCTAAAGACGGGGATTTGGGCAGCGATGGAGGAAATGTGAATCACCCGCTTGGGGTTCTCAAGTGATGCATTCTTGCCAGGGCCATGCATCCAGTACGAGATGGCCATTTGAGTGGCTCGAATAGGATGGGTAAGATTAATGTCGAGCAACTTGTAGCCATCACCATCTGGATCGTCTTTGCTCTCGGAAGATCCTGGTGGATGCCAGAAATTGGACCAGTTAGGCTCGTAGACACCTGCGCCAGGACAGACGATGTCAAAGTCACCGAATTCCTTGACAGTAGTTCTGAAAGCGTTTTCGAGATCTTTCCAGGATGTGACGTCTGTTTTGACAAAGACTGCTCGTGGTGACGAAGATGAGGAGTATTGGGATACTAGATCTTGGGCTTCTGGTCGGAGGGACAGGTCTGCGATGACAACATTGCAATTCTTGGAGAGTAGAATTTTTGCAAATTCAAAGTTGATTCCTTGATATGTTTTAGTGTCTTGTCTTTGTAGTTGCTCGAATATACTGACCTGAACCAGCTCCAGTGATGATGGCAGTCTTGCCAGACACAGAGAAAGACTTATTAGATTGAGAGGTCATTGTCAAATATAGCAACAAAAAGAGTATCTAGATGGCTTGGTTGATTTATAGTTCTTGAATGAGTGATATCGAGTGTAGCCAAGGTTATATAAGACAGTAATACTACAGTATCGGAACCGATCCCGCATCAGCCAACGTCAGCTTCTTCTTCAACCCCACTTATCAACCTGTTAAGTCTTGTCTGTATTCGTTCTTGTGTCCCCCACAGTTCCCCCTCCTCGCCTTGATGACTTCATTAGATTTAGCTCCCTCGGCTCCGTTTCCTTTCTAAACCACAGAATTTATCAACTGCCGACAAACCTCCATTGGGTGGACCTGATATAAACTTCCCCGGCTCAACAACCACATTCACTTCATTGCATCTTTCGCTTCACTTTCCCATCCAAGAGAAATGCGCTCTTTCTCGGGCTGGTAAGAATCCCCTCACCACAACGAAAAAAGATGACTGAGTAATCCCAGCGAAACATGCAGAAGGAGGAAATTAAAGTGTGATGAAGTCAAGCCGATTTGTGGGGCATGTACCAAGAGTTCACGAGCATGCAGTTACTCTAGAAGATCTGTGTTTCGACCATTCCAGAGTCATAATGGAAAAAGCAAGAATAATGACCTCAGTTTCAGTTCCGGAAATAGTCAACATGTTTTCGATGAGGATCATGTATGGCTTGAAGTTCCCGAAGAGCGTATGTCTGGCCGTGTTTACTTCAACTGGTAGTTGTTGCTGATGAGAACCTTCTAGTTCACTTCGTCTACATAGAGGATCCATATGCGGATCGGGACGACACAACAGTAGATGCCACTATCACAGCAGAAGAAACCTCTGAAACGCCATATCAAGCATCTGTATTCTGGAGAGAAGAAGATTCTCCTATCGTTGATGGCGAATCATACGCTGAAGATCCTGTTCCAGAAAAGACGCCCAACCACGACAACCATGCTGTTGATTCGAAACTGGCAACTCTCCACCTACTAAAGCATTACAAACAAGGACCCGGTACTTGGTGAGTTCTCTACCCAAAACCCCAATTCTCCAAGCCTGACCAAACAAGGTTCGACATATTTGATACCGGTTGTTACTTCTCAGGCAAAGTCCCCGTCAAAGCTGCTTCAAGTCCTCTTCTCAAGTCAGCCATTTGCGCCATTGCTGCAAAGCATCTGTACCGTCTCAACAAGAATGACTTCCACTCAAGCTCAACCTCAATACCCCGAGAAACTTTATGGTTGTCGTATGACTGGCGCTACGAATCGGCAAAGCACTACGACGAAGCCATCCATCATCTAAAAAGAGCAGTGGGCTTGCAAACGTATGAGAACGACATCAGCGAGAAAGAGGACATGCTAGCAGCTGTTGCGATTCTGTGTATCTATGAACTTATGGATGCACCTGGAACAGCATGGAGGGCACATCTCAGTGCTTTGCCGCTGTTTAAGTCGACAGAAGATCCTTCCAGCCCCGCCTCGCCTGTAGTCATTCCCAGAACCGCTATCCAAGGGCCTATTCTCTGGAGTTTGGCCAGGCAAGATTTACTATGCGCATGTGAGACTGGCCTTAGGATTTCATCAAGGGTCATAGCTGACAAATTCCAGTCATTAGCGAAACGCAGACGCGACTCGACTTGAAAGACGTCCGCCTCTGGCAAAATGCAGGCCTCGCAACTACAGAAGACGGCACTCTCATGCCCTTCAGCCCTATATGTTCGGCAGACATTCGAACCTTGGCCGATGTAGAAGAAGACACGAAAAGTAACGAATTAACCTGGTTGATAGGCAAGCTTTCAAATCATCTCACATCAGGCGACGCCATCAATCCTACAGACTATGCATTACCTCGTGGTCAGCGTCCTACAGTAGGGGTGACTCAGGAGCGTTTGCTCGAACGTTGGAGAATATTGATGGCAGAATTTAAAAAGTGGCATGAGAGCCTTCCTAGGACGTTTACGCCATATGCGCGAACACCATATCCCTCAAGAGACTTGCCATCACAACCATGCTTTACCGCTTTTGACCAGGTATGGTACGAGCTGCCGATTTGCGCTGCTACCATGCAAAACTACTACATGGCAATAATACTACTACTCGTGAATCAGCCACAAGAATCCACATTTATCCGCTCAACTGTCTCAGCACGGTTAAATTCGTATAGAAAGATTCAAGAGGATGTGCGCCATTACGCAAAGGAGATATGCGGGATCAGTCTTGCTGATCCAAGTGATCCGGTTAGGGCCAATTCTGTACAGGCACTTTTTGTGGCGGGGCAGGTTTTCCATGAGAAGGAAGAGCAACATGCGGTTTTGAAGCTGTTGGAAGATGTTGAGAGGGATTTGGGGTGGACAACGAGGTTTCACAGGGCGAAATTGGTGGATGAGTGGCCGAAGGACCCCGAGTAAGAAGCAAAATGCAGCTATCCCTTATGTTGGTAGAGTTAGCTTTTTAAGAATCTAGGTAGAATTCGAATTATTAGAAAAGAGTAAGGCTAGACCTTCGGGAATGAAATAGTGCAACATTGACAATAGCGGTATCAGCATGGAGTTTCATTCCCACAACCGCTACCATAATGACCGTCGACTATCCACATCATTCCCCACGAATTTCATCATCGCAGACTCGAGTCAAGGCAATGTCATCGAGATATATGTTGAGCTGATCATACTCTCCATTGCATTCAACAGAGATTGAGATGGAGGCTCGTGCAACAGAAGTTCCTCCGCTAGACCATGTCTGACTCTCCGATTTCCACCAGTTAAGTTGATCAGGATATACGGCGTCAAGCAAGTCGCTTCCAATCTTGGGTTGAATGACGCAACTAAATCCTGATCCCGGCCCAGCTATGGCAGCAACATGCCATTGGTAGGAAAATTTATAGTTGCCATTGAGGACAGGCAAATTCTGCGCAATCTGATTACTGCCCTGACCGTCGGAGAACGCAAGAAACCTACACTAGGTATTAGTATACATGACCAATACTACGTCAAGGCATCATTAGAGCATCTTACACAACATTGGGGGCGGAAGTGGCCCAGTTATCACTAACCACAAATGCAGAACTCGAATGCGTCCAGGGCGAGAATTTGTCGCTATCGTCAAAGCCCGGATTAGAAACAACTTGAGTTGCTGCACAGTTTGGTGCTGCGGCAGTGGTGGTGCTTGCAGCAAGCGTGGTCGAGGTGATTTCATCCAGAATAGTTGATGTAGTCTCAGCCACGGCAGTGGGAGTAGCCTCGATCAAAGTTGTTACCGTGGTAGACTCAGACACGGAAACAATAGTTGATGAAGTCTCAATCTCAGGCAAGCTGCTTGTAACGGTAGTGGGCCGACAAGGGCCAGCTTCGGCTCCGAGAAGGACGCCAGCGACAGCCGCTACAGTAAGAATGGATCGGGAAACCATCTTCAAAAAGGACGATTCTAAACGAATGGAAGCGACTAAACCAGCGCAAGAAAAGTCAACGTACGTAAGAAGGAGGCTATAAAAACATAACCATGAAACGAATAATTTTAGTAGTCTTTGACCCCCTATTTGATTGTTTGTTAAATTGTCAGAATGGTCTGGGACTGAACTAGCCTCACGCTAGTGTCAATAGTTTGCGAGACTATTGATTCTAGGGTTGTATTCTATTTGCCTTTTGTTTTTTATTTTGCAGGATGCCAGGCATCAGGGTATCAGATGGAATAAGTAGGTCAGTTTAAGCTACTACCTCCGAAGAGGTAGAGAGGAGAGAAGGTAATCGAGAAACAAGATACATGAGTCCAAATGATGGATCAAACATTCAATCTTACCCTCTCTGTTTGGAACAATAATTTACAGAACAATAAGCGATGAAGCCTGGGCTTTTTGCAAGGGAACGTGATGGAGCATATTCTCCTAGTCTTGGGTTGAAGACATCATTGTAAGCTAGACTTTGAACAATACCAGGTCAAGGGCCAAATAGTTGTGTTCAAAATGAATGCAAAGAGCAATCACCGCCATTGGTGGAGGCCAAGATGTGCTGGTTATGAAATTCCTTCCCTTTAACCAAAAAACCCCGTCGTATATAATCTTATGCACCTTCAACGCCAAAAGATGGGAATGAATTGGTCGTAAGAAGACTCATGGGTAAAGTCCTTAGCATTCGGGTCGCGTCTCTTCAGATATATCTCTGCATCACTTCTCAAATCCTCCGCTTCATCAGTATCATTGGGATTATCCTTGAAAAGAGCTCCAGATAGCATGAAGCAAGTTCGCGCGTGTTCTACAGGCATGGCTTCCTTGTAGAACTTTGTTACATCTAGGGAGTCTCGCAGATGTTTGCTGTGAAAAGTAAAGTTGTCAATAGGCAATGATCAACATCATGATGAAGTCAGGTAGGTGCGGAGACTTACATAGCTGCCTTTGTCTTACCCTGGTCAAGACAGACAGCACCAGCCTTGTAGGCACACCCGCCATAAAACGGGTTGAGTCGGGCTTTATCTCCCTGTCGCCAAACATTCTGTGCATCGATAAAGTTCTCTTCAGACGCCGGCAAACATCCCTCGGATCGATTTATGATGCCTTTGACTTGATAGGCGCTATTTACCATACATCAGCGGTTTTCTTCATTATGTTATGGCAGGCGTCCGTACTAAGCAAGCATACCCCAGTTGAAGGGCTTCGAGTTCTTGAACTCTTCGATAGACTTCTCGAGTAAGTCTCTAGCCTCGTTGTTTTTTCTCAAGTATAAAAAGCATCGAGCTATGTTCTTCTTCAACACAGGTGGATACGCGTCCTTGTCATCAACCTCTGCTACATAGGTTAGCCAACGGTCGCGCGCCTTTTCAAAACAGTCCATGGCAAGTTCGTGTTTGCCAGCAGTGTTGTGTGTGTAACCAAGGTTGGCTTCTAATCCATAGCATAGGACTTGCTTGACAGGTTGCTCTTGGAGCCGAATCTCGAACGCTCTCTTGTTTAGTTCAATGGCCTTCTCAGCCTGTCCCAACCCTTCATACATGTTCGCTTGATGGGAATAGATATGCGGAAGAATCTCATTGACCTTTTCCTGGTCATCCAGAGTCTCGACGGCGATGAGATTCACGTTGCACATGTCCTCAAGGTCTCGGAAAGCGTTTGATTCGTACAAGTATCTGCCACGGAGTAAGCAAGTAGCTTCTTCTTAATGTTTCAAGTAACAATACCTTTGGCATTCCCTCAAGAGGTCACAAAACTCCCATATAGCCTTGAACTTCTTGTCAGAGTTGCGAAGCTCTCTGAAGCAATCTTTCAGAGAGATGACATGCTGGAGCAGGGCATCGCATTGAGACCATTCATCATAGAGCTGGCCCTTTTTATCTCCCATCTTCGGATATTGATGGTATACGAGTTTGACAGCATCTTCAAAGCTATCACGCAACTCCGAAGACTCCATAAAATACCTAAACTGAGTTTGCACCATTCGATGAATGGAAAAGGCTCTGGTATTTCTGTTCCTCTTGATCAATGAGGTCTCAAGAAGGTCCTCAATTGTCTCGTAAAAACTAGGCTTTAGTCAAATCGTCTGCAGTCACTGCTCTCATATGATATACTGACCTGAATTGGTCTGAACAGAAATCCAGTCTGTCCGGCAGGCCTTCAGTGATCTCAAACAGTGATTGAGGAATGTTGTCAGGCATCAAGAAAGACACAACACCCAAGAAACAGCGAACCTCTGTATCTAGAGACTGGAAAGAAAAGTCCCACAGGGCCTGAAGCTCCGAGCCCTGTTTTCCATCAAAACGGCGCGGGTTGTTCAGGTAGACATTCATGAACTCAGATATTGTCCATGATCGCTTGTCGATAAGTCCAGCCATGTGCGAGATGCCCAAGGCATGCCCACTTAACCGGCGAGAGAGCTCTAGTGCTGACATACCTTCTCTCTTAGCATCACTGCCGAGCTCTCTCTGTAGTAGAAACATGAGAAATTCGGATCCCATAGCAATATCCCAAGATGTGATCTCAACTGCAGAGCTGGCTTGGCGAAATGCAACCGAGGAGTTACGAGTGGTGATAAGTACATGTCCACGGCTGGCAACAGGCCAGTACCTGGAAAGACTCTTAACTGAAGGTACGTTATCGTAAATCAAGAGCCATGTGCAGTCTATTAAAATTGTCAGGGCGTGGCCTGTCATGGAAATTTGTAATTGACAGCCTGGGATAGGGTATACCTGTTGATTGTAGCCAGTCTTGAACGAGATTGAGATTCTCATCATGTGTTTGCGGACGCGCCTCTGGGAGCTTCAATTTCATAGCAATGGCCGTGAAGCTTTGTCGAATGGAAGCGTCTTTCTCAGCATGGATCCAAAACATGGCATCATATTCGTTCTTGCCGAGCTTTGTTTCCACATATCTCAAGGCGATCGAGCTTTTCCCAATACCACCCAGTCCCCACAGGGCAATAGACTTGAACGAAGCTCCTGGGTTATCGCCGAAGGAGTTATCCAGCTGTTCAAATATCTCGACACGATTGAAGAATCGAAGAGTCGTTGTCGGTGGCAACAGAACAAAACTCGGTTTCTTAGCAGCAGGAACCGAAGCTACCTTGGACTCAGTGCGGATAGCGGGCGACAAGCTGAATTGAACGAGTTTCTCAACTTGAGCAAGTGTCTTTTCGAGCTCCGAATTCATCGTCAAGTAACGTTTTTCCATTTCTTCAATGGGATCTTGGACAACTGCTTTGTAACCTTTCCGTAAATAGGTGACAGAGTCAGTACGCGTCCGTCATTAGCTAGCAGGGATAGACTTCATACCTGGCCTCCCATCCTGACGGATACATTGGATAGAGTCAACTACGAAATCGACCAACTCCTGCTGTATGTCGAAGCATGCCTCTTTAACCTGATTGATCATGTGCGGCAGAGCCTCGTAGTAGATAGCGAATGTGTTGGTCTTGTAGCCTATCGAGCGAAGCATACGCTGTGTCGTTGGAATTGCATCAGGGCACCCAGTTGTAACTACCTGCAGGAGAATACCCAGTACCCCCCAGAAGAAAGCAGCATCGAGTCCAGGGCTTAGATGGGTTTCAAAGATTTTTGTGAACTTGCTAATGTGACCGAAAGATCGCTTCGCGAGGATGAAATCGCTGCTTGCTTGCTCGATAACTTCATCATTATTGGACGCGTCCAACAAGGCCTCCCGTACCGAATCCCAGGAGACAAGGGTTTGCAACTGGACCAAATCATGCGGCTCTAGCACGGCACGGGACTTTTCGATGGTTTTCTCCCACTGGCTCAAAAAGAGCTGTTCTCTATAAGCCAATAGTGTTAAAGATTGATGGTCTGTCACAATGCTTCGATAACTCGGTATCAACTCTTACAGGTCTTTTGAATCCATGCCAAAACAAATACCTCACACCCTGCAATGCCAAGTCAGAAAAGGTGGCGTACTAGGAGAATGTACCTCACAATTAGATGGGAGGAGCAATTGAGCTGCTGACGGGGACGGGACTGAAAGGAAACACGTAGAGTATTGTGAGTGGAAATGGATGGGCTATGAAAATAAGGCAGATGAAACGGCTAAAAGCAAGAGAACTGGGGCAATAACTAACAAATGGCTGATGTCATATCTTGAAAAGGGAAGGTGGCATTTAGTTAAAGGTACCTCTCACAGCCTGATGAGCCAAGTATGAATGAGGACAAATCCGAGCGGTGATACTTTAGGATACATCTGAGAACATGCAGTTGGAACATTTGAATTGAGCCGAGCATCACACCAGCTGCAAGATACTAACCGAAATGCATTTTATTGTTTCACTTTTTTTGCCACGTCAGCGTGTAAAGTAGCAATGCATTGTTCTGTGCTACCACAAAGAAGCAAGCCTCGACCCAAAGCCATACGGCTCGGCTGTCACTTACCGTGCTGACTTCTGTTACACGGGCATATCGAATGACTTTCTTTCACAACCATCCCTCCAAGCCTCCTTCTGTTGCCCCGCACAAGAGCCTCTGCGCAGGCTTGTTTCGGGGTTCTTCGCATCTCCCACTTTTCTGAACAACTTAGTCACAGGATTTGTGTCCGAAAATATACCCTCTCTTCATTCTCGGAAACACACACAGCATTCAGCCATTGGCACTCCAATCTTTGCGTCTACTCACAATACGCCAATTCAATGGACGTCATCACTGTACCCAGACCGCCCCCGTGCCAGCTACCTGTTGCCACGGTTTTTGGGCGCCTTTCAAGTCGTGAACAGCTTTATGCCCATTATCTATCCCGCGCTTCGTGGCATGGCAGCAGAATCATCATGCAACAAGTCTCCCCCGAAGCCACAGGCATCTACGATTTGATTGTCGAACTCTACCAAGCTTGCAATGGAAACTGGAGCAGTCTAGTTGGAGAAAGTGCCGCGAGCACGGATGAGGTTTCTGCTTTCTTGGAGTATGCTGGTCATTTCTTGTATAACATGGGCAATTACTGGGTAAGTGAACAGCCACTGTTGCCAATGGCCTCTTCTAACAGTACAAAGGGCGAGGGTGACCAGAAGTTTATCCCCGATCTGTCACAGGACGCACTCCGAAAGCTTGTCAAGGCCTCCCAGTCCCTGGCGGCTGCCGATCGGCTAGAGGAAGTCATTGAACCGATGCTTTCAGGGCCACCGTTTGTTCTGGGATACCCTAGCGACCGAGCACAGTCGACTTATTACCCAGGAGATGAAAAGATTAGCAAGGAGGAAATATCCGCTATCTCCACGGCAATGGAAAAGCACAAGGTTGAGCCGGAAAACACAAGGCTTCAAAAGATTACTGTAGCGGGCAAACCCGAGTTCATAATCCTTCAGGCCTCAACAGACAACACCTCTAAAAAGCACTTGTGCGACATCGATGGACTTGGTTCCCTTTATATTCAAGGTGGTGATCATGCAGTCGAACTTCAAAAAGTCTGCGAGGCTCTCGTGAGGGCCAAAGACTACACTGAGAACGACATGCAAAGTCAAGTGATCGACCACTACCTTGAGTGCTTCAAAACCGGGACGATGGAATCTTTCAGAAACGCCCAGAAAGCGTGGGTGAAAGACAAGGCCCCGACTGTGGAAAGTATCATGGGATTCGTCGAGCCATATCGTGATCCACATGGTGTTCGTGGAGAGTGGGAGGGATTTGTTGGTATCTCTGATCCTGTGGAATCCCGTAAGATGAGACAGTTCGTTGACGAATCCACTACCTTCATCAGACTTCTGCCTTGGTCGGTACCGGATATAAACGACGGCAAAGGGCCATTCGAGAAGCACGTATTCGTGGCTCCGGATTATACAAACAGTCATTGTAAGAAAGCGACCTCCTGACTTCAACCTACAGTTCGTACTAACAAGCTACTTAGCACTAGCATTCTGCGCAAGCTATTCATTCGAGGCGACGAATGTGCCTAATGTGAGCTATATGGTGGTATTTAGAAACGATTCGCTAACTAAGTGTGTAGTATAATGACATCAGAGAGACTTGCGGCTTCAAGAACATCGTCGTTGCAAACCGCATGAATGCCAACAATGACCCAACCCGCCCCTGTTATTACGTCCACAAATCCGATGTCAAAAGATACCGGGAGTGTACGCACATTGTTAGGTTTGTCACTACCGCAATTCATGAACTGCTGGGTCACGGAAGTGGCAAACTCCTGAGCGAGACCAACCCTGGTCAGTTCAATTTTGAACGAGAAAATCCCCCCATCAGCCCGTTAACCAACAAGCCTATAACGACATGGTACCGACCTGGACAAACTTGGACCTCGACCTTTGGCGCGGCCGCTCCTAGTATTGAAGAGTGTCGTGCCATGCTCGTTCCGTTGTATCTGATCGACGATAAGCAACTGCTTGCCATTTTCGGATACAACGAAACAACAGACATTACTGCCGAAGATCGTGAGTTACTCACATTCATAATCCACTGCTATACCTGTCCTCCGATTCTAACATGCACAAGTTCACTACAACACGTATCTCCAAATTGGAGTTGAAGGGCTCCAAGGTCTTGCGTATTACAATGCCGAGGACAAGGCCTGGGGGCAAGCACACAAAAGGGTAAGTTCAAAATAAGCAATCACTAGAAATCTCACTAAGGAACCCTATAGGCCCACTGGGCAATCCTGCACCATCTTCTTCTGGATGGAGAGGGCGTTTTAGCTATTGAGCACGATGCGCAAGAAGGAACGTTGACTGTCAGAGTTGACAAAAGCAAATTGCTATCTCATGGCAAGCCCTCTCTGGGGCGTTTCCTATGCGGAATTCACATTTGGAGATGCACCGCAGATGTCGACCCTTGTCTTGCATACTACGACAAGGTAACCACCGTAGCTGGTAATCATGAAGAGTGGCGTGAGCTCGTTGCCAGCAAGCCAGAGCCTCGGTGGAAGTTTATCCACGCAAACACGTTCCTAAAGGACGGAAATATAACTTTGAAGGAGTATGAGAACAGCAACGAAGGACTCATTCAGTCATGGGTCGAAAGGGACATCTGACACACTCTTTTGAGTAGCAAAGAAAGTTGCAAGGCTTTATGGAACAGATGGGGTATTAGGTACAGATTTACAAAGAATTCCAAGAATACTCTGATCTCCAAATATCGATAAAAATTTCCAATTTCCCTCCAGCACTGTCACTATCTACATTGAATAATAGACCTGGGCTGCTGCGAGCCCTATCTGGATAACACTAAGAATTATTGAAATGCCACCGACCCACAACACAATCCAGAAAGTATACCATTGAAGCGGATTCCTTCGATCTCGCCAAAGATCCTTGACCTTGCTGGGCTGCTGCCGAAGATTGTATCTCTGAAGGGCTTGAAGCTTGTGTCCAAAGAACGGAAAGTCGTCATGAGCAGAGTATGTTTCGGACTCACTCAAAAAACCTTCAAGGTCCAGAGCGGAGTAAGGGAAAACATCTTTGGGGAGATTTGCCTTCTTTCTCAATGATGACAACGACTTTGCACAGAGAGTGACCAAAAGCGGATCGATATCTTCGTTGTCTCGACGAGCTTGTTGTAGATGTTTCTTTATCAGTGTACGCGACCGTGAAGACTGGGCAAAAAGCACCCGGTAAGACAAGAGAACCTCGCGATGTACATCCTTTGGGTCCTGGAGTGTGTAACCTGATGTTTTTGGCAATAGTTCTGCTATAATGCTGTGGTCGGTTAGCTAACTTTGGCCTGCAAAGTCTCAGGTTCATTCTGTATAGACTTACTCTTCAACTATTGGCAGTTTGTCGGGACGTAAAATATTCATTAGGCAGAAAGTAGGGAAACGGAATATCGAGAGCGTGTGCTTCTGCCTATCGAAGTGAAGGTGGCTTGTTATTGTGTCCACAAATCTAAGCCTAACATGGCCGATCCTGTGGAGAGATATGTAGGTGATACGAGATTCCAAGATGGCATCCTCGTGTACGCCAGTGGGAGATGTCGTCGCTGTACCTACTGCATGGTCATCGATCATCGCCCTGAAGCCCCGAAATATTTTCGCAATAGGCCTCTTGAAATCGCTATTGTGAACCACATGGTCCGAGTCCTGCACCAAAGGAGTTGGGGTAGTTGGTGTCACAGTGGTCTCAGAGCCTGATGAGATTGTAGGTTGTCTCTCGAGTACCGGTATGAGTGTTGCAGAGATCCAGCAAAGCACGGCAAATATCGCACGTCGAGCTTCATGCAATCGGTCTTGCGTGAGTCTCAAGGGTGGCGAGCGACCCAGATCATGATCGCGAACCAGTTGATTATATATCCCGTCAATAGTGGTGTTGTCGCGTGCGAGCTTCTTAGAGGCGGCTAAAACTGCGAAACACCATTCCCAGCACTGATGTTGATTAGGTGACCCCCTCGGGCCTAGAATCTCATTTATAACATCATAATTGTGGGAAACGAGAAGTGAAGACATTCTCTCGAGGTGTGCACAGAATACTATGCTGCCTGCCCACGAGTGGACGAACTTGCTGTCAAGTCCAAATAACACAGATATGGCCTGATGGCGGACTCGCGTCAGATCCACATCACCATGGTGAGGCAGTGTTTCTGAAGGTGGGTGGTCACTCAAATCACCCATGGGATACGACTGTGTTTTCATCTAGTTTAACTCTTAAAGATAATAAGTGGGTGTCTTACCTCATCTCGGCAGCGATTACTCGAGTTTCCTGTAAAGTAATTTTGGAGGCTTTGCAGACGACTTGGTATAACAGCCTGATTCTGGTCGGATGACGCCTGTTCCTCAAGATCGTTTTCAAGCATTGCAACAAGAGCAAACGGCAGCCGACGGGACCAGAGTTCCGTAGAAATATTGAGTTACTGGATCGTCCTGGAACTTGTGGCACAAAATAGGAGTGTACGGAGAACCTATATATTATCACTCAATCCCATAGGAACTGAGATGTGTCGTGCGTGACTGCCTTGCAATAGATTGAGACATCTTCGTTAGGCGCCCTGGTGTTGAATATTGACGTATAGGGGGGTTGAAGTCTTTTCTCGTTGGCAGCATTAATGTGGCTTGCCAATAACAACCCCAGTCTAAGGGATTACCACCAATATCACTGGCCTCGGGCGAAACACATGGGGCTGCACTCATTTTATCTTGTGCGTTGTATTTGCAGAAACATGGAGGGCTAGCCTATATAGCATTTGCAGCAGATAAAATCCATCGAATCCCACGCCTCGTCACAAGGGTCATTCCACTTGCACATCTCAGTTCCAACCCACCAAATGGTACCTGGTTTAGAGTAAGTGAGGCTTAGTGCTTTCACTTGTCAGGACACTGATCTTCCGGCTTAGCTTAATATTTCCACAAGCTCATGTCACAATCAAATTGACTTACTTGGATTCAAGCCTTCTTGTCCTTAGGCTTGCTGAGGTCAACATCGTTACGCGGGTGTAGAGCAACTGTCCCATGATGGCTGTTGCCTGTATCACTTTCCCCGTCCATGGTGACTCCGTTGGCCGTGATTTCCTTTGGGTCAAGCCTATCTATCCACTCTCTCCAAGGCTGATTGAGATTCTCTTGCTCCTTGAGAGAAGGCATGATGGCTAAGTGGATAACAATAACAAAAGTGTATAACTGGGGCAGTAGCAGGTTATGTGAAGTATTTCTAACGAGCAGATGCAAACCGAAGTCGTAGCAGGCAACGGGGAGAGGTTATATATCTTTCAAACTATCCCGAGCCTTACTGAAGTATCTCACGGATATAATAGGCTATCCAAGGTTTATCAGAGATGGACTCATAAAGTGCAATATGCGGCATCATTCCATAACTAGGCAGAGCACAAGTAGACTGAGATACATCCCGCTGACATCAATTACAACCTCACCATCAGAAACAAAATGTTGAAGGGGTTTACTGGCACATGTCTTCACGGATGCGACCTTGGTGATAACCGGTCAAGGAGGAGACCAAGGTCTTCGGCCCGGACCACGACGATCTGTCAGCATTGATCTGCGTAGAACAGAGCTGAACTCGGAGACTGAAACACCATTGCCTCATAGACCTTATCGACAGACAAAATTACAATTGTACTGACCAATAGCAGTTGTGGTCACTGAGACAACCTCCTATCAGCCCCAGCAATTTATCGCAGGTCATGCAGGCTGTCACTAATTCGGTGGTCAGGAGATTGCCTCTGTATGGGCATCCTTCTATAGAGTGGTGTTGTGGCTGCATGGAATCCAGTCACCGGTAGATTGATGTATTTGTAGGTTACGGAAAGTACCTGTGCGAAATCAGGCTCCGAGTGCCAAGCATTTCGTGGCTTTTCAGATTTCCTGCCTCTAGGTACTTTTGTAGTGGTTGGTTAGAAGTGCAATGTAACATAAGCTTCCATTATCTATTGTTGATATCTGTTCTCTTTTATCTCACCTGCGTGCTATACTGAATTCTCAGACGCTTTGTTAATATACGAAACCAATTCTTTCTGTTCATTGCATCTGCTGGCTCTCTCGAAACATGGCGCTCGAAACTACAATAAACTATGTAGCCAGGCTTGATATATTCAAGAATGAGAGGGCCTTCTTCACAGACTTCCCAGTATCCTCCGTTGCTGGTGCTCGTCGGAGTAACCATAAAGTTGACCGAACTGCTGTCAATGTCCACCCAATCTCTGATCCTTCCAAATTCAATATTAACATCAATGGATTTTGCGTGATCAAAGCTGAAACCTGTATCAATTCGGAGGATGCTTTAGCAAAGACGGAAGAAGTCAAAAGGGCTTACTGGGAGCAGATTGAGAAGATACTAGCGTCCAAGTTCCCAGAGTACTCACGGATCGAGGGGTTCGATTTCACGGTGAGCATTCGCTGCTGGCTCACACGCTACTGACCTGCCTCTTTAACACTACAATTCAAGGTCCGCAAGAGAGATGAGGATTTTCCAAAAGTCTCCAGGACTTACGGGGAGTTCGAGCAGCCTTTAAGCTCTCCTCATATCGACTGGACGGCTAAAGGGTCACAGCTACAATTGCGAGATGCGTTCCCAGGACAGGAACATTTATGGCAAGGCAAAGACTACGACATCATCAAGTATGGTTTCTAATTTTCCCTTCCTGTGTACCCTCTCGAAATGAATCACTAATATTCTTAAAATTAGTGTTTGGAGACCAATGACGGGGCCAAACGATGACTGGCCTTTGGCCGTCTGTGACTGGACATCTATCGACCATGATAATGACATGCTCCTGAACGACGGCATTCGTAGGGACAAGGTCGATGAGAACGCTACCCTCCACCCTAATCCCGCGCACAGATGGTACTACATTCCAGATCAAAAAGCTGATGAACTGATCGTTTTTCGCAACTCACACTCCAAGGAAACGTTACCATGTAAGTTCCACTCTCTGGGACTTATGCTACCTACACTGTGTTCAGGAGCTATACTAATTACTCATATAGACTGTTTCCATTCAGCTATCTTTAACCCCAAGGCAAAATGCCCCCCTCGTATCAGCCTTGAGGTGCGAGTGGTGGCTTTTCGTGATTTGGACTGAGTACAAGACTGGGTATCGAAAAACGCCTTGCTACTAAGTGGCGACCTGAAACCTCCAACGAATTTCCTTGGTTTACTTTCCTCTCTTTTTTCATGATGGAAAAATAGTATCCACTACGCAGTTATTGTTATGTTCTCTGCAATCTGAAGCTTGGACGATCTGTTTGAATTTCCTCTCTGTTTGTAATAGGTACTTTCTTGTATTCCTTCCGCGTGGTCTCGTCCCTTATTCACTACTCTAACTCAGTCAAGCATATATATAACTTCATTGTCAATATGATTTTGTTTTTATTCCGTTGTAATGCAGCGTTACTGGAGCAGCAGATATTCTTGTAAAGATAACCCTCAAAGATACAACGTAGCAGCTAACAGTCATATAAAATATCGTCGTCACGATTTGCCATATATAAGAACAGAAAAACAGCCAGGCTTGAGAATAGATATTGCCTATGAATCGACATGTTGTTCTTGAGCGAGGTCACAGTCTGACAATGCAAATGATAACAACGACTACCAGTAATGCTGATATCCATTTTCGGCCTTTGGCACAAGTAATACCGAGTAATTCCGACAAGCACTACAAAGGTAGAATCCATTATCAAGGAAAATGAATGTTGCTCGGCTTGACTACCTCTTTTGAAAGAACTAGAATTCTGCTGCCTAATTTTAGTCCGTCCAGTCACATTCGCCTTGATGCCCGTTTACAGATCAGCACTGTAACGCCAAAGTCAATATCCGAACCCACTATCGCCCATTTCGTGTACTCGTCGGGCCTCATTTCAGAGATGCATCTAACAACGGCATTCTTGCCGATGTGCTCGGACCTTGGATCATGTACATAAATACCATCAAGGTTCGAGTATATCTATCCACCACAAACTGAAACTGACTTCTAAATCAACATGAGCACATCAACTTTCGGGACCCGACTTAAAGACAAAGTCTGCATCGTGACAGGCTCCTCCTCCGGCCTCGGTCGCTCGATAGCACTGGGCTACTCACGCGAAGGAGCCTTGCTTGTCTGCGCAGATCTGCAACAAGGTGCACGCGCACAAGTGAACGGCGAAGAATCGATAAACACCGATGAACTCATCAGACATCAAGGTGGCAAAGCCATTTTTGTGCAGACTGATGTTAGCAAGAGTACTGCCGTGGAGGAGCTCATCACTAGAGCAGTGATCCAGTTTGGTCGAGTGGATGTGTAAGTTATTACACTTACGTTATGATGGGAATGCAGACACGTTGACAGGGTACAGATTGGTCAACAACGCAGGCATCTCTATCGAGGCAGGCAAGACACCTTGCAGGATTCACGAAACTCCAGAGGAGTGGTGGGATTTGACCATGGCTGTTAACCTCAAATCCATCTTTTTAACCAGCAAATATGCCATCGCCCAAATGCTCAAACAGGAGACAAATGAGTCTGGTGATCGCGGGTGGATCATCAACATCTCATCCATCTTTGGTGTAGTTGGAGGATATAACGTCCGTAAGTACATGATACACGGAAGTTGACGGATTGCTAACGAGGTAGCGTGCTATGCTGCTTCCAAAGGAGCCGTATCTAACCTAACTCGCTCTGTCGCGCTGGACTATGCAAAAGACGGCATTCATTGCAACGCCATCTGCCCTGGCTGTATGTCTACTGGACGCTGAGATGAAAGGCTATTTACTGATGAAGTTGTGTAGTCACTGAGACGGCCATTTTCGCCGATACCATCAAGATGCACGACAAGGAAGGCATTCGCGCGAAGCACCCACTGCATGGGACAGGTAGACCCCAAGACCTTGTGGGTGCAGCAATATTCCTTGCGAGTCGGGAGGCAAGATGGATCACTGGGGTAAATCTACCAGTTGATGGAGGATATACAGCACAGTAAAGACCACAAACTAGACAGATCGGGTGGTCGAGGCTCACAATTGGAAGACAATCTATTCAATTTATCTTTATTCCAAAACTATCAAATACCCATTATGATCCTTCGCAATAAATACCATAATTCCGTCTCTCATCTAACTCAGATATTCCCATACACCCATATATAATCTTGATACAAATATCGCATCGCTCGTCTCGTCTTTTAAAACCGTTCTACATGATATCCCGCTTGCTACTCAAACAGCCCCAAAGATGAAAAACAGAATTACCACCCAGACTCAATGAAAAGTGACAAACGAGGGATGAAAGGAAAGTAAACAAAGGAAATGGTTGCAAAAGAGTGCCAACCTTGACTGATCTCGGTATATAAAGAGATACAGCACAAGATCGTGTTGTGTTGACCTTGACCTATCTCTTCATTGAGGATAGGACAAAGTTGTATTGTGTTTTGTTAAGCAAAACCAATCTCTTACAGAGATGGATAGTGAGGTCATGCCGTGTTATGTTGTTATAGTTGTTGTGTTTTGGTATAATGGTTGTTGTGTTGAATTAGATGTCGCTTCTCTCAATGTGAAGGACATCCTTGAGCCATTCAACTAGTCACGAATCCGCAGACCCATCAGACCGAGAACCCGACCTCGCAACCGCCGAGTCAAGGTTTCGTCTGCGTACGATAGAGCTCCTACAAACTGTTAGTAAATAATCGTCATACAAATAATCGAAGGATATAAACTTACAGTCCCTTTTCCCGAGGATCCCTCACAATGACAAGCTCTTGTGCTCGCTTGGGATCCTTGATAGACTTCCTTCCCTTGGAACTGGCCCTGGGAGCACCGCCACCGTTGTTGATCTGATTTACCAGCGCGGCGATCTGAGTCTCGAGAGAGTTCACCTTGGACGCAGCAGCCTTCTGAGCCTTCTTGGCATCGTCGAGCTTCTTCATGAGATTGTTGTTCTCAGTCCTCAAAGCGTTCAGAATCACAGCCTCGCGCTCCGCAGTCTCAAGCTTCTTGTTCAGCTCGTCCCGCTCGGCAATGAGAGCAGCAATCTGCTCCTCAGCGGCAGTGAGCCTGGTCTTCAGATCGTCGCGGTCGGTAGTAACCTCATCGGCCTTCTGCTGAAGGGCAGTAGCCTCTTCTTGCAGTGTGGTGAGCTTCTGGGTAATCTCATCGCGCTCGGCAGTGAGGGTGTCGACGCTGAGTTGGAGACGACCTGCGTTCTCGGCCGTAGCTTCGAACTTGATAGTGAGGTCATCATGCTTGGTTGTCATGGCAGTAACAGCTTCTTCAGCGGTAGTGAGTTTCTCCTTGAGCTCAGTGTTCTCCACCTCGAGGGCTGGGGGAGCAGGCTCTGCTTCAGGTTCAGGAGCTGCTGGCTCAGGAGTTGGATCTGCTACCTTCTCTTCGACGACAGCCTCAACCTCAACCTTTGTCTCTACAGGTGCTTCAGGCTCGGGTTGAGCTTCCACAGGCTCAGGTTCGGGTGCAGGGGCAGCTTCAACCTCGGGCTCAGGAGCAGGGTCGCCCTCTGGTTCGGGGGCAGATTCAGCTGGCTGAGTCTCCGTTGTAGTCTCTTCCTCAACAATGATGACATCTTCGACAACACTCTCAGGTACATCCTCAACTGAAGCAGGCTCTGGCGCCTTTGCAGGCTCAGCCTTCTCCGTTGCTTCAGATGTCACACTGGTCACGTCGCTGACGCTGCTCATAGAGCTTCCGATTGACGACATAGAGCTCGACACAACGCTTCCAGCATCAGATCTCAGAGCCATGTTCTCGGACCTCAAGCCTGAGACTTCCACAGATAATCTCAGTACCTGTGCAGTCTGATCGTCCTGGGCGTGCAACATTCCCCTCATCTGGTCCCTCAATCCATCTCTCTCGCCATGGAGCTGTTCGTACTTCTTCTTGAGCTTCTTCCTCTTGCTCTCTACCTCCTCCATGTCCTTGGCCACAGCCTCCTTCTCCTTGGTGATGGACTCGATCTGGGATTTGAGGGCTCCGTTCTCCGTGTCCAGACCAGCAATTTGAGCCTCCTTACTCTCGGTGTCCTTGGCCCAGGCTTCCTTGTCCTTCATAAGATCGTCGATAGTGGCCTGAAGTGTCGTGACCTGCGCCTCGAGCGTCTTCTTGTCGGTCTCGAGCCCGGTGAGCTGCTCCTGGAGTCTCGTCTTGTCGCTTGTGAGATCGGTGATCTGCTGCTGAAGGTTCTTCTTGTCCTCCTCAAGGCCTAGCTTGTCCTTGCTGAGAGACTCAACCTGGTTCTTGGAGTTCTCGCTTTCCATCTGGTAGCGGTCGCGAGCCACAGTCAGTTCGCCCAGCTCCTTGGACTTATCAACAAGGTCCTGCTCCATGTTGTTGACGCGGAACTGCATTGACTCTTGGGAGATCTCCATGGTGGCGATGCGAGCAACATAGGCTGTCTCCTGGGACTTGCGGATAGCCTTGATGTCCTCGAGCTCACGTTCCAAGTTGATAGCCTTAGCCTCAAACTTGCTGTTGGACTGTGTCGCTTCGAGGCTGTTCTTCTTGAGGTCCTCGTAGTTCCTCTCTAGAGCAGCCTTGAGCTCGCGATGCTTGGTGAGGTGGTCCTCAAGCTCCTTGACCCTGTTGCTGAAGGCAGTCTCAGTCTTGATAAGCTCATCGCGCTCAAGAGTAAGCTTGGAGACGATCATGTCGCGCTCCTTCTTGGCTTGGCTGATGATCTGATCCTTCTCCCTCTTGACCTGCTCGATGGCGTGGTCTCGTTCCTTCTGGAGCTTGGCAATGGCTGAGTCACGCTCCTTCTTGGACTTTGAGATGGCCACGTCGAGATCCTTCTTGGCCTTCTCAGCAGTGTAGTCACGTTCCCTCTGGAGCTTGTCGACAACAGAGTCACGCTCACGCTGGATGCGAGAGACCATCTCGTCGCGCTCGCGCTGAAGTCGCTGCAACTCTTGGTCGCGCTCCTTCTTGGACTTGGAGATGGTAGAGTCAAGGTCCTTCTGTGCCTGCTCCACAGCCTGGTCGCGTTCTCGCTTGAACTTGTCGACATTCTTGATGGCTTGGTCACGCTCATACTTGAACCTGTCGAGCACCTGATCACGATCCTTCTTGACCTTGTCAATTGAGGTGTCACGGTCCTTCTCGAATCGCTCAAGGGTGCGACGCTGCTCATCAAGGCGTGTCCTCGTCCTCTCAAGTAGACGGGTCTGCTCCTCGAACTCGGTAACAAGTCTGTCCCGTGTAGCCTGGGCCTTGTTCCTCTCCTCTCGCAATTCATCCTTGTCGGTCTGCATGTTGGAGAGTCTGTAGCGAGCATCGCTGAGGTCCTTGTGTGTCTCCTTCTGCTTCTCCTTGAGCATCTTGAGCTCCTTGCGGAGGTTCTCGAGCTCAACAGACATGGTCTCTTCCACATCGTGGCGTGAACGAGCTCTTGGTCGGGAAGGAGGACGCTCAGACTGGGGAAGCTGACGCTCCTCTGGGATGCGTTGAGGTGCAGGAACAGTCTGTGGTTGTTGTGGGATGAGAGGCTGCTGGAAGGGTTGCTGTACGACGGGCTGCACGATGGGAGGGCTGATGGGCTGAGCAGTGTACATGACGGCTTGCGCTGGAATGAGAGGTTGCTGAGCCGGAATGAGAGGCTGTTGCATCATTGGCTGACCAGCAGGATGCTGGGTGTAGGTTGATGACGACGAAGTAGTTGTCGTGGTAGCATGGATCACAGCGCCATTCTGAGCAGCAGGCTGTTGGGTGATAGTTTGCTGTGTGGTCTGGGGCTGCTGAGTAGCAATCTGCTGTTGTTGCTGTGGGATGAGAGGCTGCTGCTGTTGGGCGGTAGGCTCAATATGAATATGGAATGTTCTACCGCGGCTTCGTGATCGCGACTTGGTTCTCTCTTGCTGGCGCTCAACCTGTCGTCCAGAGGTTCTTTCAAGCTGACTGTCTGTCTCAAACTCAACTCTCTTCTCGGTAGGACGAGACTGCTGTGTTGAGAGGGCACCTGTCTGACGCACGATGGAACGAGACCTGGTGGGTGTCTTGGAGTAGTCATCCTCACTTTCACTCATGACAGTAGTAGCCCTTGTCGAAACGGAGACGTTGGATGAACTTCCCCATCCTAGTTCGGAAGCAGAGTCCCAGTTCTCATCAGACATGTATGAGGCTCTGGGTGAGGGCTCTGGTGATCGTGTGTCATGGCTGGATCTGAAGCGAAGCTGAGGTGGTTGGAACATGAAACCTCTTCCAGAATCCTGTCGTCGGTTCATGGGTGGTGGTGACACGGATGAGACGTCACTAGATGAAGAGACGGTAGAGACCTCTGATGGTGCTGTGGTGGCTTCTGAGACGGTAGATAGGCCATCATCGTCTGGTCGACGAGTTGGTGGTGGACGGGAGACTGATCGGTTTCGTGTGAGGGCAGTTGAGGTGGTCCTTGAGTTCCTTGTGTTCTCGTCGGACGAGTTCCTTGGTGGGTTACCCCGGATTGTGAGAGCCATGGCAGTCTCCTGCTGGCGTTGCTGTTCATATTGTGACATTGGGTCGAAAGGCCGGCGTGATGGCGCCGGCTTTGTCGCCGTCTTCTGTGATGATTTCCTCATATTGATATGAGACTGTTCTGTGTTGTGTTGTGTGTGTTTGTGTGTATGTGTTGAAGGGAATTATTCGGTGACGGAGAGTTGAGTTTCTCTCTTTGTCTCGGTCGTGTGTATATTCTTTCTGTAGTTCCGTGGGGTTTCGTGGGCACTATACTAAGACAGGTACGGTACCAGGGTCCGTGGGTGATATGATCGACGGGCGGTGAAGAGGATCGAGGGTGGACTAGATTGATAAATGAAATAAGGATAGAGGACACAAGAGGCCTCGCAATTGATTAATGCTTTGTGTTGAGCTATCTCTAGAGAAAAGAAAAAGAGGAAGAAAGAGAAAGGGAAGAGAAATTCAGCTCGGACTGGAAATAAGGTGTATAGCCGCCAGTTTTGTTCTTCGTGGTGCCTCGAAACCTCTTTTTTGCCTTGGATCTACAAGAGCCGGGGGGGAAGAGCCCGAGCCAAGCCAAGCCCAACCCAATTCCAACAGGGGCAGGGCAGGGTCATCAGTGACTTTTGATCCACTACCAACCACATTGAAAAAATGACATTGGATTGGGCACAGTCAGGTCTGGTCTGGCCTGCATTTGAACAGCTGGACCAATAACTGCCAAATCGGCTGTGCCCATGACGAGAGAAGCATGATCCTTGGACGGCAGAACGGGAGAGAAAGAAAGAAAAAGAGGCCCTAGTCTATTTTGGTATGTGAGAAAGGTGACCCGACATGCTGCAAGGGCTCGATTGGCCTCATAGGCTATGTACATATGGGATAATGGACCCCCCGGAGTCAGCGGGGTGAGGCTACTGCACAGGTGAAGCTTTGACAGTTGACAAAAAGAGTCTAAGACTTGGACCGTCTGGCCATGTGGACAGGTGTGGTTTGAAGGGAATCATTCCCCGGGTAGTGACCCCCTCTGCAGGGGAATGGGGATCCCGGCACGTCCGCTGTCGAAACAAGGCCGAAGTGGAAAGACGTCTGTGCAGGTGCTAGAGGAGTCAAGAGGAGCTTCGTTCACCGGAGGACTAAGCGATAACCTCTGTTCTGCACGAGAGGGGAGAAAAGAGGATAAAAAGAAATGCACGACTCCATACCGCTGTGTGTCTTACGTGTACAACAAAGCCAGACCAAATTCACGAGATAGAGCACGTACATACATACATTCTTTGCGTTACATTTGTGCCACAGAAAATTCGCTTATTTTTGCCCTATTTCTTTTTTTTGTGTTCTTTTTCTATTTCTATTTTGTGCCTTTTTCCTTGTTGTTCTTCTCTTCCCTTGCTCTTGTCCCTGCTCTTGTCCGACTATCTGTCACTCTGTCACTCTGTCTATCCATATGTCCATCTTTCTCTCCCCCACAAAACTCAAATTTCATCATGCCCAATCGTTAAAATCAAGGCATCCAGTCAAAATCACATAAAAGATCAGCGGCTTGGGCTCCTAGACCTACAGGGGGAGTCCCTGTAGCTTTTGAGGCCATTTTAGGCGTTTATGTCGGGTCGGGCTGCAACGTTTATGTGGGGGTTTCCGATTCGTTCGAGAAGGGTCGTAAAACTGGGTAAAGATTTCTAGTTTAGTCCACTGACTTGTAGCTGGGGGACAAGAAATGGACAGTTCAGTGAGGCAAAGTACAAGGAGAATTGCTTGGATATTAGACAGCCTACGTTTTGAGGGACAACGAAGGTTATGAGTAATAAATAGGGATGAGTCGGATTGAGGCTTTTTTTTCTGACTCATTCCATACATAGCCCAACTCACACATTGTGGCTGGCCAAGAAATGGTCTCATCCATGGCCCTATCCATGGCCCTGGCCTTCCTTGCTCGCCTGACAAAAAACTGAGGCTATTCACGTTTGGCAGTGAAAACGCTGATCACTACACCAACTACCGTATCGCTATCAATCAGTCTCGGCGCTTCAACCACCAGACCCCGTTTGCGGGGTTTCAGATCGACTATGCCCAACCTCCTCTGAACCCTTAACCAAGGCTTTGGTATCCGTAGTTTTCCATCAAAGAATGCCCGATTTTCTCTGTGTAATGTCATTGTCATATCCATATAACAGCCGTGGCCTCGAATGCTGTTGTTCTTTGAGGCGGCGCAGGATATCCATAGTAAGCTGAGTTGTTGTCAGTATTACTCATTGCCTGCCAGCTATCAACTGAAAATACATACCTTGCCACAAGGACAGCTCAAAAGTTCTGGCGGCAATGCATTTCAAACGTATTCCTTGTCCATGTATGTGGAACCAAAGGATCGAATTGTCTGGCTTATCCATGTTTCGAGAGCAAGCAAGAACCCGAACAAAAGCATTCGATTCTAGATTCATCGAGACAAATCGACAATCAACAATTCATCTCGTGGTCAATGCATAGCCTAGTGTACATCAAAACTCCATAACATGATCCGCAAAGATCGTGTACCTACACATTGATCCCTCGATAAGCGCTGCAAATGCAAAGCGTGGCCTCGATCTCATCAAAATTCCTTCTATGTTACGCGTGTGCATAGAATCATTTTGTTGCCTAGCCTACTGTAATGTAATGTAATGTCCATCACAGTCACAATGCATTTCCTCATATGATTGTGCACAGAATACATAGACCCAAAAGTCCGCCTTTTTTTTTTGAGGCCAACCAGTCCTGAACCTGGTCTTGTCTCGCCCTATTAAATGGGACAGATGACTAAGATTGGATATCCAAACAAGAGGAGAAGATACGTGCAGTTGATATATGATAGGTTCGAATGAATTTTTCGCCTCGATGTTCTTGTGCAGGATGTGAATATGCCACGCAGCAGAGACAGCAGATGAAAAGAAATGAGGCGATTATTGAGGTGAAACGGAGAGACGCTCATCGAATTATGTGCAGTTGCAAAATATTTACAGGCAAAAGAGGCGAGTCAGTACATTTCCACTAGAACTAACAATCATATCAGACCGAACCAACAGCTACTCCAGAAACAACGCTCCCAGCCGTCGTAGGCCCTTTATATCCTTTCCTTGCGCTCGCAAACCACCAAAGACTAACCAGAAACGTCAAGCCGCCCCAAATCACGCATGTGTAATTCATACTCTGCGGCGTCGTAGGTAAAGAATAAGGGAAACAGTAGATGACACTCCAGATAAGGAGATAAGCACAAGCAATGCCATTGACAATAAAGCCCCAAATTCCATGCATTCTGAAGGGTCCGTAAGTGATGTTCTTGCGTCCGCTAAGCAGGTTAGGCAGAATGCATGACAGGAATGAACAGCTGCAAAGCAGAATAAATGTCCCCACAAAGGCATTGAAGGCTGTTGTGCTTCCCACATAGATCGCACCAAGGACAGAGACCAAGACGGCTGTGGCGAGGGTGGACCAGAGAGGCATGTCAAGGGATTGTTGGACGTGGCCGAATACTGCTGGGAAAGGAGTCGCACCATCACGGGCAAGAGCCCAGAGCGTTCGTCCGCAAGTGATGTATAATCCCACGACAGTCAAGGCAATGCAAATCATGACTAATGACAACAAACCAGTGGCACCAGCCGCAGAACCAGTCGCTTGACGATATATCTCGGCGATGGGATATGCGGATTCGAAAAGCGCGTCGTAGTCGTTGATGGCGTACATGATGGCGATGAGATAACAAAGCCCAGTGATAAAACCAGTCGCCACTTGAAATAAGATAGCGATCGGGACATTTCGACTAGGGTTGGGAATCTCCTCGGCTAACTGTGTCGTAGCATGGACTGATCCAACACTGTACGCTCCATTGAGCATTCCCGCCACAAAGACAAACCCATTCGGATATCCAATATCGGCTGTCCAGTCCTTCCACACAAACGCCGAGCTTGCATGTGCTGGACGACCTCCACTGCCAGGCATAACAGTGACTGTGATGACTGTGATGATAAAACCAGCCAGGATGATGAAAACACCGAATTTGTTCAAAGCTGGCATGGCACTGTTCCACAGACAAACAGCCGCACATGAGAGCCAGGTCGTGATAATGTAGGTAATGAAGACATGCCATGACTCAGCCACGAAACCATCATGGTTCAAAGCATACATCTGCACAAGCGTGTTGGCAAGGATACTCGACATACTAGCGCATCCGAGACACCAAGCGAGATAATTCCACCAACCCGCGTAAAAACCCAAGACGCGTCCCCATCGTGGACCCGGGGTAACAGACGCCCAGTGGTATACGCCAGCGGATGAAGGAATCGCGCTTGCGAGTTCTGCGACACTGGCGGCTACGGCCCAGTAGAAGATTGACACGGCGATGAACTCATACAGAACTCCAGGCGGGCCACCGTTGAAGATGGCGACAAGGATAGAGCCGCCGATCGCGGGCCAGACGTTGCCGACGACAAGACCGACGCCTGCGAGGGAGAGGAGGTTAAAGTTTCGGGGTAGCTCTTGAACGTGGCCCGAGGCGTTGATGGGCGTGGTTTGAGTGACGGACTTGGTGTCGTGAGTATCGTCATCTCTTTTGGACGAGTCCATTTTGAATCGTGTGTCCTCCATTTCATCAATTGATCTTGAGAAGCAAAGACAATTGAGAAGCACAAGACGGGAGATTGGCCATCTTTAAGTCTCATCTACGCGTCCCGAGACTTTGGTATTGACGCTTCTTTAGTTTGCCCCCCGGACACACTGTCGCATGTTCTTTCCAAAAGGGGTTTGGATTCCATCTCCAATCTGCGGAGATAGACCATGTTTCGTATTTCCCCGAGGGGTTGTCGTCTTAGTACCTGATTGTCTGGAACGCTAGACCAGGCGGCTTATCTAGGTGTCGGCTGTAGATTCCCAATGAGTTGAGGGTGTTTAGAATTCAGCAGATAGGAAGGGAAGATCATGATTAACGAAGGAATTCTATAGAGTGCTTTTGCAAGATTCGAGGTTCTGTACACGAAAATATAGCTGAGGTGAGTTCGACATAGATAATTACCACCATCAGATGCATTTGTCGCGTATCACTCGTTATCGTCGATAAGAACATATCAAGAGTGGAACTGGAACCAGAGATTCTAGACCAATGCTAATCTCGTCCAGTGCCAATCGTGCGGGGTAATTTCCGTTAGTCATGGCATTTCACTGTCGGTCGACAGTCCCGGGTAAGTCAAAGAGTTTTGGAAAGTTATCTTAGAGTACCCCAGATTGAGATATAGTAGTTGGGAAAATAATTGAATTTTATTAGGAATAAATTCATGATTCTCTAGGCTCGTTATATCAATAGGTACAGTGAACTATAATCTATTATGTGACAAGAAGGGAAAATAGTCTGGCTTCATCATACCTAATAGCGATTCCGTAGAATCATTATTTCCCATATCTATTTATTGCATGTTGATAGGGTCGTAAATAGGATCAACACCTTGGGCTGTACCGATACGGGCCTCAAACCAGAAGCGAAGTCTCTCTACCAAGGCTCGGTCAGCCATGAACCGCGCAAATTCGGTAGGATTGGTGGCGGCCTCATTTTCAAGATCAGGGTAGCCCTGGGGAGTAAGCATGTCGCGGCGAACGGACCAAGTACCCACAGCCTGCTGGTACTCGGGGCTAAGAATGAAGTTATGGAGTAGCTTGGCTCCCTCAGGGTGAGGCGCGTCCTTGAGGATGCCAGCGGTCTGCGCCCAGGACACGTACTTGCCGCTCTTGGGATGCGCAAAGTTTATGGGTCCGACATTCTGGAAGCCTCCGCCGGCAGCGAAGTAGACGGCTTGAGTGTAGTTGCTGCCTCTTGCTATAGTTGACGGCGCGGCGGTACCGCGGATCCATCGAGGATTCTGCTCTAGGAGACCTTCAAACCAAGAAACGCCATACTGTTGCATGCTAGAGAGCCGTCAGGTCATATCGAGGCAAACATGTCGTCAGAATACTTACATAAGATGATAGGCAAAGAGAACAGCATCATCATCGTTTGGGTAAGTGAGAACAAGTTTGTTCTTCAGCTCGGGGCGGAGAAAGTCGGGGTACTCAGCAAGTGGCTTGATTCCTGGGAGTTTGTCGCTGTTCCAACAAAAGGCCCAGGATAAGATATAGACACCGTACCAATAAGCTGTGCTATCCTTGTACGCGTCATCGATCTGATCAAAACCATGAGGTGCGTAGTTGAGCAATGCACCCTGTTGAGCCCAACGGGGATAGTCGTGCAATGTTTGGAGGATAACGCTGTCGACATAGACAGCCTTTCCAGCAGCAGCAAGCTGTTGGTCCACCCTAGCGTCGTGATATTTGGATAAATCAACGGTGACATTGAGTTCCATGCCGGGGAAGCGTGTTTCAAAGGCCGCCTTTAAGCCAGCCTGTCTGTTGACTGAATCTCCGCCGTGCCAGAGGGTTACCGTGCCACCTTCTTTGAGCGCTGCCTGGTAAATTTCATCGAGTGATCGAGTCTCAATTTCAACTTTGGCATTGAAACCAAGGACCTGGTCGTTGCCCAAGGTGGAAGTAGCCAAGTAGGCAATGAGCAGTAAAGAAGACCGCATTCTTTTGATATAAAATGGCGTCCAAGTTGAGATTAAGGTGAGGACTATCCTTGTATTTTCAAAGGACTACAGTTGCAGTCAGATGCATGATTGATACAATATAGCAACCTGGCGGTAGAGTGGGATTAACAGGATGTTACATAATATTGCAATAAAAATCCTGCGTGGGAGCAAGTGAATTGAAAGTTCCTTAATAAGAACTTGATTCTCGGCGAAGTAGAAAATAAGGTTGTTTGTCTCCGCAACATACATCAGTCTGATTCGCCTTGATGCAGCATGTACCCTGAAATGCTGTGCGAAAACATCCCGTCCGAACGCCATGCGGTTATTCCCGTTCGGCTATTGGAAAGACTTAAGTCTACCTACATTTCCAGGAAATTAAATGGCGACGGTATGCTGTCAAAGAGGGATATGGAAAAGTTAACATGGTCTTTTCTAGGTATGTAGCTACTTGGCGATCATCTGTGGTGGAAATGCTCTACGCGTCACCGAAAAACCATTAGATTAATAGTCTATTTTGACAGTTGCAGCCTTTCATATTTTCTACAAGAACTATCGGGTCTCGGTGAGGTGCGACTTGGATGGGGATACCTATATGCCTTCCCCGTACCTTGTTGTTTATTCCATGCCGAAAAAAGTGTCTCGTACCTCGTATCTTATCTCTCGTCTTATCGTTATCATATCAAAGATAAGAACTCTTATCGGTCTGAAGTCTAACAATAGCATCAACCGATATAGATCAAGATCTATATGATGTGTCGTGCATGAGTTGTACATCTGCTGATTTAACGTTAGTATGATCTGATAATTTCGAGATTCTCAGATCATGTACAGAGTAGAAACGCAAGTAATATTTGAAACAGAACCACAGAAATATGTGTTTTCGTATCGTTGGGACCGCTAGTAAGTGTTACCCATGGGAGTAGTAGCCCAATCAGACTCGAATCTATGCCAACCTCCATACTCGGGCTCACTCCCCATATACAGACTGTGCACGACCATATCGTACTGCCCATCTGATGGTGTCTTACCACCACAAACATTCCCACCCATGGCAACATTCAAAAGAATATTCATGTCTCTCATCGGCCTCGTCCCCGCAGGAATCTCTCCCTTCATCACGGGTCTGCCATCAATGTACCAGATCATTCTGCCCTGACCCGCGTGTCCACCTGACTGAAGCCACGCCAGGTCATACCGCACAGGCCGATGCTGCATGTCGGGAATCTTGGTGCCAAGGACGCGGTGCTTGTCCGGCTCATGATGGTGTCCCCAGTGGAGACACGAGTGGTTCTCCATGTCGCCGTTCCACGTCTCCGCTATGTCGACTTCTCCATCAGTGGGCCAGGAAAAGGGCTCCTGCGGCAGAAGCCAGAATGCAGGCCAGATACCTGTCGCGCATGGCGACGTGAGCCAGGCGGTGAGGACGCCTTGGTCGCGAGAGAGAGTCTGACGACTCACGAGTCGAGCAGAGGTATACCGCTTCTCATGGTCAGACTCTGCATTGTTTGCAATGGCACGCAAAATAAGCTTTCCATCTGGAGTGCTACAACGTTGATCAGTTATCGTTATCGATAGATTGTCAGGTCAGGTGCTGATTAACTCACTGAAAAGCGTTTTGGTGATCGGCGGTGTAGTACTGTAGCTCCTGATTACCCCAGCCATCCGGGCCGTTACCGATCTTTGCGTCCCACTCAGAAGAAACGGGGGCATCAGGGTGGAATTGGGGCTGCCAGTAGACGTGTCCTTGCTGGTTCTGGACGCCCATGGGCTGTTGTTGGCCTTGGGGAGGAGGAGGCGGTGGGGGGTAATGTTGCTGATTCTGATTCTGGTTCTGAGCTTGGGGCTCACCGACTAGATTATCGAATTCATTCTTGAGACGCTTGAGATGGTCTTTCCACGGCATGATGAAGGTATTTGCGACGAATATCGGTCAAAGAGGCTGGAATATAAGTCAAGGTGTATGTATTTGTATGATCTATATGTTGAACAAGGGAGAGAATTGTTCAAGTCTACAACTTGGCATGACGTCACGAGCTTGCGTGGTTGAGTGGCTGGTGCTCTAGCCAAGTCTCATCACCAAATACCGAGTCTGGCAAATATCTCAAGTGAAGCCATACGAACAAAGAAAGTACAGACTGCTGGCCATTTATCAATTGTTGTCATTTGTATCCAGCAACTCAACAGATATGATGAACCATCGAATGTCCCCAACAGAAGCATTATGCAGACACCTGTAAGAAAATGTGCAAGATGATAAGAAGGAACTGAGTTTCAAGATATATTCGGTCCTTATCTATAGTGTTCAATTGAATGGAAAGATCGGTGCATCTTAAGCCAAGATGTAGCCTGATGTGCGATCTGGATCGGATTATGATCCCTCCAAGTTTCCCTGTTTCGGCAGGTGCCGCTTCCAACCATCAGATGGTTTTTTCCCCCTATAGATAGTACCTGGAAAGCTACCCTAGGGAGGAAAGGAATGAAAGGAATGAGACAAATTACAAGAACAGTCTGATATCATTTGGTGAAATTGTCGTGCAATGTTGAGTATGAATTGAATGACAAGTGAACACTGAGACAGGATATATGGTGAAATAATGTATCAGATATCAAACAATGCTGTTGTGCTGTTTCGTTTTGCTTGGACTCATCTTCAGTGCTTGTCTTTTTAGTGGATAGTTTCAGTGGTAGAGAGTGGAAACGCGTTAGCTGGTCTGACTCTACCTGATTTTCAACCGCGTAATACGGCTTCTTATCGGCAATCGAGAAGAAAAAATCAAATAAAAAAATAGACGAGTTTCAATCATCGGAACATGTCGTGTTGTCGCCCACAAAAAACCACAAGATACTAATGATCTGGATCTTCTCATGGCCCGATTCTGAGGTTGATTGAGCCTCCGGAAGTACCCGGCCAGGGGTTCCGGACGATTTTCATGGTTGGGCATGGCACCACCCAACGGCCTCGAAACACCGCTACACCACGCCATGAACACGGAGATCAACAATGCAAGATACGACACAGATAATATATAATATTTGTACAGCATCTCGTTTAACCAAGATCCAGAAGCACTCATATCTGTAGTAGTATTTATTATATCAATCAATCATTCCTCACTTTGTTGAATCGTCTACGTTGAGAAACAAGAACGAACTCTGCTATCATATCATCCATCCAATATGCAACCCATCCTAAGAGCTATGCCTGTCGAAAAGTAAGCCTCAAATCCCCACTCATCACATCACCAGCCACATACTTACAGATTTCAACAGGATTGTCCCTCTTCTCTTGACAGTCGGTAGCGCCACAGTCGTTGTTGGTGGTGTTCGTACACAGCTCAAGCCACAGACACAATCACGCTCTTTTGATAGAAGACTTGCCTCGTATAGCACAGCACAAAGTGAAAAGGTATGCCACGCAAGACTTCTACGTTCACTGTTGCTCTTTGAATTTCAATGACTAATAACTTTCTTAGACTATGACGACCATGATTTACAGCACTTGGCTAGAAGATTAGACAAAAGCCATCGGTTCAGAAATGCAGGCATTTCTGACTACAACGACATATACATCACGACACTTAATGCACATTCACGAAGACTCACACATACGTATATTCAAGGACTTGCTGGCAAGATCAAACACCGTCTTGATCAGTACATTACAACTATTACATTACAGCCTGGACTAGACAAGGTTACACACATACACTAGCGAATGATAGAATTTTGGGCAAGGATCCCACTCAAACCATTTAGCGTTTCAACATATTAAGTGACAATGCAAATTTGGCCATTCGTATAAGAATACCATGGACGTAGACTTATCTATGAGATCGACAACTATGAGTCACTGGCTTCATTTCACAGACCAGTACTTAAACTGCATAAGGTAATTGCCGAGTCTCAGCCGCAGCGGAATTGAAGCGCTCATAGGAAATGACAACCAAAAGTAGTGCGTTTCAGGTGTCAAGAAAAACATTTAATCTCATGGTTCCTTTATTCCGCTATGGATCATGTCAACTGCCGAATGAAACATAATCTGACAGTTCCGTAGTATCAACCTACCATAACGGTACTGTTTGCTGCATTTCATGCACCAACGAAACAATAACCACGACGAAGAATAGTAATATGAACAGCCTGAGAAAGTAAAAAGAGATATTGGATCATTTAACCAAAGTCTCCCAATATCTGTAGGTTCAACGAAAAACGCGCGAACCACATTAGAGGCTTGCAGCTGATCCCCAAAGCCCGTCTTAGTTCCAACACCCGAACCCACAAACGACTCTACCGTAAATTAGTGGCGCTTCAGCTTTTGCCTGTTGCAAAGTTGACTACCGAATCAAATACTGTTCTGACCACCGCAGGGCTGAGATAGCATTCCGCATGACACTCCAACAAGTCGACTGTGATTGGACATCTTGTGCCTTGCGTCGAAAAAGCAATTTCGTTGTTTGCTTTGGGCATGCCTGCGCGCTGATCTCGACGCTAGTATCAGGCACTCAAGCCATAGCCTGATGATTGTGGAAAGTAACGAGCCCTTGGGCTGAATGAGATTGTATCTCGCGGCAGGATAAGAACGAGTCTTGCCCTCCAAGTTTTTGGTCTGTCAGCCAGCCAACTGCCACTGATCTCTCGTCTTCTCACTCCTTCATCACTCCCTTCCTTTATCTATCTTCACAATGACTACTCCAAGTCAAACAAACACCCAAAACAACGGTCCCATCGACCACAACGACCTCAATGAGTGGAAGGGCCGTTTCAACGACGTCCTCGCCCGTCCCAGCGAACATGTCAACTCCAAGTCTCCCGAGACATCTCAGCCTTGGCAAAACAGTTTCTTTGGCTGCTTCAGCCCTATCAGTCTCTGCGCCATTACATGTTGCGTTCCTTGTGTAACCTTTGGCAAGACACATCATCGTCTCCAAAAGAACAGCAGCCTCGAAGGTTACGAGCCAGTAAACACTTCTGTATGTCTCCTCATAGATGACAACGTTAGAATTAACACGTACTGACAAATCTCCAGTGTCTTATGTTCTGGGCTTCTACCTGCGTTGGTCTACATTGGATCCCTCTAGCTCTTCAGCGCGCCAATCTTCGCGAGAAACACAACCTTCAGGGTAGTTGTCTTGTCGATCTTGCTACTGCGTGCTGTTGTGGATGCTGTGATTTGATTCAGCAGGATAAGGAGGCAGAATATCGCGAGGCTCAGAGTGCTGCTACTGGAGAAGGATACAAAGTTAATGAGGGTATGAATATGCCTGCATGAGGCAGTTAACTGCAGCGAATAATTGGAGAGACGGTTGCTGTTCAAGTAGAGAGTCTGACACGCGAGATACCCGATGGATGATAGGAATGATGGTTGATAACAATATGTAATCACGATCAGGCGAGAAGAGCTGCGTTATAATTTACAGTTTGTCGAAGAAACAGAGTTGAATTGGTGGAGAGAGTTAACCAAACCCAGCAGATATTTGAGGTAATAGAAACTGCGGTATCTCCGTCAATAAATTGGTTAGGGTTTGGAAAGCTAGTTAGGTATAAAGTTCAAGTCGATGCTCGGTGAAAGCGTATTGGGATGAATCTTATCTTATCTGATGGCAAAAGCTCCACTAGAACGAACGTGACAGGTGTGAAAATTCAGCAAATTATGTTTCCCCCCTTAATTATCGCAACCACACTCACACTAGTCTTCTTTCAGTCACCGCATCAGCATGCAACATCAGACCAACATCAGTAATTCTTCCAATCAACATAGAACATCCTTTCACTCACTATCACACTCGATAATATTATCTTTGACAGAAAAATAAGCTGTCCAACATGAACACAGCTTCAGATCACGTTCATGATGCAGCGCTGCAACATCTCTTAAATCCCCTGGACGCCAGCCAAATATCAGATGGAATAGATGGTTCAAGCCATGGTATGACTGACCTCTTCATTCACCCCCTTGAGTCAGATATTAACTGCCATCAGACAACCGTCCGCCAATCCCAGGTCAAAGTTGTGAAATCTACACTTTTGTAGATGAAACCATCGTGCCATCAACACCACCAAAGTCTCACCCATACTTACTCGTCAATATCGGCTCAGGAGTATCCTTCTTTCAGGTCACGGAAAACAACCAGTGCCAACGTATCTCAGGCTCCTCATTTGGCGGTTCAGCACTATGTGGTCTGCTTCTACTCCTCACTAGAGCACGCACCTACGAGGATATGCTGGAGCAAGCAGAAAAGGGCAACAACGCAAACGTCGATAAACTGATCGGAGACATTTACGGAATGGATTACAACAGAATCGGTATGAAAATGACGGCTGTTGCATCGACATTCTGCAAGGCTTTCAGTCTGGAGCATAGACCCGAGGCTGAGGCAGAGACACAAACTCAGAGTGTTGAGAATCCTGCCGACATTAAATCCTTTTCTGATGCTGACATTTGTCATTCTTTGGTTTTTGCTGTTTTCAACAATATCGGTCAACTTGCCACGCTGCATAGCCGTATCCATGGTAATCCGGATATTTACTTTACTGGACCTTATGTTCAAAACTGTCAGCTACTCATCAGGACGCTATGTATTGCAGTCCGCTACTACTCTCAGGGCGAGAAGAAGGCACATGTTGTGGTAAATCAAGGGCAAGCTGGAGATTTGACGGCATAAAGTTCCCAGGGAGACAAATCCCGGCAATAGGCAGGAAGGAGTATATCACTTAGAGTTATTCTACAATACCACCGAGTCTTTCCGTCATCACATTTGGAGATAAAACTAGCTGTATGTTCAACTGCGGCTTAGTTAGTTATAAGTTACGACTTGTGCCGATTTGCGGTAATATTCTGCGACAATATCTTTAGGCAGCATTCGTCGTCAAGGAAACAGAGACCCGATAACCTCTAAATAATGTCGCCAAGAGGCAGAAGGGAAAGTCAAAAGATGTTTCAAGGGAATTTCCCAAGAGCTGGAAAGGTTAATTAATCCATTATAAAAATAGATCTTTTTTACGTGCACTCCATCTGGGAGGTTCTCTACTTCCCGTTTTACACACCAATAACTGGAACATTCAAAACAGTTTCTCTTAATAAGTGTTTACCACCATAAGTTTGCAAAGGTCTAAAAACCCGAAACTATTCATAAAAATGGACAGAAACCTTTTCTTTCCTGCCCTTGGGGCAGACGATACCGATTCGATGATCGACGAAAATTCCTCGCTCGCGTCTTCTGATAGCCGACCGCAACAACAGTCCTCGCAGTGGCAGTGGACAGGCCAAATAGACATCAACCGTATTCCTCCTGCGAATCCCATCGGCCTGTCTCAACAGATGTTTCCAAATGAAATGTTTGCACAGCCGCCATATTCCAGTCCTCAACCAGTCGTCGAGGCTCAAATGAACGCCCAAGTACCTCAATTAGCTCAGGTGGCTTACAATCCGCCCCCGCCGTTAATAACCAATAACCTTTTCAACGTACCTTTTTTCCGGGGGAATGGGGTTAGTCGTGATGTGTCTGGTTGGGAACAGAATAACAATACTTTGTTCCTGGGGGGTGGTCAATCGATCGCCCCTAATCACTTGCACTATCCCCATCCCACCACCACCCCCGTCAAAAGCCACGAAGATTACGGGCTAGGTAGAGAAGTTTGCCGGAAGTTGGGCGACTTTCCAGTCCACAAACCTCTCGCAGTATTTTGCTTGGTTTGCCGCGAAGCCCTTCCTAAATTCTCTGTTCGATGCGGATCTTGCACGGAGTATGCACAAAAGCAGCCTCCGGGCACACTGGAATTGCGCTATTGCATTCTCTGCAAGTCTGTCACTTGTTACTTGGAGAGTATCTTCTGCAAGTACCATTCGACGCAGAAGGCTATATTTAGTACTGCCGAGAAGAAAGCTCTCGTACAGTCAGGCATTTGTAACCTGTGTTGGCGACAGGATGCGACGCTGGGACGGATGACCTGTGACGGTTGCAGGAAGAAACGGATGGAAAGATACCACCGTTGCAAAAAGGCGAAGGAAGACAAACGTCTGGCTGAAGAGAAAGATGTCTGAGCATGTACGTGAGTCAGAAGACAATCCTGGAACTATTCGCCAACTAACAGCCATGTGAATCAGAGTTGTACGCTCTCATTTTCAGCAAGGAAGTTGCTGGCACTTGCGAAACACATGTCATGTGTGAACCAGTTACTTATATAACCTTCACATATACACGAAGGAAATCTCGGATCCTGTTGGCACTGAATAGGCCGAGATATCCTTTGAAGTATAAATACATCGGTTCGTAAGTCAATTTCTCCCACCTCCTATAACTACAGCAATTATACAAGATCCACCTCCTATAACTACAGCAATTATACAAGATCCACAACGACAATTTATTTAAAAGAAGACACGCCGCTATTCCAATGATGTATCGCTCACATCCATACTATAGATACGGCTACTACTCTAATTCCACCGCCCGACCCCGTCCTATCGAGAGCTTCGATAACTCTGTCCCCGTGGAAGAAAGTTCTGGATGGGGCGAAAGACGAGACTTTGTTCCGCCTCCCACAGAAGGCTCTGGCAGCAACCTTCGACAAGACAACCCGTTTAGACCGCACACTAGCGGTGGAGGTGGTGCTGATTTGCGTTCCACACAAGAGTATGATGTCGAAGGGGACTTTTTTGACCGTCCCAGTCAAAGCTACGACGTCAACTTAAGACCTGACAATCCCTTTCTTCCACAACGGTCCAGCGCCGGAGGTAGTGCTCAAGTCCGCTCGACACAAGCATATGGTGAATATGGCGAACCTTCCTACACATCTGATCAGCACTACAGGCAGAGATATGGATATGGCCAAAGTGAGGGCTATCAGAGTCGTTATCGAGATGCTACGTCGTATCCTCGATCAGACACAATCGAAGTACATAAGTGAGCTCCATGATGGCGAAGACAATGCTAAATCGTGATAGGCTTATGCACCACAAGGATTTGATAATCCTTTCACACCTAACACCTCTAGTCCCCCGTCTCGCAACATCCCGCCTCTTGGTTACGAGTATGAGCACCGTACCAACCAGAGATCCGATAATAAATTTGCTTCTCCAGCTTTGACAGCCCAGTCTCACAACTCACAGGCACCTTTCTACCAGAGCGTTTCTGCAGAACCTTCGTACAATCAGGGCCTTAACTCCCAGCGTATAGAGTCAGAGCTTCTAGACTCCGGATACTATGTCAACCACCCACCTGGAGGCTCTTTCAACAGGACACAACAAGATCGTCAGAATGAAAATCAGAATCAGTATCGGTATCAGCCTATTCGTCAAGCATCAGGCTCATTTGCAATTCATTGCGTCAATTGTCAAGACCTGATAGGAGACACGGCCGTCCGCTGCGGTCCTTGTAACGAGAATCATCAGCAGAATCTCATCATGGGCACAAGCTTGTCGGAAAGTCGGCATTGCATCATATGTCGGGTTTCGGTTCCTGGAATGTACATCACTTGCAAAGATCATCCAGGCGAAGAACTTCTCGGCAGACAGCAAAAGAGTTTTATTAGGCAGCAAGATGACTTGTGTCGTAGTTGCTACTCATGTGAAAAAGAGCCGGGTGAACGTCGGTGCGCAGTATGTGGCTTGATACGTGTCTCAAACAAACGCATGCATTACCATCGCCTTTCAGACAGAGGGCTTTGTACAAAATGTGGAAATAAGCCTCGCTCTGTTAAGAGTAAACTTTGCGATGAGTGTAGAGAGAAGAGAAGAGAGGAACAAAGAACTTATTATTATCGACAACGTACGTCTCAGGGTTGAAGAGTGTCCATGAATCAATTGCTCTACTAAGAGGCGTTGGAAGGACCATAGAAATACATACTATTAGCTAGATAGCTAGTAAAATTCATAGTGCAACACAAATTACTACTTGATCTATCAAACTAGTGATATTGAGGCTGTGTGGCCCTTGTCCTCTCCAACTAATGATTGCCAGCATATATCTCCTGCTCGAAGTATTGCTGTGACATGAATGATGTCCTGTTCTGGAACATTTTCGGGTAGACAAGTCAATAAATGAGTAAGCGAGCCTGTGATATTTCCACAGGCGAGAATTTCCATCATCTCAAAATCCAACTGGGAAACAGCCCACTGCAAAGCGTTGCATGACGGTTCATCAACAGTCACACCATCATCAACCAAAAGCTTCACCAGCCGTACATGACGGTTTTTAACATCCCTAAAGACCTCTTCGCGAGCCCGCAAGCTGTCTTCGATGAGTCCACACTTGGAGAGAAGTGTAAAGGAGGCCAATCGCGCATCATACTCTCGGCAATGAGATACCAGGTCAAAGGCTTGGTGGCGAATATCATGAAAGACTTGGTCTGAGGTTGAATACGCTATGACAATTGCTGTGGCTTCAAGGTTCTTCAACCTCAGTGTACTCAGCAATAATGAGGCAGATACAATTTCCGGACGGTTTGATAGGAGTAGGAGAAGGAACGATATAGAAAAAGTACCTCCACTTTCAGCCCTAAGAATCTCTCGGTCGAGACATTCCTTCCAAGCATCAGCACCCAGGGAGTCAGGAGCTGATAACAACAGTTCTATGAACTCCAGATTGCCAGCTTGGATGTGGAGATCAATGGTCTCAAGGTAACTTGACGCAACAGCCCCAAAGCTTAGGAGCAGTTTCATCGCCCGTAACGACGGTTTGGATAGCGCGATGCCAAGGGCCTTGTCCAAAACAGCTTGACTGACTTTGACTTGACACATGAGGTGGATGTAATTAACATTGTCGAGTGACACGACTTTATCCAACCATGTCATGGCATCTGTATCAAGCTGTGTTAAGTCCGAGCTCAGCCGCTTGCTTTTCATTTTCTTCTCAAGTGATTCATCATGAAGGTGACCCCAAAGTTCATCCATCGAAGATAAACTAGTCTGCATCAACAACGCCTGGGCCACTCCAGTGGGAGGAAGCGTAGAATGATCAAGCAGCGCGTCAAAAGCGTTGGCAATTTCATGCTTTGTAAAAGTCCAATTTAAAGTATTGCACACTAATTCCTTTTGTGATCTTGTGCGAATATGGTGCCAAACTTGGCTTTCTGGAGATTTGTAGTTGGGAGAGCATCTTCGTGCCTGAACAAGGAGGTTGTGTGCTATGGCACTATTTGGGAGATCGAAGGGAAGGAAATCTTGGACCGCGGGTACAGTGAGACGGGAAAGGCGTAATGGAGGGCTGAGGTTAACCTTTGCGAGAAACCATTTTACACGAGGCTCGTAGGCCATAGTTGTTGAAATTAGTGGTTGCAAAGTTGTGAGGATAGATAAAAACGTTACAAAAAGAAAGGTCTGCATCATGTATATATCCTGCGCGAGCATCACATTGGGGGAATATGTTTAAGTGGCAACGTATAATACGCAAAGTACATACTGACATCCCGACTGAGTCTTGAGGGCTCACTTTGCAGTTGCTACAATATGGACCAATCGCAGAGGTGACTAGGATGTCGAAAAACAGTTGGTTGTTGGGACAGAGTCAGATCACGGCGGGCATGCCGAGAAGTAAGCAGAATGGGTGCTTCGTTCCGTCTTCTCATTGGCAGCCTTTGAGCACTATATTGGTGAGTTGACGTACATTACTGGTCGGTACCCACGATGCAAATGTAAAAAGTAAAATTCATGACGCCCGACTGCAGTGGTAGAATCTACAATGAGGCAACGCACGTCCACCAATACACATACGTAGAAAGTTTCCCGGACCCGACATTAGTTTATTGACAAGGCTAGAAACTAAATAAAGCGCTTGAAATCCAAGCTAAATCAGCACAGATTTGAAACGATGTCAAAGTGTCTTGAAGGATACACCGGCGCACAAACACAAGGCTAGAGCTTCTTTTGCACACCAAGCTCTTTCAACGCTTCAATAGGCCCAATACGTATCCAATTATCAAGCTCTACCTGGGTCGCGACAGCAATAACTCCCATCATGCCAATCGAATTAGTCCCCGCTTCTTTGTTCACAGCTGCCCGACGCCGTGGCAGTACAATCATCCATTGGTTCGTGATCAACATGTTGTGTGGAATTGCAGCTCCTATTGGCAGACTGTCGGAATTCTCAGAAAGGCCTTTGCCCGATTCTGTTGCCTTTTGTAACAATTTGTTGTAAATGTCCAATAACTCATGCGGTTTGGGTGATGGGGGCTCGAAGCGATGATGAAACCATTGGAATGGCACGTCGGGTTCTGAACCATCCTTATCATCCAGGAAAGCTGCGAAACTGTTTTGGGGCTTTGGTATCAACTGCATGTGCTTGTGTAGCCGACTGCACCCTCCGTCTTGACCACAATTGAAGAAGGCAACATAGTCATCACCAAAGTCGGTCAAGACGTTGCTCAAAGCTTGCCAGTCGTTTTGGTCTAAAGGTTCATGTTGACGCTTGTTTCCATCAGAGGTCATCAGCATCAGATGCGGTCTTGCAAAACAGAACTTGTTGGCCGCCAGAAAATGAGTTTTGCCAACGTCACAAATCTCGTAACCAGCGGTATTGATATCGCTTCCATCTCGTTCTTGGACAACTGCTTTGTCACCCTGCTCTTCCGCTTGATCAGGATTTGTCTGCAATGTGGGCTTTTTTGCGAGGGCTGATGTCAGAATAAATTGGAGCTGTGACTCGGCATATCAGTGTCAAGATTCCTCATGTATTGCCAAGTCTTCATGGAAGAAGCTCAAGCGTCTTACTTTCAGACCTTTGTCATTATGTTGAACAATTTGTTGTTGCTCGTCAAAAAAGACAAGGTTCTTCTCGATCAACGAATCGAACTTTAATAAGGCAACTGATGCATTCATTGTGCAGTTTTTGGCGTGTTGATATTAATGCGGGAAATTCCAAACGTCGTACGCATACTAATTATGTATGAAGTTCTAAGTCACTGACGCGATCCGTGTTGATGCCTGCTAACAAGTGCATGATTACCCGGTAAAAGACCAGGGATCGTGGGTTTAGCAAGGTATTGATGTATTAAAGATTAGCCGACCCTTAGCCCTGTTTCCATAGCCTGGCGATCTTCTTATCAGGAGCATAGCAAGAGGATCCTGAAAGTAGCTCGAAGGACTTGTCTGTTGAATATTGTCAACTCGCTACGAATTAGCATCATAGGAGTGAAGCAACAAGAAAACTCTTGAGATAGCACTTATAATAGCAGACTGTTTAATTGTCAATAGACTATTATATACATACCGGATGAAGAAATGGACACTCACCGAATAAGAAATACTGGATCTTCCAATATGTACCACGAAAAGAGCCAAGAGGAAGGAGAGTTTAGAATCGGGCCACGTTAGAATCCGAATCGTGTGAAATGAGGTGTAACCTTGACAACGCTACGTTGAACCGGGGTACACGTTCTAGCTCGTCAAATACGATACCACAAATGGTACCACGAACCGATGATCCTAGTTACTAAATTTTCTAGCCTTGAGCGATTTAACATTCCCATCGCCTATACCTGAGAACAAACAACAATCTTTCTGTTAAGTTTGTTCATCGGCTACTATTTCCCTGTCTTTCTTTGGATTCCTTTTGCATAAAGTTGGACTTGTTCATCAGTCATGCGTTGGACGTCTGTTTTCGTCGTCGCAGCCGTCACCTTCACAAATGGTCTCGTGGCGGCAAGCGAGAATACTCAAGATGAAGTCGCTTCCATCCGGTCATACTTTTACGTAGGGGGAGGGTATGTGAGTGATGGTGCGGGTGGGGAGATATTCCGTGATCAGATGTACGTCGAACGACTATCTCCGGCTGGAGGCGCAAACAAGGAAACGCCTATTGTCTTTATTCACGGCCAAGCTCAAACAGGAACGGTAAGTGAGCCCTATCTCTAAAATAACTCTGGCTAAGAATTGGTAGAACTTTTTGAACAAGCCTGATGGAGGACGTGGGTGGGCATCCCAGTTCATAAACCAAGGCTACGAAGTCTATATCGTTGATCAAACCTTCCGAGGCCGATCAGCATGGTTTCCTGCCTATGGTGCTTCAAAGCCCTCAGCATACTCCGCTAATATGATCGAGCAACGCTTTACGGCCCCACAAGGTTTTGATCTGTGGCCGCAAGCAAAGATGCACACGCAATGGCCAGGAACAGGACTTCGGGGAGATCCTGTTTTCGATGCTTTTTACAGCTCGAACGTTCAGTTTATCAACAACGCCACCTACCAGCAGGAAACTGTTCAAGCTGCTGGAGCTGCACTCCTTGACAAGATCGGCAAGCCCGTTATCCTTCTAGGCCATAGCCAGGGCGGCATGATGCCGATTCTCATTGGGGATGCTCGACCTGAACTCACCAAGGGCTTAATTCTTCTCGAACCATCAGGTCCACCATTCCGAGACGCAGTATTCGGCAACAAAACTTCCCGTGCATGGGGATTGACTGATATCAAGCTTACTTACAGCCCAGTTGTTACCGACCCGTCAACCGAACTCATCAAAAAGGTGCAACCAAGCCGAGGACAAGATTTCGTTGAGTGCATCCTCCAAGCTGAAAAGCCTGCCCCGCGTCGTCTTATCAACTTGGAAAAGAAGCCTATCCTGATCATTACCGGAGAGGCTTCGTACCATATGCCTTATGACTATTGTACGGCCAAGTACTTGGAACAATCTGGCTGCTCAAAGACTAAACACGTTGAGCTTGGAGATGAAGGAATCCATGGCAATGGTCATATGATGTTTATGGAGAAGAACAGCGATAAGATCCAGAGCCTTGTGGAGGGATGGGTGCGATTATTATAAAAGTACATCGTGATGAACGAGGATGAAGCCTGAACCAGCATATCTTAAGGGCAACTAAATCCTTCTATATATTGATGCTTACATGGGATGTATATATTAAAATAAGATCAGTAACCAATCGAGCTTCCTATAGATACAGATTAACATGCCTACACAGACTTCAAGTCACCCCACATGTCTTTGCTCAAGATAACTATATCGTTCTTCTTGGAAATTACTTGAACCGCAAAACATAAGGTCTTGTCCTAACCATCTTTACATTGTCAACAACGGTCGCAGCAGTCACAGCAATCGTCATCCCGACTACTGTAATAAAAACCTAGGCGATAGCCATTCACTGCACCATTGTTGTACGTCTGTCTCTGAATCGCGTATTGCATTCGTGGGTTCTGTCGGTAGGCGCCTCTTAGCCTTTTGGGCGGCATAACCTCTGGAGCCGCCATAAATCGGCTGAGGTCGCTTTACGGGAGAACTATCAGCAGGTGACTGAAACAAGAAATGATAGATAGGTGTTGGGGGCAGTGATTGTTGGAAGTGGCTTACCTCGGAGCATTTGCATAACAAGGCATATCATTTGAATCTGGTCTATATTTTTATCAAAGGAGAAATTTGGAAATGGCAAGAGAAAGAGAAATAATAAGTGAAATGGGTATCTACTCGTCCTCTTTATTGAAGACTTACAGCTCCTTGATCGGAATACACTTTATCGCTCTGACTGATGCTGCAGAGTATTTAAGTTAGCTTCTCAGTGACCTCTTTCGCTTATTTGTATTGTACCAGTTATCTTTGAATCTATCTCCAGGACAGTAAGAGACGTCTGCATGGGCTATCAGTTGCTTCAGAATGGAGCAGCTCAGCGGCAGCTACAGAGTGCAAGAGAGAAGGTAGCGGGTGCTCTTGGACGACCCGTTTATTACTGTCATTCTCCTTTTCTTCCATTTATCAACTACTTATTGTTCGAGCTTGCAGATTGGAGTCTGTCGGGTGAACAGACTTCCATTAATCAACTTACAGTGTCATTTCAAATCAAAAGGCGGGGTACGCTGTTGGAGTGACATATAACACTGGGGTTTTATTGATTCTTTGCTAGAACACCTGCTTCTTCTGGAACCTAAGGGGTGATCAGAACTCTCTTTTCGGCTTTCTTGCTAAGGATCCTCGCGGCTATTCTTAGTCTTGGCGACAACCCCGCGTGAAGTAGCATCTCGTGTAAGGTGGCCAACCTCAAGCAAAGAGTACCTGAGTCCCATTCTATCGCCTGATCATGTCGATCACAGTCTATTCACGCAAGCCAACTTTAGCAAATGCAACCTAACACGGGTACTTACCTTTTGTTCGGCATTGGATATCTATGTTCACATGGAATTCGGAACCCATACTGCGAGACGGCACCGACTGTAGACATGCCACATTCCTCAAATAGTCTGGCGATTGCGTCCAGTTTGTTGAGGTAAGCCGACACTCGACCTTAAGGCCTGTGTTTAGCCAGTAAAGGCTCGATATCATGACACTTATTCAACTTTTAGGCATATTGGCCTTCGCCATTGGTGCTATAGCTGTTCCATATAATACCTTTGACGGTCCTGGCTTTCCCGCCTGCCAGGATGTTGCCGCGGTTCATGATGCGTCAAGTGTCAAGGACATCCAAAACATTGTTCAAGATGCCATCAAGGCAGGCCAAAGGGTTCGTGCTTCAGGAAAGGCACACATGTGGTATGACACGATGTGCTCTGATGATCCCAATACTATCATTGTTCGTACAGAGCAGGTAAACAACATATACGATCTTGATATGGAGGCCGGCACTGTCATGATCGAGGCTGGTGTAACATTCCTACAGCTCGCTGAGTACTTACACGACCGTGGGGCTTCTGCAGGATACACCCTTGTCAATTGGAACATTACTTTGGCTGGTTGCGTCGCGATGGGCGCTCACCGGTCGTCCATCCGCGAGGATTCCATGGTTGCAGCCGGCGTGTTGGCCATGGATATCGTTGATGGCACTGGTAAGCTAAGACACCTAGAGCGCGATGACAGCGACGAGTGGCTCGCTGCTTCGACTTCTCTGGGTCTTTTGGGTGTCATCGTCAGGATGAAGTTCAAGATCTACCCCGACTTCAAAGTCTATGCCGATCAGAAAACGTAAGTATCAATCTCTACGGTATAATGTTCGAATGCTAAGCTCGTATAGCTTGGATGAGGGTGATGTTCTGGATGGCGACATCTATGGTATGATAGCCCCATATGCTACTGCAAACTTTTGGGTAGGTGCTTGTTTCCATGAGCTTGAATACCAAACGTGTGCTAAACAGTAGCAGTGGTGGCCTCACAAGAAGAAATTCCACTGGCGATACTACGACGTCATTCCAAGCAACCAAAGCGATCAAGAGGGTTTCCAAAACACATTTTCGATAACTAAAATCGAGGCCGATGCTATAACAGCTATATGGAACACCGGAAAAGGAGTTTCTCTGTCAAATCTTCTTGCTGAAGAGATTCTGTTTGGACAGTGGGAGAAACCCAATTTTAGAGAAAAGACAACTAACGAGCCCATCACGAAGTGGCCCGTTTATGGATGGAACTATGATGTTCTAATAGGTGGTTTGTATCCTGATCAGCGTCCAGTATGGGACTACGACATCCACGGCTACACTCTGGAGCTCGCATTTCCCATTACCCAAGCTAATGCAATGCTTAAAAGAGTACGCCAGCTATTCGACAATGAGGCTAAGAAACTCAAATTCATGGCTTCCACGTATAGAAGTGGCATCGACATCAAGTTTGGGAGGCCTTACTTTGACCTACTCGGCCAGGTGACTTATGGCACGTCTGATGGCGCCGACTGGGAGAAAGGTGTTATCATGTTGGACTTTCCTTCGTACAAACCGAGTATCGGCGATGGGCTGCGATACAACGAACCATTTTGTACGTTGTCTGGATACATGCACATGAGTTTTTTGAGGCTAAGATTGGATACAGATCATAAACTCGCAGAAACCTTGATTGACGAATTCCCCTGTCGCCCTCACTGGACCAAGAATACGAGAGAGGTGTTTGAACGCTCCGCCAAGAATCTGGACCCTGATGTAAGATCCATATCACTCCACAGGAAGAAGAGGCTAATATTTTCCACGAAGCATATTTCCCGGTTCAAAGCAGTCAGGGAAAAGTTCGACCCTGACGGTATCTTTCGGAGCGTTGTGGGCGAAGCAATTGGTGTATACTAACTATACCATGGCTTGTACGGAGCATCGGTTCTTCCATTCATTTCTTTCCAATTTGGCTGACCCCATCAGCTACTCTCGATTAATTTCGGCTGATCATACCGGGCCGTATCTGTCTTTTTTACCTACTCTCACTTCAAAGTATATCCCTTAATAAGAACCAGTCAGTCTGATTTGAGGAACGTCAATCCGAGCCTAATTCGATATGTACCATTAACTACTCCGTACACTCCTTTTTATATATTAGTTATACTCTTGAATCAGTGTCAGCTATTGTTATTTGCTGAAAAAAGGTAGGGGTCAAAAGTTGAGGCCTCCACTGGACCCTGCATGACTCTACCATGTCCCACTTAAAACGTCATATCTGTCTTCACCGCCTTAATACCAATTTATAGGCTTTATGATGATCGCCCAGGAATCGGGTTAACTTGAAACCAAACATATTTCTCTGCTGTTTCATTCCAAATTCAGCATCAAACATTCCCAAAACAACAGCGATACAACCTCGGAAAGCCAAAATGTCAGCCCCCGAATCTCAACCTGCCGTGGAAGGTGATGAGTACGAGAAGACGCTTCTGCAGCTAAGATGCTTCGACACAATGTTTCTGGTCGATGATTCCGAGGCTATGCAGCCTTACTGGCCTGAAATCAAGACCCTGATAGAGCGTATTGCACCCATCTGCGCCAAACATGATCCCGATGGAGTCGACCTGTACTTTGTCAACCACCGACCAGGCGGCGTCTTGGCCAAATTGCCTGGGGTTCAGTCCATCCGAAAGTCCGGTTACACTCACATCGGCGGCTTTGCCGGCAGCATGCTTTTGACCAGCAAAGGAAAGCAAGTCGGCGCCATCTTCGACAAGGTCAAGCCCGCTGGAAAGTGTAACATGGGTGCCAGACTTGGCGGCTTGCTCAAGTGGTATTGCGACAAGTTCACAGCCGGAGAGGAGAAGGCTGCTCTTAACATCATCGTTCTCACAGCCGGTTCGTTTGATGACGATATCAAGACTCCCCTGATCCAAGCCGCCCGTACTCTCGACGAGGCCAAGGCACCTATTCATCAAGCCGGTGTACAGTTGTTCCGCCTGGGAGGTCCCGATCTGGTGCGACAAAAGACTCTACAACACCTTGACGACGAACTGCACAAGGAGGCTGGAACACGGGACATTGTCGACACAGTGACTTGGAGTGGCCATGGCACTTCCATGTCAGACGATGAGCTGCTTAAGATTGTGCTGGGCGCGGTCATCAAGAAGATTGATATCCGTGCCTCTGAGTTGCACCTGGATGAGGCAGCTACGACGACACGCGCTGATCGGGAGTATGATGAAGGAAATGTAATCTAGTTGAATTTTTCTATTGTCGTCACCTGAGTTATTGGCTGTTTGGACATAAATACCTTGACTACTAATGTCAAATTAATTGGATATCAATCGCCCGCATTTCTGAGTCATCCTCAATACCCTTAGCATGCTATTTGCATGGTGTTCGGACTGCAAAAACGAGGTACGAGAGCCCAGAGCAGCGTGATGACTTCGCTGCCCCTATAATATCATAACTAAACCAGAGGCAACTCCATTGCTCCGGTAACGTTACCTACGGAGCCTGAATCCTTCCAGAGTAAGGGAATTACTCACATCGACGTCGCGTAATACGATTCTCACGCAAAATGAGTATAGCAGGTGATGATCCACCAACCACGAAGACGCTCTCGAGCATGAGTTTTCCAGGTCCAAAAAGCCTCGTATAGGCTGGATATAGGGAACTAGCGGCACTTTGTCGACAGGCAGCTGAGTTTTAAGTGGACTGTGCCGCATACTAAGACAACAGTCTCCTTCAGGGTTGCTGTCAGAATCATTTGGACGCAGCGGTCGGGGATGCATTGAGTGAAAGACCTCACAATACTATGAGGATATTGGGTCTATGTAGTAGAATCTATAGTCGCGAGGTGTATAGTTGATATCCTGGAGTCAGTAGAAATCAGGTCACATTCATCATCGTCACTTTATCTCGCTTGACGAAAAGAACAACCAATTTTTCAATACCCCTGCCGGCTAGCCCTACAGCGGGTGGCTTAGATGCCAACAGAGGATCCTCGCATTGGAGCTAGTAAGGTTCTGGAACGGGAGAACAACACATCTAAAAATGACTCCACGATGAATCGTCTTCACGGTAACGTCCCAACTTCTCGAATAGGCAATCACCGGTACCATTCAAACAAACATCCTCGAACGAACCGCTATGTAACCTGTCCATTCGTTTCATTGGAAGAATCCCACAAAGAAGGAAATCCCGAGTAGGGCACAGCCGTGGTGGCCTAGTCTGCCTGACAAGGCTAAGTGTTAGCCATCGTTGCGCCGGAGGTATCAAAATCTATATAAAAGTCGCTAAAGCCTCCATGACATGAAGTTCTTCTCATCAGCTCACAGAGTTATCCAAAATAACGACATCCATCATCAAGATTCAGCTCACCAGAACCAATACTCATCAAAATGAAGTTTTCTACTATCACATCACTCTTCCTCGCCAATGCTGGCCTTTCTATCGCTGCTCCTAGCAAGACCTTAAACAAGGCCACAGCTATTGAAGCAACGACAGGCGACAATGGTATCACAACTCCCCTTCCCATTCAGCCCGGTATGGTCGACAACTGTGACCTCTTTCACTTGGTCAAGAAAGACACAGGCTGCCTCCAGGTCGCCACCCAATACGGCATCACCTTTGAGCAATTCAAGGAGTGGAACCCCACCGTCGGTGACGATTGTTCAACTCTCTGGGCTGACGCCAATGTGTGTGTTCGCACCATCGGATATAAATACCCAGTCTCAGTTGCTTGCTATTCTGGCCGAGACGTCCTGCCCTGGGGTAAGAACAAGGCTGCTGCGCTTACTGCTGCACATGACTGGTGCTACACTGGAAACGGTGGTGGCAGGTATGGCCTCTATGAGACCAGGACCGGGTGCATCAATGCACCTTCGGGAGAGGGCAAGTTCGTGTTTGAGGTGAAGACCACCCATGGAAGGACGATCGGTCTTGCTGGTGGACGGTGCCAGTCATTCCTCAGCCTCGGCATCAACGGTTGCCCTGAGGGAGCTCAAACAAATACAGAGGGCTGGTCCATGGAGTAAGTAATCCCGGTCTTGATATCCTGTTCGAGAACTACACGCTAATACATTTCTTAGGACTACATTTGAGACCGGAAAGTGCAAGGCTTAATTTCCTCTGGAACCACGACGGATAGAGGCGAAAGGCTCTCACGATGAACATACGAATTAATACAATGTATGGAAGTATGAACTAGACACACATTTAATACTGGATAAGATGTAGACAGGATTGGCACAACCTGTCGGAGACCGCGATAATATTGGATTCATGTACATAATTGGTCCTCAAATAAAGCTGCTTTTATTCTATATATGCATCTATATATAACAGAAAACACTTGAGCACCCACGCCCGCCGTTTCTTTTACTCCTGAAGACGTTACGGGCAGCAACAGCAGACCTTGGCTAAGGCTACATCAAAGGAGAGATGCTTGTGTTTCTGAGAAGACCCAAGAGACGAAGCCATAGCTCGTAACTCTTCATAATGCGATTCCTCTCCATTCATAACTTCCAGCTCCTTGATTGGAACACACTTTGTAGCTCTCACCAATATTTCGGGGTATTCTAGTTGTCTTCTCAGCGATCTCTTCCGCTTGACTATATCAGTCATCTTTGCATCTATCTCTAGGACAGTAAGATAGACTTGCGAAATGACAGGTCGAAGCGAGACGATATTTGATAAGATTTCGTAATCATACTCATCGTTGTTCACAGCGACAGAAATCCGCGAAAAGTCACTCCAAGGAGCGAACCATTCTTCACAGGGACTCTTGATATCAACGTACAGTATGTCGGCCTGTGGATTATAGTATCCAAGCTCTCCGATCCCATCACATTGACAACGTGCAAACTTTTTGAACATCTGCAACGCTACATCTCTGGATTCTTTACAGATGCTAAGTGCTTTGGGTGGTCGTGGCGATATAATGTGAGTCTTGGCGGCGGTACTTTTTCCACAACAGCGTCTGTAGACCGCCTTGTGAGTTCGAGGTCCCGGAAGAGTGTGTTTCCATACCAGAAGACGTAGTTCGGTGGGGAGATCAAGTAACGAAAGAGGTTGGGTTTGTGCCGCTTCTTGAGGTACACTCTGGTCGGTGGTAGATGCCATAGCTGAACAGGGAAGATTCTTGCTACAAGAGATAACATCAGGGTCGGAAGTGGAAAAGATATTGAACAAAAAGTAGATATTAGCGTACTATCATCACGTGCTACTTAGTGCTTACTTCGTCGGATACCCGCTCACTATAAGTGCCTTGCGTTTGATCTCTCGCGAAATGCTTTGAGATACCTAGTATGGTCCCAATGGATTACGTTGTTGGTTTCAAAACATGATGCAATTAAGTGATTGATCGGCTTCAAGTCAAGCCTTTCCCAAGCATTACTTCTTAATTGGTAATGTCCTTCCACAGACTGACAAGTATTAATAGATGTTACAAGTTCAGTTTTAATGGCTGTCAAAGGTTTAGTGATTGTAGATTTGAACGCCTCCTTGGATATGTACTCCCGTTAACTAGATACCATGGCATCTTTATGGATACAAGGTTGCGTAGCCTCATGGAAGGGCGCCTGAGAGTGGATCAGAAGATTCTATGTTCGACTCCCGGCATAGCCGTCTATTTTTATGTTGCAGATAAATGATAAATCACAACTTCCAGTAGCCCTGTGTCCTTGGTTATTTTTCTAATTATTTTCGTTCCTACTCTGCAATACGATACGACTGCATAGGATTAATTTTCCCCTCCTACAAGAAGGATCGTGAGAATGCTTGATGGCCAGACTTGATTCGTCAGTCGACGGAGTATATCACAACCATAACTCGTCATTCTTTGAGCTTTTCTGACTCTTCACATTTTCGAGAGCCCGTGATGATGTCTTCTGCTACGAGAAAGATTCTCTATTCGCTGTAGACATGCATTTAACAAAGCACGGGGAGCGGGGTTTGAGGGAGTTGGTCGGCCTCCTGCATGCAGGTTATGGCGCAGCCTAATTTCAAGGATGATTTATAGTATGCCCTGCGCCTTTTTCTACAGGAAAGGACACTTAAATCACAAACCTACATCTGAAGTTATCCAATTCATACTATTGGAACATACTAAGCCGAACTGAGTTTCATTAAATCGACACAGGTGAGCTCGAACTTTGCCATTTTCAACGCCCAACTAAATTATCCCGTAGGGAAAATGGTACCAGATGCCACAGATTCTGAGTCTATTCCAACTCAAGCAAAGAGCGCATCCAGCAGAAAGCCCTCGTCCTATGTCTTTGACCAGAATGGGGATACGTATCTCATTCTTACTACATTCAAAGATCAGATCTTCCATTGGGAGAAAGAGACAATCTGGTTAGGTCAAGAAGGCTCTGAAGTGAGTACCGCAAAGGAAAAGAAGAAGGTTAAAAAGAAGGAAAAGAAAGTTGTCACTACGCAACAGCCAGCAGCGTTACCAGAGCCTGCTGCTTCAATCTCAATGCCACCCACCACGACTACAGACATGCCTCTCGCAAAGTCTGATGATATTCCCAATGAGGGAGAAACGAAGGCTGAGTGTGTCGATTCTGAAACGATCGTCAGTGATCAGAAGCCACTGGTCCAGGATTTGGTTCTTGGAGAAAAGTCCTTTGCTCGGAGCGGCAAAGTGAAGATTCGACTGCTAGTATCGGGAAGACATTTGGCTCTCGCTTCATCCTACTTTGAAAAGATGTTTTATGGCCCTTTTGCAGAGGGCAGGATCGACGACTCTGGACTTCGTCGAGTAACAGCGAGCGATTGGGACCCAGAGGCTTTCAGTATCATCCTGACTATCATGCATGGCTATCACAGAGATGTGCCCAAGTCACTCACCGTCGACATGCTGGCAAAAGTGGCTATGATAGTGGACTACTATGAATGCCACGAGATCGTGGAGCTACATGCCAACCTTTGGATAACAAGTCTGAAGTTGGTGCTTCCTACAGTTTATGGACAAGACTGTATTCTCTGCATGATGATATCCTGGGTGTTTTCTGAACCAGAAATATTTCAACAAATGACTCAGCTCGCCTTGATACACAGTAAGAAATTGATCGAAGCCCAAGATATTCCTCTTCCAGCCGATCTTCTAGGTATATTGGACCCCGACGAACCATCACTGTTTACTGATCCAAATCACAGATCACATTGACGCAGCACGTCGGGCCTCTCTCACGATAATAAGCTCAGCTATTAGCACCCTTCGTATTAGTCTTGTGACGCAGTCTGATTGTTCCTACGAGTGCTCTTCCATACTCTTGGGTACCTTGGAAAAACAACGAGCACTCTCTTTCCTCTACGGTATTTTTAGTGAACCAGAATTTCATACGTGGAGCATCGAACGCGCCAAGACCCATATCCAAGATATCAGGGTGCCTGACTGGTCTCAGTACAACGCCCGCCTTGGTAGGTATGTTAAACATACCTGTACCATCCAGCAAAAGTTGCTTCCGGCTTTGGAAAACATGGAGAAGGAGCTACGCGTCTTTAACCTGCAAGACTTTCAGTTTGACAAGAACAACACACGTGCGTAAATGGATGTTGAGGCACTAGGACTGAGGGATTTGGACGGATATATAGACTGCAGAACGTGTCGTCCTGGAAGCATATCTCTGAACTTCTATTTGTACCACATGGCGATCTAAATTTGACAAATTTATCTAGTCTAAGTTCCACTTTCAATGAATACGTGGTCTAAGTCAAGCTTCGTGATTATTCTCATCCTCCGTCTGAACTTGCTGCTCCGATAATCGCGGATTTCTCAATGCTAAAGCAAAGATAATCATGGGAATGCAGACACAAATTCCCGCAATACAAAGTAGTCTCTGAACAGAACTATAACTGCTGATGATTGCATCTCGAGTTTGGGTCCCTACTGGATAATCCGGAATGACGGAGAAGGGGTTGTTGTAGATGGCCTTTGCGAGTCCTTCGTCAGGCTGAAAAGCAAGGTTTCGCTTCAGAGACTTGTAAAGAGTCTGCGTCCATATGGCTCCGGAGAGACAGGTGCCGAATGCACTTCCAATATTGTAGAATGACAAGTAAAGGCCTGTCAGGATAGCGACGTGTTCTCGTGATGCCGAAGCCTGAATTGATGCTTGGGTTGGATAAGCGAAGAACCCACCAGCAACACCGAGAAGGATCTGCGCTGCGATAATTCCGTCCTTTGACGAGGTAGATGCGCCACCAGGATACATGATCAAAACTCCAAAAGCGACCATGAAGAGCAGGGTTCCGCCCACAATAATAAACTTGAGTCGACGAATCTTGAAGATAACAAGACCAGCCACTACTCCAGTAATGACACCGAAGAATGAGAAAAAGGACAGAATGCGGGTGGCGTTCTCGATAGAAAAGTCAAATGCCACAATCAGAATTGTGTATAAATAGTTTCCTTGTGTGCACCAAGCGAGGTTGAGCAAACTTCGCACGGCCAGGGCAGACCAGACGCCTCGGTCGCGTAGAAGATGAAATGGAATAAGAGGATGTTTCGCGCCTCTCTGCTCCCAAGTGATGAAGCAGACCATGAGGGAGAAACCCAGAACCAAAGGGAGAATTATGTACCAGCTGCGCCAATGACTGGCTGTTCCTCCTGCAACGGTCAAAGGTGCAAGGATAAGTGAGAATGCAGTGACGAGAAGGACAAGACCAATGATATCGAGTTGATGGAAAAGGTCTGCTCGTCCCTTCTTGGTCTTGAGCGAAAGAAGTGCAACTTGTTCACTCTCCTTTCCTTCAGACTCCCAGGTTCGTCTTTCGAGGAAGTAAAGACACGAAAGTAGAGGAAGTGAAGCGATGGGATAAATGATGGCCCACATGCCGAGTCCCCATCTCCAGCTTGTCGATCCCAACACGGCTGAGGTGATGTTTCCGCTGATCCATGTATTGATTAAGAAAGGGATTGCGGGTAAGTAACTGAAGAAGACTCTTGCGCGCATGGACGAGAAATCGGCGATGAGAACTTCCAGAAGGAGAACAATGCAGGTATATCCTGTCTGGTAGATTATACTTCCCGTACAAAACACCTCCACGCTCTGGGCCGTTGACTCGATCGCGATACCCAAGGTGTACAGGACGGTAGAAATAGCAATAACTTCAAAGCGTCCAAAGACATCGGCTATTTTTGCAGCGCTCGGTTGCACAGCGACTGCGATGACATTGCGCAAGACATTGATGGTGGACAAGTAAGAGTGCAGATCGAAGCTGGATGTTGCATAAGATTGGTAAGCGAGTCGCGTTTGACTCTCGAGACCATATGCGTATCCGACGAGGAAGATACCGATGAAAAGCCAGACGCGATGGGTTGTTGTGATGTTACGGGATACGATTTCCATACGCGCCACGCCAGCTGATAGACGTTTTGGGTTAGCTGGTCGAGATGGAGTCGTATCAGGGCCTATATCTGAAAAGGTGGTTGGACCGGGTGCCCCTAGAAGAGGCGCTGTTTCTGCTGACGACATTGTGTCTCATTCATCTAAATATTATCAATATTTACTCAGACTAGATAAAGAAAGACAGAATGTGTTGAAGTGAAGATGAAAAGATGAAGAAATTTATGAAACACAGCGACAGGGGTCATCTGATCTGATAATTCACGCATGGTCCAAAAATATCCATGTCATGTGCATGGAGATGGATGCCTGAAAGAGGATCAGATAATGTGACCCGACTTGGAGACCTTGTGACATGGCATGACTGACTACTACTAATGTATGATGACAAAGCGGGAATCTGATAAGATAAAATGATCCAATAGCGGCGGATCTAACCGTGGGCTTTGGTGGAGATCTTAGTCGTCTGGCCTTGTCAACGCGGATTTCATCGGCAATAAAGCCGAGGCCATTCACAAGGAGAAGCAAGGGTGTCTTTTTTTTTTTAAGACATATTTTTACGGACGCCTACTCCTAACTACCGTGATGTTTACCGGAGACTTTGATGACCTTTGTAGGCGCCAAATAAATGTGAAGCCTGGACGGAAACAGACTCTAGGCCTGTTCCCAATGCTTCTGTAACCGACCAAGGACCATCTTCATATACTCTACGTCCGTCACATCCGGAACGTTTCTCAAAGTCACACTATCCTCTCTCGACAAGTCCGTCAGGTAGTCCAAAGCCCCAGCCTCGGCCTTTGTAGAAGCCTTTTTTCCGTACTTACCCTCGAACCAATCCAGAAGCTTAATGGGAGGGTTCTTGGAAGGATCTCTGTCTGACTCTCGTAGGCGTTGCATCCATTCGCTAGTAGGAAGGGTTTCAAACTTGAAGCCTGCTGCCCTCATAGAAGGAAGCATTTGTTTCGTCCAGTGGAACCGGGTAGGATTGAGGATGTGGTAAACTAGGTCTGGATTGGAGGCACGGCTTGTGGTTGGAGTAGTGGTAAGATTGGACAAGTCGAGAATTGTTGACGCTGCAAGGTCGACTGGCAACCAAGTCATTTCCTAAAAGTGTGTTAGTAATAATCATATCTTTTCACTCAGTGTGATTCTTACCTCATTCAGCGCTGGTAGGGCACCAAGCGTAACAGCAGTTTGAATCATCAAAGGGATACCCTCGGTAGTGTTCCACTCCCCAACCTTGGTGTCGCCCACCAGCTGTCCCAGCCTCAACACCCTGGCTACAGCTCCAGCCTTGCATGCATTACCTGTTATATGCTCACCAACATACTTTGATCTTCCATACCCAGTATGTTGCGCATGGGCCGCTGATGAAACCAGTGTCTCAAGAACCTGACCTGGTCTGGGCGTTCCTCCGGCCGCCGAGACAGAAGAGCAGAAGAAGAAACGAGCAGGCTGCGGTGTTTGGACAGATAGACTTAGTTGTATAAGATTGTGAACGGCCTTGATGTGTTGGTCTTCGAAGCTCTGTACCGAGATGTTGAAGTTTACTGCCCATGCGCTATGGATTATGGTGGTGAGCTTGTTTTGCAGTTCGGACAGATTTGATTCGCTCAAGCCAAGATCTGGACGACTGAGATCACAAGGCAGGGCGAGTACTTTGCCGCGTTGCTCATCGTCCAGAGACAGCCCGCGAGTTTCAAGAGACTTGTCCAATCTTTCAGTGGCTACATGGTCACTAGGTGCCCTGATCAAAGCCCATACGGCTCCAACATGGGGTTGAGCTGTTAACTGAGAAAGAACATGAGCACCCAATGCACCGGTGACACCGGTGAGTAACTGAATCAATTAGCTTTACATCATTGCAGTTATTGGTTTCCAACCTACCACTAGCTCCTTCTCAGGCTGAGGGACGGATCCAACGACGTGAGGTCTGAAAGAAGAATACTTCTCAACCAAACCCTCCATAGTCTTCAACTGATCTTCTGTCTCGTCACCTGCACCGCTTCTGAGTCTCTCCAGCTGACGAGCAAGTAGCTTAACGTTCCCTGTTTCATAGAGAACATTCTGTCCAAGTTCAGATTGGTTTCCTCCCAGATCGATCTCGCGCTTGATGAGACTCCACATCTGGATGCACTGCAGACTGTCAACGCCCGAGGCGAAGAAATCTGCTTCTGGCGATTCAAGCTCTACACCACATTTGGCCTTGAGTTGTTCGAGAAGGTAATCTTCCAGCTCTTTACCCTCAAGAGTCAATGAGCCAGCTTGATCATCTTGGCCTTCGTATCGACTGTACGCAGCCTCGATTTCTTTTTCGAATTGGCGGTACGTCGGAACTCGGATGAAAGTGCCCTTGTCAGTTCGAGGATACGACACGTCAGCGGGTACAATAACAACCAGTTCTTTAGGAATCCTTGAGAAAGACTCTGCGCGCGAGTTGGCGTCTTCAACTGATGGCCAAATGGCGTCGAGGTACTCATGATCAGGCATGTCAGCTACACGATCAGCCTTGACGATCAATATACCAGGATATGTTCTTCCATCTCCAAATACAATGGCTTCCTTGACAATTTCTTCTTGGCGAATTCGTCCCTCAATAGGGATTGGAAGGACCTTTTCACCATTGATGAGAGTGAAGCGATCATCCAGCCGGCAAGCGAATTTCCATAGTGTTGGCCTTGTGGGATGTTGTGTGAAGAGATCGCGTGTGCGGAATGAACCGGGTGGATTGTCAGAGTTGGTGGTACTCTTTGATGGAAGACCATCTAGGGCTACACACTCGAACAGACCAGGGGCAACTTCATCAAAGACGGTATAGGGTTCGGCCGGGGGAAGGACACGGATATAATTCCAAGCCTTGTCACCTTCTGGGCGTTGCGAAGTAGCAAGTCTACCGGTCTCAGTCCTGTAACATATTAGCAAAAGCAACTTTCGAAAAATCCGATTTACTCACGCTCCATAGTTTCCACAAAGGTTAACGCCCGCCTCAACAAGCCGATCTCCAAGATCGTCTGGACATCCACTTCCTGCATAAAGAACAACTTTCATACCCGCTAATATTCTTATGCCTTCCTCACTCTCAGCAAGAAGCTTGATAACATAAGGAACACAGTGGAAGATCTCAGGCTTGGCAGCCTTCAGTTGCGCAATAACAGACTCCCTTGTAATGGGAAGGCCATAGTTTGTGAGGTAAATCTGCTTGCCAGAGTAAATCGATCTAAACACCTCATAAAAACCATGACTGTGGAAGAAAGGTGATGTAAGGAATCCACGCATATTCATATGCACTGCAAAAGCTCCAATGCAACTTGCGTTGGTGAGGTAGATTGGTTTGGGTAAACCTGTGGAGCCGGAAGAATGAATGATAACTGCCACTTTACGCGACTCAGCTTCAGGGCTGTAATCTCGCACGAAGCGCGGTGCATCCTGCTTGTACAAGTCTGCGTTTTGCAACATGGGCAGTATTTCTAGTTGACGGTTCTCTTGGACTTGCTCGAGAACGGGATGGAAGTTTGGCGTCGTGAGAATGACATTGCAACTTGCCAGGTCAAGAAGCTGGGTAATGGCAGGGCAAGCAAGACGTGTTGAAATGAGAAAGGCTGAGTACCCCAGACGATTCAATGCAATGATCTGAACAACGACGTGGATACCTGATTGGCCCAGCATTCCAACCACGGGTGCCTTTGCAAGTGTAGGATCCTGAAATATCAGTACATTGTCTCTTGGATTTTAGGAATAGTGCTTACCACAGGCTTGAGACCCATGCTCTGGAATTTGGCAACGGCTGCATCAGCATATCTATCCAAATCAATAGCGCTATGTTCCTTGAAATCATCAACGCCTGTTTCTGGCGCTCCGAACAAGATTGCATCTCCCAGCTCTGCAGCGCGTTGTCTGATCATCTCATCCAGAGTGAACATCTTGGCCTGAGAAGGCTGTTGGAAAGCAGGCTTTGATGCCTCGACGGCATTTGAATCGTGTCTGATAGTCATTTTAGTTGATAATCTATTATGGCCTTCATGAGGAAAAGGCATAGTCACGACTTGTAGTTGAGGAGATATAATATATCTTTACTACTGACGGATATCTTGGGCTCCACTTTGGTGAACTTCGTTGCGTCGCGAGACGGAAAAGCGACTTGCCCCTCAGTTTCGGAAAAGGATTTCACCAAATACTGCATCGGAAAAGTTCCGTCAGTGCGGGGAGATGTGCGAAATAACATTGCCAAAATATCCGACTGGGGTATCCGATGATATCTTGTTCTTAGTTAGACCTATTACCGGGCCATCCATTCGGTAATTCGAGCGGCTATCTTTTAAGATCTCCGCGATGCTGCAAGATATACAGCAAAATGTAATGACAATTGATACGAGACATCGGCAGTTCCACCCACCACAAGCGAATAAACAGGTTCAAGCCATTAGTGATTCTAATCAGAAGCTTATGTCTGCTTGTTGCCCTCAGGAACTCTATGTACCAACCCTTTATAATTCTATACTCCATTCCATTCGGTCAGTAAACTCGTACACTTCCATCTAAGGCTTCATAGACCTCTTCGCCACCCAAAACTGCGCATTATACGCACTCTTTGTCAAAGCTCTATCATCAAACCCATATGCCGCCTCCATCGACCTCACTGTTCTTCCCTCAAACGTCTTCTCTCCACAGCTCTCGTCTGTTGCAAGAAACTCGAAACCCAAAGCTTCACTAACCACCAAAATCTCCTCTAAACTTAGCTGTACGAATGGCCCTGTGCCATAAAGTAAAGGCCCCAGGTTAATCCAGTGACCACCTGGTTTCAGCACCTTCTTGATCGTGTCAAGGTAACTCATCAGGTTGCGTGCCGTGTCAATGAAGAAATATGTGACCACAACATCGTGTTCGCCTGGCGTGGGAAACGCTGTTGTGAAGTCGCCTTCGATCAGGACTACGGAGGTGGAGTTGAGGGATACATCAGGGAAAGAGAGAGGGCGAACCATGTTGGATTCGGTAGCGTGGTGAGACCAGTTGTCGACAAAGGGGTGGAGCGAGTGTGAGTTTTGAGAACGGTTGGCTTCGAGGAAGCGATAGGCTACGTTCATGTACATGGACCATTCGTTGATGGTCACGTCGAAACCTTTCAATGTTCAGCAAGTAAATCCAGTAGGGATCATCGGGTGTTCAGCTTACCTCCAAGTCTTGCTATATCATGCCCCAATCTTCCTAGTCCGGCGCCAGGAATAAGCACTTTCACAGGCTTATCCCCTTCCCTCTCGGGGAACAAGCTCTCTAGCGTTGTGGTCAGACACGAAAACGTCCCTTTTCTCTCGGCGTCGCCTGTCTCAGTCCAGTCACGAACATAATGCTTCAGAGATTGAGAAACTGAGACTTTGTCGGCGAGTTTGCCTGATGCTTCAAGGCCTTTGATGTGCTTGTCGAGCTCATCTTGTCCAATGTTGTAAAAGCTCATTGCATGTTTCACGATGCTGTTGCAGAGTTCCTGGTTCTTCTTCAGAAGATTGTCAATACGGGTGAACTTTTTGGAGTATTGAACTGAGTGCTCCAGTAACTATGCCAGGGTTAGTATCTTATGCTGCCAGTAGGTGAGAGTCAACTTACAGACTTTTGAGCTTTCGAAACGTGTTTATAAAGTCCTTCCAGTCGATCAAGCTCAGCCTTCTGGCGTTCGTAGTATCTGCTATATCCATATAGGGCATCCAAGAGTCGATGTCTAGGATGATGGCCATTCCAATTTCCCCACCCTCTGGACATAGCTTTGGTCAATTTCTTGTAGGCGTCGACATGGCGAGGTGTGTTTGGTGCACCAGAAATTTGGTCCAGAGAGACAACAGCTTCATTCAGGGAGCCAGACTGTAGGGTTTGAGTGGTTAGTTGATCTTGTCTCGATGACATGGTCCTTCGTAGTAGCGTAAAGCTGAGGATGAGAAGGATTGAGAGACAAACCAGGTTGGGAATAGAGGCAAAGTCGAGTTTTGCAACGTCATCAACCTTGATGTTCTGGTCTGCGGTGGTGCATAAAGGTCCGAAAAGGAGCCCTGCCAGGGCGATGAAGTGTGATCTCATGGTTGATAGTCACTTTGTTTTGCTGGGACTCAGCTGAAAGGAAGGGATGTCGGTGAAAAAGACAAGACAGAGTGTGAATGGGCAGCTGGTCCACCAAGTCAATGATTGGATGTGATACTCGGAGAAAATCCAACCATTTGAGGAACTTTTTATTTTATTTTGTATTCCAGGGATTAAAGTAAAGCTTCCTGTTTTGTTTCTTTGCTCCGAGTGGAAAAAGCGCTGTGGATAAAGTCAAGTCAGCCAAGGTAGACTAGACTAGACTACAGGGCCAAGCAAGGGTTGATGGGGATTTCATTCATATTGGTGGAGTCAGCCTCAGTGGAGGAGGGTCCAGTTTTTAAGGTGAGGACCTTGATGGACTTGCCAAGCAAGAAGATCCATGGATCAGATGGACTTTATTAGACAAAACAAGACAAGACAAGACAAGACAGGACAGGACAAACAGACGAATTGACTTTTTGGGACAGGATAACAATTGCAATAACTCTTCAAAATATTGGTTAAAGTGATTCATTTCGTAGAACTAAAAGAGACAATACTCAATCCAACATCACTACCTCTTCACGCATCATCAACACCAATTCTCACTCCAACAGAACATCTCAACAGTTCATATAAGCTAACATTCAAGGTTAATTAATACACGTCCCCGTAGTATTTGATCCCCCTAATCCCTGTCTGGCTTGATTGCTCCTCACCTGCCCATCACTGGTAAGCTCTTTATTTTACTTGGCACCCATCCGGTCTACCTAACAATTTGTCTAGCAACGCGCCGCGCCACAGCAATTATTTATAAATTCCACTCCCTTGCATTTTCTTTTCCTTCATCTTCATCTTCCTCACCTTGATCAAGTCCTTTGTAAACACTCGTTTCTCACTATCCAAGATGAAGACCACCACCTTTGCTGTCGCCCTTCTCGGCCTCTTCCCCGCCGTCTTTGCCCAGGAGACTCTTGCTCCCTCTCCCACCGAGTCTGTCGGATGTGAGCCTCACGGTGATCACTGGCACTGCGAAGGTGCCAGGTCTACTCTTGCTACCGAGGCCAAGGCTACCTCTGAGTCTCTGGCTCCCTCTCCCACCGAGTCTACTGGTTGCGAACCTCACGGTGACCACTGGCACTGCGAGGCTGCCAAGACTGATTCTGATGCTGAGGCTACCCACGACCACGACCACGAGGACGAGGACCACGACCACTCTGCTGGTGCAACCGAGTCCCTAGCTCCCTCCCCCACTGAGTCTACCGGCTGCGAGCCCCATGGTGACCACTGGCACTGCGAGGCTGCCAAGACTGGCTCCGAGGCCAAGGCTACCGATGATCACGATCATGATGAGGATCACACCCATTCTGCTGGTGCAACCGAGTCCCTAGCTCCTTCTCCCACAGAGTCTGTTGGTTGCGAGCCTCACGGCGACCACTGTACGTTATTTTTCTTCATTGCCCTCTTGACCTCTTTCACTAACTCATATTCCAGGGCACTGCGACGGTCCTGCTACTGCTGCAGCCACTGGCTCCGCCTCTGTCTCTGCCTCTGCCACCGAGAGTGACGCTGCCGCTGTCACCGACAATGCTGCAGGCATGCAGATGATTCCTTTCGCGGGAATTGTCGCCGCTGCTGTTCTTGCCCTGTAAGATGGTTTCAGCATAAAATTGGAGAGTCCGGGATGGTCTCTTGTGTCGACTTCCTGGATGCAACGCAGTGGAGGATAGAAAAGACATGATTTGACGCGCAACTCTTTTTTTTTCTCTGATGGATCAGATCAACTGTAGATAGACGATCGTTAATTACGACTTTATTTGACATATCTTGAACGTTGTTGAATGTTTCTCTTCCTAAATTGTGATACTCAAATGTCATGTGTTACTGTTCCCAGAAACCACTATATGAGTCTAGTGATACAAGGCATTCTACTGTAACAAGACTAATATCGGTGACAGTTGACAGCTGAGCCTCATTGAAACATCATGTCACGATTCGTTTACCCGTATCCGTGGTGCACAAACGTTCCATTCCCATACAGCACTCCCACTACGACACACACCCTCGCACTCGAATTATCCATAAACATAACCTTGTTTTCTCCGGGGCCCTGCATCAACACTACACGCCACTGAAATGTTTACCTAACAGTATTTCTACCCAGTAGAATAAGCCCGAAATAAACCGCATAGAAAATCTCTCACTCCTGCGGGTCGTGGTGGCATCCATATGTGTCCATCAAGGTTCTCACCACCAACACTCATCAACCAAGTGGAGAGCGATCATGTCAGGAAACAAGGGTCAATTACCTGGAAACGAGAACAAACAACTGGATGCGACCGTTCTAACCTTGTTTACAAGCTTACTTTGGTTCGTTTCTGTTAGTGTCGAATCGGATCTCGTCGTCGATGCAGCTCATCCTCCGGACCAACCGTCTTAGCCTAACCACCTGGGTTGGCCGATCAGGGTTGCCTCTCGGTGTAAATGTCTTGAAGTAGTCAGACTATGCAGATTCTTCACTTTCTGCAGCCTGTATTGGACTCTTTGATCCAGAGAAGAGCTATCCAGGTCACTGGCCCCACGGTTCACAAGACTGCCAAGCAACCGGACAAGAGTTTCACTGACAAACGAGGACCTTGATGTTCACTTGGACACTCGGCCGATTTACTATGTATTTTTTATTTTTTTTGCCCCCCACATGGATATACATCACTTTACTCAGCATGGGGGTCTCGTTCGCAGCATCATAAGCAGTACATAATTCCCCGTCATCCCTTCCGAGCTTCCTACTTGGTCAGTCAAGAACTGTATGCCATCACCGACATCAAAACCCACCATGGCTCGCGTCAAGACCTTCTTCCAGAGCCGAAAGGCCGCTGTCCTCACCGGTGCTCTCCTCTTCGTCGTAGCTGTCTCAGCCACTGCCCCAGGGGCTGCTGTCAAGAGACAGGCGACAAAGACGGAGATGGACTTTGAGTCTCTAACAGGTTGTCATATGCATGGAGCTACCCAGTAAGATATTCTACGTCAAATTCAACACGATCCAATTTATTGACGAGAGCAGGTTCTGTATGGCTGGTTCCGACGAGTATCAGATTGTCGCAGACACGCAGGCGACAGCTACTCAAGATGCTCCATCTTCGTATACAGACTGTCACAACCACGGTTCAGACACGTACAACATCCATCGCTCTTCTACCAGTATCATAATTACTGACTTCTTCTAGATACTGCATGAATCCCAGCGGCGGAGAAGTCCAAGTCCTCGGCGAAAACGCCAGCCCAACCCAAACAGCTGCCAAAGAGACTGGCACTGCACAAGCCGACAAGATCACTGCCGTGACTGACTGCCACATGCACGAGACGTCTCTGTAAGTCACTTCTACTGAACCTACAGAGGATCCAGAAGTTAATTCCAGATATAGATACTGCATGGGCCCGAGCTCTTCAGAGTATTACGTTCAGACCACCATCACCAACACGGAGGAGTATCCCGCTCAACTCACCAGCTGCCACAGCCACGGGGAAGAGACGTATGTAGTCACCGCTGGTTTGATGTGTTCAAAGCTGACTGTCTAGATACTGCATGTCCGACGATGGCGAGGCGCCCATCCTAGCCGCTGAGGACGTCGAGTCAGGCGAAGCAGACCCCCAAGAGGAACACTGTCATTTCCACGCCGGTGTAGAGTTCGTCTTCCCCCTTCTCTTCACTCCCCGCATCACTAACCCTCTACAGACACTGCGTCGGCGGCAGTCATGGTTCCGAAGGCGGTTCACGATCATGCACCCGTACCGACAGAGACTACAAGATCGGCATCCGAATCGGCATGCTTTTCGTCGTCCTTGTCGCTTCATCCGTTGGTGTATACGGTCCCATCCTGCTGTCGCGCTTCTCACCCGTTCAATCCAACATTGTCCTCACCATCCTCAAGCAATTCGGTACTGGAGTTATCATCTCTACTGCCTTTGTCCACGTATGACTCCTTCACCGTTGACGAAAACAATGACTAACACGATCCAGTTGTTCACCCACGCATCAATGATGTTCGGCAACGAGTGTCTCGGTGAACTCCTCTACGAAGCTACCACGGCTGCTATCGTAATGGCTGGTCTCTTCATCTCGTTCTTGATCGAATTCCTCGTCCATCGCGCTATGCGATGGCAGGCGAGCAAGAAATCCGAAACTGAATCCTTAACCCTTTCTCCCAAGGCTATTGAGAAGGCTGAGATGGCCAATATTAGTATCATGGAGGCTGGTATCATTTTCCACTCTCTCCGTAAGTTCTTCGCAGTTCCCTCATCGTTACTCAACTAACCCTACTAGTCATTGGTATCACTCTCGTTGTGGCTGGCGACTCCTTCTTCATCACCCTATCCATCGTGATCATCTTCCACCAGCTCTTCGAGGGTATCGCCCTGGGCACAAGGATCGCCTCTCTAGGCTACGGTCAAATGCCTCTCGCTGTAAGCCACAGTCACTCACACTCACACTCCCCAACACCGTCGGTAGAACGAACAGGACCATCCACCGTACCTCTGTGGAAGAAGCTCGTTCTCGCGTCTGGCTTCGCCATCATCACACCTATCGGTATGGCCATTGGTATCGGTGTTCTAAACGTTTTCAACGGCAACGATCCTTCTACACTCATCGCTATTGGTACACTGGATGCTTTCTCCGCTGGTATCCTTGTTTGGGTCGGCCTTGTAGAGATGTGGGCGCAGGATTGGATGCTGGGTGGTGAGCTTAGCGATGCTGGTCCTGTGACTACTACTCTGGCTATGCTTGGTCTGATATGTGGTATGGTCTTGATGAGTCTTCTTGGAAAGTGGGCTTAGACTATCCGTTATTGACGAAGAGGGTGAAGAAGTAAAGCTTGATGGTTTTGAGACGCGAAGATGGTGACATCCATCGCGGATATTTGACAATGGTCACGGATTAAATTAGACATAGAGTAGCAAGATACAGATTTTGCTTATTTTACACTGGACACAAGTCAATTGAACCCGACCTGACATGCAACTAGTGAACGAACGACCCAGTCTAGGTAGCAGGTAACAGAAAAGTTGGCATACAAACTTTAGGTTACAACGCTAAACAGCTAGGAAGACGGGTTTAAGTAGCATAAACTGACCTACTAATTTCGTCCCTTATGCTCCCACCGGCCACAATCGCCAGTCAATTCCTGATCCAAACACTAAGAACCTAACTCAACTTCTGACGCGCATCCTGGATCCTCTTGGACAAACTCCCAATATTGAAGAAAATGCCAATGACAGTCTCACTCACCCATCTAGGCAAGCAACTCAGAATCCACACCTTAGTAGCCATGCCACCAGCATAGAACCAATCCGGGGTCCCTCCAATCAAGCCACCCAAGTAGCCCTCGCCCTTCAGAGCCGCCGTGACAAGCTTCTTAGCATATGTCTCGGTTGGCATGGTCGCCGTGCGCTGGCTAAACGTCAAGCGCTGCTGGAAAAAGTCCTCGATGGGCTTGTACATCGAGTTCTGCGGGAGAGACCTGTGAGTGCGGCTGGCAATGTTGGATCGCACCGTGCCTGTGACGGCGTTCATTACGCGCACGTTGAAGGGCTTCAGCTCCAGTCGAAGCGCGCGAGACCAGACATTAATGGCGCCCTTGGAGGAGGAGTAGATGGCGCCAAAGATGTAAGGTACAAGGGTTGATGTGCTGGAGATGTTGATGATGAGACCACGTGCTTCAATGAGCAGAGGCGCAAAGATTTGAACCATGGACATGGGGCCGAATACATTGACTTCGTATGTGGCGCGCACATCGTCAAGGTCCATGTCCAGAGCGGGGATGGTATGAGTTCGACCACTAAAAGGTTTAGCTGGGGGATCAATTGGTGGGCAATGAGACATACGCATTGTTGACAAGGATATCAAGACGACCTCCAGTCAGCTCGGCAACCTTTTCTTTGCACGCTTCAATGCTCTTGGGATCTGTGACTTCGAGAGGGAAGCAGCTCATGCCAGGGCCCTCGAGATCCTTGATCATGTCAGTGTTTCGCACCGTCGCAATGACATGGCAGCCTTTCAGTCGTCAGCTGTGCTACTCAAACTTCATAGACAGTTAGAATACTGACCTTGGCGGTTAAACTCCTTGGCGAGAGAATGTCCAATACCTCCAGGCGAGCATCTGCACTCATCAGTCTCTGTCCATTCAACAGTTTTTCTGCGCTGGGGTCTTCTTACCCTGTAATGAGGACGTAAGTCTTTTTCTCGGCCATTTTGCTCAAGCTCAAGATGCGTCCTAATGATTTAGTGATTGAACCTGAAATATTGGCTCTTGAAATGTATAATTCAAGGTAATTAAAGCTCAATGAGGAGAATATATATTCACAAGGTGTCCAATGGGCAAATCCGCGGGGACCCGACCGAGGCACGTTGAGTACACACTAGCCACATTTAGTCACAAGCCACATTTTACAAAACAGTACAGAATACGGAACGGCAATTGTCTTTGAGTTTGTTGATGTCTTTGGCTTTCAACAAAACGCGCGTTCTTATAACGTCTAGTTATATCCTTGGATTAACCTAGATCTATTTATACGAGGCTTCTAGACTTTAACACGGTCGCTAATTCATTACAACCGACACGTTAAAGGGCTTGTTCGACACGGCAGTAAGTAAGAAAAAGGCCCAAAATGATGGTGAATGCCCAGCAGTTTCACGAAATTGCCATGCGATTTAACCATCATAGTTGTGACAAAATAGATGTGCTTGCACTCAGGACTAGAGTTATCTTATCTATTTTCCCTCAGACAAGCCGAATAGTCGCCCACTCAGCCTTGAGCGTGACACTGTCTTCCAACTCCGTACCAACCATATATTCTTCTTTCCGTCTTTGCGCAAATTGAAGCAACTTCTGTTCAAACTCATCACCATTGGCAGGAAGATTCTTTAGTAAAGCGTTAATGACCCCCATGCATGAGCGGTCCGGGATTTTGTGTTCGGCCATGTGATACTTCGTAAAGCTCCCGATGCGCACAAACTCTCTCGCTTTACCATCAGCTTGTGGCCTCTCTTGCACGACCAAACCCACAATCTTTGCCTGGTTGTAACTCCTAATTTCAAGGAGCGGCATGACAAAACACTTTGCCGTGAAACAATCACATGATTCGACAGGGATAGTGATGACTGATCGTTCGTCGCAATGAAGCCGAGGGTACGGTAGTGGAAGAAGAAAGCCATCCGTATACCAGTAGAAATACGTATTCGGTGGTGAACCAGTATATTTCGTCCCCTTTTTATGCACGTCTTTGGGATTGCCAAGCTCCATATAATCGGCTTGGATGAGGAGACACGATATATCCAGCGCTGCCGATTTAGGCAGACCGTAAACATCGCTTCCCAAGGGCTCGAAGTGACTCCTGCGCAGACACGACAGAGGCCCTCCATCGAACGTCGGAAAATCTCCGATTTGTGTACCACTCCGCTGATTCAACCCCCATCGGATAGGTCCCGGGCAGGCTGCCCATGACCACGAGGGGACGATATCATCTGGACTTCGTTTGAACGACTCAGGCTTTGGCGTTTGGTGTGCAGTGGACATATGCTTCCATGGCGTCGAACCCCCAAGGGCCGGATACCAAAGAAGATCCTCGATCCAATTAGTCGTCCGTAAACCTGAACAGTACTCAATAGCTTGTCCATGATTCCGCTCAATTTTGCAATTAGAGCCAGGATAGCTTCCCTCAGGTAGACTCCTCTCTACTAGACTAAACAGGAACCTTGCGATGCCTGATATAGCCAGCAATCGATCTCTTTCGAACGACAGATCCAGCCCCATGAATTTGACCACAAGATTTTGCCACGTGTGGTGTTTGCTGTACTCATTAACCAAGGCAATCTCTCGCCTGTAATCATCCGTGTGTGGTGACCAAAAGTCAGGCTCAGTCTCGCACAACAGTCCCTCATCACACTCCCAGTAGAATTGATCATTTCCCAAGTATAGAACTCTCGGCGATAGAAGCTGCTCTTGGAGTACCCATCCTCGCTGGTTGACCGGCGCTTGGCCAATCGCCAAGTGCAATTCTCTACGATCTTGCACAAACACATGGCGATCCGAATCGCTGAGCAAGCCTTCAACAAAACGGCCATTTCGGGGAAACGTACAAGTGTCCCGGGGACGAAGAAAACCGCGGGGACATTCCCAACAAATGCTGAATGTGCAGAAGGCATTGGCATAGACCTCTGTCATGGTCGCCGCTTCTCGAAGAAAGTCATCCGCAGAGTCTTGAAAGATACAGAGTGAGTCAATCCAAACGTACCGGATATCTAACCTGCGGCAGAGAACGAAAACGTCCTCGTAGTTGCGCGGTACGATCGTGTCCTGTTGGCCTGTTTGAAACGCGATGTAGTTATCTCCCAGTAGCCGGGGCGTGTCTTCCGTCCAGCGATGCGACAACGCGACATATCTTGAGAAGGCCTGATCGTTCTTAGTTTCAACCAGGGACCAAGTCTGGGAGTCATAGCCATGGACATCGATAAGTCTGGTTGGTACGGTCTGATTGTTCAGAGCACGTATTTTTGCAACACATGCATAGCTTCTAGAATGGCCTCGGTCGCATTTAGAAAGCCATCCTCTGATAGTGTTCAGTGTTGTCTCAGAACCCGTATTCTCTTCTAGAGAAGTTTCGGCCACTTTATCTATACCAGATGGTCAGTCTCTTTTTCGAAATGTTCAGGTGAGAAATCACCCTCGAATCCCTGCTTTGTCGTTCTTTGGAACGTCATCACAATACTGTCAGCGCCTTTGATGTCCAAAGAACATTTCACTTCCAAAACACCAAAACCATTAGATCTATTATAACAGTCGTCGAACCACAGAAAGAATCCCTCCTGGACCTGATCTTGGTAGGAGGCCGTAGGCGAGTCCCTGATGTGGCGCCAGACAACCCAACAGATTGGGCAATAACTGTCGAGAGAATTACAGAATAACTCCCAATTTGGATGTACGAGTCCAGGGAGCTGGGGTAGGGTCTTCAGACTAGAGTCTTTGTCATTCCTGGTTGTGAGCCAGTCACGAAATGCAAATGCACTGAGATCTTGGACACTACGGCCATGCTGATGGACGCAGATCAGATCATAACACGGATCGCAAAGTGCCATAGTTGATCCAGAATCGATGGGTTGTATAAAAGGGAAAGAACGTTCACTTGCCAAGTTGTCAGATAACCGTCTCAAGTTCTACTGTGCTCAGCCACCCACCTTGAGTAAAACATAGATGCTCATAGGAGGAGTTGGAACCAATCAGGACTCGATACCACGAGGATCGTTCTCACATTGCGTGTTGCTACCCTGATTTGGATGACAAGGTTGTGCTGTTGTGGAAGTATGACTCTGGATGGGTAGGATATGAGTTGATGAATTGGGAGAAACTTGTGCGGCATGGAGAGAAGTGATGGAGTGTAAAAGAGGACTGAGGCAGGGCAAGAGCGCCAAGTATGCATCCCCTCGTCATCAACGCAGCAAACAAATATCCCAAGAGGCAAAATTGAAAGAGATTAAATATGTACGCTAAATGCCATCCGATGATCATGTACAATATATATGTATACACTCATCCCAAAACTCCGAGGCGATTACCTCAATGTAGTTATCCAATCCAGCCCATTCTATCATTAAATCCTGCCTCGTTTTACTGGTTTATCTCTCGATGCGGTCGATACGGCGTCCCAGGCTGTGTCTGCGGCGAAACCATGGCGGTATCTCCCGCCGAAGAGCCCAATCCCGCTCTGCTGAGCTCATCACTACCACGGTGATAAACGTCGACAGGCGTTGATCCAGGCATCTCCACGGCTCCTGATGAAGTACCGTCCATCTCGAATACAGGCGCTGGCGCAGCTACGAGGTTGTCGGGCGGTAGTTCCACGGGACCCGCGTGCTGCTTTTGTTGCGCGTAGTATCCTGATGCGTTCGGGTCGGGTGTGTGCCATCCTGACGCAGGCGTAGTGCCCCACGCGGCTTTGGGCTCTACGGGTGGGTAGGGTGAGTTGTGGGATTCGTAGTTGGGGAGCATCGGGTGTGATTCTTCGACGTTCTTCTTGCGACGGTGTAGCCACAGCCAGATAACTAAACCGACGATGGCTGCACCTCCTGCTGCTGCACCAACGCCCACACCGATCGTCGCGCCTGTTGACAGTCCCGTGTCTGCATCTGCATCTGAAGCATCCGATGTCGAAGCAGCTGCCGTGTCGGACGTCGTAGAGGCAGTATCTGTCGCTGAAGCCGTCGCGCTCGTTCCCGCGGCGGTTGTAGTCGTCTCTCCATCATGCGCAGCCTGCTGGAAGTCCTTTTTCGATGTCTTCATTGGCGTGTTGGAATTGCTGCATGCCTCATTCATCATATCGTACGTCTCGTCAACGTCGTTGGGCGACTCCTGTCCGATGCAGCGCGCTGAGCCAAGGATGAAATCATTATTGTAATTACCCAAACCACACAAGCAGTAATTGAGCTCCTTGGCGTCAGAACCCGTGCACGAGGCGTCATCGGCGTTCTTATCAAGGCATTTTTGTGCACCAGGCGGGTAGAAGCTAAAATCGTTCTTGAGAGCCAGCGAGGGCGTGAGGAGGAGCGCCAATGTGAACCATCGCGACGCCATGATGAAAGAAACGTTTAATTCGATTGGTCGTGAACGATGGTGAAAAGAGCAGATAGCTTCGTAGTGTAAAGGTTGTTGTTGTTGTTGTTGTTATGATTGGGAATCGGCCCCTTTGCTGACGGGACGAGACAAGCAAACAGTTGTGTCGGTCGGTAAATCCGGTTTCAGCTATCCAGCCTCGAAACCAGACGAATCAATTCGGTGAAAGGTCAATCATGCAAATGACCGTTGAAAATCGACGAAAAATTGTCCACCTCTTTACAAAAGCGAATGACTGGGGAAAAGCGAGTGGTATTGGTTGATTATTAGGTAGCGACTTGTTGTTGGTGATACGGCGTATCTCAAAAGAGAAGAAACAAGCAACAAAAAAAGAAGAGGGAGGAGAAAAGCAAGAAACAACTTTTGGGGGGGTTTAGATGAATTATTAGTGGCTACAGTACAGCGATCATGACGGAATAGCAGTAATCGCACTGCGTGTTACGGCGTGTCACCAGCAAGAAAAAGGAAAAAGCCCATGGATCTAATTTAATTACTTGGATGATCTTTTTGTCAGCACCAGTCCTTAAAAGTCATAGAGAGAGCTCCCAAAACGTAACAAAGTGGAGTGAGTCCCCATCAGGATCGACCGCCCCATACATAAAGTGATGCATAATGGCGCAGCACAAAATCCAATCGGTCCCAAAAAGAAAGCTAATTGGATACGATAGTGCTAATTTTAGGTGGATCGGGCATGTGGCTGGGCATTGTAGGGTAAGATATGAGATCAAAACGACATGTTGAGGTGTAAATAAACATTCTGCCTTGAAGGAAGAGACTCGGTTTTAATATAACTTGTGTCAAGGACGGACATAACTCAAGCAAGCAACCATCACAGCCCTACAGTCAAACAAGGCTTGGTTAGGAACGCTTGCACAATTAATCCTCCGACGAATGTCGTTGCCTCACTGAACTTGGTCCCCAAGTGAGGCTTTCATACCACAACCAGGATCTTGCTTGACCACTCCGCAATATTGCCAACACATAATGCACAGACTCAAATCATCCAGACCAAGGGTATCATTAATTCATTATCATTCTCCAATTTCAAGTACACAAATCCCACATCTCACATCATCATCAACCGTAAACTCTGTATCCCAACCAGCCCCCTCACAACCGTCCAAACACCTTGGCAAAAATCTCTCTCGCCTTCAAAAGATTCAACAAGCATAACCTCTCGTTATCCAAATGGGCAGAGTCACTAGACTGCCCACAAGGAAGATGAGCTGCTGGGGCCCCGAATTCCTTCTCCAGGAAGCGAATCGCAGGGATGGATCCACCCTCGCGGATATAAAGAGGTTTGCGCGGCTTACCCATCTTGGTCTTGACGGAAAGGATCTCTTCCTCCTTAGACTTGTCTGCACCATGGGTTTTATCAGGTGTGGCTTCTCCAGATGAAGGAGATGTCTCAAAACAGTCCTCCCACGTTTCCAGGATGGCCTTTTCCAAGGTTTGGAAGATGGCGTTGGTGGGATCACCAAGCCATGGCTCCGCTCTGTTGTCCACATTGATGGTGAGTTTGTTCTGCGACTCAAGCTGCGAAAATTCTTCCTCGAGAAACTTCGTGAGCGATTCAATCACAACGTCCACTTCCTGACCTGGTACCACTCGCAGACTGATATGAGAGCTGGCGTGACTGCTGACTAGACTGCCGTCAGGACCCGAAACCTTGTATCGGTGGAGTGTAAGATTAGGTTCGCGCCAGCGCGCCATCAGCGACTGCTTCAGCCTGTCCTCAGGACCCTTTTCGGGATTGCTGCGGATCAAAATCCTGGCAATATCGTCGTAGCGGGCATCCTCTTCTGGTGTAACTGGGAGAATGCCATCGTAGAAACCGGGAATCTGCACCTTGTTGCCAGGTCCCTTGAGTTTGCCAAGGATCTGTGTCAGGTCGGAAAGAGGCTCATTCATCATGTAGGAACCATCTACACCCGAGTGGATATCTGGACGAGGCGCATCAACACAGACAGTCGTATGCAAAACACCACGAAGACCATACGTTAAGCACGGAACTTCGTCGTCAAGCCAATAACTATTGGCGAGAAGAATGTAGTCCACCTCGCCGATAAGCTCCTTGTTCTTCTTGACAGCCTCTTCAAAACCGAGTGATCCAAACTCTTCCTCACCCTCAATCAAAAAGATGACATCGTTCTCCAACTGCTGATTTTCCATCAGATCAGTCACTGCATACAAAGCAGCGATGATAGGACCTTTGTTGTCGCTGACTCCACGACCGTACAAGTAGCCGTTGGTTCCCTGCATGGTGAATGGATCTGTCTCCCATTTTCCCTTCCGGCTATCGGCCGCGACAACATCATAATGACCATAGAAGAGAATTCGTTTGCGAGTTTCGGCAGCCTCCTTCTTGGCAGAAAATCGAGCGTAGACGACCGGGTTGTGGTGTTTCTCAGTACTAAGTAACTCGACATGTCCACCTAGGCGCTTGAACAGCGCACCAAGGTAGGTAGCTCCCTTGCGACAATCCTCCGCAAACTCGGGCCGAGAAGAGACGGTCTTGTATGATACGAAATCCCGTAGCGACGACAGCAGGAGGTTGTCTGAATCCTGCGAGACTTCCTTCTCTTTGGTGCCACACTTGTCCGTGTCAATGGACCAGACAGAGATGTTGTCGTCATTTGCGCCCGTGATGAAGTACTGCTTATTCTTGTAGTTGGTCACAGCTGATGCAAGTACTTTGCCCTGATGGGCTTCCCATCGAAGGAGACACTGATATTTCTGAGGAACGGCGCCGGACGCAGCATGCTGGTATTTTCCGTAGTGGGTTGTGCTGTATTTCTGCAAAGGTTCAGTAAGCCAAGAAGGACGAAGATGGATGTGTACTCACGCTGGCCCAACCATTAGTTGCGGCAGTCCACAAATATCCCCAGCCCATTTGGATTGACATGATGTCACAGTCATGCGCTTTAATAACTCTCAATCGCTGAGCTGTGTCAAGATCCCACAGCTCAACGATGCCATCGAGTTTGCCGGCGTACAAGAACGAGCTGTCAAGCGCCATTGACAGAACTGACTCGCCATCATCGACACCCAACGTCATGATCTCTTGTATACCACCGCCGAGCTCCTCATCGTCCTCGACCGTATGTCCCAGACTCCAAAGCTTGATTGTACCGTCACCCGCACCGGAGATCAGAACATCATCATCGGCACCAACATCGACTGTCGGTCCCTTAGCCACGAGCATGCAGTATACGTAGCCGTAGTGAGCAAAGTTCTTGACGCAGCCGGCGTGCATTTCAAGGACATTGTGGGCTTTGGGAATCAATCCCCATCGATCATCGTTACGCCGGGGTGTACTCGCGCCGCCGCCAACGGCTTTGGAGTCGAAGAAGCGGTGGTTTCGGCGGTCGGGATGCTGTTGGGATTCGGGAGACACGCGGGCAGTAACATCGTTGAGACCAACCCATTGGATAGTAGCGTTCTGCGCACCGATATATAGCGTCTCATGTTGAGGGCTATACGCTGTGCAGAAGACGTCGCCGACGTCGTAGGAACCGTAAATCTCGTAGAGTCGAGTCAAGGTCTTGGGGTCCCAGACGTTGATGATAGGATCTCCAGCGCTCGAGAACAAAAGCGAGGCATCGGGCGACAGCGAAAGAGAGAGAATGCTTCTCTTGTGCGCTTGGATTCGGCGAACTTGTCGGAATGTGTCGAGAGACCATGCTACTATTTCACCGTCTTGTGTACCAGCGTAGATGGTTTCGTGCTGTGGACTAACGGCGAGAGCGAGAACGGTGCTTGTGTGGGATAGCGAGTGGACGAGGTCGGGACTCGTGGCAGGGTCTTCGGCTGCTTCGAGGGGTGACAGAATTGGAGACGCTGGGCCGGGTGACATTGTCGGTGATACCGTCCGTGAAGGCATGGCGTTGGATTCTGAGGGAGCTGGTCGTTAGATGGGAGTTGCAAGATAGAGTCGATAGAAAGGGAGGGGCAGAAACAGGGGCCCCGTTGGTGTTGTTGATGTAAAAGAAGGTCGACCAAGGGATAATCTGCTCGAAAAACACGGTTCACTTGAATGGAAAAAGCATATGAGATGTTATGATCAAGTGCAATAGAAAAAAATAAATCGTAGTGTTGAAGTTGAGACAAGGGTAGAGTCGACAAGCGGTAGCTTCAGTGCCGAGACCGCTCACAAATTTGGGTCCAGTATGACGCGATTGCGCCAGGTCTTAGTCCAGGGTCCATCCCTTTCCGTTCCTCGCAGTAACGCCAGAGAACAGACTGAGATGGGAAAGCTCGGTAAGAAAGTTGGTCCATATTGACTGAGCCTTTGCAATTGACGTTCCGAATATTGTGATTCTTCTTTGCAAGTCGGGTTGTGTCCCAATCACTGGCAGATGATGGAAAGATACGCCACAGCCTTTTGTCATGTCTGTCCGCTCATTGGCTGTAATTACGCCACTTGGTCCAGCCTTATAGCGCGACTGCGCCACAGTTGAATGAAAAGGGAAGCTACCTGGCACTAGCCTTTCGGAGACTTATTGAAGGGCATTTGTAAGTCAACTCAACATTGTCTTTTCTGGCAGGGAAAAGATACAGGATATCAGACGTGAGATGAACTGGACTGGGAGAGTTGGAGAGATGTTGGGTACCGTAAAATGATCTTGTGATCGCTTGGCGTTACACTGATTCGGCGATCCAAACTCAATCGCCGTCTCAAGCTACTAAGTTGTGATGAAGAGAAAAGGACACGACAAGGAAGCACCACGACGGTTGGGATGATCTCAAGAGACATAAAGGAAAATTTGGGAGCTCACCATAGTCAGAGGTAATTGTCTCTCCAGATAATCGCTTCTCATTTAGCAATATTTTTGCACATCCCTCACAGCCATCGCCATTCGACAATGAAGAATCAGAATACATGGTCAACTTGATGTGGTCAATAAGGTAAGATTAAGTAGGAATTGTATTAGGAAAGGAAACTTGATAAAAAAAAAAAAGGGAGGTAAGTTTGAAAACAAAGTATAAACATCAAAGTAAAAGATAAGACATCCATCCCCTATATCCCCAACACAAACGCCTGCATCACGGGACGCAGCCAAGCTGTTCCTCGTCAGCCCTGTACAACCCAAAGTGAGAAACGTGTACAAAGAGAAGAAAAAAAGCATAAAAACGATGCGAGATCAAAGACATTTGGGCTCACCGATAGTTTAAGCCACCCCTGAATATGTAAAGTGATCTGCTGTTAGTACTGGCGATATCGGGGGACCGGGCTGCCGGGGCGGCCAGGCGGACGGGGAGCTGAATTTGGTGGAGATGCACGGGATGAGATGGAGGGTTGCAGTGGCCGATGCATCGGGTTTGGGGATCCTTGTAATGGATTGTCACTGTTGAGGCTTGGCTGGTGATGTTATGTTGATGTTTATTCTTTATTGTTTCTTTACTATCTATCTGTACATCTTTAAATTTCCCATTACATGATAGATGGCTGCTTAGTATCTCATCATCTTCTCCAGCTCCAACGCCCAATACTTTAGGTTTGTGTATGATATCCCTCTTGATCAAAGCCCAGTCACGTCTCGAGCTAAATCTCCAGCCCTGCCACTTCTCCATCACATCATACCGCAACCCTTTTGCGTCTTCTATGCTTTTATTGCAAGGTTTAAGTCGCTTATTCATTTAAATAGACAAAAATAGGGTAAAATACGATAAGACTAAGATATCTATAGATCAAAAAGCTATTACTTTTATAGGGAAATTCCCTGACTTTTATACTATTATCTACTAATTCATATAGTAGGTGCCTGATCTAGGCAACTGGTGCTTATCGGGCTGATTGTCTAGATGTTAGACAATCTTGCTTGTTTTCCCTTGGTTACTTCTAACAGCTTTTTACCAGCAAAGTGTGTATCCTCGTCAAATAGTGTCTCGCCCGCTAGAAGGCCAGCTAGGTTCTAGATAGAAACTTGAGAGCCGCAGCCATCTGCTTGCGCGCTTTCTCCTGGGGGTCTCTCAGACCATTGGTATGGAAAGTGAGTGGTCTTGTTGTTGGGATTCTTGTTTCCCCGTCTCCCATCATCATCGGCCGGCATCACCCCCATCTGGATCTGCAATTCGCGACGGATTTCGACTTCTTCATAAACCACACAGTGCATCGTGATCCGGTATATAAGCTTTTGTAAAACAAGTTGCTTTTCTGTTCTCGTCTGCAAGGGCAATCCCATCCCATTCATCCCTCTTCACTCGTTGCATTTGTACGTTCGAGGAAAGTATAGCCTCTCGTAATGTTCTCCATTGCCAGACCTGATGCAGTTGAAGAATTTCGCCTTGCCCAGGAGTCCCTTCTCATTTGCCGCTGTAGGGTGGAACACTATGCGCTCTGAATCAGGTGCGAGCGCTGCTTCGTCTTCTTGCAAATGCTCTTTTCTAACGGTTGTTCGTGTGTGTGCAGCGAAGCGAGGCCCAGATGCCAAAAATTGAGTGGCGATGGTATACAGTGTCGCGAGACCCGTTGAGGAACACATGGTATATCCAACCGATATGACCGAGTTTGGAATGATTGACAGTATAGACAAAGTCGATGTCTTCTCATCACCCTATACTGAATAAAGAGTCTTGATGCTAACCCGAGATCGCATCTCCTGTGTAGCGTGCTTTGATGTTATAAGACCGTCCAAGTGTCACAAAAGCTGTCGAACTTGTGCCATATAGTCCAATGCATGTCCTATCTCAATAGGCGTGTAAACCGAGTTGTTGTCGTTCATCTTAGGTTTGGGTTTGGGGTCGGCCCGATACATATCGCAAGGTAAGCGGCGATTGGCGACACAGATGAGAACTCAATGGTTCAGGTGCCCTGACCTTCACCATAGTGCCCTTATTGTTATGGTGTTGTGGGTGAATATGTCCATGAGCGCATGCGGCGCGTTGATGAACTATTTAGCTCAGAATCTCGCGGCTCGCCATTAATCGAGCCAGGGCTGTCTGTCTCTCAGCGGAGTTCCTTGTCTTCACTTGTATGATCTTGTTTCGCCGACAAGGGAGCTGGCTACAGTAAGTACCGTCATTGCAGCTGTCCAGGTGGTCAACAGGTAGGCGTATTCCTTATTCTGTTCCTCGATATTTCCCAGCTTTTGTTTACGGGAGATCTTGATGTCTTCGGCTGTGTTGTTCACCAGTACGATGCCAGGTGCGGTATCGACGTCAAAAAAACCGTAACCGACTCCTGAATGCCCTAAGGGCTGTGCCGTGGCCTTGTATACCTTGTCGTTCATCCTCTCATAAACACTGGTGCTCGTTGTCCAAATTCACGTTCCAGAGTGTCAAGCCATCTACGGCTGATAACGGGTTTTCCGCATCCAGTATCGGCACAAACCATCACTGACTCTGACCGTGCCAATCGTCGCCTAGTCAATGCCTCCATTTCCCTCTTCGAATATGACCTCCGCGAAGACCAACAGCACTTCGGCGTCAACCGAATGATGCAGGAATTGTCTGGATTGCCAATCCACCAGCTAACCCGACGCGTGACCAAACACGTCCGGGCATGCAAACATGTTGTCTTGACCAAACCGATCGTCAGCAACGTATTGGCGAACATACGCCCATTCGCCCGCCAACCAGACCAATGCATACTATCGCGATAGATTTCATTATAGACATGCCACCTGTCTCTTTGTTACAAGGTTCAAGGTGCTGAGTCATACAGACGGATAAAATCAGTCTTAAATACGACAAAAGCTAGATAACTACAGAACAAGAAGAGAGGAATTTCACAGGGAAATTCCCTGATGTTTATACTGATTTCCTTCAATTCACATAGAAGATGCCTGATCTAGGCATCTTAGGTTTGTCGGGTTGATTGTCCAACATTTGGACAATCTCGCTTGTCATCCTTCGATTGCTTCCAACACTCTTCTAAAGACACCCTGTGGGCAGTGGAAGGATGGACCGAATACGACCAACTGATGACAGCGACGTGCGCTGCAAGCAAGAGGAACCTCCATGTTCCATATCCCCGGGAAGAAGAACCCTGACGGGTAGTCCGTGTCATCGAAAAGGATACTGCAATGCGTTTCCGATCCATGTCTCTGTTCCGTGAGCAAATATGAAGTGCTAGTAACGGTTATGAGTAATGTGGAAGAAGGATAGAAGCTTGCCGGGTGTTGAATGATGTAGTGACCGTGGCCGTGGCACCGAAATTATGTTTTTCGTTCCCCATTACGTTAACAGGGGCTATAGTTCACGCTCCCTGGTATCCAGGTGAGCTAAGCCGAGTTGACGTGCCTTATTCTCTCTTTCTTGTGCTTGAACGTATGTAAAAGCACAGGTAGTGCGGGTGGCCGCTGTTCACATTGGTGGTGAACCAAGAAATTTTGTCCCAGGAGTATGCATAACGCGTAGTCTGTCCAGCAAATGCAAAGCCTTCGCCATCGAGAGCAACCTTCACGAAGTTGGAATACTCGCCAGGAGTCGCAGCAGTCGTACCAACGACTGCCCTCCTCAACGCACAGTAAACAATCATCATTGAGCTTCTGGATCCAAAGCTTAAGGCCGATGATGAAGTACCAGCGCAGTGGCTGGTGATCAGCCCTGATGCCGTGAATTTGCAGGCCATCGAAGAGAAATCCTTTCTCTTGATGCGGTAGAAGTCCCAAGTCCAGATTTCAACTATACCGGCCTCGTTGAAGTCCAGATAGGTAGCAATTGTTCCTTTTTTACCATCATTCTATCCGATGCTGACGATACCCTTTCCGCCCCGGAAGGTGGGCCTCAGCCCCCAACGCCAACAGCTCATGACTCCGAAGGAGAAGTACAAGCATTTACACCGAGGGCAGACTTGTTCTTCCGCTCGCTGAGTATAGATCCTCTGTAGCGATGTTGGTGGATGTGCTTCAACAACAGTAATCGAAGATACAAGCCGACGCAACCTCTTGGTCATGTGTGCTTCGATAGAATGACCGGTTGCTCGGTCGCGTACGTCTCGTCGAAGTGCTTTCTTCGACATCGGCGAAGGAATACCCGTCGACAGAATAAGATGTGGTGCGCATACGAGTCATCCGGAATGTTTCCAAGTGCCGGGAAGGTCTATGCCAGGATAGTGTCGGACGTCCAACCGTCCGGCAACTCTGTGGCCTGAGTCGTCGGGTAACCTGCATCCGCACCGAGCCACGTATGGTGTACGGAGAAAGCTTTTGTGGCGAGCAGGAATTGGGGTTAGATCTGATACTTGCTTCTGGCGAGCTAAGAACGTCCCGTTGAGATAGCGGTATTACCTCGATGTCTTGCACATATAATAGTCAGGAGGCATACGGCTAGGGAATATGAAGTAGCCTACGCTCTCCCGAATAGAACGCCTTTGCAACCGAGGGAAGTGAGCATACTCTCTGGACAGAAGGACGATTGACTTTTCCTAACTGCATTGAGTCCTGCGCGTATTTCATTGCCAGCATGTTACTGCACAACAAGAGCTCGATCAAAAAGGAGATATAGACGGAACTCCGAAGCCTGGAGAGTTTCCCGAACGGTCACTCTCTTAAATGCAACCAGACTCGTGACGGGCGCATGGTGTATAGGAACCAATAGGGATGCACTCAAATACTGACAGTCGCAAAGACTACTTTGTCGTATCTTCATACTGTGGTTCCAGCAACAACCTCCTGATGCTGCTTCCCAATATAATTGTCGCACAAAGAATGTTATTTTGTTGAGAAAGCGAACCGCTTCAAGGCGCTCGTCTGAACGGACGCAATGTGCAGCACCCGAATTACCCGATCCTGTCCGCCCTCAAGTTGGCAAAACTGTTTACCAAATTGTGCTAACATTGTCCTCGACTGCAAAGCCTATTCAGTAAAGTCGTTATAGGTCTCAAGAACAAATGTATGATTGGACTCTCATGTTTCGCAGTCGCAATATGTCGTGATGTAGAGAATGACCACCATGAAGCAGTGAGGTTTTTGAGGTTAATCATATTCCATACCTTGTCCTGAACTACCGATGGCTTGACTCCATTGCTCGTGGTATTTATGATGATTCCATGGCTCGTAGCTTCAACCAATGTGGCTGAAGAGGCCTAGTATTGCGGAAAAGAGGGAAAGAAGGTTGATTAGACTAGCTAACTGGGGCCTCGAGTGTGGGCCTCAGGCCCCCAATTCCAACAAGGCTATGTACGGGAAAAGTGGTGCCCACTTGCCAACAGTTCTGGACTCGAAGAACGAATTCCAGAACTTATCGACGCAAGCGTAGGTAGCTCGCCAGGAGGCAAAAGTCTAGGGAGCATATATGGTGATCGGTACTTCTTGTCGTTCTGATGCTTGTTGCGGTTATACGGCTTACTAAAGACCGTGCCACATGTTTCGCAAGTGCACTTTCTTTTTGTCCTGGAGCCGCATGTTGCCACTCCTATCCGGATGACTTCGTTGGTAGGATTGGCGGATGTGAATATACCTCTTACGATGGCGAGGTATATCGATCGCACGTATAGAGCAAGATGTTGTCGCCAGAATAGTTTTGATATCAATATGGCGTACTGAATGCCCCAGTCTTGAGTCCCTTTCAGGTAGATCGTCAAGAAGTCGTTGTAGGCCTGTCATCCAGCGACAGTCTCATTCGCCCGGCCATACATGCCTCAAAGTTCTCCGGCTTGCAGTGGCATCGGAGAGGAGCATGCTCTCCAATACGTACTGAGCGTCCATCTGAGGTTGTGAAGCAGTGGAATTGTAGGCTTGGTGGCTCTTCTATATTTCGATGGTGGCCAGGCATTACGTGATGAACAAGTGACTTGTTCTTGATGCGATCGAGTAATTAAGCTGTCTTGATAAAGAGGGGTCTTAAAGTCAGTTATCAACCTCTTCAGCGGTCTACCTCGAATGCCGAGTATGGATCCCTCCGGTAGAACTGTATAAACCACCTCTCGTCGGGGATCTCTGTGGGTGTCAAAATTCTCATCGAAGTCGATCTGACTTTGTTGGTGAAATGATAGAGAATTGTGTTTATGACATTGTGCATCCGGCAACTCCACCTAGTCCTGCGACGCACCAGACGAACCCGCGCGAGATCTCTCTTTGTCGGACAGAATCTAACGGGTAGTTTGAAGTCACATAGTATAAGAGACTGGGATGTGAAGGTCTCTCGGTGCAACCGAACACCCATGTCAGAATCCCAGGTGAGTGGTTGTTCGTGTCCCTTGATCCTACGCGGATAATGGTTACTGAGATACGCCAAAAAATCCGGAAGCACAAAGTGTACCCCATTGATGTCTCATTCCATGGTGAGATGTGAAAATACCCAAGTATTGCTTCAAACTTGTACGGTACAGCGAGTGAGGTAGGATATCTCGTCTTTTTCTATAGTGCCTCTCTTCCGTGTTTTGGTGCCATTCGGGTTCTTCGGTGGCGTAATGGTGTAGTCTGTTTTCGCTAGCTAGGCCGCAGAGGTTTGATAATAGTACCAAGGTGTTGATTGACGTCAGGTACCTGAGCTTCTATTGAACAAATCAAGACTCCGTTTCTCGTTGACCTTTGCTTAGAGCCAGAGCAAACACTTCGTAGAATGACAGTTCAGCCTTTGGTAGACTTCCAACAGCGACCTGAGCGGTGCGCGCAAACTCCATCATCATGAAATCTATATTGTCGACGAGGTAATCGAGAAAAACGTGTTGTCTAACCAGACCAAAAACGAGTAGGTTTATCGGCAGGCATTCGCTATTTATTTGATTGCGAAAAAGGCTTAGTAGCTGTTCCTGATAACATTGTCTTTTGTCTTGCGTGATCTTTTTGCTCCAGTCATGAACGCCGAGGTAAAGGATGATTGTGGACCAAAGTTCTAACTGATGCTCGATATTCTTGGAATAGTGGGAGATGTTCGTTTACCATTCCTGAGTAATCTCAGCTTCATGCGTGGGAAATGTTGTCTGAAACAGCCTTTAAAGCTCTGCGGATGAGTTCTCTGCGCCTGGATTTGTTCTGGGCTCGGGGGGTCCAAGGTAGAGTTCCACACTCTCTGCATGCTTCGCAGATGGTAGCCACTACTGTCGCCATTCTTATTGAATTCCTAAAATTTGTTGTCATTCGCAGGTGGACTATATGAGCCATTTCCTCAACCGTACGCAACAAAGCCACAGAGAGTTCTGCATAGCATAAAGATAGCAATAGGTCCGCAGGATACACTATCCTTTTGAGGGGAAATTAGAGGCTGGGTGACGTTAAAGTCATAAAGGACCATTAGTGGCGAGAAGCTCTCACTACATAAATACCACACTTTGTAACCGGTCTATCTGATCAGGTAGAAGTGAGTCAAAATGGTAGAGATCTCCCAGCGTACATATATGCATGATGGGTGATACCAATGTCGGAGTCACAGTAGGCGTGAAGTCCGCCACTCTTGAACAGGCCCCAGCTACAAGTCTCGAGTGGATGAGATACGTCCTTGTATCCAGACGTAGCGACAACCCGAAGTGCCACGATGCATCACTACCATTTCCCAAGCCTCGGATATGGTAGAAAGGGACACTGTCATCACAAGGCTCCGTAGTTAAATCCTTGTCTCCATATTTTGCTCCTCAATCATGACGGGGCTTGTCGTTTCATGCGCGAATCATGGAAACTTGAACGTAGTATCGTCAGAGTCATCGACTTGGTGTATAAGTAAGTATGATCAGGACGAAGTAACCGATGAAATCGGATGTCCACAGATCGCAACGACAACAAGACACGCGTGTATCTGTCGAGTTCCCGATAGTGAGAGGGTTGAAGAATCCGATTGCGTTTTCAAGAGGAGGTCATGAGTGAAGCATTCGTCAGGGTCAAAATGAAGACGGTGACGAAGTGGGAATGACTGGCAGTTGATTCTCTGCTTTCAATGCGAAGCGTGTCTTAGAAAGAAAGCAGAACATGAAGAAGAAGGCCACCATGAATGGCCGCAATGGGGTTAGTTGAACAAGGCGCCGTGCAGGAGGTGAGTTCTGCTCGTTCCTGGACCATCAATACTCTCTTTTTCTGTTCTCTCCCATTGTATGTTCGCATTATCAATCCATTTCCCCGAAAAAGATTCTTTTCAGGGCGACAAGATCAGAACGCTCTTGCGTGCGCCAAGTACAGTTCTCTCTAAATAAATAAAGGCTCGTTCGATGTAAGACCATGCCAAAGCCGCTTGTTAATGACAGCGATAGGATTATCATTAGTGAACATGGATCGCTCCTAGGTGGTCATTCGAGAAGATTGGCTGCAGATATGACATAGCCGGAGTTGCTTGTTGAAATACAACATGTTCCACGACTTATCGGAAGTGACCGGGGTTTTGTACTTGAAAACGTCGTCGTCGCCCATAAATTCCTGGGCGGCAGGAAATACTTCGCTCGTCAACCTCATGTGTTCTTCAGTATCAATCCAGGTTCGTGGAATAATGTGGCTTTGTCGAGGTGTGTCGTGTTAGGCGAGCGACTGGTTCGCACAGAGTCATGATCACAGCCCAGTTGTCTGGTTCGGATTCCTTATTTGTTTCCGCCGCTCAAAGATGTGTTCGTATTCGTCTCCAAAGATTCGAGATAGACGTCGTGTGTGATTTATGAGCAGAGTACACATCCTGTCAGGGTAAGGTGAATTCTTGCGGCCAGGCACGGGAGTCGCTTCGGAACTCATCTCCCTGTACCATGCTCGCCCATCTATCCTTGCTGGGGCTGTCGGATATCGATGCAAAGATTCTTCGATGCATAATAAAGCTATCTTGCAGGACTGCGATCGAAACTTCTCCCGTTGCTGTAACGACAACCGCATCGATTCCCGTTCTCTTGTTGGATAGAAGCTCTAGCAGCAAAACAGAACAGGTGCCATTTGCTTGCGAGCCTTCTTAGTAATAAAAAAGCCCGATGAATACTAGCTGGGTACATAGTGAAGTCGGTAGAGTTTGGATGTAGTTGAATCTGTCATCAGACTGGACTAGCTGCCTGCCAGACGAGGTAACGATGATGAGAATGGAGATGCAAAAAGCTTGGGGCATAGTGCAAGGGCATCATTACTGGAACATGGAAACTGGCCGCAGCCCTAGGTATCTGAGTTGAAGCACGATGCTGTTTGCTAACGAGAGCGACGAAAGAGTCTTCCCCAGACCCATGGCGTCTCCAAGGATCATTCCCTTGAACGAACTGCGATCGTATGGCCCATTCAGCCTTGCCAACGGCATGGTTTTGGTGTTACTTCAGTTCAACGTTCGGTCTGGGGTTGATTATGTCGCCAAAAGGAGGTGTGCTCCATTTTGTAATGGTGAAGTAAATTGTCAGATATGCATATGGATGTCTTTGCCATGATACACAGTGTAAACAGACGCATTGACAAGGTTGTGGTGCCTGCGAGGATTCGTTCCTTTGGGGCGTCAGGGCGCATATGCTACACAAATCCCAATTTGACAACATGGTAGCCGGCACTGGTCTAACATTGAGGACGCAGACTTCGCTTGGTGTGATCTTGTCAACTCCAGCCAGTGTCGATTCGACGCAATGAGGGAAAACACCATGCAGGGAATCTCTCCAGCCTTGGCAGTCATCGGGGTATCATAAAGATTGGCCGACAGATGTGTAGGGGACGAAATTGGTGTACCTTATTTGACTTTCCATTCTTCCTCATCTTGTCCATCGTCTCGCTCACGGCAGACTGAGTAACCGGGTATAAATGACTCTCAATCTGCTCGTCAGACAGTATAGAGATGGCTTTAGTCACAAGGCATCGTACCTTGTCTGACGGAGTCAAAGTGAACTCGACATCGTCGTAGTCATCGCGGTGGTCGTCGTTCTGGTAGCCCAATGGGCAGTATCCAAGCCAATGTGGCTTCTTCTGCGGTCTCGGTGCGGTGGATGACAGTAGGTCATGCTTGCCGTCCCTTCTGTTAATTGTTGAGAATAAGTTCAGTTTATTCTACTTTTATCCGACCTCTTGGGCTGTTTGCTTTTGTGGCCTAAAGATTAGAGGCTGACCTTTTTGGCGGCCGCCAGGCAGTGCAATGAGGGAGCGCCGGGATGAGAAGACAGATGTGGTGCGATGACGACGAGGATAGGATAATTTCGATTGTTCTCAAGAGTTTCCTCTTCTCGATTAATAGTCTAGTCTCCTCTGTTGACCAATCTCGTTATGTCGATCTGGTGCTGATGAAAATGCCAAGGGTGAAGTTGGGCGTGTTGGCCTTGGCCTCATCATACGCCTGTCCGATAGCGATAACCAGTACGACGACTATTGTTGGACGGTATAGTGGATGGTCTGGGGGATCTGGGCGAGCGCTGTTCCGCTCCTCATACTCAAACTCAATGCGACAGAACGGACGATGTAGCCTAAGACGGTGTTGCTACATATAGCGTTCTTGGCTATCATAAACCATCCCATCAGACTCATTGCCAACCGGGCCGCTGAAGGCGTGCTTCAGACCAAAACAGAAATCGGATCCAGATTTTATAGGAGCCACAAAGTGAGATCCATAGTCGCAGATGGACGTTCACCTCGGCACACGTACGCTTGCCCACAATGGCGTTCGTGAGCTCATCATGATGGCTCAATACTCAATCAGAGAAACTTGATGCTGGAAATCGGGATACTGGGCATTTACTGCTGGCCTGGAATTCGGAGCACCATATGCCCATCGACATGAATTATTCCCCATCAGTGCACCCGATAAGTCCACGTAGAGTTTTGGGCAGCATGAATACTGATATTGGACCGCAATGCTCACTGCCCTGCTGAGAAGAAATCTGGTACCTCTGAGTTCAATCTTCGAGCGTGAACGTATAAGAAACGCCACAAGTGGTAAAAAGCTGTCGACATCAGCTCTCGCCATAACAAGACTACACTGTGCAGCCATTCCCACGACCCAAAGACGGTCAAAGTCAAAAGGGTGGCCATAGGTGCCTCATACAACTGTCGGTCGACACGTAGCGCGTCTGCCATCTCCAAATTGGCTCGATTTCGGTTGTTAAGAGTTCGTCAGCCATGGGGCGTCTACCACAAGTACGCTGAATGTGACTGGGATCACAGTCTGGAAATAATTTTCCACATGGGCAATAATACTCCTTGAAGTCCGCATCAAGCATATGTGGTAGGGGGAGAAACTGTCCTTGGCCAATGAACCAATTCATGTCTGGGTTCACTGCAAGCTCGATATGGGACTTAAGAGGGCTCCTGACAGGTTGTTGCTAGCCTTGGCTTCTTCCGATCGTAGTCGTTACGATAGCCTGTCTTTTGCTCGTCGTGTTAGGATATATCCCGAACAAGATTGCACATAATGAACAGTGCTTGTCGGAACTTTCGAACTACCCCAAGGTGTAGCGATCCACAGAAAAGCGTACAATTGTTGGAAATGAGGGGGCGGTTACTGGAAAACCAGCCAGAGAACTGATCCGTGTTCGGATTGTGAGGTCGGGAACAGTGAGTCTTTCTGGTGACTCTTATATTGACACTGGCTGGTGATCAAGTCGAAATACTGCATTGCGTTATGGGGAGGGATTATCGTGACTATACACTCGACTTTGGATATCCCTTGACTGCCTAGTGTGGCTGAGATGTTGCAAGGTCTCAACCCGAATGATGTAAGAGATAGGCGGTGATAAACCCAGCGGGCATATTGGACGTATCAAGTTACCAAGTAAACAACTTGTTGAAGAAGGGCGATGGAGAGCCTGTCGAATATATTGACCAGTGTGACCCTTGGCCATGTGGCCATTCTTTATTCCGCACAATCTGTCCAATTATGTTAGCAGTAGTAATTTGATGTATAGTCTGCGCAGTAACTGACCAATATCCAATGCCAGCGACTGTCTGATTGCAGTATCTTGTTGGGAGATCTGGTTCTCCGCGACTGACTTCAAAGTCGAACATATCCGGCGACCATCGATAATGATGCTTGGCTTGTCAAAGCAAGGCCGCCGTTGTAACTACAACAGACCAAATGGAGGGTAATATAGTTTGCAAGGCGTTTGGACATGGAAGTTCCAAACCCACCGTCTTTAGAGGTAACTTCTTAAACCCATGTGAAGTATAGATGAAATGGTAAGGGGCTGAAGATACGCGTTCTCGTAGCACCTTACCTGTGAAACTGTGGCCATATTTCCGTTCAGAAAAGAAACATCAACCAGAGGCCAGTCGTCTATGATGCTAGTGCATGGATGGGCCCCCATTCAGGGGGCATCTGCTTGTGGTTCGATAGCTCACGAGAATGAGACCACCTTGTGCGTAGTACATGATGTTTGTATCGGGCCACTGGGTTGTTGTTTCTGCTGATGTATATCAAGGATTTGCCACTCTCTTCGTTATGGTAAATGATCACGTAAAAGAATGCGCCGTCCTCGAATAGTGCGTTGGATGCTTCTGGGTCGATATGCCTGAGACCGCTCCAAAATCTTTGTCCCATTAAAGCCGCCGGTGCATAGGCGGATGTAGGATGAGATGATATCAGGAACTGTAAGCCTCAAGAGTTAGTTTCATAACGATGATGATGATGATATGATCTGTATCGTTCCAGGTCCTCAGGGGGTGAGAATATCAGGCAAGATTTGTATGGCACTATGCTAACTTACCTATAGAGTCGATAAAAGACCTATATGCAGCTTTATCAACAAAGCAGTTGTAGTCTTGGAGAGCTTCGGCAACCCATCTTGAGAATTTGCAGTACTCCATGCCTAAGGTCAGGGAGTTCTCAGCGTCCGCTTAGGAGGTTCCATATGAGAAATGTTATAAAGACTTACCGCTGAGGAAACAAGTCTGAATGAGGTGGCAGACTACTCACAAACAATATAATGTGTGCTACTTCTCCTTCGAAGAAAGCACCACTCCCCCGCACCAGCTGCGATGTACATTCGTGCCTGGTCTTGTCAGCAAAGTCAATAACAGCACCGGGACAGATGGCTTTAACCTCCCAAGAGAACTCCCAAGTGGGAGCTGTCTTATCACACCCAATCCACTGGATCAAGTAAAAGAAACAGGTTCGGTCCACGATGGCGTATACGTTGAACATGTCGAAGCCAGCTACACAGAGACTGCGACATGCTCTCCAAAGACTCACTTCTCTAATGGATGGAACATGTCATATCCAAGGCATGTTGGATATTATTTGCGCTAGCCATTTTCACCACAGTCAGTCAGTCATCTTTGCTTGTTCAATTCATCCAAAGTAGGAGAACTTACGAGTTTGAAGTGTCCCTCACAGGAAAGCCGACCACCATGATGTAGCTAGGTGGTTCTGACAGACGGCAGTCTTCGATGGCCTTTTTGAAACTTCCAAGGACGTCTGCCCAAGTCTCGACTGTTCGATTCAGTTGGCCTAGGTCAACCACCTGGGCCACCTCGCCCGCGCCGCCCATGTCAAGATCTTGTTTTGACGTTTGTTCATGGCACGACGAAATTCCATTTGGGTATCACACGATCGGCGTTACGATAGTTTGCTTCTTCCATGCAATTCGAGGGACATGCCAGATGAAGATGTATAAGAGACTGGGAAGGTGAAGGACTATACCACATGAAGGTGTGGAAAGGAGATTGGGAAGGGAAAGACCCATGAACAGAGTGGCTTGGGTGGAACACTTCAGGCGATGATAGAGACAAGTAGAAAAGTGCAACTGGTCCGGTACATAGGTATAATACATGACGAAGTCTGATGATGATGAAGAAGGAAGAAGAAAGAAAAGTCAAATGTTGTGAGAGAGGAAGGTCCTTATACCAACTCCAACACCCTTGATGACTTATCATCCTCCAAAGCCTCACATCATCTCTGAAAGTCAAAAGATCAATCTCAGCCAATGCATCTTTCGATGCAAACAAAGATACATGAAAACTCGCAATCCTCGGGAGAGACTACCGTATTGAGCCATGATGGACAGCCTGGTCAAACACGAGTCTGCAGCATCGCGACAACTCTGCAGTCAACGACATCATAACACCATACATCTATTGATACCCGTATCACAGCTTCGGTAACTAGGGAGCTTTGGCTCTGCAATCCGGCTTTGTCAGAGTATCTATTGGACAGGCAAAGCAAGTTCCCGTGTATTCTTCACCAGTAGTAACAAGACCGTGCTCCTCAACATCCAGCACGAAGCAAAGCCCTCAGGGTATCAGAATGATCGGCCATTCGAATCATAAGGGACTAAATTCGTAGGCCAGTTTATGCTACTTAGATCAGACTACCTAGGCTGTTTATTCTTTCACCCTAAGACTTACAAGGTCATCATCTCTGCTGCTCACTGGAAAGCCTCTTCCAAACATCGTCATCATCATCATCATCATCATCGAGACACTGCACAACTTCATGTCTTTTGTCCCATCCTCCTCTTCCTTTCCTGCAAGCTCGAGCCTGCCGTGTCACAGCCCAACGGCAAAGTAGGCCTAACCTAGCGAAATACATTTTTCGCAGACCACATAAACGCATAGTATCCGAATTAGCCACGGGAAGCAGCACAGATACGATAGATGGATTGGGCAAAAAGAAATCTCGATCAAACTGTGAAAACTTCAATTGTCTCGTGAGAGAAACTTGATCATACGCCCTCAGATCTACCCGCTTGCTCTCACACACCCCCCACAAAGCCCACACCAGAAGTATCCAGTTGAGGTCTGAGATCAATCACGCAAGACTCATGCTTCAAGTCAGGCAGACACTCATGTCTAGATGACGGCAAAGCTCGTATCGAATATGCATGTCAAATCTAAGATCAATATGCACGATGAACCTCGGATCAATATACATGAAAGCACGTCAATAGCATGGACGGACATCACAATTGTCTCATGTAAAGCACAATCAAAAGGACCATTTCAGCCCAATGCATTGATCGCTACATAAAAAAAAAGCCTAAGCTGGGTGTAAACAAGAATGCCATCCCAAACTAATAATTCCCAAATGCAAACAGCTCCGTCATCTGTCTTCCGTGCGTCATGCAATAAGTAAAAAAGAGAAAAGTCTACTCAAGCGTGTGCAAGAGTCCATCCAATCCATATCGGTAGTTCGTTTCCATTTCCATTTCCATTTCCATACGTCTTCTTAAATGTGTCCAACTTCTTTCATAGTATCGTGATAAAACAGAAATGAGAGGTAAAGGGTAATAAATCGCTGGTGGGAAGGGCTTCCTTCTTTGCCCATCCATGATCTGTAGAAAAAGAAGAATATCCAAATGTTTATCTCGTCTTGGTAGATGTAAAGTCTTGTTCATCTAGTCTTTAAAATTGCGCCAGAGTAATATGCAAGATAAAGGAAAATGTGTGAAAGCGTGATCCAAAAAAGGTTATCGAGGTGCCAGTCTAAGCCATGACAAGAGGCCGCTCTTTCTTCTCCTTGTTCTTGAAGAGAGCCTTGAGCATGTTGCTGTTGTTGCGGTTTGGCTTGGGTCGCAATGTCACCTCAGAGGCGTCATCGCGTCGACTGCTACTTCGGCTATCGATGGATCTTGTCTCTGTCTTGTCGGTGCGCTTGCTCCTTGATGAGCGGTGGCTGCGCTCGCTATCTGCGATGCTCTCAGTGTACCTGCTCCTGGTGTCGTCGTCGCGACGGCTTCGGGAACTGCGATGGCTGCCTTCGGTACGGTGAGACTTGGAGCTTCGGTGGCTGTCGTGGGTCTTGCTTGTCTTGCTTGTCCTGGTTGTTCTTGTGCTACGGCGGGACTTGGTGTCGAAGTCGTCACCCATGCTGTCATAAGCGGTAGGTGTGATGAGTTCCATGTCGACGCTCTCGGTTATGGAGCCAGCTGGTATACCTCTCATCCAGGTCTCAATTGAACTCAGATCATCATCAAGGATGAGAGCCTCATCCATACCATCGTACTCAGCAGAGGGATACTCGCTCTGTGTGCGCATGGGCGCAGGTCGGTCCATGGGCACACCCTCGTACCCCAAAGCCTCACGCGCCGCCTTGGCTTCAGCCATCCTCTGGAAAATCTTCCATCCTCCGAAGCAAATGACTGTAACACCAGCAGCAATACTTGTGCCGATCAGGAATTGCGGTGACGATAGGAGCCCAAAGACAGCGGGCGATCCACTCTTGAGGAGGGTCAGGAAGGCTGGTGATGTTTTCTTGACAATCTTGGACAGCTCAGCAAGCGTGAGCGCAACGGCCGCGGCGTGGTCAGGGTTCTTCTGAAGCTCGGACATGGTAAGCGTGGCAGAGTGGTGGATACATTTGGCTTCGGTAAGGAGACCCTCGACGCGGTGAACGAGTCCCATGGCCTGCTTCTCATCGACTTGCTGCGGGTCCAGATCGGTGCGATCCTTCAGATCGGGAGGGATGCTGCCGTAGGCGAGGTCCATGTCAATTTCCTTACGAGGCTTTGTCGCCTGCACAAGCTCTCCGGTCGATCGGTTTCGGGGAACCATGGCATCGCCATAGGCTGAGGGAGCCATGGAGCGAGGAGACAAAGCGTAGTTCATGGTCTGGGCGTAAGGGTCCTTGTACACCATCTGTGTAGGGGCTTTGCTGGGGGCTGTGGCAGAAATCTCGGTGTGTCTCTCAAGATTGTCGAGGGTTAAGGCCTTTCGGCTGCGAACGTCAAAGTCGTCTCGAGGATGGCGCGAGTGGACGCTACGCGATCGGCGACTGCGTTGTGAGCCGGCTTCGCTAGGAGCGGCGCGAGGAGGGTAATAACGGGAGCGATCATCGTCGATTATATTTGATCGTCCTTCAGCGTCAAAGGTTTTTGATCGGTGGAGGGATTGGCTGGCCTTGATCTCGGCCTTCTTGTCCTTGTAGTTGCCTTGGGCTTCCTTGAAGATTGTGAAAAGCTGCTTGCCCTGGGAAGTGTTAGTCTAGGGGGAATAATGCAGGCGCTGGGTAATACGAACGGTCTTGATAATTTTGCCGGAATTGTTGACAACGGTGATTGTTTGTTCAAGCGCCATGGTGGGCAGTTGTGTGTATTCAGAGGCGTTTGAAGTGACGGAATCAAGAGCTAGAGCGGGGGATATCGGGTATATATGTTGAAGGGAGGAGACCAGCTCTCTCTGTTTGTCTGTTGGGAATGTGTGTCTCTGAGATGCAGTGGTGAGACAGACGAGACGAGGCGGGAGTAGAGGTGTATTTGTTGTCGACGCGATGGGTATGGGCTTTTGACCGCAACACAGCAGATGGAGCTGATTAGGTTCAAGTAGGAACAGGCGTGGCCTGTCTTGAACGATACGATGCGATCAAGGACTAGGATACCCCTTAACAAATTCGATCCAAATAACAGGCAATAAGAAAAAGAAGAGGCCAGGCGAAAAGGAAGCACGGTAGAATAAATGATTCACACACGCTTGGTCCCGGTCCCGCGGTGAAGGATGGATGAGCTGGAGAGATCCGCAGTGGGGGGGAAGGAAGATGAGGAGGGGAGG